>CM053027.1:552213826-553413826 GCA_028564925.1 Lithobates sylvaticus
GTGAGGAGTACAAAGACAAGTGTGTCTTGCCTACAGTCAAGCATGGTGGTGGGAGTGTCATGGTCTGGGGCTGCATGAGTGCTGCTGATACTGGGGAGCTACAGAGGGAACCATGAATGCCAACATGTACTGTGACATACTGAAGCAAAGCATGATCCCTCCCTTCAGAGACTGGGCTGCAGGGCAATATTCCAAAATGATAACGATTACAAACACACCTCCAAGACAACCACTGCCTTGCTGAAGAAGCTGAGGGTAAAGGTGATGCACTGGCCAAGCATGTCTCCAGATCTAAACCCTTTTGAGCATCTGTAAGGCATCCTCAAATGAAAGGTGGAAGAGGGCTCCAGTGGCAACCTGTGAAGCTCTGGTGAACTCCATGCCCAAAAGGTTTAAGGCAGTGCTGGAATATAATGGAGGCCACACAACATATAGATACTCTGGACCCAATTTGGACATTTTCACTTAGGAGTGTACTCACTTTTGTTATCAGCGGATTAGACATTAATGGCTGTGTGTTGAGTTATTTTGAGGGGACAGCAAATTTACACTGTTATACAAGCTGTACACTCACTACTTTACATTGTAGCAAAGTGTAATTTCTACAGTGTTGTGACACGAAAAGATATAATAAAATATTTACAAAAATGTGAGGGGGGTGTACTCACTTTTGTGAGATACTGTGTATATATATATATATATATATATATATATATATATATATATATATATATATATATATATATATATATATATAATGTGTGTGTGTGTGTGTGTGTGTATGGGGAAAAACTATTTCTGTTTCAAGCTCATATAAATCTATTACCAAGGTTTAAAGCCCTGGTACTATGCACTTTATTTACATTAGTCATTAGTTTAAAATTTAGTTCTGTCCTTTCTGTTATATTTATACACCATGTTCGTAGATATAAACATTCACATTATGGGCAATATAATAAAAAAAATAAAAAAAAAAGATACACAAAATGTCATAGCCCACAATAGTCTGGGTGATGGCTTTATCATCAGCAGAGAATTCCAGCCAAAGAATAAGCATATACACTGACAGGCAGCCAGTAGTCCTCCCTAAGGCTCAGACCGTCTGTCTGTTTGTGTATGGCTCTTCCTCATTAATACACGCTGTCAGGTTGTATATGTCACTTTCACTTTAAGTACACAAGTAATTTACTGTATGTGGATAAATGGACAGTGTATCCTCTCTCTGCATTATTTTTTAGCCTAAATGCAAATGTGATACAACTTTTTTGCAGACATCTGAAACCTCACACATGTTGGGCTCAAGAGAGGCAGGATTTTGTATACAGAAATAGCAAGCTGTCTGATTCTTACCTTACGGCGGCCGCAACAATCGGATTTGCTTCAGAACCGATCAGTCTCCAGGCCCAGGCCTTGATTTCTTGGCCTGGACCTGGTGATCGGTTCTGGCGAATGAAATCCCCTGCCTGTGTAAGTGTAAACACAGGCAGGGGGAGTGATGTAATCTCCCCTTGTGGAACTCTTTTCTTTCCAGAGAGAGGAGAATAGACATCTCAGAGTAAGTTGCACCAACACTTCACTAACACAGTACACATAGGCACGCTTGTCGCCCCCGATCACCCCACGATCGCCCCCCCAGTTAATCCCTTCACTCCCTGTCACAGTGTCACCTACTGCAGTGTTCATATTTTTTTTTGATCAGTGTACTGTTGTCATTTGTGACAATAATCAGTGTTAGGGTACTTAGTAGTAGGTCCAGATAGGTCGAGGGACTCCCCCTAAACCCCCCATATAAAGGTTTAACCCCTTTATCACCCCCTGTAACCAGTGATCACCATATTAGTGTCACAGGTGACGCTGGTTAGTTATTTATTTTCTTATAGCATAAGGGCACCCGCCATATATTACCTAAATAAAGGTTTAACCCCCTGATCACCCAGCAGGTGATATCAGTTAGGTTTTAGCATCAGCTAGGGTCTGCGTTGCCCCAGGCAGCGTCAGATTAGTGCCAGTAGCGCTAGCACCCACACACGCACCATACACCTCCCTTAAGCCCCATACACACGCTCGGATTTTCCGATGGATTCTGTCCTATCGGACAATGTTGTCGTAAATTCCGACCATGTGTAGGCACCATCTGACATGTTTACCTCGGATTGTCCGACGGACAAAGTTCTATCTCCTGCTGGATAGATTTTTCGACAACAAAGTCCGATCACACCAATTCCGATCGTGTGTAGCGTAGTCCGACGGACAAAGTGCTACGCATGCTCAGATCACATTACAAGACCAAAGCTATTGGCTACTAGCCTCTACGTAGTCCCGTCGTACGCAACAAACGTCACCACGTTCAGAATGATCGGATTTTCCGACAACTTTGTCCGACCGTGTGTATGCAACACCAGTGTCGGACTAAATCCGTCGGACCAAATCCGATGGATTTGGTGGTCGGATTCTCCGACCGTGTGTATGGGGCTTTAGTAGTATAGTGTATGAACAGATCGATATCTTTGATCTGATCAGAACTATATTAGTGTCCCCAATACAGCGTTAGCGGGATCAGCTCAGATACCTGCTAGCACCTGCATTTAGCCTCTCCACCCAGCCCAGCCCACCCAAGACAGTATAAATCAATCACTGTCACTTACAAAACACTAAACACATAACTGCAGCATTTGCAGAGTCAGGCCTGATGCCTGCGAACGCTATCAGTTTTTTTAGTAGCGTTTGAAGCAGTCTCTGACAGTCAGATGTTCTTTTTTCCTGAGAGTTGCACTAGTGTACCAGTAAATTTAGAGGCCAAAATGTCCAATCGAAGGTACGGTAGTGAAGAGGCCTACACGTTTCTGAGCCTGACAGATGAGAGTGAAGAGGAAATCACCCTTCTGTCTGAATCTGGTTCAGAATACGAACCAGTAGACAGCAGCGGAACCCTGACAGATAGCTCTGACGACGGAGTAGTGGTCCCTGCCAAGGTCAGGCGTACCCAACCCCGTTCTTCTGCTGTTGTTGAGGTGCAATAACCACAGGGCTCTCGTATGGAGCAGAGAGCCAGTACTAGTGCCGCTCATCCTTCTGGTGAACTGGCAAGCACCAGCTGCCTAGTACATTCTGGTCGTACATCCAGCACTGCAGTAACACTTGGTGACGTGGCGAGTCCCATAAGTGCAGTTCAAGCTGGTGAAGTGGCTAGCACATGTGGAGTCCCGCAGCCACCAAGAAGACAAACACAGGCCCGTCGAGCCCATAGTGCCGTTCTTGCTGCATTTGCCAATCCGAATTGGGAACCCACCACTTCTGCAGAATCCGTACTTCCCCCATTCACTGGGCAACCCGGAATTCAGGTGGAAAGAGTTGATTTTACGTCACTTGATTTTTATTCGCTGTTTTTCATGGAAGATCTCTATAGATCTATTGTGGACCAAAGCAATTTGTATGCTGGTCAATTCATCACGGCTAATCCCCAGTTGGCCCTTGCCAGAGATTGGAGACCTATTCCGATTTAAGACCTTCCTGGGCCTATCCCTCCTCATGGGCATAGTTAAAAAAAAGTGAGTTGCGGTCATATTGGTCCACTGACCCAATTCACCATATGCCCATGTTCTCTGCCTCCATGACCAGGACACGATACAAGCAGATCTTGCGGTTCATGCATTTCAATGACAATGAACTCTGTCGTCCTTAGGGTGACACCGGATATGATCGGCTCCACAAAATTCGGCCCCTCGTAAACAGTGTTGGTCATCTTACTTTAAAAAAGTAATTAGTTAACTTACAAACTACTTCTCCCAAAAAGTAATTGCGTTAGTAACTCGGTTACTACATTGGAAAAGTAATTAGTTACTCAGCAAAGTAACTGTGACAAGGGTGGCAGCGGTGGTACTTGGGGGGGTGGCAGTGGTGGTGGTGTACTTAGTGGTGGTGGTGTACAGTACTTGGGGGGTGGCAGTGGTGGTACTTGGGGGGATGGCAGCGGTGGTGTACTTTGGGGGGTGGCAGGCAGCGGTGGTACTTGGGGGGGTGGCAGCGATGGTGGTGCCATCCTCTCCCACCATCACCTCTGCCTCTTACTGATCCCATCCCCCACCACCACTGATCTCATCCCTACCCTATCCCCCCATCACCTCTGTTGTAGAAGTGATGGTGGGTGGGTAGGGATGGGATCAGTAAGAAGCAGAGGTGGTGGAGGACTTGGATCAATTGCACTGCAATTCGAATCGTCAGACAGTAACTTGCTTGAATGCCTCCAGGGATGCCTTTCCTCATGGGGAGAGAGAGAGAGACCCTCCCCTTCACTCGATTGCTGTCAGTTGGTCGGCTGACTTCCTTTTTCAGTGTCTGCCCCACCTCCCTACATTCTCTCTCTCTGGATAGGCGGGGCGGGATGAGGCCGTCCAGACAGTCTCTCTGAGTCTCAGCCTCTTCTCAGCTCAGCGGGCGAAAGCCCCCCTGCCCGCGGCGGAACCAACAGCCAGGCGGTAACGCCGTCCAAGTAATGGGAACTGCGTTACCGTGAGGGGAAGAGTAATCAGTTAGATTACTCGTTACCCTCTAAAGTAACTGCGTTGAGTAACTCCGTTTATTTTAACTGAGTTACTTACATCACTGCTCGTAAACCACTTCAATCAATAGTTTGCAGCCTTGTTTACTCCCGATCAAGTTGTCTGCGTTGATGAGTCCCTGATTACGTTTTTTGTCCGTTTGTCTATCAAACAATATCTTCCCAGCAAGCGTTCCAGATATGGGGTCAAGATGTATAAGCTCTATGACAGGGCAACAGGCTATACATATAGTTTTATGGTTTACGAGGGAAGAGATAGTCACGTGGAGCCTATTGTATTCTCCCCGTTCTGTATATAGTTTAATAATTATTATTATTGTTTATAGTAGTATCCACGCTGAGTGGTATTATTCTTAATATCGTGGGTGATATCCATAACAAAATGGCGTCTTCATAAACATGGCCGCGATTGTGGTATATCAGTTACATGGACCTACAACAAAATGGCGCTGATCTCGGCTCCATTTAAATAGCCGCAGACACATTATATAACCTAGTAGTCTCCACCATCCAATCAGATCCCACTGAGGAAGACACGTGATTAGCGCTGTGTCGTCACATGTAGGTGAGGGGCCAGGATGGTGGAGGAGACAGTTGCATGCTTGTTTGAGCAGACTACTGGCACACATAGGATATGAAGCCTACCTGGAAGAGGTTTTTTGCTACTTTATGCTTTGTATAGTTTGGCACGCTGGAAGCACCATTAAAATGTGGGTACCCTGATGTTCTTTTTTAATTACATTTACAAACAAACGATAATACACTATCCAGCCTCTTTCTTATTTTAACATTGAGGATATCCTCTGTAGATGTAACCATGGGATCCTGCTGAAAACTTCTTAACTCAGAGCCCAGTGGTTCAATAGCTAATGTGGACCAAAATTAGTTGTGCGGCCACACTGCTTGAGGTAAGCGCAGTCACATGGGGGGAGGGGGGGGCACGTGTGCAAAGTCACCTTCTTATTAAACAGGATTTTTCTTCACAAGAGTCACCTTATGGAGTATTATTGCACGTATGCACTTTAATATCTGAGGATTTGAAGATTACTGAGGACACATTTTTATTCAATGGAAGGATATTTTTCACTGTGAACTTGCTTGATTTTCACAGTGAACGTGCTTGACTAACTAATTTTCTGTGCACCATATTTTATATTCAATTCTCTTTTTTAGTATTGATGTTATTGTAATAGTACTTTTTTATCATTAAGGCTATTATTGCACAGCGCTGCATTCACTTTGCTATTTTTATACAGGTTTTTTCACACATTATGGGATTGTGATTGATGCATAGCAGCTGTCTATAGGCACTTAATTCACCTTCACGCGGATTGTTTTAATCACACCTGAAACTAATTGTAGCTTAGGGCTTATTTAGGGTAGCTTGCAGGATTTTTTATTATTTATAAACTAAAAGCTGCGTAAATTCCAGAAAATGTACCTAGTTTGTAGATGCTATAACTTTTGTGAAAACCAATTAATATATGCTTATTGACATTTTTTTTTTTACTAAAGACATGTGGCTGAATACATTTTGGCCTAAATGTATGACTAAAATTTAGTTTATTGGATTTTTTTTTTATAAAAAAGTAGAAAATATCATTCTTTTTCAAAATTTTCGGAATTTTTCCATTTATATCGCAAAAAATAAAAATTTCAGAGGCAATCAAATACCATCAAAAGAAAGCTCTATTTGTGGGGAAAAAGAGGACACACATTTTGTTTGTGTGCAGCATTGCATGACTGCGCAATTACCAGTTAAAGCAGTGCAGTGCCAAATTGTAAAAGTAAAAGTTCTCTGGTCATTGAGCAGCCAAATTTTCAGGTGCTGAAGTGGTTAAAGCAGTTATAAAATAAAATAAAATAACAAACATGTTATACTTACTTGCTCAGTGCAATGGTATTGCACAGAGTGGCCCGATCTCCACCCTGTGAAAGCAGAGAGAGAGCTGCTATAGATGGACACAGCACTGGATCGACTGAGGTAAGTATTAAGTGGGGTGAAGGGTTGATACTGCTACTGGGATATTTTTTACCTTAATGTAGGGAATGCATTAAGGTAAAAAAAAAATGTCTGGGCTTTAGAACCATTTTAAGCACTTCAGTACCAGACACTTTTACCCCCTTCTTGCCCAGACCATTTTTCAGCTTTCAGCGCTGTTGCACTTTAAATGGCACTTTAAATTTTGTTCACACAAATAGAGCTTTCTTTTGGTTGTATTTAATCACCACTGATGATATAGATATATATATATATATATATATATATATATATATATATATATATATATATATATATATATATATATATCTTCATAAATTTGGGCCAAAATGTGTTCTGCTACATTTCCTTGGTGAAAATAACCCAAATCAGTGTATATTATTTCATCTGTAGGAAAGTTCTAAAGCCCCATTCAGCTGTCAATTTGCTATAGGCTGAGCCGAAATTGGTTAAACCACTACTTTAAAAAAGATTTAAAAAAAAAAGTAGCTCTCTGCAATCATCATCTTCTCTCAGGAGCCCACAATACCTTTTTGCAGCCACAAGATGTCCTCAGTCTTCTAGGTTAAATGACACGCCATATCATTTAAACTGGAAGACTGAGGACATACTGTGAGTTCATGTGTGCTGAAACAGAGATTTGATACTGATGTCATTATGTCAGTGATGCTCTCTGCATCATAGAGGACTGCCCACTTCATGGCAAAGATCTGAGAATAAAGAGAACCCTACACATCACATGACCAGCCCTAAGACAAAAAATAAGATTTACCTAAAATAAAAAAAAACCATAAAATAAACACTAAGGAGCACCCCCTTAAGGGATCTTCTGGTGGGGGAGTTAAGCTGTGGAGATGTCTGCTACTAATATATAAAAAAAAAAACCCTTAAGGTTGTATTTGCAAATATAATGATCAAAAATAAGCATTTACAATCACTGTCAACCATGCATGTCTTCAGTACCATTGACCACAGAGCAATTGACCACTGAAGAATATTGAAAGAAAATACCACACTTGGACCCCTCCAGGCATACCACCATATTGGGTTTGTTATGGAAGTTTTAAAGTGGGAGTAAACTCCTATGCATAATTTGTAACTATAGGTAAGCCTATAATAAGCCTTACCTATAGGTACTGCAAATATCTCCTAAACGTGCACCATTTATTTACATTTGTAGATATTTACTGTGCATGCAGCTGGTGATGTCACCAGCGCATACACTCTGAAGTCATGTGCCTGTGCTGTAAATGGCGGGAGTGACGTCATTGCAGCTCTGGCCACTCACACAGCTCTGAGGAAGGAAGACTGTCTCCCAAAACATGTCAGCTTTCCAACCACAGAGATTGTCGTCCCTGGCATTGTATACATCGAACCACAGATTGCCATGCTGCGTGCCTCCGATGGCGAGCATGAGTGGTCCGTTCTGAGGGACGTCATATGACGTCCAGTCAGAACGGGAAAGCCCTGCCCGTCCTATAGCAGAATGACGGTGTAAAGGAACCCCTAGCAACCTCTGAAGGAATCCTAGCATTCCATGGAACCCTGGTTGAGAATGACTGACCAAGAGCAAGTATGCAGGTGAGGGGTTCTGAGGCCAAACACATGCAGCCCACTAGCATTTTCATAAGGAGGTCATGAATGTCAGTCTCTACTTTTCTCTTACTATTGGTGTCTTTTAAAGTGATTCTAAACAACCTTTTTTTTCTTTAAATCATCTAAGCACCTTTTTCCTGCAGCGCTGTTGTGTGGTCACATAATCATTACCTTTTTTTGGCATCTGTAGGGAAACATCTTTGGGAGGAGCTTCTATTACTGAGTTTCAAAGGAGCAATTCAAAATTAGATTATAAATATCAACTAACAGAAAATCGTTATTGAACATCAAGGAAGCTGAAATTGAGCATGCTCTGTAGAGAACACCAGCTGGTCTACACAATCTCAACCTGCAATGAAGACACAGAGAAGATGGAAGGGACAGCTGAAGGCAGGATTAACCAGGTTTATTTCACTCTACTCAAAACAAATGCTTTAATACTCTACTCAAGCCTCATGGGCAGTCCACATTGCACTTTGTAAAATGTTCCTTCTACCTCACGTCCTATATTTCTTTATTCCCTTGAGTATACTACCTGTGCAATTATGTCAGCTTCAGGCCCTTTTCAATTTGTTCAAGAAAAAGCCCTTCCTCTGGAACACCATACTCACCGCACTGAGCAGAATGTCTGGCATGGGAGCCCCTGACATTGCTAAATTTTACAAGGCCAACATCCTGACTCAAGCTAAACACTCATGGCTCAGCCTTACTTCCATCCCCTGTATTCAAATTGAGAACTAAACTTTAAGAGGGAATCCCAAACTACATCTAACTGTCTCCATGCTCTTATTTGCCTCACAAATCCATCTTGGATACAATTACTGCAATGTTACGGGTTTGGCATTCACTATTCTCTATTGACCAAGGTATTCCTCAACAAACTTTGCAACATCTTCCTCTCCTCACTCTTGAACTACTATCTACAGATCTTAATATGAGTGAATGGGCTGAAAAAGGCATTTCCTCCCTATAGAGTCTATACTTGGATGACCATCTTAGGACTTTCCAAGACCTCTGCGATTTCCTTTAGTCTTCCTCGTCAGGACTTTTATAAATATTTAAGAATCTCTCTAAGGTTCGGTGGTGTAACAGCACACTAGCAGGAGATATCACGGCGCTCAATACCTCTGGCACATGGTCCAGCAACAGACTCTCAACGTTCTACACATTACTCCATAAACCAGCTCATGATACTGAACTCTCATTGATGGGCTACTGGAAAACGCAGCTCAACTTTTCCATTTATGTAGAACATTGGCATGCTGCTCCAGGGAAACCCCTACAATACTCAAAGTGTATGTCACATTGATAATCCCTACAGAAACAAGTACAACAATGGTACTACACACCTCACAGACTTGCAGCTATTTCCACAAGCTCCTCCCCACTTTGCTGGTGTGATTGCTGTCATCAAGGTTCGCTTGTTCATATTTGGTGGCAATGCCCTTATATTCTACAGTTTTGACATCAGATTCTCTCCTTTATTACTTCTGTCACCTGTATGTCTTTCCCACTGGATTTTAAACAGGCCTTACTTAGCATTGGCATAGATGAAGGACCCCCTCCAAACCCAGGCATTTTTGAAACATACTTTCATTGCAGCTATTGGCTATAGCAAGGCGCTGGAAAAATTTGACCCCTCCTTCCTTATCTGAAGTCATCATAATCTTGTATATTTACTCTCCCTATATGAATCTTTATTTGCAATAGCTCATCTAACAACGTCTAAGTTTCTTCAATTGTGGCAACCATGGATTCAAGACCCGAGATGCATATCCATATTCTAATGCCGCGTACACACGAGCAGACTTTTCGACTGCAAAGGTCAGACAGAACAAATCTGTCAGACAATTCGATCATGTGTCTTTTGCTATCAAAATCTCTGATGGACTTTAGAAATAGAACATGTTTCAAATTTTTCCACCGAAACTCCGCCGGACCCAGTTCCTATCGAGAAATCCGCTCGTCTGTATGCTAGTCCGACGGACACACAACGTCGCAAGGGCAGCTATTGGCTACTGGCTATGAACTTCCTTATTCTAGTCCGGTTGTACGTCCTCACGTTCAAATCCGTCGGACTTTAGTGTGATTGTGTGTGGCCAAGTCCGTTAGTCCGTCAAAGTCCGGTCATGTGTACGCGGCATAAGATTCTTTCACCCATCTCCTCCTGGTTATCCACGCCACTTATTAATTTGCCCACTCCCACCGAAGTATATGTAAGTTTTTCAATTGTCATTGGCACTATGTTTACATCCTAATTCCTAATATTCATATTTGGAAATATGGCACTAGGCTCATGTAGCGCTGGCTCCTGACGAGCACACTCTATGTGTTTTCAAAGTTAAATGTTCCTAAAACCACAGTTGGGTTTTGGGGTTAATTATGCCAAATTATGATCTCAGTATCAGTCTAGCTGGATTTGCACTGAATTCTCCTTGACCGCAGGTGTCGCTGTCACTGCCAGCAAGTATGAGAATGCAGTTCAGCTGGGTGTATTGGATACCCTTCTTTCTCTCTGAACCAGCCCAGTGGGAGTGTCATCCTGCTGTGAATTCTGGGAGAAGGTATTTAAGGTACTGAGATCACGTGCTTTGGGGTTCCAGTCCAGAAGATATCTTCTGTCTGTTTGGTCCTGGTCCTCCTGACCAGCCCCCGTGGCCCTCCTGGCTTGGGGTGTGGATCCATGCAATTTCGAGTCTCTGGGCTGGATGGCCCGAGGCAAAGCAACTGCAGGGACAGGCCTGAATGGATTTCGGGGTCCCGATTATCCAAAAGTTGTCCGGTGCTGTCTCGGCTAGGAGAGGCCCAGCAACTGGAGAAGCATCCAGGGGAGGACTTTTCGGGAGAAAGCCATGCGCTAAGGCTGGCTTCTCAGAAGGAGCCTGGAGGCTCAGTTGAAGGACACTAAATGGATCTACACTCATACGGTATCGTCAGACCGGCTGCAAGATACTGGTACCGTATGATAGCTCTCTAAATTTATCTGAGTCCCTCAGTTACATTCAAGTCTGTGGCAGAGACTTTATTCTCAAGTGTTCTACAACCAAGTCTGTGGCAGAGACTTTATTCTCAATTGTTCTACAACTAATGCTTCACCGGCTGCTAGACCAGCTGTGAAGCGGTAATTCTCTGGATTTCTATAGTGAGAGACTTTCTTGCAGTTCCAAAGTACCTGAACTTCTATCCTAACCCTCTACCCTACATTTAAGAGACTGTTTTATCTTTTTGAATAAAAAGGAAGATAAAGTGTCAGTTTCTACATTTCTTTGGGTCATCTACCACGGGAACCCCTAGACAGAGACGAGGTGAAGAAGGTAACGGTAAGCCCAATAAAACCATGTTTTTTTAGCCATTTACACTCTTCTTTTGTATTTTGCTGAGATCTTTATAGACCTATCTGGTGAAGCCGGGGCAAGACACTTAAGGGGCTTGTTCTCACCTTGGTACCACCACTTACATACTACCAATACATTTTTTTATACTACTGTATTGTATCCCACATTGCTTACTGATTTAATTGTACTTCAATATCTCTGTTTGTTGATTTTATTTCTTTTAAATGTATTAAAGAAATATGGTAAAAAGAATTAATGCTTTAGTGGCTTTGTAAGTGTAGCGGTCACACTTTACCAAGTATGCGCTATCAGTGCAAATTTCGTTTTTTCTCAGAACTGTAATGGAGTTCTGGGGGTTAATTGTACAGGATTTACTTTGGCATCAGTCTGGCTGGGCTGTACTAAGGTTCTGCCTGGTCATAGGTGCAGTGAGGCACCCATGACAGGCAGAGAACCAGGCCTGGTTGGACGTCTTAGGTACCAATCTTTCCTGAGCCAATCAGTGGGCGCGTCTGGCCCTGCTGCTTAGTCTGGGAAGGGGTATTTAAGGTGCTGAAGTCACGTGTTTGGGGGTTCAGCTGCGGCTTTAATTCCTGGTTCTGGTCCCGGGCCTAGGAGTGTTTGCCATCCCGCAAGCATGGTCAATCCAACCAGCCTCAGAGGCCCTCATGGTCTGGGGCAGAGATCCGTCTTTTCCCAAGTCTTTGAACTGGCTAGTCTGAGGCCCAGTTACTGAAGGAGGATTCAAAGGCATCCCGGTGTGCTCTCGGTATTGGAGGGACACGGCAACTCGTACAAGTGACCAGGGGAGGACTCTTCGAAGGAGAGCCAACAAGCTGGCTGCTCGGTAAGAGCCTGGGAGCTGAGTTGTATGGACACTAAATAATCCACACTTCACACAGTATCGGCAAGGAGGCTGAGAGATCCAGGTACTGTGGGAAAGGTTCCTATCTATCTTCAGTTACAATTTAGTCTGTAGCAGAGACTTTGCAAAGTTTCCAGATCACATGTTGGCTGCTAGATCTCTGGCTAGAGGTTTATCCGGCAGTGAAGCACCCAGCTGCGAGTGGCTACTCTCTGGGTTGATTAGACACATTCAGTAGATGTCAGCAGTTCAAAGTGCCTGAGTTTTTTCACCTGTGACCTCTATTCCCATCAGAGACTGTTATGTTGGATGTTACCACTGCAAAGTAAAAACCTTAAAAAGGACTTTTATGTGTCAGCATCTGAAGTCACTGGGTACTAACCCTGTGAACCCCTAGACAACAGCCGACAAGCCACGAGGAGGTAACTGGTAAGCCCAGAAAGTCAAGGCCGCCCCTCATGGGGTTATGGCCGCTACATAAGTATGCACACTATTGTTATGCATGTTATGAGAGTTTTTCATAGTCTATATTTAATGACACTTTAAGTAATATTAAATGTATATGCAGGAATGGTGGAAAATTGTTTGTGCTAATATGCAATGTTACTGATTTTCTTCATTTGGTTAACAGTATCACTTTAAACTTTTTTCCAGTGGAATGAGTGACAAGTAAAATAATGAGATTCACAGCAGGGACATCACTTTAATGGTTCAAGAAAGGGCACAAGATTACCCAATTAACATAAACTGTGGCTCATTATGTTTTTAAGATCTCTGAAATAAACAGACTTGTGAACATCCTGTATTATTTAAGGTCCTTTTTAAGGTAACACTGAGAAATACAGTCAAAGATCAGTAATGTTGAAATATAATGTAGATAACGTATGAGCTATTGAATTTATTGCCTGCAGAAATGTGTGAATAGCATAATTATGAAGTGCTAAGCCTACTGTGGATAAATCCATGGGGTAGCAGTTACCTGTATTTGACAACCATAAAAGTTATTACGTTAAAACGTCACACTCTAAATGTTTTCCTGGTGGTGGGAATATTTATCACTTGATAAATAGGCTTACATGCTAATTCAGAGCACTACAGGGGATATCACATTATTTATTCACTATTCATGCACTATTGCTATTTGACCTTATAAGCATGAACATCTCCAGATCACATTGATGTACTGTATATCTATCAGTACAAGAGAAAGAAAAGGAGCAACACATAAACTATTTCAGTATCAATGAGGTGAATATACACCAGTCAGCCATAATTTTATGACATTGATTATCTTATTACAATGGCATCTGTAAGTTGGTGGGATATATTAGGCAGAAATTAAACATGTTGTCCCTGAAGTTGATGTGTTGAAAGCAGAAAAAAATGGGCACTGCAGTTTGATGTTTTTTGGCGCTGTGTAGGCGCAGACCGGTTAGGGTGCCCATTCTGACTCATTTCCACAGCCAGAAGTACCTTCAATAGGCACGTGAGCATCAGAACTGGTCCATGGTTCAGTGGAAGAAGGTGGCCTGGTCTGGTGATTCCAGTTTTCTTTTAAATGACGTGGATGGCTGGCTGCATATGTGGTGCTTATCTGGGGAATAGATACAGTATGGGAGGAAGGAAAATCGTGGAGGCAGTGTGATGCTTTGAGTGGGGGCAGGGTTCTGCTGGGAAAACTTTTGGTCCTGCCATTCATGTGGATGTTACTTGACACATACCACCTACCTAAACATAGTTGCTGACCAAGCACACCCCCTTCTTGGAAATGTTATTCCTTGATGGCAGTGGCCTCTTTCAGCAAGATAATGTGCAATGCCACACTGCAAAAATGTCAACAATGTTTTGAGGAACACAACAACAAGTTTGAGGTGTTGACTTGCCTTCCAAAGTTTTTTATAGATCTTAATCCAAGCATCTGTGGAATGTGCTGTAAAAACAAGTCTGATCTGTGGACCACCTCGCAACTTACAGGACTTAAAGTGTAATGCCCTGTACACATGACTTGAAAATCGTATGACAGATAATCCAATTATTTTTTTTGCTGGCTAGTCGCAAGCGAAAATTTAATAGGTTACTTAAGTTACGAAAATTCTTGTATGACAGAGAAAAAACTCGGAAGTGATGTAATGTGTTGTATTTTCGAATGACAACTGTACTGATTAAACGAAAATCATACGATCTGGTAGCGTACAAGAAATATTTTTGGATTATGTGTACGGACCATAGCTAAAGGTAAAATGTTTTTTTTAGTTGTGGACAGAGTGTAGAGGGATTGGAACACCTATTGAGTGGTTAATGCTGTCTGTTTGCCCATTAGGGATATTCCCCCTCTCTATTTGTCCTGTTTACCATTATCATTGAATGAATTAACACTTTCCCAGCCTGAACTGAACCTAGTAAAATATTTATTCATTTTGCCTTGCAACTTTTTGTTTTTTATTAGCTTCTATTGGTTTTTGTGCTTTAAAGAGAACAGCTTCATGTAAAGTATATGGCGATAAACTATATATTGGGATTCATGCATGAAAGTTTGAAAGGGAGGGCAATGAGTTTATTTTTTAAGGAAAGTCTTACCAATGCTGGACCTCCAAAGGTAATGGAGTATGACAGCTCATTCGCCTTGAGGATAACTATAAATTAGAGTGCACAGATGGAAGAAACATTCTGTAGTGAGCAGAAAGGTTTTTTTTTTTATTGGCAGCCCTAGAGAAACGATACGTCCTGTCTAGTTCAGCGAATGCCTGTGCATTGCCATAGCACACACTATAGAAACTCCGACTTCAGAGGTATTCATAAGCCATTTTTTATTAATGATTTTCATATAGATTTCAGAAAAATGTGAAGCAGCTGTTCACATTTATTATACAGCATCCCGAATTTTTGCATGTTTGTCCCTGGATGATAAATGTGTGTACCTTTATTCCTAGTTGGAGAACGTTATTACACTTGAACGTTCTGTCTGCAGACTGAGTAAGCTTTCTGTCTAAATAGGTCATATAGGCTTATCTACTAAGGCAATGCAAAGAGGAGCCGTATCCATTAGCATCCTATCAAAATATACCTTTCATCAAACTAGAGAAGTCAATGAAAAATGATTGCTGATTGGCTGTTGTGGATTCACTGCATTTTGCACATTACTCTTTAAGCCTTTTATTGATGTGTGATGAAAGGTGAAGCTGTAGTCACTTCAAGCATCCAATCGTGAGCAAGGAAAGCTTTAATTTTTAAACATTTCACTGAACATTATTTGATGCTTATGTCTGTTACAGACCATTTAACTCTTTAGTAAACCAGGCTGTAAGAAATACTGATAGCTTGCTATCCGTCAACTTTCTTCACCTACGCATATCCAAGAAAGTTTTCTAATAATTCATTACAAGAATATGGGCTCTTGCGCACAGCCATAATTTACAGCGTATGGGCCTACAGAGCAAAATACAGCTACAGTGTAATTTTGCTCAAGCGGGAGCAATACAGAAAATGCATGCTTGGCTATGGCTATGTTTAACTACCTCCCTCCCGCCATATAGACAAATGACTGCGGGCGGGATCCTCTCTCGTTCTGGGACATCGCCCCTGTCTCACCGTGTGGTAATCACAGGCACTCCGTACCCCTGGGACACGGTGTAATCCCGAATTTTTTTTTTTTTGAATGGCCGTTTTTTCAGGAGCAGTGATTTTAATAATGCTCAAAGTGAAACAATAAAAGTGTAAGCTTCCTTTAAATTTCGTACCTGGGGGGTGTCTATAGTATGCCTGTGAAGGGCGCATGTTTCCCGTGTTAAGAACTGTCCCTGCACAAAGTATAATTTTTGCAGGAAAAAAAGCTATTTAAAATCACTCGCGGCTAATGAATGGTCGGATCCCGTAACACAGAGTACAGTCATTCATTGAAAGTCAGTGATAAAAAAAAAAAAAAAACAGGAGACGGTCTTTGAAATTCCTTTATTAAAATCTTCTTTGGATATTAAGGGGAACCCCGGACAAAAAAAAATGGCGTGGGGTCCCCCTCAAAATCCATACCAGACCCTTATCCGAGCACGCAACCTGGCAGGCCGCAGGAAAAGAGGGGGGACGAGAGCGCCCCCCCTCCCTCCTGAACCGTACCAGGCCACATGCCCTCAACATTGGGAGGGTGCTTTGGGGTCCCCCCCCAAATCACCTTGTCCCCATGTTGAGTCGGACAAGGGCCTCGTCCCCACAACCCTGGCCATGGTTGAGGGGGTCTGCGGGCGGGGGGCTAATCAGAATCTGGAATCCCCCTTTAACAAGGGGACCCCCACCCCCCCCCCCCTCTGTGTTATGGGGAAAGCCATAGGGAATTACTCATGACGTCCCCGTCCGTTATTAAAATCTTCTTCACCAGGTGGCCCCGCCCTCTTCTTCTTCCATCTTCTTCTTCCGCAGCGAAGCCTCACACAGCGGGAGCCTCCCAATGCACGGAGCGGCCCAGAAGAGACCCCGCCCCCTCTGACGTCATGGGGAAAGCCATAGGGAATTACTCATGACGTCCCCGTGCGTCAGAGGCGGCGGGGTCACCAGATGAAGAAACCGAAGGATGAAGAAAGGAAGAAGGCAGAAGACCAGAAGAAAGAAGGAAGAAAGAAGATTTTAATAAAGAATTTTAATAAAGGAATTTTTACCATTTTTGTCACTTTTTTGGGGAAATGGTAGGGGTACTTTTGTACACACAGGGGGGGGGCCAGGATCTGGGGGTCCCCTTGTTAAAGGGGGCTTCCAGATAAGCCCCCCGCCCGCAGACCCCCACAACGAATGAGGAGAGGAGAGCCGGTCAGCGGCATCTCCTCACAGGGGAAACCTGTACAGATAATCAGCGTACAAATTATCAGTGCCCTGATTATCAATTCAGCCCCAACAGTGCCCAGCAGTAATGCCAGTCAGTGCCCATCAGTGATGCCAATTTGTGCCTACCAGTGATGTCAAATTGTGCCCATCAGTAATGACAGTCAGTGCCTGCTCATCAGTGCCACCTATTAGTGCCCATCAGTGCTGCATTTTACTGCCTCTTCATCAGTGCCACCTAATTAGTGCCCGTCAGTGCCGCCTCATCAGTGGCCATCAGTGCAGCCTCATCAGCGCATATCAGTGAAAGAGAAAAATTACTTATTTACAGCATTTTGTGACAGAAACTAAGAAAAACTTTATATTTTCAAATTTTTTCTGTCATTTTTCGTTTTTTTATCAAAAAAAACCCCACTGGTGATTAAATACCACCAAAAATCTCTATTTGTGTGAAAAAAAATGGGTACAGTGTTGCATGGCTGCACAATTTTCATTCAAAGTGTGACAGCACTGAAAGCTGAAAATTGGCCTGGGTAGGAAGGGGGTAAAAATGGCCAGTACTGAAGTGGTTAATCAAACATGCGTATGATCATCCTTTTAAAAAAATGGAAAACTTTATGTTTTTGAAAAATACGTCCATACGCATGTGAGTAAATGACAGTGCCGGTGGTTACGCATGTATAGATGTGCTTGTTGTTTTCTGTAATGCATTCCTATGGGAAAAAACTAGATTGCAGCTCTGGCTTCAAGGTGCTACAGCAACAGACATATTTTACTCTGGACGGCCAAACGCTATAAATTATGTCTGTAGGTGAGAGCCCTTTAAGTTAAAGATGGTTTTCTTGATACGTATTTATGGACAAATCCACCCCCATCCATATTGTTCCCAGCAACTCTGCTCCCACCTAATTAAAACTTTAAAGTTTTAATAACTCTTCCAGAGAAGTGCATTGTTTGTGTTCCTTGTTGCCGCCTCTTCCAGGAGTGTAGACTGGTGATCCAGTGTTGCAGTCCAGGCCTTGTTGCCGCCATTTGCTATGATGTCATTATCATCCAGCTGCAGTCTTCTGGGGCCTTAGAGTACCCAGAAAGTAAATTAGAAGTATCCACGCCACTCAGGAAGTATGCAGGCACTTAAAGCCACGTTCTCTGAAGTGAGGGAGATAAAAGACTCAGGACTAGAGACCGAACACACACCCATCCCTGTTCATGCCAGAACTTTCGAACATTGCAAAATTCAGAGCCGAACAATGAACCCCATAAAAGTCTACGGGACCCGAACTGGAAAAAAATCAAAAGTGCCCATTTTAAAGGCATATATGAAAATTATTGGGCATACAATGAGTATTGGGGTACGGGTACTGCCCTGGGGGACATGTATCAATACAAAAAAAGTTTGTAAAAAAATATCTTTATTTTTAAATGAGCAGTGATTTAATGAGACTTAAAGTGAAACAATAAAAATGAAAAATTCCTTTAAATATAGTGCCTGGGGGGTCTCCTTAGTCTGCCTGTAAAGTGGTGCATCTGTACTGTGTATAAAACCTGCTGCAGCAAAAATTCAATTTATAAAGAAATTCAAATAACTCAGCTGACTCCTCCATGCCTGATGCTGGGGCTTTGGTAGGAAAAGCTGTGGACAAGGAGGCAGAATAAGCCGGTTTGGCAGCTGCGGTGGACTGGGCACTAGTCTTTGCTTGGGAGGATGAGGAGGATAAGGATGGTTTAGTAAGCCAAGCCATCACCTCCTCTGCATGCTTTGGCTGGATAGCATGGGTAACATCACTAAACAGAGCAAATGGTGCCCTGCCTGAGGACGTACCACATCCGCCTTTGCCTGTGGACACAGACGCTGATGGCCCACTCACAGTGAAACAAAAACTTCTGCCTCTGTGCACTTTATTCAATGGAAAGTGGTGTTTGATGCACTTTATCTTGAGGACTGCCGCTGACAGATAACACACAGCAACCCAAAAAAAGGGGGGGGGGGGTGTACAGCACTGTATACAGCAGTAACTGTTATTTAATACAGTGTAAAACACTGGACTACAAAGACACTCCACTGACACACTACAATATACTGCAGTAAAATGGCACTGATGCATGTCAATATACTGCACAGGCAGCGGCTCCGGTGTCCTCATCTCCAGCATGACCGCTTTCACCGTGCATATACTCTCTCCTCCTCCTAGGCGCTAGGCATCCAATAGGACCGCCTGACGTTTTGGTCAATCGGGAAACTGGTCTTACGACCCGCTTCCTGATTGGCGAGGAGGAGATTTAATGCGCCCGAGCCCACCTTTTTTTTAAGCCTATTAGATCCTCTGGCTCTAATCACTTGCTTCAAAAAACACACCCCTCCCCCCATTGGAATCCACAGTCCGGCGCCCTATATGTAGATCAGGGGGCCGGGCGCATGGATAGGGGGGGCAGCGCCCGTGCGCCCCTAATGGATGGGCCATCACTGTATTCTTGTTTTGCCCTCTTTTAATCATTTAACTGAAATCAGATTCTAAATTTCCATGTTATACATTACTTATATATAGGCAATAGAAATTAGGAAAGATAAGCAGCCTCTGTGTGGTATGGGGCAATTAGAAATTTGAATGCAATGTGAACATTTAGCAAAAATAAGGAATCATGCTTTCTTCACCTGGTTATGCATCTAGACATCAGGCATCTGGGTGGATATTGACATTATTGTTGGATCCTTCCAGAGTTTGTCGCAGCTCTGTTACATCAGCCGACAGCAGGCTTTAACCCGCTGTGAGCAGATTCCGGGTCACAGGAGAGCACTAGTAAGTGCACTCCTGTAACTCACAAGAGAAGTATGTCCCAAAAAGCTTTGGCCTTTCCCGGTGTTCCCGGGTAAGGCAAACTGGAGAGCCGACAGCGTGATTCAGTAGTGTGGGTTGCTGCGTGATCAGGCACTGACTAGTTTCCTCATTGCTTTCATCAGAGGGCAACACCCAAAGATATACAGTATATCCAGTAATATGTGGTAAGTGAGCTTCCTTTGAGGGATTGTCATACAAGTGTCTCGGAGATGGTTAATCGTCTGGATCAATGAATTATAACTTACCTCTAATTCTTTTCTTCTGGAGTGGATCACCTTTAATCTTTTTTACATTTTTGCTTCCTATTTTATCAAAAGTGGACTGTGCATCAAGTCCAAAGACTCTTGGATTTTATAAGCGCTATTGGTGTATTAAATATTTATATTTGGACACATTTTTTGATATATTGTTTTCCTATAATAGTAGCAGCTTTTGTAGATATTGTATCTTTACCGTGAGCGCGAGATATCTACCATTGTTTGATAATTTCTCATTTGTCATTTGTTTGTCAGTATATCTTCATACTTTATACTGTTGTACTATTTGTATTCTATGTTGTACTATGAAAAAGTTTCAATAAAAAAAAAAAAGAAGCTAGAACTGAAATCACAAAATGAGCATCAGATGTAGCTGCCACATCCATTTGTATTGTGAAATAAAAGTTCTCTGAGAAGACCAGCTAGCTACTCTGCAAATAACATCAGCAGGAACCTTGGCCAGCGATGCCCATGTAGTAACTATGCCTCTAGTTGAGCGCACTGTAAAACCAACTG
Source organism: Lithobates sylvaticus (assembly GCA_028564925.1). Lineage (NCBI taxonomy): Eukaryota > Metazoa > Chordata > Amphibia > Anura > Ranidae > Lithobates > Lithobates sylvaticus. The sequence continues at coordinate 552,234,599 of CM053027.1, forward strand.
GAGAAGGAGCCCCTTTTAAACTGTACCTGCGTATTAGTTGCTTAATCAGTTCCTTCATTGTTTTTCCTGATGCTTTTACAGCCTGTGCAGCTTTAACCCAGGACATGGGACTGGCTTGCACCCCTCAAACTGCCTGCATTCTCCACCAATTGTTGGGATCAGAGGGGTAAACAGGCTTCTCAATAACTTCAAATGCATATTATTTTTCACCAAACAGAAAAAAAAGAAGTAAATCTTCTCATCAGTACAACACAGTCTTATAGAAATAATGTTCCAGCCACAGCACACAGTACACAGTGTAGCAGAGTCCCAGTTACAGGCCAGCTCACCCGACAGGTCAACATCAGAGTATGGAGACTCCTAGCAGCTTAAATTTCTCCTCACTACAGATATCAGAACTGCCATCAACTAGCCTCTCTGGCTAGCTGCTTAAAGTGTTTTTTAACCTAAAAAAAAAAAATGGATCCTGTTCCCTTAAAGCATGTTATACAGCACAGTGCTTGTGCTGTGTAATTTGGCCCCCTCTAACACCTAAAAAACCTTGCTGATCCTACCTAGTTCTGCCCTCCCCTATGTAAACTGACCACTGGTCAGTTTACATGCCTCCATCATCCACAGCCCTGCTCTGTCCTCCTCTGTGCTCTCCTCCGTCCTCTTCCCCCTCCCATCCTGCCTGTCAGCTCCTGTGTCAGGGCCCCCCCCCCTCCTGCTGCTGAACTAACATGTGTTACTTTATATAATACGCTTTGTCTCCTAAGGATATGTCCCCCTGTGTGAGTGTGTGTGTGTGTGTGTGTGTGTGTGTGTGTGTGTGTGTTTTATTAAAAAAAATGAAATATATACCTTATTTCTGAGTGCGGATCAACGATCACGTGACTTGCTGCCTCTCTCCTCCTCCCCTCCAGAGTGACGTAAGCGAGGGAATCTTGGCCCCTCCCACTGCATCTGTCAGACGGGGAGAGGAGAGAGGCGGCAGGTCATGTGACCGCTGATCAGCGCTCAGAAATAAGGTATATACAGCATTTTTTTTAAAATAGGCAGGATACAAAATGCATTCAGTAAATGCAATCAATTAGTGTGGCATTTGGGCAATACATAGTTAAAACAAGATTGCAGTAGATAAACACAATAAACAGCAAGAAGAAATTATGCTTTGGTATTTGTTTGCAGAAAAGCAAAATGCATCTACAGCACGATGATCACTATAAAACTGTTATACATTCCATGAAAGAAATATTAAAAAATTATATTTTTTATTTATGAGGGATATAAAGTCAGTGGACACAGTTTCTTCCATAACATACTAATGGGTATTTTAGAATTACTGGATTTACTAATGCTGAGCCAGTATTTAAACCTGCATCAAATCATGACTAGCATTTACAGTATCTCACAAAGTTTGTGCATCCCTCACATTTTTGTAAATATTTTATTATATCTTTTTATGTGACAACACGGAAGAAATGACACTTTGCTATAATGTAAAGTAGTGAGTGTACAGCTTGTATAACAGTGTAAATTTGCTGTCCCCTCAAAATAACTCAACACACAGCCATTAATGTCTAAACTGCTGGCAACAAAAGTGACTACACCCCTAAGTGAAAATGTCCAGATTTGGTCCAATGTGTCAATATTTTGTGTGGCCACCATTATTTTCCAGCACTGCCTTAACCCTCTTTGGCATGGAGTTCACCAGAGCTTCACAGGTTGCCACTGGAGTCCTATTCCACTCCTCCATGATGACATCACAAAGCTGGTGGATTCTAGAGACCTTGCGCTCCTCCACCTTCCCCCTTCCATTTGAGGATGCCCCACAGATGCTCAATAGGGTTTAGGTCTGGAGACATGCTTCACCAGTCCATCACCTTTAGCCTCAGCTTCTATAGCAAGGCAGTGGACATCTTGGAGGTGTGTTTGGGGTCATTATCATGTTGGAATACTGCCCTACGGCACAGTCTCCAAAGGGAGGGGATCATGCTCTGCTTCAGTATGTCACAGTACATACTGAAGCAATGCTACCGGCACTTGGGAGCTACAGTACAGGGGAGCTACAGTACTGTAGCTCCCCAGTGCCGGCAGCACTTATACAACCCCAGACCATGACACTCCCACCACCATGCTTGACTGTAGGCAAGACACACTTGTCTTTGTACTCCTCACCTGGTTGCTGCCAGACATGCTTGACACCATCTGAACCAAATACGTTTATCTTGGTCTCATCAGACCACAGGACATGGTTCCAGTAATCCATGCCCTTAGTCTGCTTGTCTTCAGCAAACTGTTTGCAGGCTTTCTTCTGCATCATCTTTAGAAGATGCTTCTTTCTGGGATGACAGCCATGCAGCCCAATTTGATGCAGTGTGCGGTGCATGGATTGAGCACTGACAGGCTAACCCCCACCCCTTCAACCTCTACAGTAATGCTGGCAGCACTCATACGTATATTTCCCAAAGACAACCTCTGGATATGATGCTGAGCACATGCACTCAACTTCTGTGGTTGACTATGGCAAGGCCTGCTCTGAGTGGAACCTGTCCTGTTAACCCGCTGTATGGTCTTGGCCACTGTGCTGCAGCTCAGTTTCAGGGTCTTGGCAATCTTCTTAAAGCCTAAGCCATATTTATGTAGAGCAACAATTTTTCTTTTTTTCCGGATCCTCAAGTTATTTGCCATGAGGTGCCATGTTGAGCTTCCAGTGACCACCAAATTTAACACACCTGCTTCCCATTCACACCTGAGACCTTGTAACACTAATGAGTCACAAGACACCTCCTTCTTCAGGTCACACCCCTTCCTGAGCAGCATGCTTTAGGAAGGGGTGTGACCTGAAGAAGGCCGAACCTCTGAAACATGTTGTCATAGCAACCCTGGGAAGTTGCACGGTTACACTGCTCTGTTCTTCCCTGTCTTCCATTGCGGCTTGGACTGACGTCACACGGCGCCGGCTGGCTCGGGTGAATACGCGGCTCTCGGAGCTGCATAGCGGCACACCAGTGCTGGGATTTTAGGGATATTCAGTTCCACCATAGCCCGGATCACTATCACGTTGGTTACAGTCCACAGGGCAGGCTGGGAGAGGAGGCACACATGTTTTACAGATTACCCAGGCTGATCACAAGTCTACCATTGTGAGTGCAACTTTTGTCATGTTTTATTCCTTTACATTAAACGGTTCAACACTAAGTCGGCTGTGTGCTCTCCTTTCTCTATTTTTGCTATAGGAATGCAGAAGCCACTTGAAGCAAGTTAGAGCATAGAGATCAAAACATGCAATCTAATTGCCAACTGGTCCTGGTCTATGTTTTTAAGACTATTCCTATATCTGAATAAATGTGAATTTTTGGTACTTCTATAGCAGTTTCTCCTTTTATCATTTCCCACATACATCCGGTGTAGGACTATGATCCTCCATAGATATTGTTGAATGAATGAATGACTTGTATAGCGCTACAAATGCGAACTGAATCGCCTCAAGGCGCTTGATCTGTCCTGTGTTGTCCTGCTTCTTAGAAGAGGTGGGTCTTGAGTTTTTTTCTGAAGGCCTGATGGTTTTCTTCCATGCGGATGTTAGTGGGTAGAGCGTTCCATAGCATAAGTATAAGTATGGGATTTTTTTTTTTTTATTAGAATCATGCTTACCTAGGTAGATGCAGCATCGGTCTGATGCTGCATCTGTCCCCCTGCCGGCTCTAAGGCTGAAAACTGAGCGATCAAATTCAAACACCACTGATCATTCGGATCTCAGAGCTCCCTGAGCAGAGAGCTGGTGGCTGTCAGTTACCGCCATATGCTCTGCCCCTCCAGTGCTCACTGGAGCGCTGGGCTGTGGAGGGGGAGGGAAGCGGCTGTCTCAGGCTTGAGCCGGCTGCTACCCCCCCTCCCTCCCTCCACAGCTGATCTTTCCTGAGCCTGGACCAGCTCTGTGACATCAGCCAACAGCAGGCTTCAGCCCACTGTCTGCTGAAAACAGGCCACAGGTGTGCAGTTCGTTCTGCAAGATTGGCTGTACTTCTCCTTTAAGGACCACAGGTTTAAGAAACACTGCACTAAATTAATCAGTTTATGATTTTCCTATTTCACAGTTATTAAATATCTTATTGTACCCAATCTAATTTAGTCCAAATAAATTAAAAATAGAACACGCTAGATAAGCAAACTAAAATAAGGTCTGGGACCCTTGGATCCAATATCTGCAGTCTTCAGATTAATAGGGGAGGGTATTGGGGTATTTGTATGGTAACCGACTGTGCCTTATTCAAACCTCTGTTTCAAATGAATGTTTGTATCTCACTTTTTTTCTGTTCTGGTTCTCCTTAGTTGATCACTATAGTGTTTAAGGAAATGTCCCTATGCTTTAATCAATGGCTCAACAGCACATCGTACCTGCAGATAGAGAGTGAGCTGTGTCTACTTTTAGATATCTATTTTTTGTATACCAATAAAGTTGGCACCCTTGTGCCCTTTTTTACATATATAACTGATATCACTCTTTTCTGATCTATAAAGTCCAAGGGGGCATCCCCTTCTATGCACTCTGTTGCATTTTTCCTTTCAATGTTATTTAGGATGATGGCAGGCCAGCACATTTTCCAATTCTCATACCTTCTTTTTTAGTCCATTACAGTACCGGAGTTATAAAGTTTGGACAGCATAGACTAAAGAAGTGTCAACTGTTCATATTATAATTTCTGCATTTATTCCCAGAATATTATATATTATACATCAGTGATTAAGCTAAACTTCATCTTATGTTTGTGAAGATAGATCCATAGCTCAATGTTCACAATAATGAACCTGTTTAGGTACCAACATTTCTATAGCTGCCCCAAAGCTCTTACTGACCCATCAGTGGTGGTGACCACTGGATTGAATACCACACCATTGATCATTTGCTTGCAGAGAATTTATTTAGTAACTTTGAGGAGGGGGCATAGGGCACAGGACACCCCTGAGATCACAGCACACTCTGGTGACTGGACAAAAAGGGAAAATGCACAGGTAAAGGACTTTTAGACCAAACCAACATTCTGTGAGTCCAGCTCTTGACTATAGAGTAGGTTAGGATGTAGTGAACTTTCAGTTACATTGTTAATAATATTTTTGATGATATCAGGCTGTGTTTAGTACCCCTGGGTTATTCCCTTGCTTCTGGTTGACTCCTGGAAGAAGGTCATTCTACCTGGACTGTGCGGTGGAGGGACTCATGCAGGCCAACTTTTCTCTTCTGCATTAAGCTTCAAACAGTTTTCACTGTAGTGCAATCGTTTGTTCTCCCCCCTCCCTTTTTTTCTCATATGCATGTTTTTTCTTCCTTTTGAGTCAAAACTGATGGTTATTGAAACTATACTGATATCCCTTGATGTTGTTACTACTGTATGCCTTTGCTATGCTTGATAGCCTCAGCAATGTAAAAAAGCATACTAAATCGTATTACTTTATTTTGTAAAACCAATAAAAACAATTGAAACTGAATTTTTAAGCAAGACACCATACTTTACATGAGGTCCCAGCTATCCCAATGTTCGTACATTGTGTTCTTTGTTCAGTTCCACTCCCCCTGCTGTAAGACTGGGCCTCAGACTCTGGCCTAGTCTCCTGAACACACAAATCTTCCCAGGGCAGTAGGACTAGAAGGAGAAGACATGCAACATACACCCCCTTTCCCCGCAAGGCAGGAGTCCTGGATTGGGATATTTAAAACCCAGTATTATTGGATCTTAAATGATAAGAAAATTTGCAAAGTTCAAGTATAGTTACCCATCACAATCAATTCATGTTTGTGTTTCAGTTATCTGAACAAAGTAAACTGAAATGTATTTCATTGCTATGGGTTACTGCACTTACATGTCAACTACTTAACCAAATAAGGCTTGACATGGATGGACAATACATATCCCTGTGAAGGATGGGTAGGATAATATTTGTCAATCTTTTACAGTGCCATGGCCTGTTATTAACAAAACAGTTCCTTCCTTTTTCTCTTTTCACTGAAAAGAAGAAAGAATCAAGCAGGTCTCACATATATTCTCAAACACGTAGAAATCTCCATTGACATTAATTAGTGATTCTGACATCAAAACATCAGCCTGGAAATCTTCTCTTGACTGTTAGGCTGCATTCACACCTGAGCGTTTTTGTTTTCAGTCATAAATTTTACTGCAATTTTACTGTGATTTTTACCACGTTTTTTGCTGCGATTTTGTACAGGTCAAAAGGTCACCAATGTAAAAAGAAGAAAAACGCCTGTAGTCTGCCTAAAAAGAAGCTCATGTACTTTTTTGAGCTTCGGGCATTTGCTTCAGGCGACAGAACGCTCAGATGTGAACAGGGGCAATTTAAATTAATGTTTTTTTTCTTGTTGGGCATTTTGGAGCTTTTGAGATGAGCGTTTTACAAGCGTTTTACGAGCTGAAAACGCTCAGGTGTGAATGCAGCCTTAGATCAGGGTGAAATCAGGCCATCCTTTGTCTGAAAGTGTTGCACCTGGATGAAGGATGGATCTCTAGCCCGTATGCTCTTGTCTATGTATGTTTTCTTATCATGTCCCAGAGACCTTTTGGTCTTAGAGTGTTACTAAACCCAGGGCCCTGCATTCACTATATCTGGTCTCCCACAGTACACAGAACATGCAAATGCAATTATTTTTGTAAATATGAACTGCTAAATACCTTTTCTCATCAGCATTATATAGCAGTTTTATGACTTCTATCAGAGTGTGGCCGAGCACTGGTTAAAGCTTGTAGGAGGAGTTTTTATTCACCTCTGATTGTCCTATGAGGCTGCTTGACCTCTGACCCTCTGTCTGGACAGTGCTGATTGGCCCTGTGCCAATCACAATCACCCTCCCAAAACAAAAACAAAAAAAATCTCTAGCAATACACACCAAACTGAGCATGTGCAGAGTGCCTCCTAGGGCTCTGTACTATCAGAAGTTGGATTGGGGACTGTAAAAGAAGGGGAGGATCAGAGAAGACAGGATCAAACAGCCTTTTTACACAATGTGCAGGCTTAACCCCTTAGGTTCCACAGTGAATATAACAAGTATGCTTTACTGCATATACAGACTGATTTTACTGCTGTGGGTTTAGTGACACTTTATTCACAGTAACAGAGCCACAGTGTTTACCAGAACAGGTTTTATAAAATGTTCATTAACACTGGAGTAGAGATTAATATCTGGTATATGAAAAGCCTAGCAGGACATATTTATAAAATAAGTGTCATATGCAGCCCAGTTTCCATTTAATATTCCTTTATATTATTGGCAGCTATAAGAAAAAAAAAGAAGAATACCATTAAAGTTAGAATTAGTTTAAAGTTTAGAGTAAAGTTTAGAGGAGTGGTGTGCAGCCTTCTTTTGGATTGTCTATATTGTTAATATGCTTGCGGGTGGAGACAGAGCCAAGGGATTGCACCTGCTGCTGGAGAATTTGGAGGGGAGCTCAAACATTGGCATCAATTTTAGCCTCTATACACAGGTTCTATTAGATTGGACAGCAAGGGGAATGGTAATTTAAACACTTGAGCGCTGAAAGGTTTTACCCCCTTCATGACCAGGACATTTTTTTCTATTTGGCACTGTGCTATTTTAACTGGCAACACAACACTGGCTTTCGGTGGTATTTGATCACCACTGTTTTTTTTTATTTTTTTATTATTATTATATAAACGAAAAAAGACCAAAAATGTTGGAGACAAAAACAATATTTTTTATTTTCTGATTTAAAACATATACATAAAAAAAAAAAGTAAAAATCAAATTTCTTCATACATTCTGGCAAAATCCCAATAAGTGTATATTTATTGGTTTGTGTGAAAATTATAGCGTCTACAAACTATGGTATCTATATTGGAATTTTTGTTTGTTTTTTTGAACACTAGTTTTGGCAGTGATCAGAGACACAATCAGATTTTCTGCAGACAAAACCTCTGACTTTTGTCCGAAGGGCGTTGGCCAGGAACTTGTCTTGCATACCAACGGCAAGGAATTGTTCGCTAACAAACACGAACGTAGTGACGTACTACGTGTTTTTTCAGCTCTTTAGCGCCACCCTTTGGGCTTCTTCTGCTCATTTAGTGTTAGTAGAAGTTTGGTGAGTGTTGATTCGCGCTTTTCATTTTGCGCTTTTCATTTCACATGTTTCAGTTTGTTTCTGAACGGCCGTTCATCAACCAGCCATGTTGCAGAATTGGAGGATATAACGTGTTATTTATTATTGGCCTTGGAGTTATTGCTTTGACCCAAGTCTAGTCCAGGAACAGGAGGATGGAGGAGGATTTCCTGGACCAAAAATTGGTTGCTTTATTACTCGTGACCAATTATGTCATATGCCTTTGCTGCGGGAGCTCCAGGAGAATAATCCGGATGATTTTCGGAATTATCTCCGGATGCCTTTGCTGCGGGAGCTCCAGGAGGACATGGAGTCATCCGGATGATTTTCGGAATTATTCTCCGGATGATGGACCCCTGCTTTCACCAACTCTTGGCATTGTTGACCCCACGTATTTACTAGGATTGTCGGCTAGGGACAATTTAACAAGTGTAATGTTTGTATCATGCTGACCTGCTGATTGCTTTTTTATCATCTTTATGTGAAGTTTGAACACAAAAATTAAATCGCAGTGCATTGCTGGCTGATGATTGGCCAAGCATGCACTGTATACAATAATTTACTGTGGCCAATTATAGCTCAGGGGGTTTTAGTACACGCCCCACACTATAAAAAGCCGCTGCGCCGACGGCCTTGTGTAGTGTGTTCCAGCGTGTCAGTGACATTATCTGCTGTGATCCATTCCGCAGTGCTGCTGAGTCTGACATTATCTGTGCTGTGATTATTCTGCTGAGTGCTGCTGACTGCTGACATTATCTTTTTTTTTGCCCGGGGTTCCCCTTAAAATCCATCCCAGACCTGAAGGGTCTGGTATGGATTTTGAGGGGGACCCCACGCCATTTTTTTTGGCCGGGGTTCCCCTTAATATCCATAGCAGACCTGAAGGGCCTGGTAATTGAATTTTGGGGGGACCCCCACGCTTTTTTTTTTTTTTTTTTTTTTTTTATCAATGACTTTCAATGAATGACTGTTCTCTGTGTTACGGGAGCCGACAATTCATTAACCGCGAGTGATTTTAAATAGCTTTTTTTCCTGCAAAAATTACACTTTGTGCAGGGACAGTTCTAAGCACGGGAAACATGCGCCCCTTCACAGGCATACTATAGACACCCCCCAGGTACGAAATGTAAAGGAATATTACACTTTTATTGTTTCACATTAAGCATTATTAAAATCACTGCTCCTGAAAAAACGGCCGTTTTAAAAAAAAAAAATTGCATTGATACATGTCCCCTGGGGCAGACCCAGGTCCCCAAACACTAGACAATAACATGCATATTAGCCTTTAAATTAGCACTTTTGATTTCGAACGTTCGCGTCCATTGTAATAGGGTTCTAATGTTCGCACAAACTTTAGGTCCGTTCGCTGGTTCTGGTGCGAACCGAACCGGGGGTGTTCGGCTCATCCCTACCAGGGTGGCAAGTGTGCACGCCGCTCCCTACCTGGAAATGCCAGATCACGTACATGTACGTTATCTGGTGCAGAGCGGCTGCCCCCTCGCCATATATGTGCATGGGGCAGTCCAAAACTGGTTATCAAATCTGTATTAAATGTGGAAGCCACCATTAATATCAATACAATCATGTGTACTGACCTCATCTGTGTTATTAATCAGGGTAAAGACCCCTTGCTAGTCCATACCTAAAAAAAACGCATTGATTATTAGTTAGTTTTCTTTTTTAAGATCAGCCACTCAAGTGCTGTACCAATAGGTTATTATATTATGTAATTATAGTTCAACCTAAAGCTGGCCATACATGGGTCAGTTTTTTTTTTTTTTAAAGCAGCCAGAGGGCAGATTTAAAAATGTAATGGATTCCTCCATCCACACAAGTTAAGTGGATGCAGGAATCTCCCCCATGGGGTGGGGGAATCCTCCCTGCCACACGTGTATTCTGAAAGTTCTGACTCCTCCATTGTAAGAATACATTGATCGGCACTGCAGCCGAGTGTTGCAAGCGTTGATTGAAGGAAGATATATAAGCAGTCCTGTTTTGAGGGGAATCCATCATTAGATCAACTCCTCTCAAACGGGAACAGGCTGGTCACTGCTGAACCATCAAAATTTCATTTCATCTATGGCCAGCTTTAATCAGGTAAGCATAGCATCTCAGCTGTTTTGGCAAAGCCCGATGGCTTATTGCTAACTTTCCTCTAAAAGTCAATATTTGCATACCACTATGGCTCAGGGCCAAAGTTAAAAAAGCTATAACTAAGAAAAGAGCCTTTGAAAAATATAAAAAATGAAGGAATCATCATTTAAATGTTACAAAGAATATAACAGAATATGTAAAAACAAAACCAAGGACACAAAAATTCAAAATGACCCTCAGATTACAAAAGATAGTAGGACAAACCCCAAAAAAATTTCAAATATAGGTCTGAGCATGTAGGCCCTTTACAAAATAATGTAGAGTGGGTGACTGTGGAAAAAACGAAGGAAAATGTATTAAATACTTCAGTTCTGTGTATACAAAGGACTAGACATGGGAACTGTCAAAAAAATTGTTTTGTTTCGTTCCGCTTCGTATAGTAAAAAAAAAATCGTAATTCGTGTACGAAATTCCTTGCGAATTCGAACGAAATACGAATTTCGTACGAACCGTTACAAAAATTTTGATTGTTAGGATACGTGATGAATTGTCGGTGCCCGTAACACAGAGAACAATTCGAATCCATCTACCAAATATTGAATTTCAACTAATACGAAAGAAATTATTATAGCGGATATAACGAATGATTCGAATGAATTTGAGATTCAGTATATCTAATATCGAGAACTGTCCCTGCACAAAGTGTAATTTTTGCAGGAAAAAAAGCCATTTAAAATCACTTGCGGCTAATGAATTGTCGGCTTCTGGTATGGATATTTAGGGGAGACCCCACGTCATTTTTTTTTAATTTGAAGTGGGGTTCCCCTTAATATCCATAGCAGACCTGAAGGGCCTGGTTATTGAATTTGGGGGGACCTCCACGCTTTTTTTTTTTATCAATGACTTTCAATGAATGACTGTTCTCTGTGTTACGGAGCAGACAATTCATTAGCTGCGAGTGATTTTAAATAGCTTTTTTTCCTGCAAAAATGACACTTTGTCATTCGAATCATTCGTTATATCAGCTATAATAATTTCTTTCGTATTAGTTGAAATTCGATATTTGGTAGTTGGATTCGAATAATTTGGAGCCGAAATTCGTAAACGGAATTTTTCCTGCAAAAATGACACTTTGTCATTCGAATCATTTGAATCATTCGTTATATCCGCTATAATAATTTCTTTCGTATTAGTTGAAATTCGATATTTGGTAGTTGGATTCTAATAATTCTGAGCCGAAATTCGTAAACAGAATTTCGTATTCCGTACAGAATTCGTATTCGAAAAAAAAATTGTACTACGGATTCGTATGAATGTACGAATTTCGAAAAATTTGTATGAATTTCGAATTCGTACGAAACAAAATCGCACATGTCTACAAAGGAGCATGGGGGAGCTCATGTCCATAATAGTGGTGGTATTGACACAGCCCCAAATGATCCACACTGGCTCAAAAGTGATATGATCCAGAAATATTTAGACCGAATAAAGGTGGATACAGCACCTGGACCAGATGGCATCCACTCACGGATCCTAAAATAGAGTTCTGGCATTGTGTCTAATTTTTAGGGACTCATTAAGGCTGGTTTCACACTGGGGCGGTGCGGGGCGGCGACGGTAAAGCAGCGCTATATTTAGCGCTGCTTTACCATCGTTTTACCCGCGGTATGCGGCCGCTAGCGGGGTGGTTTTAACCCCCGCTAGCGGCCGCAAAAGGGTTAAAAACCTCCGCAAAGCGCCGCTGCAGCGGCGGTTTGCGGGCGGTATCCCCGCGGTTTCCCATTGATTTCAATGGGAAGGAGCGGTATAGGAGCGGTAAATACACCGCTCCTTCACCGCTCCAAAGATGCTGCTAGCAGGACTTTTGTTGCGGTCCTGCTAGCGCACCGCTCCAGTGTGAAAGCCCGCCGGCTTTCACACTGGAGTGAATGGGGCCGGTTTTTTCAGGCGGTGTACAGGCGCTTTTTTTAGCGCTGTACCGCCTGAAAACCGCCCCAGTGTGAAAGGGGCCTAATGACTGGAATAGTACCACTGGATTGGCGTAGGGCCAATGTGGTGCCCATATTTAAAAAGGAAACAAAGTCTTTACCAAGTAACTATAGACCTGTGAGTTTAACTTCTATAGTTGGGAAAATACTGTAAAGTTTAATAACATTTCACATAGACGAGTTCTTGCTGAAAAAAAAAATATATTTTAAGCAACAGACAGCATGGATTCATGAAAGACAGAAGTTGTCAAACAAATCTGATTTCTTTTTATGAAGAGGTAAATAAAACCTTGGACAGAGGGATGGCTGTGGATATGGTATACTTGGATTTTGCAAAAGTGTTTGATAGAGTTCCCCACACATGGCTAATGTGTAAGGTAAAGTCTACAGGCTAGAAAATAGCAGTTTGTAAATGGATAGAAAACTGGCTAAAATTCAGAGTAGTGGTTAATGATTCTTACTCTGAATGGTGTAAGGTTATCAGTGGTGTACCCCAAGGTTCAGTGTTGGGACCCTTACTTTTTAATATCTTTATAAATGATATAGGGTCTGGGATTAAAAGTACCAATTCAGTCTTTGCAGATGACACCAAGGTAAGCAGTGAAATAACGTCCTTACAGGATGTCTCCAACTTGCAAGCCAACCTTATGCACTGTTTAATTGGGCAACTAAGTGGCAGATGAGGTTTAATGTAGATAAATGTAAAGTTATGCACTTGGGGGCTAAGAATATGCATCATACATACTAGGGGGAGTACAACTGGGGGAATCCATAGTGGAGTAGTATCTGGGGGTTTTGGTAGATCATAAGCTCAATAAGAGCATGTAATTCCAAGCTGTGGTTTCCAAAGTGAGCAAAATCCTTTGTATTAAGAGAGGTATGGACTCCAGGGAGAGCGATATCATTTTTTCCCTGTACAAATAATTAGTAAGACCTCATCTAGACCATGCAGTTCAGTTTTGGGCACCAGTTCACAAAAGGATAATCGGGGAACTGAAGACAGTGCAGAGAAGGGCAACCAAACTGATAAGGGGCATGGAGGAACTCAGCTATGAGGATAGATTAGAAGAACTGCATGTATTCTCTGTTGAGAAGAGGAGATTAAGGGGGATATGATAAACATGTACAAATATATAAGGGGTCCATATAGTGAACTTGGTGTTGAGTTAACACACCAAGGACAAGGAGGGACTCTTTATGCCTAGAGGAAAAGAGATTTCACCTCCAAATACGGATAGGTTTCTTTACAGTAAGAGAAAATGTGTTATAGACTCCCTCCACAGGTGGTTCTGGCCAGCTCAGTAGATTGCGTTAAAGGCCTGGATTATTTTCTAAATGTATTAGGGCTGTGGAAATTAAAGATTAATTCCTCGATTAATCTTTATTTTTTTTTGATCGATCAATTTTTTTTGATCGATCAAATTTTTTTTGATCGATCAAATTTTTTTTGATCAGTACTCACCTCTCCGCCGTCTTCCGGGTCTTCAGGGAGTTCCATCGGAGATCCGGTGACGTTGAAGTTCTGATTGAACGTAACGTGTACGGGGGAGGGGCTACGCATGACATCACCCGCTCCTGCCCTACAGATCTAACACGATTGACAGCTTTACATGCTGTGTTTTTATCATCTTTATGTGAGTAGTTTGTGTTTGAACACAAAAATTAAATCTTATACTTAAGTGGTGAGCACTTAGATCTTTTCTTTCTACCCATGACCTGGCGTCCTTGCTGAGATCTAAGGAGACGTGAGAGAAGTTTATGGTCTGTGTTAACCCTTTTGATACCTGCTTGCATGACCACCTGTTTGCACAGGGGTCCATGCCATAAGGTGAGAGTGATTAGTTAGACCGGAGGTGGAGGGATTGTCACGCTACTGTGGAAAAAAAAATTACTTAAGTCAGTGCTACAGTTTGAATTTAAAACGTATTTGTGTCAACTGTGAAGTTAAGTCATGGATTGTGGAAACTAAACTAGTGTTGGTGATTGTATATAGTGTACACCACATTTACCACTGACTAATGCAGAGTTGCAATGCAAGGAGATCAGCTAAAAGTAGTTGGATCTGTATGTGCATTATAATTAATCGAAATTAGTCGATTAATTGATTAAAAAAAAAAAAAATTGCTTAATCGAACGCGAAAATTTTAATCAGTAACAGCACTAAAATGTATATAATATAATGGGTACTGACATTTATATGTAAGGTTGATCCAGCGAAAATCCTATTGCCTTTCGGCTGATCAGGAAGGAATTTTTTCCCCCTGCTGTAGTAAATTGGATCATGCTTTGCTGGGGTTTTTCATCTTCCTCTGGATCAACTGTGGGTATAGGATTGTGCATATCGGATTGTATAATATTATTTTTAATTTATTTATTTTCATGGTTAAACTAGATGGACTTGTGTCTTTTTTCAACCTGACCAACTATGTAACTATGTAACTATTCAGTCTAAAACTGTTTTACTATATTAAAAGTGTCTTTATTAGATTATACAATAAACTATAATAGATTAATGAATCTCTTTTGTAAAGCTTACATATAATATTCGCCAAACAATACCTGTTTTTTTACATCTGTATTGTCTTTCATACACAACCTCTATTTCATTAGCAACTTGCTGTGAAAAAATCATCTAACATTCCAAAGGCTGTACAATAATGTGAACATCAATTGCATTCTCATGTGAAAAGTGTAAAATGAGTCATGACAGTATTGTTCACATGCAGTGATGTTATTAATCATTATGTGACTATTTTAATCCTCATTTTCACAGACCAGCTCAGACTGTGAATTTGATAATTAAATTAAAAAAATACAGATCCAGCATAGTTCTGTCAGGGCTCGAGAGGCTGCTGTTGACTCTTAATCGCTGATAGATGCCAATTTAACAAAACTTTCTGGTCATAAATTCCCTTAATGTCTTCCTTCTGACCACTTTTGTGTAATAAAGCTCTGTTATATATTTGTAAGTAATAGAGAATATGAAAAGTGAACATATGTAACTCAACTGAGAAAAAAAAACAATTAGGGGCTCACAAATAAAGATGAGCCGAACACCCCCCAGTTCGGTTTGCACCAGAACATCCGAACAGGCAAAAAATTCGGAAGAACACACGAACACCGTTAAAGCCTATGGGACACAAACATGAAAAATCAAAAGTGCTAATTTTAAAGGCTTATATGCAAGTTAATGTCATAAAAATAGTTTGGGAACCTAGGTCCTGCCCCAGGGGACATGTATCAATGCAAAAAAAAGTTTTAAAAATGTCAGTTTTTTTCGGGAGCAGCGATTTTAATAATGCTTAAAGTGAAACAATAAAATTAAATATTCCTTTAAATATCATGCCTGGGGGTGTCTATAGTATGCCTGTAAAGTGGTGCAGTTTTCCCGTGTTTAGAACAGTACCACAGCAAAATTACATTTCTAAAGGAAAAAAGACATTTAAAACTGATCGCGGCTGTAATGAATTGTCGGGTCTCGGCAATATAGATAAAACTCATGGAAAAAAACAGCATGGTTCCTCCCCCCCCCCCCCAGTCCATTACCAGGCCCTTTGGGTCTGGTATGAATATTAAGGGGAACCCCAAACCAAAAATTTAAAAAAAAAATTGCGTGGGGGTCCCCCCAAAATCTATACCAGGCTCTTCATTGGAATTCCACATTGTAGCAAGTGCAATAAGCAATAACATTATAGCCTAACTATCTATCTAATATTTACACGATAATGTAAGTGAAGATGAACATTACTGTACAAGATTGAGATACTGTCTCTCCTCATCGGAGGAAGATGCAGGGTGTATAAAGAACACATGAAAGCAATAGACTTTGCAATAAAATCAGTGCAGAATAAACCATTATATACATACCCAGACCTTTGTCTACCCTCATCCGAGAGTGACAAAAATGTGTAGAGCACACACAGCAATATATCCTAATATATTTACAACTCCTAGCAAATGACTGTACATAGAAATATTGACACAATGAAGAAGGCCCCTCTCCCTTGAGAGTGACACATTCTTCCAAAAGCATTCCAGCATATCTAAAGATAAGGTTCGCTTAGCAAACTATAATTGAGGTAAAAACCTTTAACTCACTGGTGGGGCACACTCACACTATCTGGTGGCCAGTAAAGAGAGAACAGTTCGCATTTAAACATTTTAGTCGATAAGATCCAGAATGGATGCCCCTTTGCCACAGCACAGCCTACCTGACTAGCTAACTAAACTTCCCATTGTCTTTGGAGCCCCAGAGTCCAATGGTATAAACTTTAGTGTAAGCAAGTAAAGTCTAGTAGATACTTTTCCTCGCACTGTAAAAAGATGGCACTCAAACATGATATAGAATGGGAGTGATACATCATAGACCCCCATCAATAGCAGCAAACATTTCTATTGGTTCCCTGTTCCCATGAAATGACACTTGAACTGTGTGCATGGCTATTTTCAAGCAAGCACTAGCAAGCTAGCCACACAATCATGCAAGGGACTGCAATCATGATGAACTCTTCTGATCCATCTTCTGGAGCAACTAAGTCCCCTTGCACATAGAAACATATCTCAGCCTTTCTTTATAATGGCAGGTGACTGAGATCACTTTCCTCACGTATGGATAACAAGACATGATGATAATCAGGAGCAACAGGTCAGCATATCACTTTCCTGAGCAAGGTATACTGGCAATCCAGAGCAACAGGCCAGTATGTCACCTTTCAGTGCACCTCCTGCAACTGCTGGTATCAGGAGAACAGTCCAGGAGCAAACAGCACAGGCAGGAGTGTCCCCACAGCAACATTTTCCAGATGAAGAACAGCTTCTCATGGAATTAACACATCCCACTTGAGCATATATCTGTGTTCCTTGCTGTCTTGAGAACAAGATTCAATAACTTTTGGCATCACCAGTAATAAGGGAGATCAGGTAGTTGAACAGGCTTTTCCAGATAATCCAATAGAAGTAATGTAATGCCGCACATTAGCTTGATTAGGCCTCCAAATAATGACACAGTCTGGGTAACTATGATGACCATGGTCTCAGGTTTGCAAGACATTAATGTACTTTCCTGCCTGTCTAGGCAACAACTTGTTTACATGACAGTGAGCAGGAATTTTCAGGTAATCACAAATAGCAGTGTCAACCCACTGTGCCCGACAGTTGGACAACTCAGGCCTAATACTGGAGGTATGGGTAATTGAGAGTACTTCCTCCTCTGCAGGCTCACACTGTTGCTCAGCATCACTTTCTGACCACTTCTCAGGCCACAGTGTCAGAAAACAGTTCAGAGATCCGATCAGACAGGATATCAGAATCTGACTCTGTAGAAAACTCTTCAGCCAGGAGCAGATTAAACTTTGAACATGCATCAGCAGACTTTCCTAACTATGCTCCCTTTGTGGCTACAGATTTGACAGTCCCAACAGGCAAACTGTCCTCACTCACATCAGGCTTACCCGGCTCAGTAGTCCTCTCCCTGGGAGGTTCCACCATCAAGGTATGTAGGTAGCTCCGACCGCGGCCACAGGAGATCACTGATGCACCTGGCTTTGGAGCGGCCATGGTAGCCAAAGGAGCAGCAACTTCAGCAGACAGGGTAACGGTGGCAGGGACCGCAGGAGCTGGTTCCGGAGCAATGGTGGCGACACACTTGATCCAATGCACCTGTAGCACCCTGCGAGACTACTTCCAGAAGCGGGTGCCTGCAGGTGATCCAGGGCCAGACGACAGTAGCCAGTCCTGAGCACTTCGAACACAGAAGCACAATTGCTTCATAGCCTCCCGCCGTATAGAGCGCCATACTACCTTTTGGTACATACCGCAATCTGGTGTTGGTAAGGACCTCTTTCAGCCCGCCCGGGACAGAACTAATGCCCGTCTAGCTCACTCAGTAGAGCATAGCACTCTTACTCTCTGGGTCGTGGGTTTGATCCCCACGTTGGGCACCAAAATGTAGCCCCCTCCCCAACCTCCAAGGGCCTGGTGGTGACCCCCAGAGCCCAGAAGGGCCCACATTCCTCCTCAGGGTGCAGGTTCCTAGGCATGGTGGGTGTTGTGCAAAGTGAAAAGATGGGCTCCAGTCACTTTTAAAATTAACAAAGAGATTTTATTTCTCTTAACAGGAATTGTGGGAGAGAGGGGTAGGGCACAGGACACCCTTAGGCAAATGCAATAGCAAATAGGTAGACTCCCTAGACAAAAAAAGAACTAGGCAGACAGCAATACAGAAAAAGGGCCTTTAAGCTGAATGTAGCAATCTGTATTTCGTAGTAACTGCTGTCTCCTATAGCAACAAGCTCAGCTCACAGCTACCCGCTGTACTTTTTCAAGCTTAGCTCAAAGTTACCCACTGGATTCCTCAAGCTTAACTTACAGCTACCCACTGTACTTCTTGGATGAGTTCTCTCCTGAAGCTTTCCCAGCCACTTCACAGTCCCCGGCTGATGAAGAGTCTCCTCAAGTACCCCTCCGTCTCTTTACACTTGCCTCCGGCAACAAGAGTGGTTCACCCTCTGGCAACTCACTTTTGTTTCCAGTGGTTTAGACATTAATGGCTGTGTGTTGAGTTATTTTGGGGGACAGCAAATTTACACTGTTATATAAGCTGTACACTCACTACTTTACATTGTAGCAAAGTGTCATTTCTTAAGTGTTGTCACATGAAAAAGATGAAATAAAATATTTACAAAAATTGGGAGGGGTGTACTCACTTTTGTGAGATACTATATACTTTTATTTCAATATTTTACACAGTTTAGTTATTTGTTCACTTTTAAAGGGGCAGCTGTTTGCTATATGTTCTCATCCCAACAGGGCGCCATTATTGGTATTCATTTTTCAAAGAAACTCCTGCTGATCTGGCTGCTACTGCAATTGGAAATTATTTATTTAGTGGTGGTATGATTACCTCAACTAATAAATTGCTTCCTGGGCTACCCGCCTTCTTTGTTTACATATTCCATATTTGGTCAATTACATCTGTCAGCATCACTGGCCAGCTTGGTATACAATTCCAAATTTAGGTGGGACTTTTCAGGCATTCTTCATATACAGGGTAAGAAGAAACGGCTGCACATCATGTTAGTTCCAAATGCCATTTATTAAGAAACCCATGGTGGTGCCGCAGGACACCAACAAGTAGTCTGGGTAGATGCATTTCACACAATAAAGTTGTGCTTAATCATTACTGTAATTACTCATCCTGTCACACAAAATGACAGTAATCAAAAATAAGGGTCTGGTACGATTTGTGAGTGGGGGGGGGGGGGGACAACACAATTTTTTTGTTTGCTTTGTTTTTTGCTTTGTTTTTTGCATGGGGTTCCTGGTCAAAATGTTTGCAGCATACACAGAAGAAGCAACAGACTGGCCACAGAGTTAGCAGTGACAGCAGTGGGGTTTTTGTTCTTTGTGAAGCACATGATTAGAGCCAAAAAGTTGGGTTCAGGGCGCAGAGCACTGCGCCCTGAGCCCACCCATTTGTGACAAAATCAACATTCACTATGGTCTTCCTGCTTCTCCTCCTGGCCAATCAGACCGGATTGGCCGGGAGGAGAAGCAACCGGATGGGCCGGGAGGAGAAGCCTCCCGAAGCCGCGGTAAGTGCGGGGCTGGCGGGCTTGCGAGCGGGGTTGGTAATCGGGGATGGCGAGTAGGCGGGGGTTTGCCATCTTCCCAAAAAAAATTGGAGCACCAGCCGCCACTCCCCGTGGATCTTGCAGGAATATGGAGAGGTCAATATAAGACTTTGAGGGGGAATGCTCTACGGGAAGGGTAACATAAAATATATAGTTATCCTCTGAGTATTATGAGGAACAGACAGAACCCCCTGTCTGTTATTTATAGTTTCTCTGTCCTTTTTGGAGACTTTTCCTAAATGCAATAAAAACCTAGAAATTCAAACTGTTCCCCATATTATCCAAAATGTATTAAAAAAGGTTTGGTTGGAATTACAAGTTACAAGTTGATTAATTTATAATAATACGTAACACAATATTCCACTAGCTGATATTTTGTCAACAAATATATGATGGATATCACAGAAAGTACATACAGTACAACAAAATACTTTTAAAAAGCTTTTTTTACTTGAAGAAAATATGAAATGCTTCCTTGCTTGTTCATGTCCTAATTTCTTTGTTCCAAAGTAGCCAATTATGCTTCTTTGCACTAGACTTAAAAATGTTGCTCACACAGTACCTCAATTGAATTAACACGCCATCCCTCATGCATGCAATGGGGCTGATTTACTAAAGTGTGAAGCCAGGTGAAGTGAAACTATATTTGTTGACATGCTCCGATGCCTTCCGCCGCTTACCGGAGCCGTCGGTAGCGGCGGAGGTAATCGCATCCTCTTGTTGGCTTTGTGTGGAGATGAGTGAGGGGAAGATGGCCCCCACCCATCTTCATATCATTGCAGGGTGGAAGCGACGTCAAAACGTCACTTCCACCCATAACTCTTAAAGGGACATTTTTTTTTTCAAATGACAAATTTTTGATTTATTTTTTATTGCATTTTAGTGTAAATATGAGATCTGAGGTCTTTTTAACCACAGATCTCATATTTAAGAGGTCCTGTCATGCTTTTTTTTCTATTACAAGGGGTGTTTACATTCCTTATAATAGGAATAAAAGTGACACCATTTTATTCATTTTTTTTTAACATAAAAATAAAATATAAAACGTAAAATAAATAAATAACAACATTTTTTTTAAACACACCCTGTCCCGCAGAGCCAAACGCCAAATCTCAGAAAGAGGCTTGGTTCTTAAGTGGTTAACTATGTTTTCATAGCATCCTCGCCATTTCTCCATGCGTGCATTTGCCTGGCTTCCCCAGGGTTCCTTCCGAAGGACTCAGGCTGCATGCTAAACTCCCTGGGGCCACATGCAGCCCATGGGATACCCCTGATGCATTGGAAGGGCCTGCCTGATTGGATACAGAGGGATTAAATAGATGGTGTGTCCTCTTATTATTCAGTTTTGCTAAATCTAAAAGATTGTACAGAGAGAGTACAATCAGATTGTATAGTGTGTGGCCACATTTATACTAAATTTACCTAGTTGCACGTTCAGTGTCCTTAATTGTTAACAGCACACCAAACACAGAAGCAAGCACACATGTAAAAACAAAACACCCAGAACAAACGAATGCGGCCCGGCCAACGCCCTTTTGACAAAAGTCTGAGGTTTTGTATACGGAAAATCCGATCGTGTGTACGAGGCTTTAGATTGGGTGTTGAAATGACCAACAGCTGGAACCGACTGCAATCATGAGAAGGAAGTGTCACCAGCACACCAGGATCTCCAAAATTGGGTCCAAAACTTTAACAAAAATTGAAATACAAATAAATATAGAAGAAATAAAAATAAAATTAAATAAAATAGAATTAAATAAGAAATCAGAAATGTGAAAAAAGAAAAAAAAAGAAAAAAAATTAAAAAAATGAAAAAACAAAAATTATTTTTATTTCAATTTCTATTTGGTTTTTGTTTCCTTCTTATAACTTATGTATATTTTTTATGTATATTTTTCTTTTCGTTTTTCTTTTTTCTTTCTCTTTTCCTTTATTTTCATATTTTATTTCAATTTTCGGCTTTTTTCACTTTCCATATCTTTGAGGTGCAGCGGCCATGACTCACTTTCACACTCGGTTTTCACTTTTTTTTTTTTCTTCTTCTTCTTTTCACTTAGCCCCAGTGTGCTCCCTGTTTAATTGCAGACCGCCGCCGTCTGCATTAATGTATTGATCCCCTAGGGCACATGTGCATAGCGTGTCGCCGGATTGGAGTTGAAAGGCAAGCCCCTAATTCTGACCTAGCAACGGTAGTAAACGGCCAGGTGGAAGTACACAATTAAGGAAAGGAACAGACATGTTTGATGAGGCTGCATTTGCAGGTTAGTTCTCTGTGCAAATAGGATTAATTTTAGTATGAACAGAATACTAGTACACTGAGCCACTCTGGCCAAAGTGGTTATGACAGCCTGGTGGCTATTTTAAGTAAATAGGAAGCAAACACACAGGTTCATGGACGGAATTTGGTGTCATTGAATGTCAGGGGGCGGGCTGGGGGTTATTTCCTCTTTGCACTGATTGGTGAATGGTTCTTTAAATAGTGGACTGTTTGTATCACATTTTGTCATGGCCTGATGAAGGGGTCCTGTGTGGCTCTAAAACATTGCTTCTATTTATTTTTCTGATACTATGTGATTAAAATTTTGGACCCAATTTTGGAGATCCTGGTGTGCTGGTGACACTTCCTTCTCACTGTACTAATGATACTGACGTTAACATCAAGGGCGATCAAAGGGTTAAGTGTGCTCCTAGGGAGTGCTTTCCAACTGTGTGGGGATGGATTAGCTGGAGGAAGACAGATCCATGTTCAGAAACACACGATCTTCATCTTCCTCTCTGACAGAACGGCGGTCTGCCTTGTTTACATGGGCAGATCTCCGTTCTGCCTCTGTCAATGATTGGCGGGTCCTGGCAGACATTGTGTCCGCCGGACCCACTGATTGGCTCCCGCTGTGTCCAATCACAGCAGGAGCAGGTCGCCGGCAGCGCGCGCGCTCCCCAGTACCCTGTGCACTAAATCACATACAGGTATGTGATTTTGCACAGGAGGTCCACCCTACCACAGTATATCTACGTGGGGCAGTCCTTAAGTGGTTAAACCTCCTGTGGATAAGGTAAGTGAGAGAAAATCACATTAGGATGGCTGAGCCAGAAATGGCTTTGGAAAACACTTCAATTTATTATGAAAACTGAAATTCTACCCGAAAAGGAGAACTTATCCTTTAACGGTCTATTAACCTTTAGAAAATACCTTTTGGTTTGCTCCTTCAAACCTGGAAATACCAAAAATTTGTGGTAAAGGAAAGTTGACACTGGAGGGTGTCGTGAACAGGGTAGAGTGGCAGATTTGGAATTAGCCTATATTTTTACTGTTCTCATTTCATATCATTAGTCTTAATTTAAACCACATTCCATTTTTGTAAGGGCAGACTTAATGTAAAAATGTCAAGTTTCTCTGTCATAGTTCTGCCTTAAATATTAGGTTTTCAAATCTTCTTCAAATTAGTTTAAGCCTACTCATCACTAAAGCAGACACCGAACCAGCACAAGCCAAAGCTTGAAAACCATTAATAACTTTTAATGTGCTCAAAAATGATTACAATGTACATAAATCACCAGAAACAAGGCACGCCTGACAGGCAATTATCCCAAAAAATAATCTCTTCCAAAAAGAGGCATGAACACAAAAGGAACTGTTGTCTTAAAAAATACATATGTGTGCCCACAAGCTGATATTCCGTAAATGTATTTCTATTAGAAAAATGTTATATCTGCTCACCAAATTGCTTGATTATCCAGCAAGAACATACATTTTTACTTTATTATCCAAAATACTGAGGGTAAATGACTTCTAACAAGTCGCTTCTGGAATCTGCTATGAAAAAATATTTTACATTAACCTCTTGCCATCTGCCCTACGTATATGTAATGCGGTGCAGCAGCTCCTCTGTGCGAAATCACGTACAGGTATGTGATTTTGCACTTCCAGGTCTGCGGCGAGCACATGTGCCGCCGGGGACCCATTACTGATGTGATTGGACAGGGAGCCAATCAGCGGGTTCGGTGGACCAACTTTCCGCCGGGACCCACTGATCATTCTCGAGAGAGAGGCAGAACGGTGGTCTGCCTATGTAAACAAGGCAGATGGCCGTTCTGTTAGTGGTGAAGACAGGGATCCTGCTTTTTTGCTAAGCAGGAACACAGATCTCTGTCTTCTCACAGTTAAAGTACCCCCCCCCAACAGTTACAAAGCACTCCCTAGGAACGCATTTAACCCTTTGGTCGCCCTTGATGTTAACCCCTCCCCTGCCAGTGTCATAAATACAGTGACAGTGCATATTTTTTAGCACTGATCACTGTATTGGTGTCACAGTGTCAGGATCACTTAGTGCTCCTGCTCCTCATTCCAGCATCAAGTAAATGGCTGTATGTGGTCGAACTCTTTTTTGCATCAGCATTTAATAGCTTATTTTCCTATAAGCAAAACTTCCACATTCAGAAAACATGTTGGACGCACATGTGCAGGTAACACCATTGCAAAGAAGTATCCGCTTTTGTAGGAATATGGCCATGTACAGCCATTCACTTGAATGGCAGGCTGTATGCAGCTCATGTGCCACCTTGGCATGGAAAAGTGCGAAATTCATGCTAGGCTTAA
Source organism: Lithobates sylvaticus (assembly GCA_028564925.1). Classification (NCBI taxonomy): domain Eukaryota; kingdom Metazoa; phylum Chordata; class Amphibia; order Anura; family Ranidae; genus Lithobates; species Lithobates sylvaticus. The sequence goes on from CM053027.1 coordinate 552,259,020, forward strand.
AAAATGACTATAGCCATGTGCATAAACCTTTATACAATTCACAACAACTGTTCACACAAATGTGTAAGGGAATAATAAACAGTGCAATGCCAAACATGCCTATGCTAAAACGTCAAGATGACAGATTAGATGCTTCACATCTCCTAAGTAGAATAGGAATAAGATCCATATCATGTCTGATATCTATCAAATCATGAGTTGGTGTGAGTTCTGTGCAATATGTTAGTTGCTGTAAAACATGGTCATCTGGAATTACTTATATAGTTAGAAAAACACTTCAACACACCCCTCAGACCTTTGTTGGATTATGTCGCATCTGTAAATGCCCTCTTCATGGACATACCCAATCATGTTCAAGGGAAATTTTAGAAATTACATTTTTGCTTGTACATGATTGGATGATTAAATTTACCAGAGTTTCACCTCATTCACTATACTAAGTGAAAATTTAGATCCAACAAAGCTGTGATGATTTCAGCAATCCAATCATGTGCCAGCAAAAAGCCTTTCTTAAAAATTCCTTACATGTTATTGGGTATGCTTTTCAAAGTGAATATTTACACAGCTTAACCTCAAATAATAAGTGAAAGTTCCCTTTGCAAAGTACACACGGTCTGCTGTTTTAATAAATCATATCTACAAACAATACCCTCTAAGAATGGGACTATATTGGTCCTGATAAAAGTCAAGGACAGATAAAAAATATTATTTTTTTTTACCAAAAATTAAAAACATGAATTGAAAGGCACAATACCTTTCAATTCATGTTTTTAATTTTTTGTATAAATAAATATATTTTGTATCTATTCTTGACTGTTATTATTGCTAATATAGTCCCGTTCTTAGAGGGTATTGTTTGTAGATCTCTATCAGGGATGATGACACTCCACCAACTATAGCCAGATTCGCTCTTTATTCTTTTAGTAAATCAACCTCGCATTCTCAGCTGTGGATAAATCTTGCAGTGTTCAAGATGTGTGCAGCAGAGAGAAATACATCAAAGATAGCGTCCTATTACCTGCACTTTTCTGCATAGGGAATACTTCCACAAACTCGCTGGTAATAAAGAGAAGCAAATGTCTAAATCTATTTCATACTGTAGATCATAGACCATTAATAAATTGTGGTTGCCAATATACAGGTACAAGGCAGGAAAGTTCCAATAGCAAAAAAAAAAAGAAAAGAAGCTACATTTATATGCCTGGAGCACTCATTTCCCAAAAGAAGATGTTGGCTGCATGACGCTTGAATGTGCATCATTACCAGAAATCACTATACACTCAATCCTGTCAAAAGAATAACTAGATCAGCAATGGATTACTCAATGTTATAAACATCTTTAATTAAAAATATATGTATTAAAGTCTATCTCACATATCACTTGGTGTTCATTAGGTAGAATAGTGAAAGGAAGTCATTAAATAATACATTGTCCTGTCTATGTCCTGCTTTACAGTAAATAAAAGTGATTGTGGTGAGCAGAGCATTAATTTTTTACTTCCCAGTTTCTATTGCTCTGCAGAGAACACAGGATGTGGAGACTAATATGGGGATGGACAGTAGCCAGGCTGTTGTTATCAATGAGCCAATAATGTAAAATCCATTGCACCAGGAATTTATGAGAATCAGGGCTCTGATCTGTTTCATCCTGAATGAAATTGCTATAAGTCTTGAGTTTCACAAAAATTAGTTTTTGTGATATAATTTTTATTGTGTGCAAGTACGTTGGTGAAGTAAAATTTTAAAAATATATACATAAAACTATTTTTCAGAAATAGAAAACTGATAATTGGCATGTGCGTATGTATTCACCCCTTTGTTATTAGGCCCATAAAAAGCTCTGGTGCAACCAATTACCTTCAGAAGTCACATAATTAGTGATATGATGTCCACCTGTGTGCAATCTAAGTGCCACATGATCTGTCATTACATATACACACCTTTTTGAAAGGCCCAGAGGCTGCAACACCTAAGCAAGAGGCACCTCTAACAAAACACTGCCATGAAGACCAAGGAACACTCCAAACAAGTAAGGGACAATGTTGTTGAGAAGTACAAGTCAGGGTTAGGTTATAAAAAAAAAATCCAAATCTTTGATGATCCCTAGGAGCAACTTCAAATCAAGCATAACCAAATGGAAAGAACATGGCACAACAGCAAACCTGCCAAGAGATGCCCGCAAACCAAAACTCACGGACCGGTCAAGGAGGGTATTAATCAGAGAGGCAGCACAGAGACCTAAGGTAACCCTAGAGGAGCTGCAGAGTTCCACAGCAGAGACTGGAGTATCTGTACATAGGACCACAATAAGCCGTACGCTCCATAGAGTTGGGCTTTATGGTAGAGTGGCCAGAAAAAAGCCATTACTTTCAGCAAAACACAAAATGGCACGTTTTGAGTTTGCGAAAAGGCATGTGGGAGACTCCCAAAATGTATGGAGGAAGGTGCTCTGGTCTGATGAGACTAAAATTTTACTTTTTGGCCATCAAAGAAAACGCTATGTCTGGCGCAAACCCAACACATCACATCACCCAAAGATCACCATCCCCACAGTGAAACATGGTGGTGGAAGCATCATGCTGCGGGGATGTTTTTCAAGATTCGGGACTGGGAAACTGGTCAGAGTTGAGGAAAAGATGGATGATGCTAAATACAGGGATATTCTTGAGCAAAACCTGTACCACTCTGTGTGTGATTTGAGGCTAGGATAGAGGTTCACCTTCCAACAGGACAATGACCCCAAACACACTGCTAAATCAACACTTGAGTGGTTTAAGGGGAACATGTAAATTTGTTGGAATGGCCTAGTCAAAGCCCAGACTTTAATCCAATAGAAAATCTGTGGTCAGACTTAAAGATTGCTGTACACAAGTGCAAACCATCTAACTTGAAGGAGCTGGAGAAGTTTTGCAAGGAGGAATGGGCAAAAATCCCAGTGGTAAGATGTGGCAAGCTCATAGACACTTATCCAAAGCGACTTGGGGCTGTGATAGCTGCAAAAGGTGGCTCTACAAAGTATTGACTTTAGGGGGGTGAATAGTTATACACATTGGCTTTTTCTGTTATTTTGTCCTATTTGCTGGTTGCGTCACAATAATAAAAAAATAAAAAAACATCTTTAAAGTTGTACGGCATGTTCTGTAAATTAAATGATGCAAATCCTCAAACAATCCATGTTAATTCCAGGTTGTGAGGCAACAAAACACGAAAAATGCCATGGGGGGTGAATACTTTTGCAAGGCACTGTGTACGTGTGTGTATATATATATATATATATGTATATATTTACTGTATATATTTTATATATACACAGTATATTATATACAGTATATGTACAGGGGAAGACTAGGGCTCAACATCAATGTGATAAAACGACAGTCTTCAATCAATACATTGATGCCACAACATAACACAACATAAAAAAATAATTATACTTTGCATCATATTTATGATGTAATCTTTCAAATATATTCAAACTAATGATCAATCTGATTTCTACTTTGATGTGCTCAGTGAACTAGATACAAGATGTGTTTAACAGCAAAGAAATAAATGACATACACAGTAATTGGACATGCTGCTAAGTATTATGTGCATGATGAAATAATTGCATTACCTAGTCTTCAAGATGTTGGCAATGTAGTAATGTACAGCGCTTTGAAAAATTATTCATACCCCTTGAAATGTTCCACATTTTTTCATTTTACAACCAAAAACTTAAATGCATTTTATTAGGATTTTATGTGATAGACCCACACCAAGTGACACATAATTGTGTAGTGGAAGGAAAATGATAAATGGTTTTCAAAATGTTTTTACAAATAAATATGTAAAGTGTGGTGTGCACTTGTATTCAGCCCCTCTGAGTCAAAACTTTGTAGAACCACCTTTCGCTGCAATTACAGCTGCATGTCTTTTTGGGTATGTCTCTACCAACTTTGCACATTTAGAGTGACATTTTTTTGCCCATTCTTTTTTGCAAAATAGCTCAAGCTCTGTCAGATTGGATGGAGTTCATCTGTGAACAGCAAATTTCAAGTCTTGCCACAGATTCTCCATTAGATTTCGGTCTGGATTTTGACTGGGCTATTCTATTCACATACTGTAAATACACTTTGATCTAAACAATTCCATTGTAGCTCTGGCTGTATGTTTAGGGTCTTTTCCCTGCTGGAAGGGGAACCTCTGCAGCGGTCTCAAGTCTTTTGTAAACTCTAAAAAGTTGCCCATTATTTGGCTCCATCCATCTTCCCATCAACTCTGACCAACTTCCCTGTCCCTGCTGAAAAAAAGCATTGCACAACATGATGCTGCCACCACCAAGTTTCACGGTGGGGCTAGTATGTTTGGGGTGATGTGTAGTGTTAGTTTTCCACCAGACATAGCATTTTGCCAAACAGTTCAATTTTGGTCTCATCTGACCAGAGCACCTTCTTCCACATGTTTGCTGTGTCCCCCACAAGGCTTCTCGCAAACTGCAAACGGGACTTCTTATTGCTAGGGACTGATCGGATGTACCAGGGCAGGGAGTTCCAGAGGATGGGAGAGGCTCTGTAGAAGTCCTGAAGGCTAGCATGTGAAGAGGTAACAAGGGAACTAGAGAGCAGGAGGTCCTGGGAGGAGCAGAGGGGATGATTTGGGTGATATCTGCAGATGAGGTTGGTGATAAAACTGGGGGCAATGTTGTGGATGGCCTTGTATGTTTGTCGTTAGCATTTTGAATTTTATACGATGGGGTAGGGGGGGCCAGTGTTAATGTTTACTACGGACTATAACGTTTTTCACTGTTTGGTACCTTCCTTTTTCACATTTAGGTGGATGATTTAGCGCAGCTCTATTTTTCTTATTAGAAGTGATTCATGCTGATAGCAGAGGAATGAAGCAGCAGAGAGAAATGACACTTAGTGCTCTTAATTGAGACAAGTGCACACTATAGAGAGATATGCTTTGTCCATATTGCATGGCTGAGGTTTACAACCATCTATTTAGTAACTGGTATTTAGCTGTTTATGAGGCGTCCCACTTTCATTTTCATTAACAGATTGTTATTGCATTATAGAATACCACATCCCTTTCATAAAATACACAAGTCCTAAAATAGATGGTCAGATGCAGAAAATAACATAACAAGTTAAATTGCTTTTATTACCAGTAATTTAAAAAGGGAACAGAGTTCTAAAGAATGCAGTGTAAACTAACAACATACAAGCTAAAATTATTTTACAGCCCATCAGAACACTGGAGGGAGTTTATATGCTGATCACATTGCTAATGCAGAGTCTTTACTGTCACCTGAAGTAGAAAGACCTGCCAAGAGGGATGTTCATTATCTTCAGCAAGGACTGCAAGAATGAAGTAGAGAAGTTGACGAGTAGCAGGAATACTTTCTTGCCAGCGACAGTATAATATGCAGTATATGTAAGGTCAACACCTTTTCTGGGAACAAATATTGACCTTATGGTTTCTTTACTATTAATAATAAGACCCATTTATACCAGACATGCTGGTAAAATACTGGTGGCAACCCAAGCTATTTGTAAGAAAAACACTTTTACTGTTAAACTAAAAGGAAATAGAGGGATATACATAGAGAAGACAAGCTTGTACTCTTGCATATACTGCTTGACTGCTGAGAAGCATAGGCAAGGCAACAATTGTAATAACAAAGAATATATAAAGCCCTGTAGCACATAACAGGGACAAATGTGCATTGAAAAAGGGCTAGACCAAAGTATTGTTGAAATTGTGAAAATATTTATTCACTTATGGAAAAATCAAATAGAACCTATGCTGGTCATAGGTATACTGTAAGCACAACTGAAGAACAACATGAGCAGAGGCTAAATGCCTGACATACAGGTAACTGACCACCCCATTTCCATGAATGGGGAATTACTCAGTAAACAAACGCTAAATGGTTGCAACGTAAAACCACCAACAATTTGTGATGTCAAATCTGAGATAATGGGAGGAAAGGTGGTCAAATCTGTAGCTAGCTGGCAATGCTAACTTCAGTGTCACACTAGAGACCCAGTCCAACACCCCATAACTTAACACCCAAATTCTATCTGTTCCAAATTCTAAACATCTTAAATGTGCATGGCACAACAACCTGTTTTATCCAAGATTTGCTTCTTTTAGCCAAGGTTCTCAATAACAAAAGCTTAAAGAAGAAATCTCATTATTAATTATTAAAAACCTTGCCGTATGCCTAAATAGTTCTCTTTGGTGCAGAAAATAAATGCTGGAAAATTTTATAGGAAATAACATATTTATGTCTGCTGTAATAGCCTTCGAACTCCTCCCCTGCATTAAGCCCAATTTGTGGGTATGTATTGCCATTGTGAAGCTCAGTTGTTACCTCCCCTTCCTCTGTAAGCACACCTGAGCTCAGTAGTCATAACAGTTTAAATGATCCCTGCAAATACACACATGGCTTCACAGACCTAGCTCCTGGTGCTGGCTCCCAAGTGGCACCTCACAATCAATCACAGTTACAAGTAAAATAACCACACATCTGTGTTTATTGAAGCCATCCAATGAACAAGAGTAAACATATTGTGCTGCTGGAGTGTTGTTACTTTATTTACTAAACTTTGTAGTTTTGCCTGGCAATGTCACAATGGCAATCCCCCCTCCTGCTGTGAAATTACCTGAGCTAAAAAATTCTGGACAGAGAATGACAATGACACAAGGGTTGATTTACTATAGGCAACTTGGCAGTTCACTTTGCAAGAGAATTTTCCCTTAGCTTAGTAAATGTGATGGAAATTCCTTTCAAAGAATACCCAATTATGTGCAAGGAAAATTAAAATAAGTATATTTGCTTGCAGCTAATTGGATAATGATAATCAGAAGTGCTTCACCTAATTCACTAAGCTAAGGAAAAATGTCTTTGCAACGTGCAAATTCCCTTGCAAAGACTATTTATCTTTAGTAAACAACTCACACACTCACACTGTCCTCTCCCCCTTCCTGTTGTCTTGAGACAGTGCTGGTCATCTAGTACAGTGTTTCTCAACTCCAGTCCTCAAGGCGCACCAACAGGTCATGTTTTCAGGATTTCCACTATTTTGCACAGGTGATTTGATCAGTTTTCACTGCCTTAGTAATTACCACAGCCGTTTCATCTGAGGGAAATCCTGAAAACATGACCTGTTGGTGCGCCTTGAGGACTGGAGTTGAGAAACACTGATCTAGTATCTGAGAATTGCCAATTTGTGGTCATTAAAAATCCACTTCCTGCAGAGAAGCATGGTCGGACACCTGTGGGGGGAAGGGGAGGTGGGGCTGAGAAGCTGTCAACCACATCAGCTCTTGATTTGCAGAACCTAGAAAAACATAACAAAGTGCTGCATGTAATTTGTACCCTGAGGGACAGAATGAATTAATAATATTTATTGTGTGACTTCTTCAAAGGCTTTCATCATGGGAGCAGTTATGCTATGCTGGAAATTAAAAAAGTGGAGCAGGCTGTCAGATAGGAAGGTGGGTGGGGGGCAAGGCTAGCCTTCCCCACCACAGGTCAGCCAGTGATGGAAACTACCCTAAAAGACATGTTAATGTCATTACAAACATCACTGATGTCAGACCTCTCCTTACAGTTCAATAAAATCTCTACAGATATATATACTCTGGATAACAGAGTCACAACCATTGAAACAGGTATGGAGGAATGCACCACCACGGTGAATGACATCATTGATATCTATGAGGAGATGAAGAAAGAACAAGACTGGGTTCGGGCCAAGCTGGCTGACCTGGAAAACAGATCGAGACGTAATAACGTCAAGCTGCGGGGGGTCCCCAAATCTATCCTGCTGGCAGATTTACCCAGATACACCAAAGAGCTCATGCACACCATTCTAGCTGATGCCTCTCCTAGAGATATCATTGTTGACAGAATACATAGAATAGCAAAACCTCCCCACTTGGCAGCGTCTGTACCTAGGGATGTGCTCATGGAGGTGCATTTCTTTCACATCAAAGAAAAACAAATTACAGGAGCCAGAATCAAATCACTGCTGCCCCAACCATATGAAGGCGTACAGCTCTTCCCAGACCTCTCCAAATACACACTTCAACTCAGAAGACATCTGAACCCAATCACCAAAGGCCTCCACAATCACAAAATCCTTTACAATTAGCGCTACCCTGCAACACTCCTCATTACCAGAAATGGCACCACGCATGTCGTCAGCGAACTCCAGTAAGGCATGCATTTACTACACACCTATCATCTTGGAGCCTCCCATGGATGTGGATCCACCTCTGCAACAACGTAGATCCTCACAATAATGCTGCAACAAGGGGAAAATGCACCTAACCAAGGCTTGGCACTTAACACAGATGGGCCAACATTACAGATCAAAATCTCTCCCCCACTGCATATTGTCATATTCACAGTTGCTCTCAGTACCTAACTATTTTCACCCCCATAGCGGTTTAGCTGATCGCAGCTTTTTTCTCACAAACTGCTTAAAAACTTTATCGGGTGATACAATCACCTAACAGAAAAGTTCCAAAAGTTATACCAGTTATCATATATAAGTTGACGTATTGCTTTTTCTCGCAGCTCTAGCTCCAAGCCCGACGTGCCACGGCATGCAGATTCCAACGGACACACAACTTCAGCCTCAGTCAGTCCACCTTATTGTTCGGTTCATATTCAACTAAGTGTGCAACTAATTCTTGTATGTACAATTAACAAACTCAACTACACACTACTTAATGTCTATGCTCCCAACGCCCACCAGCTGAGATTCTTCCGGAAAGTCATATGCAAAGCACAATAAGCTTGAAAGGGTCATCTACTCATATGCAGAGAGATATTTTAATCTGGTCTCCGACATACATATGGATACCACGTCAGCAGCAAAGAGAAGAGAGTTCCCCCTGAAACATTTCAACACATCACAGGACATATTTGATGTCTGAAGGTGTTACCATGGGTCTGAGAAGGACTATAATTCTATACTTACTTCTCCCCACATCACAAGTCTTATTTGAGAATAGATATGTTTCTTACAGATAAGTGGCTTCTGCAAAAAATCAACGCATCTGTAATCCACACCACGACATGGTCGGACCACGTTCTCTATAAATGACACCAAGCACCAACGGAATTCTTTCCTCTGGCGTGCAAACAATTATATAATACAACACCCAAACTACTCACAGGAAATCATAGTCCAACTAACGCATTCTTTGACCATAATAGTGGCTCAGTGGATGACCCCAACGGGGTGTAGAACGCGCACAAAGCTTTTATTCGTGGTACCTTCTGATTCAAGTTTTTCTGTAACCCTAACCTCTGGTGACAGTACTCCTCCCTCGGGCAACAAAAGAGATCCCATTAGGGGTTCCTGGGGGAGTGGAGGTCACACTCTCATAGTTTAACGAGCAACTGAATCTAAGTTATTAAGTTTAATTCAAAAATTTCTGTTAGCATACACCTAATGCATTTATTTGTACCAAACTATATACGACAACGTATTGTATGACGAACAATGTATACATTGTTATACTTTTGTTCAAGTATTATAAAAATAAATAAAAACATATTGATGAAAAAAAAGATAGGAAGGTGGGTCAGTGTTATACAATTGTAGCACTACTCCTGGAGAAGCGACTAGATTTTTTGGGTCCTTCTGCCCTGCTCCAGTGAGGACCCACTCTGTACCTAGACCAGAGTGACACCAACACAACTGGAATTGTTGGAATGAAATTTATTACTGAAAGGGAAGGTAGGGCTAGACAACGAAATGCAACAATATACAGTGACAATTTCAAAATGCAAAGACAGAAAGCGGAGCACAGTTGACTAGCTACTTACCCTAATTACAAGCAAGAGGCCTTGCCCAATGCACTGGCCAGTGGAGAGCTCCCACAGTCCTTTTGGTATTGGAGTCCTTATTCTGGGTAAAGTGTTCACACCTCAAACAGGAAATATGTACTTCATGGAGTAATGCATGCCTTAATTAAATGTAGGTAAATATTATTTTGACCCCCACCCTGGCAGCGTTCCTTTCTCTAGTAATTGGTCAGATTCTACATTGTAACTTTCTGGCATTTCAAAAGGTAGGAGGTAGCAACAGGGAACTGAGGTGTGGGAGACATGTGCACTCATAAAGATATGATGGCATCTTATGTGTGCCAGCATTTTAGGTCAGCAAATAGATTCTCTGGATGAGCCCTGAACAAGGGAATTGTCAGTTGGAAAATAGTTCTCTCTGTGGAAGGTAATAAATCCTTGTGGCTGTAACGCTTACCTATTGGCTTAGCATGTAGGTACTTAAGAGGATGAAAAAATATATATAATTCCAGTCCCTCTTTAAGCATAATGTATGAAGAGTTTTCAGACTTCTGATGCAAAAGGAAAAGTAAGACATCATAGTCAAAAGGGACAGCATGGGGATCTCACTGTCAGAGTCTCTGAATGATACAATTGGCCTGTAGTTGATTCAATCAACCAAAAATAGCCTTAACTAAAACATTAATTTTGATTGGACTGAATATATAACACACTATCGCCCATAGGGAAGGTTGCTTTCTGTAGCCATTGGGAAGGGATGCTTACTGTAGCCATTGGGTAGAGTTAAATATTGTACTCATTGAGGATGTGTTCTTACTGTAGTCATTGGGGAGGAGTACTCACTGTAGCCATTGAGGGGGTGCTTACTTTGGCTACTGGGAAGGAACGCTTACTATTACCACTCTGGAGGAGTGCTTACTGTAGTAATTAAGGAAGCGTGCTTTCTGCAGCCATTGAGGGGGTACTTACTGTCACCATTAGGGAGGTAGTCTTACTGTAGAAATTGTGAGGAAGTGCTTACTGTAGTCAGGGGGATGTATAATTACTGTAGCCATTGGGGAGAAGTGTTTCATTTCTCTCCAGGAAAGTCTATCCTGCCTTCAGCTAATAACCAGATCTTCTATCTCTCCCTTCAGCTCATCCCTCACAGTTATTACCTTTGGTTCCACCAGTCCCTCCCTATTAGATTGTAAGCTGGCAGGAGCAGTGCCTTTCTTACCCAACTTGTATTAAATTATATTGTTGCTGTATCATCTCCCTTTATATTGTAAAGTACTGGGCAACCCCTTGCCACTATATAAATCCTGTATAATAATAATAAAAGCCATTGTGGTGGGGTGCTTTCTGTAGCCTTTTAGGAGGGTTATTTGATGTAGGTGTTCAGGAGGTGTGCTTACTATAGCCATTGGGCCAGAGAGCATACTGTAGCCATTGGACGGCTGCTTACTGTAGCCAATGGAGAGGTAGGCTTACTTAGCTATTGGTGAAAAGTGTTTACTGTAGTTATTGGGAAGCAGCGCTTTTTGTAGCCATTAGGGAGGGATTCTTACAGTAGTCACTGAATGGGAGCTTACCGTAGTAGTTGAAGAAGGTATAATTACTGTAACGATTGCACAGGAATGATGATTGTTGCCATTTGAGAAGGGAGCTCAGTGTAACCATTGCAGAAGGATGCTTACTATAGCTATTAGAGAGGAATGGTTGTTGTAGCATGTCACGCACCTGGCGGGTGAGCCTGATGTGCAGAGGGAAGGCCTCTGGTACAGCCCTGGCTCAGAGACCACCGATGTTGAAACAGTGAGAGCACGGTGATGTAAGAGTGCCTGTACAGTCTTTTGTGTAGCGGGTGCATTACCAGGATAGACCTGATAGATGGACAACGGGTTTTGGCAAAAACAGCAAACCTAGGGCTGGTGGCATCAAGCAGCGGTAGGCAGTGGCAATCGCTGGTGCAGGAAGACTGATGGCCCAAAATAGAGGATGCTCCAGCAGGAGCCAGGCGGGTTGGTAACAGACGGTCAGATGCATGCATAGACAGCAGACAAAGAATCATCGAGGTACAGGCAGAGATTGGCAACACAAGTTCAGGCAGGTAAGAAAAAGGCAGGGGCAAAGTCCAGATGGGTCAGGGTAGGAGATATACACAAAGTCCAAGCCAAGCCGGGTCTAATACAGGAGTAAGCAGGATCAGGTTCAAGAACACAGGGACAGCTGTAGATCAGACAGCAATGTGCTAGTGCAACTGCTGCACTTATATATGCCATTCTGGCGCAAGCATTAATGGCGAACATGTGTGTGCGTGCGCCTATGATGGGCACTTGCAGGATTGCGTGTGTGCATGCGAATTTGCATATGCCCTGAAGTATCAGCTGAGTTATGGCCAGCACATCCCTAAAATAGCCATTGAGGAAGAATAGTTACTATAGCTGTTGAAGAAAAGTACTTAATGTAGCCATTGGTGATGGTTGTTTACCTTAGTCTCCATGGAGGAGTGCTAACTGTAATCACTGACAAAGAGTGCTTACTGTAGCCATTGGTGAGGGGTGCTCACTGTAGCTAGCAGGGAGCTGTGCTTTCTCATAATACCAAGTAATTACGTGGCTGGCCAGAACTCATCTCCCATTATACTGTACATGATGATGAGTTTGTATTTATCCTGATATTCTAGCTTTAAATAAGGAATAATTTTCTAGATATAACTCTAATATAACCTGACTTTTGTGCACAATAAACTCTAGTCAAAGCAGCTACTGCACTATTTCCTTAATTATTTCCATTATATAACTTGAGACACTTTTTTTTTTTTTTTTTCAATATACATGACATTTTCCTGAATTCCCATAACTACATTTTTCTTTCAGCATCATCGTCTTAAAGCCCCTGCTTCTCTATTTCTGTAATAGCTGCGGAGAGCACTTTGACATCCTTTAAACGCACCTGAAACACATTACTTTGAAGTCTTCATAAAAGGCATCATTTACCCTGCAGCTGTTACAGTACTTAAAAACTGCATTAATAAAATGAAAAAAAAAAACTTTCTGCATTTAAGTTTACATTTGTTTTCATCTAAGTAACAGCTAAGAACGACATTGAAAAAATATGAAAAATAAATAAATACTTCATCATGCTTCTTCTGTATTTTTTCTTTAATAAAATCTGCACACAAAAGCATTTTACAGATGCATTAATTGAAGATCATACAAAGAACACAAATCACATTCACAGCAAATAGCTCTGGGATAGCTAGTCGGGTCACAAAGCACAACTTTATTAACTCAATGTGAAGTCTTGCTATCAAAAGGCTGCCTTGGAGAATTTAGCCTTTCTAATTTCAAGAGGTAAATGATAAACTAACTATATAATTTCTCTACATTAAAAGGCCCATAGAGGGGTTAATTATGTTTTGTATGTGACTTAAGGCGAGGACAAATCAACCCATTATAAGTCTTTTATGTTTTTTCATGAGAGTTAAAAAATACAAATTAGACACAATGATTGCAAATAGCTTTGCAAGCCTGATACCGTCATTTGAATTAAGTCCAGATAATGTAATTGATTCATAAAATAAATGTATATTATAGATTTATGCTAACAATTATTCATGTTATTATGTTAGTACAGTAAAGGTTGTTTAGGGACACATTTTATTTTTTATTTTTGCATTAGCTTAAAGCAGAACTGCAGCCAAAAATATCCAGATAAATCTAATAGCCCATTAAATGATAAAATAACAAAACCAGCTTTTGCTGCATTATTCAGCATCAGTCCAGAAAATTTCATCACAGAACTTTTCCTGTAACTAAATGTCCTCAGAATTATTGTCAGCATCATTAAACACACTTTCTCTGAGCCCAGGTTGTCCTGAACCCACCCCAAACTGTAACTGGACAGTGAAGGGAGGAATAGCACAGCGATCAGCTAATTTCTCTGTCACTCTTTTTCTCTTTCTAACAGCATGCTTATTTTTGGAACATAAAATACGGTAACTGGCTTCTATCTACCTCCATCTCTCTGAGGTCCGATTAACAGGGACTGCAAAAGTCTGAAAAAAAATCAAATTAAGATACTCACACAAAAGCAAAAATTATGCATTACTGACTACAGAGCTGCATTCATTTGTTTAGTTTTTTTTCAAGTTTGAATAATATCAATCGGAATCCGAGGTTTCTTTTGTAATAAATAGGGCTTTGTCTTAGCAGATACAGTTAAAAATATTTAATAACTTTGATGGGGATTTTTAAGGGGTAAGTGCAAATTTAACTAACCCCCTGGATTCAGGACCCCCTAACTTCTCTTGCATGCCTTGTCCAGTCCTTTAGCACAGCCTGGTTTGAAATCTATTACAATATATGCAATTAAATATACAAATAATGGTCTTTCTATCTCTAGACAGAGCCCCGGGCTGGAAACCTGACTATTATTTACAATGGCATCTCCTGATGAACATGCCAGATTTAATAGCAGACTGTAAGCTGCTGAAAGCCAAATACACTGTGTCGACCCTGGAAAGGCTAGGTACCGGTAGTAGACTTTATGTTATAAAATTCTAAATAATACCCTTATGTAAATTTACAAAATTTCTGTACCAGGCAGAGACCGGGCAAACGCTGGAATTCCCTGAATTAAAACTTGTCTCGTATATATAAATAAATTGAAAGCAATAGTAAACAGTAGACAGACTTTGCAGGAAGTGGGGGAAAATATTTTTCAGAATCAAAAAATTATCAGAAAAATGTTGTTTTTCTTTTTAATCTTAATATAGATACAGTAAACCTCTTTTGATGAAATGTCCAGAGTAACTTTAAAGGGTAAGGAAACTTTTTTAAACATTTTTTTACCTTTGACCGGCTGGCCATTCTTTTTCTGTTGCCTGGCCATTTCGAAATGCACATGCTCAGTAGAATATGTAGATTTTTTCCTGTCTTTTAGGAGACATGCAGGCAAGGGAAAGAAGAGGGCCCTTTAGAAATAGATACAACTACCGTATTTCTGATGAAAACAATAATTGTAACCTTTGTAAATATGAGGCTTATTTAGTTCTAACACCACACACACACTTTTTTTTTATATACCTTTTTTTTTGTAAAATCTTTATTTTTAATTTTAGATCTTTGCAGAAAAATAAGACTGCATAGACATTCCCAATATATGGGTGTAAACCCATCCATGGTACAAAACCAACAAAAGACATGCAATCCGACAAACTGAAATTGCATCATAAAATAGCATCATTAGCAAAAGTATAGGACATTCTAGGAGGCACGCTTGAAAATAATAGCCCTCAGCCCTCAGTCTGTAGAGAACTAAAAGAGAAGGAAAAAAGATGGGAGAAGCACACAGAGAAGGGAGAGAGAGGGAAGGGAAGGACATCAAAAAAAGCAATAAGGAAAGCAAAACAGCCAACCCCTGTTGCCAAAAAAAAGTGATGGGGACATTAACAAATATTATAGAGTATCATAGTAATTCACTGGTCAATGATTGCCACACTAAACAGCAATAGAGTAAACATTCCGAAAAATGGGTGCACAAAATCATATTATCAGTTTTTTGTACAAGTCAGAGGACGTGAAATCGATCCATGAAGCCCAAATAGCATAGCAATTGGTATAGTTGCCAGTACATTGGTGTCTCCACTCCTTAGTCTCCATTAACACTTGTACCTTCAGTAGCCATTCCTTCACTGTAGGGACCACCGAAGACTTTCAGTGTATCGGAATAAGGCATTTGCCCGCCCTAAACACTTGTATTTTTTAATTTATGTTTTAGGTCTAAACATTTTAAAATGCTTACTTTTAAGCAAGGTAAGAATAAAATGCTGATTCTAAATCAATTATTGACCAATTGCAGCCTGCAAGTCGTGCGCTAAAGGCTTTTACGTCATGTTTTTTTGTAGCGCAATTCATTACTATGCTGTCACTATTATGAATAGCCTGGTTAACTTGATCTCCTGCTGTTCAGGTCTATTCACAACATACGTACATACTTAAAGTATTTCACAAAAGTGAGTACACCCCTCACATTTTTGTAAATATTTTATTAGATCTTTTCATGTGATAACACTGAAGAAATGATACTTTGCTACAATGTAAAGTAGTGAGTGTACAGCTTGTATAACAGTGATAATTTGCTGTCCCCTCAAAATAACTCCACACAAAGTCATTAATGGTTAAAAAGAAGTTGGTGTGGCGCTGTTCTTAAATCCTGGGGTTTGAGTGCTCCAAACTCACTCTCTAACCCAGTGGTTCTCAACCGGGGTTCCGTGGAACCCTAGGTTCCGCGGCGATCTGACTGTCAGTTGCAGGCAGCTGACAGAAGGATCGCAGACACAGGCAGAGATAGGCAGGGAAGGGTCTGGCACCCTATTGGCTGTAGCATGCTGTTCCCCCTCGGCCCCTCCTCCTTCTCCCCTCCTGTCCTTCCCGAGTGCTTGTAAGTGACATCATCTGGAGTGGACAGGATAGGAGGAGGGGCCGAGGGGGAACAGCGCGCCACTGGAGAAGATATGAAACAAGCTCTGAAGCCAGCAGAAGACAGCAAGTACTGAAGTGTGCCCCGATGTGTCCGCCCACAATGTGCCCAAGAATCTGTCCCCTACCCCATGTAATGTGCCATGTCCCCTGTCCCATGTAATGTCCTGTCATGTGCTCTGCCCCGTGTAATGTCCCCTGCCCCATGAAATGTCCCCTGCCCCATGTAATGTCCACTGTCCCATGTAATGTCCTGTCATGTGCTCTGCCCCATGTAATGTCCCCTGCCGCATGCAATGTCCCCTGCCCCATGTAATGTCCTGTCATGTGCTCTGCCCCATGTAATGTCCCCTGTCCCATGTAATGTCCTGTCATGTGCTCTGTCCCATTTCATGTGCCATGTCCCATATAATGTCCCCTGCCCCATGTAATGTCCACTGTCCTATGTAATGTCCTGTCATGTGCTCTGCCCCATGTAATGTTCCCTGCCCCATGTAATGTCCCCTGTCATGTGCTCTGCCCCATGGAATGTCCCCTGCCCCATGTAATGTACTGGCATGTGCTCTGCCCCATGTAATGTGCCCTGTCCCATGTAATGTGCCCCGTCATGTGCCCTGTCCCATGTAATGTGCCCCGTCATGTGCCCTGTCCCATATAATATGCCACGTCATGTGTCCCATCATGTGCCCCGTCCCATGTAATGTGCACTGTCCCATGTAATGTGCCCTGCCCCATGTAATGTCCCCTGTCCCATGTACTGTCCCAGCGATCACCAAGAGTCCACAATTATAACTAAAAGTTACACCAAGCCCATATCAGGGAACGCTTTTTTACATTTCACCAGCTGTCACCATCCGAGATGGGTTAAAAATTTCCCCAAAAGTAAATTTTGCCAGTTACGGCACAATTGTACTAGGTTTGAGGATTATAATGCACAGAGTGTTCATCTCAAACAGAAATTTATAGAGAAAGGCTACCTCCCAGACCTTATTGATCAGGCTCAAATGGTTTACAATACCAATGACTAAGGATGGGCCCGGTGCTCGATGCGAACCCACGTTCGCATCGAGCACCGGGCGTTCGCTCGCTCGGCGAGCCCAGAACTATTTTGGCCGCTCGCATCACGTTCGTGTGATGCGAGCGGCCCCGCAATGCATTGCGGCCGGCGCGGCCGACGCAGTGCATTGCTGGCTGATGATTGGCCAAGCATGCACTGT
Source organism: Lithobates sylvaticus (assembly GCA_028564925.1). Lineage (NCBI taxonomy): Eukaryota > Metazoa > Chordata > Amphibia > Anura > Ranidae > Lithobates > Lithobates sylvaticus. The sequence goes on from CM053027.1 coordinate 552,276,518, forward strand.
GACCCCGCATGCTTGGCCAATCACAGCCCCGGAAACTCGAAGAGCCATAATTGGCTACAGGCAGGACGCCTGTAGCCAATTACAGCTCAGGGGCTGTAGTACACGCCCCCCCCTATAAAACGCCGCCACGCCGTCTGCGCCGGTCACATGCTGTTCCGGCGCAGATTGAGCAGGCTGTTCCTGTGACACTCTGCTGCATTTAGATAGATAGAGAGAGAGATTCACTTGCAGAGATTGAGTTAGATAGATTCAGTTACAAAGATTGATTGACAAAGAGGGGCTTGTAGTGTGCTCGTGGCAGGCAGGCAGAGCTCCTATATTTTGTTACCAGAAGCACCTATAGGACTTGTAGTGTGTTCGTGGCAGGCAGGCAGAGCTCCTATATTTTGTTACCAGAAGCACCTATAGGACTTGTAGTGTGTTAGTGGCAGGCAGGCAGAGCTCCTATATTTTGTTACCAGAAGCACCTATAGGACTTGTAGTGTGTTAGTGACAGGCAGGCAGAGCTCCTATATTTTGTTACCAGAAGCACCTATAGGACTTGTAGTGTGTTAGTGGCAGGCAGGCAGAGCTCCTATATTTTGTTACCAGAAGCACCTATAGGACTTGTAGTGTGTTAGTGACAGGCAGGCAGAGCTCCTATATTTTGTTACCAGAAGCACCTATAGGACTTGTAGTGTGTTAGTGGCAGGCAGGCAGAGCTCCTATATTTTGTTACCAGAAGCACCTATAGGACTTGTAGTGTGTTAGTGACAGGCAGGCAGAGCTCCTATATTTTGTTACCAGAAGCACCTATAGGACTTGTAGTGTGTTAGTGGCAGGCAGGCAGAGCTCCTATATTTTGTTACCAGAAGCACCTATAGGACTTGTAGTGTGTTCGTGGCAGGCAGGCAGAGCTCCTATATTTTGTTCCCAGAAGCACCTATAGGACTTGAAGTGTGTTAGTCCCATCACACACACAGAGCTATATTTTCTTCCCAGAAGCACCTATAGGACTTGAAGTGTGTTAGTCCCATTACACACAAAGAGCTATACTTTGTTCCCAGAAGCACCTATAGGACTTGAAGTGTGTTAGTCCCATTACACACACAGAGCTATATTTTCTTCCCAGAAGCACCTATAGGACTTGAAGTGTGTTAGTCCCATTACACACACAGAGCTATATTTTCTTCCCAGAAGCACCTATAGGACTTGAAGTGTGTTAGTCCCATTACACACACAGAGCTATATTTTCTTCCCAGAAGCACCTATAGGACTTGAAGTGTGTTAGTCCCATTACACACACAGAGCTATATTTTCTTCCCAGAAGCACCTATAGGACTTGAAGTGTGTTAGTCCCATTACACACACAGAGCTATATTTTCTTCCCAGAAGCACCTATAGGACTTGAAGTGTGTTAGTCCCATCACACACACAGAGCTATATTTTGTTCCCAGAAGCACCTATAGGACTTGAAGTGTGTTAGTCCCATTACACACACAGAGCTATATTTTGTTCCCAGAAGCACCTATAGGACTTGAAGTGTGTTAGTCCCATCACACACACAGAGCTATATTTTGTTCCCAGAAGCACCTATAGGACTTGAAGTGTGTTAGTCCCATTACACACACAGAGCTATATTTTGTTCCCAGAAGCACCTATAGGACTTGAAGTGTGTTAGTCCCATCACACACACAGAGCTATATTTTCTTCCCAGAAGCACCTATAGGACTTGAAGTGTGTTAGTCCCATTACACACACAGAGCTATATTTTCTTCCCAGAAGCACCTATAGGACTTGTAGTGTGTTAGTCCCATTACACACACAGAGCTATATTTTCTTCCCAGAAGCACCTATAGGACTTGAAGTGTGTTAGTCCCATCACACACACAGAGCTATATTTTGTTCCCAGAAGCACCTATAGGACTTGAAGTGTGTTAGTCCCATTACACACACAGAGCTATATTTTCTTCCCAGAAGCACCTATAGGACTTGAAGTGTGTTAGTCCCATTACACACACAGAGCTATATTTTCTTCCCAGAAGCACCTATAGGACTTGAAGTGTGTTAGTCCCATTACACACACAGAGCTATATTTTGTTCCCAGAAGCACCTATAGGACTTGAAGTGTGTTAGTCCCATCACACACACAGAGCTATATTTTCTTCCCAGAAGCACCTATAGGACTTGAAGTGTGTTAGTCCCATTACACACACAGAGCTATATTTTCTTCCCAGAAGCACCTATAGGACTTGAAGTGTGTTAGTCCCATTACACACACAGAGCTATATTTTCTTCCCAGAAGCACCTATAGGACTTGAAGTGTGTTAGTCCCATTACACACACAGAGCTATATTTTCTTCCCAGAAGCACCTATAGGACTTGAAGTGTGTTAGTCCCATTACACACACAGAGCTATATTTTCTTCCCAGAAGCACCTATAGGACTTGAAGTGTGTTAGTCCCATCACACACACAGAGCTATATTTTGTTCCCAGAAGCACCTATAGGACTTGAAGTGTGTTAGTCCCATTACACACACAGAGCTATATTTTGTTCCCAGAAGCACCTATAGGACTTGAAGTGTGTTAGTCCCATCACACACACAGAGCTATATTTTCTTCCAGAAGCACCTATAGGACTTGAAGTGTGTTAGTCCCATTACACACAAAGAGCTATACTTTGTTCCCAGAAGCACCTATAGGACTTGAAGTGTGTTAGTCCCATTACACACACAGAGCTATATTTTCTTCCAGAAGCACCTATAGGACTTGAAGTGTGTTAGTCCCATTACACACACAGAGCTATATTTTGTTCCCAGAAGCACCTATAGGACTTGAAGTGTGTTAGTCCCATTACACACACAGAGCTATATTTTCTTCCCAGAAGCACCTATAGGACTTGAAGTGTGTTAGTCCCATTACACACACAGAGCTATATTTTCTTCCAGAAGCACCTATAGGACTTGAAGTGTGTTAGTCCCATCACACACACAGAGCTATATTTTCTTCCCAGAAGCACCTATAGGACTTGAAGTGTGTTAGTCCCATTACACACACAGAGCTATATTTTCTTCCCAGAAGCACCTATAGGACTTGTAGTGTGTTAGTCCCATTACACACACAGAGCTATATTTTGTTCCCAGAAGCACCTATAGGACTTGAAGTGTGTTAGTCCCATCACACACACAGAGCTATATTTTCTTCCCAGAAGCACCTATAGGACTTGAAGTGTGTTAGTCCCATTACACACAAAGAGCTATACTTTGTTCCCAGAAGCACCTATAGGACTTGAAGTGTGTTAGTCCCATTACACACACAGAGCTATATTTTCTTCCCAGAAGCACCTATAGGACTTGTAGTGTGTTCGTGGCAGGCAGGCAGAGCTCCTATATTTTGTTCCCAGAAGCACTTATAGGACTTGAAGTGTGTTAGTCCCATTACACACACAGAGCTATATTTTCTTCCCAGAAGCACCTATAGGACTTGTAGTGTGTTAGTGGCAGGCAGGCAGAGCTCCTATATTTTGTTACCAGAAGCACCTATAGGACTTGTAGTGTGTTCGTGGCAGGCAGGCAGAGCTCCTATATTTTGTTCCCAGAGGCACCTATAGGACTTGAAGTGTGTTAGTCCCATTACACACACAGAGGTATATTTTCTTCCCAGAAGCACCTATAGGACTTGAAGTGTGTTAGTCCCATTACACACACAGAGCAATATTTTCTTCCCAGAAGCACCTATAGGACTTGAAGTGTGTTAGTCCCATCACACAGAGCTCCTCTATTTTCTTTGCATAAGCACCCACAGGACTTCTAGTGTGTTAGTGGCATCACACAGAGCTCCTATATATTCTTCTCAGCAGCACCCACAGGACTTCTAGTGTGTTAGTGGCATCACACAGAGCTCCTCTATTTTCTTTGCAGAAGCACCCACAGGACTTCTAGTGTGTTAGTGGCATCACACAGAGCTCCTCTATTTTCTTTGCAGAAGCACCCACAGGACTTCTAGTGTGTTAGTGGCATCACACAGAGCTCCTCTATTTTCTTTGCAGAAGCACCCACAGGACTTCTAGTGTGTTAGTGGCATCACACAGAGCTCCTCTATTTTCTTTGCAGAAGCACCCATAGGACTTCTAGTGTGTTAGTGGCATCACACAGAGCTCCTCTATTTTCTTTGCAGAAGCACCCACAGGACTTCTAGTGTGTTAGTGGCATCACACAGAGCTCCTCTATTTTCTTTGCAGAAGCACCCACAGGACTTCTAGTGTGTTAGTGGCATCACACAGAGCTCCTCTATTTTCTTTGCAGAAGCACCCATAGGACTTCTAGTGTGTTAGTGGCATCACACAGAGCTCCTATATATTCTTCTCAGCAGCACCCACAGGACTTCTAGTGTGTTAGTGGCATCACACAGAGCTCCTCTATTTTCTTTGCAGAAGCACCCACAGGACTTCTAGTGTGTTAGTGGCATCACACAGAGCTCCTCTATTTTCTTTGCAGAAGCACCCATAGGACTTCTAGTGTGTTAGTGGCATCACACAGAGCTCCTATATATTCTTCTCAGCAGCACCCACAGGACTTCTAGTGTGTTAGTGGCATCACACAGAGCTCCTATATTTTCTTTGCAGAAGCACCTATAGGACTTCTAGTGTGTTAGTGGCATCACACAGAGCTCCTCTATTTTCTTTGCAGAAGCACCCACAGGACTTCTAGTGTGTTAGTGGCATCACACAGAGCTCCTCTATTTTCTTTGCAGAAGCACCCATAGGACTTCTAGTGTGTTAGTGGCATCACACAGAGCTCCTATATATTCTTCTCAGCAGCACCCACAGGACTTCTAGTGTGTTAGTGGCATCACACAGAGCTCCTATATTTTCTTTGCAGAAGCACCTATAGGACTTCTAGTGTGTTAGTGGCATCACACAGAGCTCCTCTATTTTCTTTGCAGAAGCACCCACAGGACTTCTAGTGTGTTAGTGGCATCACACAGAGCTCCTATATTTTCTTCTCAGCAGCACCCACAGGACTTCTAGTGTGTTAGTGGCATCACACAGAGCTCCTATATTTTCTTTGCAGAAGCACCTATAGGACTTCTAGTGTGTTAGTGGCATCACACAGAGCTCCTATATTTTCTTCTCAGCAGCACCCACAGGACTTCTAGTGTGTTAGTGGCATCACACAGAGCTCCTATATTTTCTTTGCAGAAGCACCCATAGGACTTCTAGTGTGTTAGTGGCATCACACAGAGCTCCTATATTTTCTTCTCAGCAGCACCCACAGGACTTCTAGTGTGTTAGTGGCATCACACAGAGCTCCTATATATTCTTCTCAGCAGCACCCACAGGACTTCTAGTGTGTTAGTGGCATCACACAGAGCTCCTATATTTTCTTTGCAGAAGCACCCATAGGACTTCTAGTGTGTTAGTGGCATCACACAGAGCTCCTATATTTTCTTCTCAGCAGCACCCACAGGACTTCTAGTGTGTTAGTGGCATCACACAGAGCTCCTATATTTTCTTTGCAGAAGCACCTATAGGACTTCTAGTGTGTTAGTGGCATCACACAGAGCTCCTATATTTTCTTCTCAGCAGCACCCACAGGACTACCGACTACAATGGCTGGAAGACCGCCAAGGGGAGGCAGAGCGTGCAGAGCCAAGAACACAGGGCAGACAGTCTCTGTTTCTAGTGGACGTGGCCGTGGACGTGGACGTGGTCGTGCATCGTCATCAGCACGTGGCCATGGGACACGCGCGTCTTTGTTTTCGGCAGCTGGACATGTGGAGCCGCATCATGCTGAAGGCTTGGTAGAATGGATGACCAAGCCCTCCTCATCCTCCTCATCCTCTCTCACCCAGGCTCAGGGTACTGACAGAGCATCATCAGCCACCCCTTCCCTAGACCCACCATGTCCTCCTGAGGAGTCCCCGAACTCTTTGAGCACAGTGTTGGGTACATGCTCCAGGAGGATGCCCAACGATTCGAAGGCTCGGATGACGATACCCAGCTTGAGGAATCTGGCAGTACAGTTCCACCAGCTGCAGCTTACTGCCAGGTTTGCTCTAGTGGTGAAGAGGGAGGGGATGATGAGGTCACTGACTCCACGTGGGTGCCTCAAGGGAGAGAGGATGAGGAGGAGGACGAGGAGGAGGAGGATGCGGCGTCACATGTCCAACGAGGCAGGATGCCCCCTGGAGGCCAGGTAGAGGCCAGCACAGCAACTGTACAACACCGCAGAGCTCCGCCTGTGCAGGGCGCTGCCTCTGCACGTTATCAGAAAAGTTCTTTGGTGTGGGCCTTTTTTGAGACGAGTGCAGCAGATCGCACCACTGCTATTTGCAATATTTGTCTCAAGCGTATCTCGCGTGGCCAAAACATCAGCCGCTTGGGCACGACAAGCATGACCAGACATATGGCGACCTGCCATGCAGCTCGTTGGCAGGCACACATAAAAGACCCACACCAAAGAACTAAGCGGACCTCTCCTTGCTCCTCCTCAGCTGGGATCTCCATCCCCACTACACCTTCAGTCCTCTCTGAAAGCTGCTCTGAGAGGACTGAAGGTGTAGAATTCGGTGTGTCACAACCAAGTACTTGCAGTACACCGACGTCCGAATGCAGCAGGCAAATTTCCCTGCCCCAGCTGCTGGACCGTAGAAAGAAGTACACTCCCAGCCATCCACATGCCCAGCGGTTGAATGCTAGCCTTGCTAAATTGCTAGCACTTCAACTGCTGCCTTTTCAGTTGGTAGACTCGGCCCCCTTCCGTGAGTTTGTTCAATGTGCGGTTCCTCAGTGGCAGGTTCCCAAACGCCACTTTTTCTCGCGGAAGGCGATTCCGTCTCTCTACCGGCATGTGGAGGGCAATGTCCATGCCTCGCTGGACAGGGCGGTCAGCGGTAAGGTGCATATTACCGCTGACTCATGGTCCAGCAGGCATGGACAGGGACGGTACCTTTCTTTCACGGCCCATTGGGTCACTCTATTGGCAGCTGGGAGGGATGCAGGACAAGGTGCAGTAGTGTTGGAGGGTTGTTCCGCCACCACGCCTCCAAAACGCGACTACTGCTACTGGTTGTGACACACCTCTCTCCTCCACCCCCTCCTCTTCTTCTTCCTCCAGTGCTCTGTCCTTGGAACCAGCGGTGCTCCGTAGGCGTACAAGGGGCTACGCAAGTACGCAGGCAAAAAGATGCCATGCCGTGCTTGCGCTGGTGTGTTTGGGGGACAGGAGCCACACTGGGCCAGAGGTTCTGGCAGCTCTGCAGGGGCAGGCCGAGAGGTGGTTGACGCCACGTCAGCTTAAGCCAGGAATGGTCGTTTCTGACAATGGCACCAACCTCCTCTCCGCCCTGCGACAGGGGCAGCTCACCCATGTGCCCTGCATGGCTCACGTCCTCAACCTGGTGGTGCAGCGGTTCTTGGGCAGGTTCCCAGGCTTACAGGATGTCCTGAGGCAGGCCAGGAAAGTCTGTGTGCATTTCCGCCGATCTTATAATGCCAGTGCTCGGCTGACTGAGCTGCAAAAGGAGCTGAACCTGCCCAAGAACCGCCTAATATCTGACATGCCCACCAGGTGGAACTCAACGTTGGCCATGCTGCAGCGACTGCACACGCAGCAGAGGGCCATCAATGAGTACCTTTGCGACTACGGCACCAGGACAGGGTCAGGGGAGCTTGGGTTTTTTTCCCCACGTCAGTGGAGCATGATCAGGGATGCATGCACTGTCCTCTCACCATTTGAGGAGGCCACGAGGATGGTGAGCAGTGACAGTGCATGCATCAGTGACACTGTCCCTCTTGTCCACCTGTTGGAGCATACGCTGCGTGGGATAATGGACAGGGCACTTGAGGCAGAACAGAGGCAGGAAGAGGAGGACTTCCTTGCCTCTCAAGGCCCCCTTTATCCGGACAGTGTTCCTTCTGTCCCACCCATCACACAGGAAGAGGATGAGGAGGAGGAGGAGGAGGAGGAGGATTGTGTGAGCATGGAGGTGGAGCCTGGCACTCAGCATCAGCAGCAGCAGTCTTTTAGGGATGATGTACAGTCCCAACAAGCCAGTGGACTTGTACGTGGCTGGGAGGAGGTGGCTGGCGATCATGTCATCCTCAGTGACCCAGAAGACTCCGGACCGAATGCCTCAGCTAACCTACGCTGCATGGCCTCCCTGATCCTGCAAAGCCTGCGGAAGGATCCTCGTGTTCTTCGGATCAAGGAGAGGGACCATTACTGGCTGGCCACTCTCCTTGATCCGCGGTACAAGGGTAAGGTTGCGGACCTTATCTTGCCGTCGCAGAGGGAGCAGAGGATGAGACATCTCAGGGAGGCCTTGCAGAAAGGTCTGTGCAACGCGTTCCCAGAAACTGGGAGGCTACAAACTCCTGGTCCTGGGCGACGAGTTGCTGAGGCTTCGGTCAGTGGCAGAAGGAGCGGTGGGGAAGGTGGACGTCTGACCGATGCGTTCAGACAATTTTTTAGTCCGCAGCCCCAAGGTATGATCGGTTCCAGCAACCATCGCCAGCGTCTGATATACATGGTGCAGGAATACCTTGGGGCAAGGTCAGACTTGGACACCTTTCCCACCGAAAATCCTCTGGCTTACTGGGTCCTGAGGATGGATCACTGGCCAGAGCTTGCACAGTATGCAATTGAGCTACTGGCCTGTCCTGCCTCCAGCGTTCTTTCCGAACGCACATTCAGTGCTGCTGGAGGATTTGTGACTGATCATAGGGTGCGCCTGTCCACCGCCTCGGTTGATCGACTGACATTCATCAAAATGAATCAGTCTTGGATCACCACCAGCTACCAGGCACCTGAGGCGGATATAACCGAATAATTTTTAATGTCACATCCCTTCAAGACTGCCTATGCTGATGCTGAGTGACTGTGCTCTTATGTTCACTGACTATCCTCTTCCTCCTCCTCAATGATCCATGCCACAGCACCAGTGCCTAAGGCACAATTTTTCAGCCCCTGTTTAACAGGGGCGTGTACTTACAATTTTTTAAAAAAAATGCTTCGCAACACGTGTGACTGCTGTGCTCCAAGTACAGTCTCTGTGAGGGCCGTGTTGCAGTGTTGTGGCACCAGCACCAGTGCCTAAGGCACAATTTTTCAGCCCTGTTTAACAGGGGCGTGTACTTACAATTTTTTAAATAATGCTTCGCAACACGTGTGACTGCTGTGCTCCAAGTACAGTCTCTGTGAGGGCCGTGTTGCAGTGTTGTGGCACCAGCACCAGTGCCTAAGGCACAATTTTTCAGCCCCTGTTTAACAGGGGCGTGTACTTACAATTTTTTAAAAAAATGCTTCGCAACACGTGTGACTGCTGTGCTCCAAGTACAGTCTCTGTGAGGGCCGTGTTGCAGTGTTGTGGCACCAGCACCAGTGCCTAAGGCACAATTTTTCAGCCCCTGTTTAACAGGGGCGTGTACTTACAATTTTTTAAAAAAATGCTTCGCAACACGTGTGACTGCTGTGCTCCAAGTACAGTCTCTGTGAGGGCCGTGTTGCAGTGTTGTGGCACCAGCACCAGTGCCTAAGGCACAATTTTTCAGGCCCCTGTTTAACAGGGGCGGGTAATTACAAATCTTGATCTAATAGTTCACAGCAGGGCCCATTCCTGCGCCCACCAAGAGTAACTATGAGGGCCTACAGTCTTGTGGCAACACCGTCCACCACCACCGCCAAAGGCCCAATTTTTCTGCCCTGTTCATCAGGTGCTTGCAATTACAAATCTTGATCTAATAAACTCACAGCAGGGCCCATTCCTGCGCCCACCAAGAGTAACTGTGAGAGCTTACAGTCTTGTGGCAAAACCGTCCACCACCACCACCCCCAATTTTTCTGCCCTGTTCAACAGGTGCATGCAATTACAAATCTTGATCTATTAACTCACAGCAGGGCCCATTCCTGTGCCCACCAGTCTTGTGGCTACACCAACATCTAATAGGGCAAATTTCTGCAGAGTATATACGCCAGGCCCCTACTTTCAAACATCCAACTTACAAACGACTCCTACTTGCAAATGGAAAGAGAAAACAGGAAGTGAGAGGAAATCTACCCCTAGGAAGGGAAATTCTATCCTGTTAGATTTAATTTGGGAAAAAGGTATCTCCTCTCTACTGATACTTTATCACCAATCCTTGTTTCAATTAAAACCCCACTTTTCCAAAAACATTTATCATTGGGACGGAAAGTGAGGTGACATGTTCTGAACAGATGTGCAAAGACAGCAAATGTTACAGGGGTGATAACCCCTCCCTATGTTCTCCAAAAAGCTTAAAAATAGATTTTTTGGGATGGAGCTACACTTCATAATGTACCTGTTCAGATTCTACTTAAGATCAAACCTAAAGCCGCAAGTGGTTTTAAATTTCTTTTTTTCAAAATCAAAACAGCGATCACAAGAAAATGTAACAACAAGATTCATAACTCAATATCACAACAAACACTGGAAAATGGAGAGCATTTTTAAAAAACACTGGTCTATACTCCAGCAAGACCCACATTTAAAAAACACAATTCCTACAGTGCCACAATTTGCCTATAGGAAGGCTCCAAATATAAAAGGGAAAGTCGCTCCTAGCAAAATTAAATATGGGAGGTTACCATTTCCTCAATGCTCTGCAGGGGTGGGCGGGGTCTGTGCGGGGACGCCCACACTGTCTCCTAGGATCTGGTGTCATTGATCCCAATATAAAAGGGAAAGTCGCTCCTAGCAAAATTAAATATGGGAGGTTACCATTTCCTGGTGCTGGACAACATGCTTCTGAGGCTTTGTTCGGTCAGAGGAAGAGCGGTGGAGAAGGTGGTAGTCTGACCGATGCATTTAAAAAAATTTCAGTACTCAGTGCCAAGGTCTGAGGACATCAGCATCCACTGAGTTCCTCGGTCTTGAGGTTGGACCACTGGCCAGAACTTGCTCAATATGCAATTGAGCTACTGGCCTGTCCCACATCCAGCGTGCTTTCTGAACACATTTAGTGCTGCTGGAGGGTTTGTAATGGATCAAAGAGTACGCCTGTCATCAGACTCCATTGACAGGCTCACATTTATAAAAATTAATCAGTCCTGGATCAGCAGCTATCAAGCACCCGATGCTGATGTAACTGATTGAATTTGCTATGGATCTGGGATCCCTATGCTGTCTATCCTATTCCTCCTCAATTATGATGATGCTAGCTTCCAGCAATATTTTTGGTTTAGTGCACCACCACCACCCAAGGCCCAATTGTTCTGCCCCTGTTTAACAGGGGCATGTAATTACAATTTTTTAAATAATATCTAACAGCAGGACCCGTTCCTGCGTCCAACAAGAGTAAAGCCCCATACACACGGTCGGACTTTTTCATGGATTCTGTCCGATCGGACAATGTTGTTGAAAAATCAGACCGTGTGTATGCACCATCGGACAGTGTTCGTCGGTTTGTCCTACGGACAAAGTCTTATCTCCTGCTGGAAAGATTTGCCGTCAACCCGGTCCGATCACACCAAACCCGATCGTGTGTACGGTTGTCCGACCGGACAAAGTGCTACGCATGCTCAGATCACATTACAAGACCAAAGCTATTGGCTACTAGCCTCTACGTAGTCCCGTCGTAGGCAACAAACGTCACCACGTTCAGAATGATCGGATTTTCCGACAACTTTGTCCGACCGTGTGTACGCAAAACCAACATCAGACAAAGTATGACGGACATGGTCCGACGGACCTGGTCCGCGGATTGTCCGACCGTGTGTATGGGGCTTTACTGTGAGGAGTTACCGTGTTCTGCCACCACCAACATCTAAGGCCCAATTTTTCAGCAGAGTATATAGTGCAGTTCGTATAGTATATATACTGCAGTTCAGAGTATATAGTGCTGTCAGTGTAGTATATATAATACAGTGCACGGTATATAGTGCAGTGTACAATATATAATATAGTATATTGAAGTGGTTAAGGGGAGCCCTATGACAGAATTAAGAAAAAAAAAACGGTATGAGTTCCCCGTCCATACCAGGCCCTTTGGGTCTGGTATGGATTTGGGGGGGACCCCAGCACCACTTAAAAACAAAAAAATGTTTCAATGATTTTTTATGTATATTGCCGGGATCTGGCAATACATTACAGATGTCAGCAATTTTAAATGACATTTTTTTCCTTTAGAAATTAAATACTAAACATGGAAAAATGTGCTACTTTACAGGCAGACAAGGGGACCCTCCAGGCACAATATTTAAAGAAATATTTAATTTTTATTATTTCACTTTAAGCATTCTTAAAATCTCTACTCCTTTAAAAAACTGCCATTTTAAAAACTTGTTTTTGCATTGATACATGTCCCCTGGTCCCCAAACACTTTTCATTGCTTGCTAATAACTTGCATATAAGCCTTTAAAATTAGCATAGACGTGTACCACAGACTTTAGACTTTAACGGTGTTCACATGTTCGCACTAATATTTTGTCTGTTCGCAAGTTCTGGTGCGAACCGAACAGGGGGCTCATCCCTACTTATAGCCACATAATTGCCTTAAGTTCTCCTTCAAAACTAAAGACCCCTTTAATCTTCTTAGCTTTTCCCCAACACAAAATACACACATTGCTAAATGAGTTCTGGCTTTACTGATCAAACCAGTAGAGTGAATTTTGCTCTTTTTAGTTTTGCTCGCTTTCCGATTTCTACAGTAATCTAATAAAGCTACCGTTTAACTAAACTGACACAAATCAAGCCAAATCGTTTTTTTTTTTCCTTAAACCCTCAGCTAGGAAAGAATAATGGATATTGCCAGCTTATATCATATTCGCATGGAAAAGGTTCAAAGACTGAGACACCATTAACATTATTGCACATTAGAGCGAGGATTGTTTACATTTAACTGAGCAACATTTTACGTTCAATTATATTTTCTAATGTACTACTTGGGGTTCTGCATATAAAGTGGAGTGGATATCAGCAATTTCTACTGTATAGCATGATTTATATGCCATTCTCTAATTAAGCATGAAGAAAATTATGTCTCAAGGCATAGCTGAATGATCAAAACTATGAATTTTGTGCATTCATTATTATTTAATCCTCGTGCAGTACAGCTCCCAGTATAAACAATTCATTATTTTTACATTTTAGCTGACTTTAAATATTTAAAACACTGTACACAGATAATGTTGTATACTAGCAATTAAAAGTTACTGAACTGTACACAGATGATGCTGAATACTAGTACACATGTAAAATAGTAATGAGTAATTAAAGTATTCATACAGGGCCACTAACATAAATAAAACAGCAATTCCAGACAATAATTAAAAACATTAGTGAGTTAGCTAGTAGTAATTATGCATTCAGCTGGACTTGTTCTGTAAACTTGAAGATGTGTTATTGCTTCTTTAGGCCACTTCTTTCCAAAGAGTGGCAGAAAGATTCTCCAGGATTTAATCCACAAAAATGGCACAGACAACTTACTCCATTAACCATGGTGACATTAAAGCTTAATAAATAAAAATGAAAAAGTGTTGTATCAAAAGCCACATTTTTTTTCTTAGGTTTGAACAGAGTACAGAAGAATTTAAAAACCCTGTCAGGGTCTTTAGGAGATCCATGCTCTCTATACAGAAAATTATAGAAAATCTAAAAAATCATGGTTGTCATTGGAATAGAAGGTTTGGGAAACTCTTTTATTGGGGACATCTTTTCCAATGACAACTGTCTAAGAGGTCATTTCCCCTCACATTAAATATTTACTTAATTCTGTTTCTCCAGGACATAAATTAAATACAATCTCTCCAGTGGGAAACAGCAATAAAAAAAAGATAGGGCTTTTAATCATTCCTCACTCAAAATAAAAAAGTTTGACCTTATATATATATATATATATATATATATATATATACACATATATTTGGTATGACCATAAGTGCAATTCATTTTTATTTTTTTTACAAATCTTTTATTTATTTAATCAAAGGGAGAGGTCCAGGGACACCGGACACGAAATAACCAACATATCGATGTGTACAGAACATATAGAAATCAGCACAAAGGAAAAAAAAAAGAAAAGGAAAAATGGTAAGACACCAATTTGTCCAGCTCTAACAAGAGGTATATTGTTCAGTACGGTAATCCCATGTGTCTCTCCCCTTTAATTTTTTCCTTTTTTTTTACTTACATAACATATAAACAAGAACTAGCTACCGCTGTGAAAACACAGAGCACAAAGAGAGAGGAGAAACAGAGAAAGGAAAGTTAAAAGACTAGAGAGTAGATTAGATGGAGAGAGAAACGGCAGTCGGTGAGAGGGGAGGAAAAAAAAAGCTGGGGGGGGCTGGGGGGGGGGGGGTCGATCTCTAGAACCAGAATGATGTGTAATTGCTATTTTAGTCCAAGGTTGTGTTTCCAAATAAAGTGCGACCCTCCTCAGAATAGACAAACATGTTCCAAAGTGACCATGTCTTGGATTATCGTTCTTGTTGGTGTCGAGCTGTTAGAATTAGGTCCTCAAATTTATTAATTTGTTCTACTTTTCTGAGCCCCACCCCGATAGTCAGGGAAGTTTTCCACTTCAGTGGGATGCATGATTTGGCCGCGTCAAGGAGGTAACGGATAATTGATTTTTTTGTAGGATTTCACCGGGGCAGATGAGATGTGGAGAAGGAAGAAGCCCGGGTCTTCCGGAATTTGCCGATCTGAGAATATCTGGGCAATGTTCTTGACCTCTGACCAAAATTGTGCTATAACTGGGCATGTCCAAAAGACGTGTAGTAGTCTACCCCGCTCCTCCTGGCATCTCCAGCATCTATCCGATAGTTGCAGGGAAAATTTGACTTAGCCTCGCTGGTGTCGAACAGATCTGGTTGGATGGTGTTCGAAATGTGAAGAAAGCAGATTCTTTTCTGAAAGTGACAGATAGCGGGTATCCCCATCTGTACGTGAAACCCTGGTCTCTTGACAGATCTAATAGTGGGCATAAGTGGGCTCGGCGTTGCAGGGTAGCACGGGATAAGTCTGGGAGGATCTTGATGGATGCTCTGTCAAAGCCTACCTCTCCACACTCCCATGCTTTGCAGACGATCTGTTCCTTCAGTGAATTTTTATGGATGTGGCACACCACATCTCTGGGTCTGTCCGGGTCTGTCGATCTTGGCCCCAGGGCTCTATCAAACCTATCCAGCTCGATGACGGATTGCGGGGACGTTAGGACCCACTGGAAGATGGCAATCACGATCACTGTATCTGAAAGAGTTGTTCCTGCGGCTTCGGTCCTCCAAATCTTCTAAGTGGAGCTACAGCGCAACTGTTGATTCTGCGATATCTCCGTCTACTTGGGTCGGGTCTCGTCTGTCTGGGGAGGCCATCCCCGCTGACATATCTGAGTGGAAGAGTGCAGGGGTGTTTGAGAGCGAGTCCGGGTCTGGGGATGAGGCAGGCGAGGATGGTGGATCTAGAGATACGGGACCACGAGGCGCTGTAGCAATGGCGCCCGGGGAGAGACGGGCCACGCTCCCAAAATATCTTTGAATCTCCTGAGAGGTGCGGGGACGGTGTCCTTGTGCTGACGATCGTGTCCGGTATCGTTTTGCTGCTAGCATACCGTTAGTTGAGGCTGTGTTCAGATGATTTTTCTGAGGTTGGCAGGGGAAACCAGGAGCTCACTAAAAATGTGTCTTCATCCAGCCATGTCCAGGCCACCCCCCTATAAGTGCAAATTATATATAAGACTTAATAGAATGGAATCTTCACCCAATGAAAGTTTCCATGTCATCTGTATCTCAATTACGTTCAGCGCCTTTTGCTATGCAACAGCAAACATTTAGTAGCTACTGCGAAAGGCAAAGGTCAGCAGAAGGGTAAAAGGTAAACCAGAGAACAGACAAGGCACACCTTTAAGACTAATATACCGGAACTGATTGATGGACAAAAGGCTAAAGGAACTAACCTAAGGAATTATTTTGGAAAAGTGAAGTAAAGGAGTACCAAAAGGAAGCCAAACTAATGAGCAGGATCAAGCAAAGGACAGCAGTGAAGTCAAGTCGAAAGTTTCAAACAAGTCTTTGCACAAGGATGTCCGTGGTAGCAAAGCTGGTATGCAAGCTGGTAACAAAAAACAAGGTTAACCAAATTAACATTTTGGCAGGAGTCCATGGGGAATCACAGGCTTATACAATGTAAAAAAAATAACACATTTGTGAGTGAGAGTTGCAGAGCAGAGTTAAAGGATGGAGCAGGATATAGACATGCAAAGAGATGGAATCCAAATGAGGCAAAATAGCAGGTCCACATGTGGATGGAGGGTCTTACACTAATGACAGATTTATCTGTCATATTTTAAAGGTTACCTTAAATAAAAAGTGTCCTCCTCCACAACAATTTAGTTTCCTGCCCAAAATATATAGATATGTCAGACTGGATACTCCGTTTCTTGTAAATAGAATAAAATAAGCAATAAGGATAAGAAAATGTAATCGAGTATGATCTAAAGAGAATACAAATATATCTTATTAAATTCACAATTTATAACTCTTCTCACACTTTCAGATTGTTTCACCTGCTCCTTTTCTGCAAATTACATTACTTTAAATTTACAAAAAGTATATCTCAAAATATCTCAAAGTGGTTTTAAAACTTCAAATATTTTAAATTTTGGTAATTTATTGTATAAATATTGTGTGTATATGTATATATATATATATATATATATATATATATATATATATATATATATATATATATATATATATATATGTATATATATATATATATATATATATATATTATATATATATATATATATATATATATATATATATATATATATATATATATATATATATATATATATATATATATATATATATATATGTATATATATATTGAGTCCAAAAAAATGTTGTTCACTTTTTCCGAGCTTTGTTGGAAATTGATATGACTGATTCTTCTCCTTTGGTGGGAAACAACATAGTATAACTCATTAAATTTCTTTATCCTTATTCCTCATAAGATATTTCTATATTTCTGTTAGTAGCTGGCTCTAAAGGGTCTAGTTTTGCTGTGCCAATGCCTTGGAATTTGCAAAGCCTTCGCGAATAATCCCTGTAATGGGTTTAATATGCTGTCAACTCCATTTAATGGCCATAATACAGTATTTTCCTGAAATACCACAATCAGGAAAATGCTGTATTACAGCCACTGGATGGAGCTGATGATTACAGGATATACACCTATTAGGTACATTGATGGAATTATTTGTGATGGCTGTGTGAATGCTAAGGCATTTGGATAGCACAGCTTTTATAACTAAACCGCTTAATAGTAATACCTTGTTGGATTGACCTAGCAGATAAGCATTGTAGGAGGCCTAATAAAAGGATACTTCTCACTGAAGACCAAAGCAAACTTTAGCAGTAATACCACATATCTTTTCATTGGCAGCCCTGTAAGTAATAATGCCATAGTGCAAAATAGTCCCACATATCTAATGGAGGCAATGGCTGCATCATGTTACAGTGACAGCACTGGGTCCTTGGAAATGGATAGAATGCTTAATGTTCTGGCCCACAAAATGTCTGCCTACTTTAAAGACAAACGTATAAGTGTAATAGGAATTTCCAGCTTATATACAACATTCTTTTAAAAATGTGAAGGATTTGGGCTGTATGTATGCTGCATAATGATTCAAAGCAAGAAACTAGAGATTGAAGATTGAAGCACAGAGCATAGGTGTTGAGGGAATGTGTCACAGCCAAGAAGGATGATGCAGTCGTAAGAGGGCAGTTATCAGAGAGTCAGCTGTGGCCAGAATTAATATTCAACTTGGAATCAAGTCTTGTGTTTATTCCCTGGAAGCGTGAAGTCAAGAAAAATAATAATCAGTCGAATACCTTGGGCAAAAAGAAGATAATAGAAGAGTTTAGAAATTATGAATATGATTTGCTAAAATAGACTTTTTTACTTTCTAGCCAACTGGGCCTGTGTTCTTTTTTAAATACCCAAATACAAAATTGTAACATCTTCTCATTTAGTAAATCGACCCTTATAAGTAGTATGACAAATAATGAGTGAGGTCAGGCCAATATTGTCTGTTTATTGGCATTTTCTTTGAAAAAGAGGTTCAGGTGGATGGTATGTGAGTTGGAAATCAAGCCTTTTTCAACAATTGAAGCCAGTTCCATAGTATTATATAGAGGTAATTTTTTTGGTTATAAAATGAAAAACAGGTACACCTTATGTTGTTTTTTTTTCCAACATGTCTTTTTTAAAATAATAAAATGGCTGAAAGGTTTGCTATAATGTAAGCTTTTTCCATCCGCCAGAAGTACAAACCAACGTTTTCTTCACTTTTGGACAGCTCTGTTCTGCCACTGGGAAAGAAGGAAAATACCTAGTATTTCCTCCCACATGGCAGCACTTGTTCACATGACAGTGTAGCCAAACAGAGAGTCAGAGGAGTGAAGGGAAGGAAAGTATGGGCAGCTGGCACAGACATGTTTAAAATGAATCTGTTACCTTGCACAGCCTCAAGTTCACTATAAGCTGCCCGCTTACCACTGGGGGATGGGAAGTAAAAAAAAAATATTCAACTGGGGTTAGTAGAAACATGAAAACTTGAATTGTGTGGGCACAAGAGCCCATTAAAGGGAATAATTTACCATTATCATTGAAAGTGAAAGAAAAAGAAAGTCACAAATTTTGGGTTGTCCCCAGAAAAGTAATAGAGGGGAAATCTTCCATTGGGGGCACTAGTTCTGGTGACCTGGGGGTCCCCATTGAATTTGCTTAATTTGCAGGAATTTCCTCTCACTTCCTTTTTGGCTATGGGACAGGAAGTTAAGGGATATCTCCCAAATAGAAAAAGCCCTTTGTTACGGGGTGCTGTAATTGGATACAGCATGAAGCAGTTACTTCCTTCAATTTGTTTTATTTTGCAAAGCAACAAGCAAATCAACATGGTACAAAAATGCAGCCCAGGGCATGACTTCTCTCCTACATCCTGGTAGTAGCATTTAGTGCTGGTATTAGAAATAAAAATTGTTTTTAATGTAAGGAGCTTAATTGCCTTGTGATGTGAATAGAAAGCTTGACAGTAGGAAAGACTGAACAAAGACGTTTTTGCTGGCCAGCACAGAGAAATTAAGAAAATGGGGAAAAATAAAGAAGGATTGTCTAAACAGCACAGGCATTACATCAAACCATCCTTTGTCACATATCACTCTCTTTAAAATATTAACATACCAAGCATTACTTAACAGAAACATCTTCCTCAAATCCAACTAGATTATGAGACAAATAATTAGCATTCCTGTGTTCTTTACCTTATCTATTGGGAATAGTAAATTGAAAGTATATGGTGCTATACAAGTGTAGCGCTGGCTCCTTGTTTTTGAAAATTCAGTTGCCTGAAGCCACAGTTGGGCTTCAGGATAATTTCACAAAATTTCTGGTTTCAGTACCAGTCCAGCTGGGTTACACTGGGTTCTCCTTGACCGCAGGTGTTGCTGTCACCACCGGCAAGGTTAGAAATGCAGTCTAGCTGGATGCATTGAATGCCACTTATCTCCCGGAACCAGCTCAGTGGGAGTGTTCTCCTGCTGTGCATCCTGGGGGGTGGTATTTAAGGTAATATCCAGTAATATCCTCTGGATTCTTCTAGTATCTTCACCCTGCAATCTTTTTTTTTTTTAATCAAGAAAAAGTTTTTAGTTTTAGTTTTGCACAATTTACATGGTAAGAATCACATTGTACAGTTATAATTTCAACATAACAGAGACTATGCAGTCTAAAATTAAGCTTTACAAGGCTCCTGAAACAATATAACAAAAACGAAGTCTTGTCTTTATTAAATACTGTGCAAAACTTTCTTCCCATGACCTTGTCATGCTTTAGTGCACTATTGGTATACCTGTGTTACTATGTGTAAGCATTCACAACAACCATCTTGTGGACCCTGTCTCTGTCCGATCTATTAGTATACTCTGTCTTTTTAAGTTAGCCAGCTCCTCCCCTTCTTTATGTTGGATGAAAGGTGTGTGTCTGTCTTCCATTGTTTTTCCCCCTAATATCATCCTGCTAGCAGCCTATCCTGAATTAGCTGGTGTGGGGCTAGCCCAGGGGTGTCTAGCCATGGTGACCACATTGCCTGAAATTTTCGTGGGGCATTTCTATGTTGGTAGGTTATTTTTTCCCTGATCAGTAGTTTGTTTACGTTCTCTACCCATTTCTTCCTGGAGGGAATTCTAGGAGTGATCCAGACTTGAGCTATCATTTTTCGTGCTATGTATAAGAGGCGTAGTATTGCCGTATAAGTGGGTGTACCCAGTGTTTCCTCATCTAGCGCCCCTAGTAGGCATATAGTTGGGTTTTGAGGTATTGTTACATTGAAGGTTGATGATATCGTATCCGTTATTTCCTTCCAGTACCTGAAAAGCTTCGGGCACCTCCATAGCATATGGAGAAGATCTCCATTGTCCCTTTCACATTTTGGACATATGGGCGAGTCCCTGAGGCCCCACTTGTGCAGTTGTACCGGTGTTCTGTATGCTCTGTGTAGTAGATACAAATGCGATAGTTTCTGTGAGGCTGAGACTGACACAAGTGGTGCAGCAGAAAGGCGCATATTCCACATTTCCCCGTCTATAGGCCCTATATCTTCCTCCCAGCCCTTCCTGCATGGTAGGCTGGAAGAGTCTTGGATTTTACCCAGGAGGATGCCGTAGCATCTGGATATCATACCTTTTTTTTCCCCCTCCATAAGGATATTTTGGATGATTGTGTGGTCTGTTTTTCGTAGTGTATTTATTCTAGCTTGGGTTTGTATTGCATGCCTCAACTGCAGGTATTTATAAAAGTTGGTGCGTGGGATTTGAAATTCCTCCTGAAGTTCCATAAATGATTTGAAAGTAGGGCCATTGAAAAGTTGAGCCATATAGATTATGCCTGCCTCCTCCCATTTCCTGAATCCTTTCAATTTCTGGATTTCTCTATATTGTCTATTCTGCCATATGGGCGTATATATGTCAGAAAACCCTGTATTCCTAGCGATCTCTTAATATATGCCCATAATGTATTTAAAAGTTTCACCGTCGGTGCTTTGGAATTCAGATGACAGTATCCCGCCTCTAGCCTGGTAAGCGCTGGTGCAGTTTCGTCTGGCACACTAAGTAGCTTGCGGATAGGGTCTTCGGTGTCTGGTATTCCCCAGCCTCCCAGCTGTTGCAGCTGTGACGCAAGGTAATACGTTCTGGGGTGTGGGACTGCCAGCCCCCCTTCTTCCTTACCATACTGTAACGTAGACAATTTTATTCTGGCATTCTTTTTCCGCCATATAAGCTCCCGGAATTGAGTCTCTATTTTGTCGACCCATTTCCTGTGTATCCATATTGGGGAGTTGTTAAATACATAGAGCAGCTGTGGTGCCCAAATCATTTTTATCAGATTTACCCTCCCCACCACCGATAAAGGAAGTTTGCACCAAGCTGTGCATTTTTCCCGGAATTTGTTCAGTAAGGGGACAAGGTTTTGATCTATGTAATCCGAGGTGTCTGATGTCACCTGGATTACCAGATATCTAAATGACTGGACTATCTGGATCATCTCTGCCTCTGCTGGGAGTGGTGTCTTTATAGGGTCTATGGGTAGGAGCACCGATTTGCTCCAGTTAATGGAGAAGCCGGATAGTTGTCCGAATTCTTTAATAAGTGACATGGCCGTCTGTAATGTGCCCTGTGTGTCCCCTAGATACAGGAGAGTGTCATCGGCGTACATGGACACTTTGTCTGTCCCTGTCCGCCTTTGAAAACCCTCTATGTTATTGTCTGCTCGGATCCTCGCTGCCAGTGGTTCCAGGGCCAAAGCGAACAGCAGGGGCGACAGGGGGCACCCCTGCCTAGTACCAGGAAACAACTGAAATGAGTCTGACAGCTCCCCATTAACTCTAATTTTGGCCGATGGTTCAGCATAGAGGAGTTTTACCCACTTAATAAAATTATTCCCCAGGCCCATATTTTCCAGCACAGCCCACAGATAAGGCCACTCGACGCTGTCGAAGGCCTTAGCTGCGTCCAGCAAGAAAATTGCCCTATTACCGGGGTTGTCAACTGGGAGTTGGAGGTTCAGAAAAAGTCTCCTAATGTTTTGGGCTGTTGACCTCGTGGGAATGAACCCTGACTGGTCCCTATGTACTAACTTATGGATCACTGTTGCTAATCTATTCGCCAATATCCTTGCTAGTAGTTTAATATCCGCCGTTAGCAGCGATATTGGTCTATAAGAGTCAGGTGAGTTAGCGTCTTTGCCCGGCTTCAGCAGCACAACAATAATCGCCTTGTTTATGGAATCCGGTAAAGACCCTTTCTCATATGCATCATTATAAACCTTTAGTAGTAAAGGTGTTAGCGTGTCTGCATATCTTTTGTATACTTCGGAGGGGAGACCGTCTAACCCAGGTGACTTGTTGTTTTTTGATTGCGCAAGAGCTAAAGATATCTCCTCCTTCAGGGGGGCATTGAGCATATCTGTATCTCCGTTAGACAGTTTGGGTAGAGCGCATGCCTCTAAAAAGTCTGTTATTTCCTGGGTAGTGGGGTGTACCTTAGAAGCATACAAGTTTTCGTAAAAGTTCCTGTTTGTGCTTTACCTTGTGTGTCTGTAATGGTGGAGATAAGAGAGGGGGACATCTGCGCACGCGCCATTACTGCTAGCATGTGCCCAGTTGCCTCACCCTCCTCAAAATGCGACTGCTGTAAGAAAAAACGTTTGTTTTCAGCCAATTGCAATGCCAGTTGATTGGACATAGTCTGCGCGCTTAGCCAAGCTCGCTTCGTATCTTCCGTGGGGTCAGCAATGCATCTGTCCTCTGTTGCCGTGACCACCCCCCGAACCGTGCATTCCCATGCCTTTGTATCAGTTTTAATACGTTTAATAGATCTAATAAATTGCCCCCTTAGGTAGGCTTTGGTCGCATCCCATACTACCATTCTAGCTGAATTAAGGTTCTCCTGAATAAACGCAGTTAAATCATTGCGGATTGGGTCTGGGAATAATGAGAGCCAAAATGGGTTCAGCCTCCAAACTGGTCTTATGCTGTTTATTGGTAACGAGATGGATATCCAGTAAGCGGAGTGATCCGACACCAGTCTGTCTGCATAACCCGCCTCCTGAGCCTTAAGCAACATTGCCTCATTCCCTAGACCCAAATCTATTATTCTAGAGAGGCCCCCGTGTGAGGCCGAATGGCATGAATATTTCTTTTTTGTTGGGTTTTTTTCCCGCCATATGTCAGTCAGTCCCATTTCTCTTAGTACCCTGGCAAAGGGTGTGTGTCCCTCTGCGCCTGGCTTAACAGTGGTGGGGATAGGAAGTTTATCTAGCAAATGGTTCAGGTAGTTGTTATAGTCCCCAACAGCCAGAAGTGGAACATCCGGGTACTGTGCCATAAATCCCGCCAAACATTTCAGAACTTCTGATGAGTACGGGGGGGGGGGGTATATATATGTCCGCCAGTATACAGGTCATACCGTGAATCTTGCAGAGCAGGAATATATATCTCCCTCCTGTGTCTATGTCATCTCTAATACATTTAAATTGCACATTTTTCTTTACTAGGATGCTTACTCCCCTAGAGTATGTGGAGTAAGTGGAGTGATATTGTGTCTCGTACATTCGGGGACTCAAACTGGGGGGTGGGTCCGAGGGGAAATGTGTCTCTTGCAGACATACAATATCTGCTCCCATAGATTTAAGATGCCTAAGCACTGCCATTCGTTTTATTGGGGCCCCTAATCCTCTGACATTCCATGACACTATTTTTACACTAGCCGCCATAATTGCGATTTACTGTCATGGACCCTTGCAGATATTTCAAATGCCATATCACATTTAATCGTACCACCTTTTTACACATGCTGAGAAAATTATGCATACATCTATTAACCATAATGTGTGTGAGCATCCCCTGGGGAAGCATTATCATGACCATAGCTTGGCTATGTGCTGTTAACTTAAACCAATAGACAAGGGTCATACCATAGTGACATATTTCCTGAGAAAAAAAACTGGTTGTTGTGGTGCAACGTGTAACTTTGCGAGCCAACTGGGCTCTTGGCCAAACAGGCCGAAAAAGAAATAGTTCCCATGCCTCCGCAATGGGAGGGGGAAGGCTGTGGAAACACCCAGCAAACCCTAGGGTTAAGTGGAACAGGGGTTTCACGCCTGCAGCGTGTGTGGAACTCCACACCATTCAAAAACTTCTTTTTTTACAAGAAGAAAGAAAAGTGTTCCTCTTCATCCGCCTGGAAAATGGGTGGCGATGCACCTTCTTACATTGTTCTCCTCCCTTTGTAGCCGATGGCTATTGCTCAGCGGTTTAATAACTGTATAAGTTTGGCTGTGATCATGTAGTTTAGTTAGTGAGCGTGTCAAATGGTAACGGATGCTGCTGGATGTCAGGCCTTGTATAGTTCCCGGTTAGTCCTGTGCGTTGTTTCTCGCTGCTTTGAGAGCTCTGTCCTCCCGGTCCAGCCACTGTGCGGCCATGGCAGGGCGATCAAAAAAGTGAACTTCTCCTAATGCGACAACCCTCAGCCGGGCTGGGTACATCATGGCATATTTCAAATTCAATTCTCTCATCCTTTTCTTCACATCTAGAAATTTTGCTCTCTGCTTCTGTAGCTCGGCCGAGAAGTCTGGGTACAGAGAGACCTTAGAGTTCTCTATTTTAATTTCCCCTCCTGAGGTTCTGGCCTTATGCAGGATAGCGTCTCTGTCCTTGTAATTTAATAGTTTGAAAAGGAAGGCTCGTGGGTGATTGCCAGGTGGGAGCGGGCGGGATGGTACTCTGTGCGCCCTTTCCACTGCAAACAATGGGGAGAAAGTGTCCTTTCCAAAGGTGTCGATCAACCATTTTTCAATGAATTCGACAGGGTTCTTGCCCTCAGCCCTCTCTGGTATTCCCAGTGCCCGCACTGGGAATACCAGCACTTGTTTCGTCTCATGCGATTTTCGAGGTCATCTAATCGGGCCGCATGCTGATCGACTAAATGACAGTTGTACTGTACATCTCTCTGCATGGGTTCTATGTCATCCTCCATTGCACTTATCCTTCCCTCAATGGCTGCAGTTCTTTCACGCAGCTTCTGCATGTCCTGTCTCACATAAGAGATTTCTGCCTTTACTCCTTTAACCTCAGTAGTTAGTGTGGAAACAGACATATTGCAGGCTGTAATTGCAGAGAATATGTCCCTCAATGTGGGTTCTGTACTATCTGATGTGGGGGATACAGAGGGAGGCCCTGTGAACAAGTCTCTTGGGGTACTCACTGTGTGCCAGTCTGTGTTCAATCCATCGGAATCCTCCAGTGGGACCGTGTCATCTGCCTCAGATTGTCCCCCTTTAGCTTCCTCTGAAATGTGGGGAGCCGATCGGTGGTCTTTGGGGAGTTTATTGCCATATAGTAGCTTCTGGGCAGCTTCTTTGTACTGGTCCCTTTGGGAGCGCTGTGACCCGGCGCCATCTTGGCTGGATTCCTCCTGTGCGGCTTTATGTCTCCTGGACATCGTTCCGGTCCGTTTGGGTGCCGCTGAGCCGATCCGGAATGGTCCTGGGATCGTGGTGGGTACGTGGGAGTCTTTCCCTGTGAAGGATGGGGTGCCTGCAGGATAATATCCAGGATTTTCGGCGGAGAGAAGAGCCGGTGCGACCGTCTACATGTGCCGCTAAGCCACGCCCCTCACCCTGCAATCTTAAGTACCTGAACTCACCCCCAACCCTCTAACCTTTTTATTACGAGACTTTGTCTTCTTTTCTAATTAAACAACCCAAAAGAGGATTCAGTGTCAGTCTCAACATTACTTTGGGCCACTTTCCACGGGATCCCCAAGACAGAGAAGCAAGTGAGTGAGGTAACGGTAAGCCCAAATAAAACCAGCAGCTTCTTCGGGGGTCAGTACTACATAAGTACCTGTAATAAATAAAAAAAATAAGTGGCAAATACCTCCTGGTTGCACTGGCATTTTATACCAGTACAAACTTCTGTCCTAATAAGAACAAAGACCCACTTTATAGCCAGACCATATTCCTCCAAGTGATCCTATCCACTCTCTTTGGGAATCAATTTTCTGCTTTCTATAGAGCACTGGGTGTTATTTCCCATTAAATTCCTGGACTGGAAAATCTGCTAAACCAATATCAGAAGCATCTGTTTGTACAATCTGGGCTTCTCAGAATAGGGTCTCCACGCAGAATGTATTCACATTCTGTACACCATAATAATACATTTTTATGTTTTATGTTTAAAAAAAATTAACCCACAGTGTAAATTTTGTAAAACCTACTTTAACCACTTGCTTACTGGGCACTTAACCACTTCAATACAGGGCACTTAAACACCTTCCTGCCCAGACCAATTTTGAGCTTTCAGCGCTGCCATACTTTGAATGACAATTGCGTGGTCATGCTACACTGTATCCAAATGAAATTTTTATCATTTTTTTCCCACAAATAGAGCTTTCTTTTGGTGGTATTTGATCACCTCTGCGGTTTTTATTTTTTGCTAAACAAATAAAAAAAGACCGAAAATTTTGAAAAAAAATATGTTTTTTTTTGTTTCAGTTTCAAAACTTTGTAAATAAGTACGTTTTCTCCTTCACTGATGGGCACTGATAGGTCTGCACTGATGGGCACTGATAGGTCTGCACTGATGGGCACTGATAAGGCGGCACTGATGGGCACCGATGAGGTGGCACCAATGAAGTGGCACTGAGGTGGCATTGATGGGCACTGATAGGCTGCACTGATGGGTGACACGGATGGGCATTGATGGGTGGCACAAATTGCCACTGATGGGTGGCACAGATTGGCATGGATAGGCGGCACGGATTGGCATGAATAGGCGGCACGGATGGGCATGGATAGGCGGCACGGATAGGCGGCATGGATGGGCACGGATAGGCGGCATGGATGGGCACTGATAGGCGGCATGGATGGGCACTGATAGGTGGCACGGATAGGCACTGATAGGCAGCATTGTTTTTTTACTGATGGATGCCAATCAGTGCCAAACAATAATGCATGCCAATCAGTGATGCCCATTGTGGGCACTGATTGGCATCCATTGTGGGCACTGACTGGCATCCATTGGTGGCACTGTGTGTCATCCCTGGTGGTCTAGGGTGGCATACCTTTTGATGGGCATCCCTGGTGGTCTGGTGGCGTCCCTGGTGGTCCAGTGTGGGCATCCTCGGGGGGGCTGCGCTGATAATCGATCAGCACAGACCCCCCCTGTCAGAGGAGCAGCCGATCGGCTCTCCTCACTCGCGTCTGACAGACGCGAGTGAGGAAAAGCCGATTACCGGCTTTTCCTATTTACACTGTGATCAGCCGTGATTGGACACGGCTGATCACATGGTAAAGAGTCTCCGTCGGAGACCAAGATCGTAGTTGCGGGGTGTCAGACTGACACCACGCAACAACGATCGCCGCGATGCGCGCCCCCGGGGGGCGCGCAGCGGCTCAAAATCCTGAGGACGTCATATGACGCCCTGTCAGGATTTTACAACCACTTTGCCGACGTCATTTGACAATGGGCGGGCGGCAAGTGGTTAAACCTCCCTCCTATCTAGGCCAATTTTCAGTGCTGATGCACTTTTAATGACAATTGCGTGGTCATGCTACACTATACCCAAATGAAATTTTTATAATTTTTTCCCACAAATAGAGATTTCTTTTGGTGGTATTTGATCACCTCTGTGGTTGTTATTTTTTGTTAAAAAAAAACTATTTTGTTATTAAATTTTAAAACAGGTAATTCTTGTCCGTCATTGATGTATGCAGATGAGGTGGCACTGATGGGCACCGATAGGTGGCAGTGATAGGCACTGATGGGTGGCAGTGATGGGCACTGACCGGTTACACTGATAGGTAGCACTTCTAGGTGGCACTGATAGGCACCACTGGCGGGCATTGATAGGTGGCACTTGTGGAAATTGATAGGTGCCATTTATGGGCATTGATAGGTGGCACTTATGGGCACTGTGGGCACTGTGAGGTGGCAATGGCAGGTGGCATAGATGAGGCATAATTGCCTCTTCCTCTTTGGGACCGATGTCCCTTTAAGATGAGCCGGTGTTTGGCTTTTTTCTCCTCCGCTGTCAGCGTGAGGAGAAAAAAAAACGATCACCGATCTTTTGTTTTGATCATGTGATCAGCTGTCATTGGCTGACAGCTTATCACATGCTAAGGGGCCGTGACCGGCCCGTTACTCGGATCGGTGGTCACCCGAGTCTCAGTGACTCAGTGATGACAGCGCGCTTGGCGCGTGCCCTGTAGGGCGCGCGCAGGGAGCGTGCACAGGGGAGGCCATCATATGACATTCAGGTCCGCGTTGTGGCCGTCATTCGGCTATTGCGCCGACGTCAAGAAGTTAAAAAAAGCATAGAGACAACCTAGAGAATAGACTGGTTAGGTGAAAGAATGAAAGTCTGCCGAGTGTTTAATGTTAGCTGTTCACAGTGACAGCAAGCAATTTATTTACTGTCCTTAATACTGCCAAAAAGTTGCGGAAAGTAAGATACTGAAAACAGATCTATGCAGAAACTTTTACTGAATTCATCTCAGCTAATGATAACTAAAACCAAAATGTACTCAGTGAATTTTAAAGACAAGCATGTTTTTCATTATAGATATGCGGGAATAGGAAGTGTTGCTTATTACATATTCATAGAATAAACTGTTTCCAAAAAATATAATATATTTAAAGCTTTTTCAGTTTATTCTGAACTTGTTTATTAGTGCTGACACTGAGTTATTGAGGTGATAGTACACAGAAGCCTTTATCTGAACATTTCAGTAATTAAAGGGAATGTACAGTCTTTTCAATGCTTGATAGATTTACATGGAAAAAGATTGCTTGATGTAAATAATGGTATTAAAGAGGAACTGTTCTGCTTCTGCAAACTAAGCACAGAAAGTATTATCTCTAATGCCCCGTACACACGGTCGGAAAATCCGACCACAAAATCCATCGGATTTTCTCTGACAGATTTGGTCCGACACTGGTGTTGCATACACACGGTCGGACAAAGTTGTCGGAAAATCTGATCATTCTGAACGTGGTGACGTTTGTTGCCTACGACGGGACTACGTAGAGGCTAGTAGCCAATAGCTTTGGTCTTGTAATGTGATCTGCGCATGCGTAGCACTTTGTCCGTCGGATTACGCTACACACGATCGGAATTGGTGTGATCGGACTTTGTTGTCGGAAAATTTTTAGAGCAGGAGATAAAACTTTGTCCGTCGGACAATCCAATGGAAAATGTCCGATGGTGCCTACACACGGTCGGAATTTCCGACAACATTGTCCGATAGGACAGAATCCATCGGAAAATCCGACCGTGTGTATGGGGCTTAAGACGGATTCAGTTGTAGTGAGATAGGTGAACGTACAGTCTCAGTATCTTGGCAGACAATGACTAACTATATAGAACATCCCCTAGCTACGGAGTGAGGTAGTTACAAAATTATTAAAGACAAACAAACAATCCACGCATGTGCAACATGATACCACCTGTTGAAAGCTATGTTTTCTGTATGAAAACAACTGAGAATAAAGTCCAAACATTAAGTGAAGACACCTGAAAAAGAAGAAAGGGGAAAACATGGAAGAATAATGCAAACATTAATATTCTGTAAAACAAAGTCATTACTGGTGTCTGTGAGATGGCAAAAAAGACAGTTTATGAGTGTATCTTCAGAGGGGATGGCATCATGCACCAGTTCAAATGTAGAATCAATGTGAATTGTAATTGAGTCATTATTCAAGAAGTCAGGTGGGGATGACCATGAAATATTCAGAAATTCAGTGGCTGGTACTGCACATGTGCCTCGATCAGTGGGGTCGAGGCACATAGATCGAAATTGGAGAATTTTCTGATGTGAGAACTGCTTTGTTTAGTTGTGTACTGTTTGTATCTCAGCACTATCTTGCTGTCTGTGTAAAAGTGAAAGGATTTTATTTCTGGTATGTTGCTCCATGAGAGATTGTGTCTGTTTTGCCTGTAAAATCCCAGACTGAAAAGCTGAGGATCTGCCATTTCATGTGAGTGGGGTCTCCAAAGGGGGATTCACCGTTTTCATTTAAGGGAACTTTGGACTCACTATAAGTATCACCAAGCCACTTCAAGTTTACAGCATTTGAAATTGTTATATTGTATTCACTATCTTATGTTACTTTTAGGCATTCATTGATTTTATGTTTGTCACTATTATATCACTTGAGTATTTTAGTTGCTAGCGTTGCTCCTATTCATTTATCATATCAATTACCAACGCCTACGACACCACTGCCTCAGTGACACACCCAGGTCCCTTCCATCCGAGGACAAGCATGGCCATATGGACATTTCAGACCTGTGGATAGATCATTGGCTGATTGGGATGGCAGTTCCTATGTAAGTTTTAATTTAATTCTCATTAACCGCCCACTGTCAAATGACGGCGGGGCAGTGCAGCTCTTGTTCTGGGCTGCCGTCATATCAGTGCCACCTATTAGTGCCCATCAGTGCCACCTAACAGTGCCCCTCAGTGCCGCCTATCAGTGCCCATAAGTGTGGCATATTAGTGCCTCCTCATCAGTGCCACCTCATCAGTGCCCATAAGTGCCACCTCATCCGTGCCCATAAGTGCCACCTCATCAATGCCCACCAGTTCAGCCTATCAGTGTCCATCGGTGCCGCCTCATCAGCGCACATCAGTGAAGGTGAAAAATTACTTAGTTACAAAATTTACTGACAGACAAAAAAGTAAAAAAAATTTGTTTGGGTACAGTGTAGCATGACCGCGCAATTGTCATTCAAAGTGCGACAGCGCTGAAAAATGGCTTGGGCAGGAAGGGGGTGTTCTTGCCTCGTGGGCAAGTGGTTAAACTACTTTTCAACCAAGGACATTTTTAGAGGCTGTGCATATTTCAATACTGAATTTTACTCTCCTTTACTGTCATGGAGCAACATACCAGAGTCTAAGCGCTTTATGGAACATTGTGTTGCAGCTTTCACCCCCCTCCCTTTCAGGAGACACTCCTAACAGCTAAGACTCTCACTGTTGCATGCCTTTACTGCAAAGTCTTTATTTGACATGGTAATGATGTGGGCAATGTTTGAAACAGGTAATGTGATCATATGGCAGGACATGTGTCCTGAAAGAAGAAACTATGGAAGACCGCCTGACATTACCTAAACAGACATTGCCTATGATGACCCAGTCTAGGTCTAGGCATTGGGCATATGGTGCGTCATGTGGCACATTAATGTGTTGGCAACCCCTTGGGATGTCTCTGTCGAGAAGCAGAAGAATATTGGCATTTCTGTCAAGAGCTGGTATGTGGCTAGCTGTGCCTCTAAAGTGAGAGTGGAGAGAGGCAGATGCAGGAGTAGGGATCTCCTCTCTGTTGGTTGGAATCCGGTTGCAGAGTGGGCAATCATATTTCTACACTGAAAGTGAATTACGTATCCCTTTTGAGCTGCAATGATTAAATCACACCAAAATCACATAAAAAAAAAAAATTATCAGCTGCTTGACACCCATCACACTCCCATATAAGCATGTAAATAAATTATATCTACCAATTGGTGTAGCGCTAATTTTGAATTGAATAATCTCCACGTGAAGCAATAAAAGAATCAAAATTAAATAAAAGTTCATTGCAGTGAAATACAGTCTCCTTTTAAACACCAGAAATCAGATTTTTTTTTTATTTTCACCCGTGACAGCTTCAATAAGTCCCTGCTGTAACCACCGTGTTAACACCAGTTGTGTTCTCACCTGGAATCATTGATTATAGCAAATATGTAGGATCAAAATAGGCTTGTGTCCCTTTTAAATGGATATACAAACCACTGTGAAACTCCTCTGGTGGTCCTGAGTAGGGATGGGCAAACGGTTCGGCCCAAGCATCTGTTTGGGCGAACTTTCGTTGTTTGGTTGTTCGGCAAACATCCAAACGGGTCGTTCGACCGTTTGTTCGGCCCCCTGAACCGACCACAATGCATTGCGGCACTGAACAGTGCATTGCAAGCCCTGATTGGCTGAAGCAGTGAAAGCTTCAGCCAATCAGGGCACAGAGCACTGTCGGAGTCATGATTGGACAATGTCATCATGGTTTTATCCAATCATGGCTCATTCCCGCCCCACAGTATAAAAGTATTCTTTCAATGGCAGCCATTTTCAGTGTGATTTTGGCATGGAGAGAAATAGAACAGGGCTCTGTCCAGTGCTATTAGTTAGTTAGTTTGCTATAATGTGCTATTTTGCTTCAATTGTCAGTGTAGAATATTAGTTTAGTGTCAGTCTAGGGATAGTGTGAGTGTAGTGAGGAGGACCATCATTCAGCCTTGCATAGTGTGCAGCTGGAGTAGGGACAGCTCAGATAGTTTCACTGTAGTGTAGTGAGACCATGTCATTCATGCATACATTAGTGTAGAGTAGGGACAGCTCGTATAGTTTCAGTGTAGTGTAGTGAGACCCTGTTAGTAATCTTTACAATAGTGTATAGCTAGAGTAGGTAAGTTCAGATAGCGTCAGTGTAGTGACGGTTGAACGCCGTCTATTTGATTGCGTTACTGGCAGTTTAACGCCATTTACTTTTACAGTTTAACGCCACTTGGTCCTTGATGATGCCCAGCCATTACTGGTTACTGCCAGTTTTACACCATTTACTTATGTGTGCGTTACTGCCAGTTTAACACCATATAGATTTGTGTGTGTTACTGCCAGTTTAACGCCATATAGTTCTGTGTGCGTTACTGCCAGTTTAACGCCATATAATTTCATGTGCGTTACTGCCAGTTTAACGCCATATAGTTTTGTGCGTTACTGCCAGTTTAAAGCCTTATAGTTTTGTGTGCGCTACTGCCAATTTAACACCATATGTGTGCGTTACTGCCCGTTTAATGCCATATAGTTCTGTGTGCGTTACTGCCAGTTTAAAGCCATATAGTTTTGTGTGTTACTGCCAGTTTAACGCCATTTATTTCTGTGTGCGTTACTGCCAGTTTAACGCCATATAGTTCTCTGTGCGTTACTGTGAGCTTAATGCCATATAGTTCTGTGTGCATTACTGCCAGTTTAACGCCATATAGTTCTCTGTGCGTTACTGTGAGCTTAATGCCATATAGTTCTGTGTGCATTACTGCCAATTTAACACCATATAGTTTTGCATGCGTTACTGCCAGTTTAACACCAAATAGTTGTATGTGCGTTACTGTCATATTAACGCCATATAGTTCTGTGTGCATTACTGCCAGTTTAACGCCATATAGTTTTGTGCATTACTGCCAGTTAAACGCCATTTACTTCTGTGTGCGTTACTGTCAGCTTAATGCCATATAGTTCTGTGTGCGTTACTGACAGTTTAACACCATATAGTTCTGTGTGCATTACTGTCATATTAACGCCATATGGTTCTGTGTGCATTACTGACAGTTTAACACCATATAGTTGTGTGCGTTACTGCCAGTTTAACACCATTTACTTCTGTGTGCGTTACTGCCAGTTTAATGCTATATAGTTTTGTGTGTTACTGCCAATTTAACGCCATTTACTTCTGTGTGCATTACTGCCAGTTTAATGCCATATAGTTCTGTGTGCGTTACTGCCAGTTTAATGCCATATAGTTCTGTGTGCATCACTGCCAGTTTAACGTCATATAATTCTGTGTGTGTTACTGCCAGTTTACTGCCATATAGTTTTGTGTGCGTTACTGCCAGTTTAACACCATATAGTTGTGTGTCCGTTACTGCCAGTTTAACGCCATATAATTCTGTGTGCTTTACTGCCAGTTTAACGACATATAGTTCTGTGTGCGTTACTGCCAGTTTAACGACATATAGTTTTGTGTGCATTACTGCCAGTTTAACACCATATAGTTCTGTGTGTGTTACTGCCACTTTAACGCCACATAGTTCTGTGTGCGTTACTGCCAGTTTAACGCCATATAGTTCTGTGTGCGGTAATGCCAGTTTAATGCCATATCGTTTTGTGTGCGTTACTGCCAGTTTAACGCCATATAGTTCTGTGCGTCACTGTACGTTTGACACATTATATTGCAGTATATTATAGTGTATCCGTGGAGCCTGTCTGTGTAGTCTGAGTACTCAAATTAAAGTTCAACAAGCACCTCTTTACATTGATTAAAGTGCATCTACGTATAGATTTTAACTTCTTCCTTACATTTGCTTATAAGCACCGCCCCTCCCTCCCAATAATGTCTATCCAGCCACAGCATGCAGAGGAGGTGGAGGACTGGCTTACTAAACCGTCCTCATCCTCCTCATCCTGTGTCACGCAAGCAGAGACAAGTGTGCAGTCCCCTGCAGTTGCCAGAGTGGATAAACTTGCCTCTTTGTCCACATCTATTCGTTCCATAGCCCCAACATCAGCCATTAAGGAGTCAGCTGAGTTATTTGACCACAGCGTCAGCCACTTGGTCCTTGATGATGCCCAGCCATTACTGGATTCTGATGTTCATTCTGAGGTTGAGGATGACAGGACCATGAGCCTAGAGAGAGGAACACTGGTAGACAAATTGGCATTCATGTTCCCCAAGCTGCTGCGTATTGCCAAGTTGTCTCCAGTGGTAATGATGAAGATGGAGGAGATGGAGATGATGATGATGATGATGATGATGAGGTCACTGATGTGACTTGGGTGCCAGTTAGATTTGCACAATGTGCTGTACCACAATGGCAGTTTCCCAGTCGCTACTACTTTTCACGTAAGGCCGCTCCAACTCTCTACCATCACGTGTAAGGGAATGTTCTGGCATCGTTGGGCAAAGCAGTCAGACATAAAATCCACCTCACTGCTGACACGTGGTCCAGCAAGCATGGGCAGGGACAATATATTTCGTTCACAGCACACTGGGTAATGCTGCTTGCAGCTCGAAAGAATGCAGGACCGAGCTCGGTGCTGCAGCTTGTTGTGCCCCCATGTCTCCATACAGCTGGTGGTGATGATGCCAGACCTGTGAGCTCTACCCCCTCCTCCTCCTCATCCGCCACCTCCATGCCCTCCTCTGCAGAATTGTCCTATGAACATCAGGTACCCCCTAAGCATTCAAAGGGCTATTCCATGAGTCAGGCTAAAAGGTGCCATGCAGTGCTTCAGCTGGTGTGTTTATGGGACAGGAACCACATCAGAGCAGAGATCCTTGCAGCTCTGCAGGGACAAGCCCAAAGGTGGTTCACACCATGCCAACTGGAGCCAGGAATGGTGATGTGCGATAATGGCTCAAACCTCCTGTCCGCCCTTAGACAGGGAAAGTTGACACATGTGCCATGCCTGACACATGTCCTCAATTTGGTGGTGCAGTGTTTCCTAAATACGTACTTAGGGTTGCAAGATGTGCTAATCATCACATCCAGTGCTCGGTTGGCTGAAATTCAGCGGGAATTCCACCTGCCCGTAAACCGCATGATTTGTGACATGCCAACCAGGTGGAACTCAACTTTGGCAATGCTGCAGAGGCTATACATGCAGCAGAGGGCCATCAATGAGTACCTCTGCGAGTACGGCACAACGTTAGGCTCAGGCCGCCTCAGCTTTTTTCCCTATGCCAATGGCTAATAATTAAGGATGCATGCACTGTATTGTCACCTTTTGAGGAGGCCACAAGTATGGTGAGCCATGACAGTGCATGCATAACTGACACAATCCCTGTTGTGTTCCTGCTGGAGCAGACTTGTGTGGCATTATGGACAGGGCACTGGAGGCAGAGCAGCAGGAGGAAGAGGAGGACTTCCTTTCCTCTCAAGGCCCACTTTATCCAGACACCATCATTCCTATGTCACAGAACACACAGGAGGAGAGAGGGAAGGAGGATGAACAGTAGGATTCTGGCACTTTCATAGGCCTTGAAGAAGAGGAAGACATGCGTCAATCTGTAAGCGATGGCTTTCCAACCCCAAGACCCTTGGGAGTAGTACGTGGCTGGGAGGAGGAAGTTCCAGATGCTGTCATCCTGACCCCGAGTCTGCTTCTCAAGCATCTGCAAATTTGAGGCGTATGGGCAACCTCATGCTTCAAAGCCTGCGAAAAAAGGACCCAAGAATACGTGGCATAAAGGAGAAGGATGATTACTGGTTGGCAACCCTCCTTGACCACCGTTATAAGGGGAAGGTCTCAGAACTCATCCCGTCCCCACAAAGAGTGCAGATGATAAAATCTCTTGAGGACACGTTAAAGAGGATTTTATTGAATGTTTTTCCTGACTCCAGTAGGTTACAGTGGATGCACTGTATTGTCACCTTTTGAGGAGGCCACAAGTATGGTGAGCCATGACAGTGCATGCATAACTGACACAATCCCTGTTGTGTTCCTGCTAGAGCAGACTTGTGTGGCATTATGGACAGGGCACTGGAGGCAGAGCAGCAGGAGGAAGAGGAGGACTCCCTTTCCTCTCAAGGCCCACTTTATCCAGACACCATCATTCCTATGTCACAGAACACACAGGAGGAGAGAGGGAAGGAGGATGAACAGTAGGATTCTGGCACTTTCATAGGCCTTGAAGAAGAGGAAGACATGCGTCAATCTGTAAGCTACCTGCCTTTAAATCCATGGCAGGTGACGGGGCTAGCTAGGCGGCATTCACTTCCTTCGCTAGCCCCGTCTACCTGGAGTCACGTTCTCCGTGTGTGTCCGTTCATTTCAAAAGTCCCGCGGACTAACACACAGACGGCGGGATTGTCCGCCGGACTGCCGAGTCCAGAGGACAATTTTAAGTCTGAACTTAAAACTTAGTCCGCCGGACGGCGCCCAAATCCATCTCAGACCCTTATCCGAGTACGCAGCCTGGCCGGTCAGGAAAGGGGGTGGGGACGAGCGAGCGCCCCCCTCCTGAGCCGTAACAGGCCACGTGCCCTCAACATGGGGGGTGCCCTGGGGAATGGGGGGCCCCCCACCCCAAAGCACCTTGTCCCCATGTTGATGAGGACAAGGGCCTCTTCCCGACAACCCTGGCCGTTGGTTGTTGGGGTCTGCTGGCGGGGGGCTTATCGGAATCCGGGAGCCCCCTTTAATAAGGGGACCCCCAGATCCCGGCCCCCTACTCTATGTGAATGAGTATGGGGTACGATGTACCCCTACCCATTCACCTAAGGAAAAAAGTGTAAATAAATAAAAAATAAACAACACAATTTTTTTAAATATTTTATTGCACAGCTCCGGGGGTCTTCTTCCGTCTTGGGGGGTCTTCTTCCGTCTTGGGGGGTCTTCTCGCCGGACTCCTCCGCTATCTTCTGCTCTTTTACCTAGCTCTTTTACCTAGCGGAGGAGCCCGGCTTTCTTCTTTGTCGCTGCCGCCGTCGTCTGGGGGTCTTGATTGTCCACCGGAAAGGTCCGGGTGTGTGTGGGCAAGTCCACACACTCGGAAAGTCCGACGGTTTGTCCGCTGGACTAGGTCCCGCGGACAATCCCGCGGGAAAGTCCGAGCGCGTGTATGCCTCATAAGTGAGGCTTTTCAGAATTTTTTTAGTCCTCGCCGCCTAGAGCTTTCAGCTTCCACATCCCATAAGCTGTGTCTGGATCACATGGTGGATGATTACCTCGGAGCCAAAACAGAGATGGAGAGCTTTCCAGCTGACGATCCACTGACTTACTGGGTCATGAGAATAGACCACTGGCCAGAACTTGCCCAGTATGCTATTGAGTTGTTGGGCTGCCCTGCATCCAGCGTGCTTTCAGAACGGGCATTCAGTGCTGCAGGAGGTTTCGTTACTGATCATAGAATGCATCTGTCCACAGATTCCTTGGACCATTTGACTTTTATAAAAATTAATCAGTCCTGGATTACCAGCTATGAAGCCCCTGATGCAGATGTCACTGATTAAGTTTTTTTGGGATGTGGAATCTCTGCAGGACTTCGAGGCTGCCTAGCTTTAAATCATTTCATCTGGAAGAATGTTTTTGGTATAGGTTTCATGAGCGCAATTAACACCCAAAGACCATTGTTTCAGCACCTGTTTAACAGGTGCATATCATTGCAATTTTTTACGGCAAGGCCAATTCTTCCTTTCATCAAAAGTACCTCTATAGGGTTAAGGTGGGAAGGTGCCACCGACACCCAAAGACCAATTTTTCTGCACCTGTTTGACAGGTGCATATCATTGCAATTTTTTACAGCAAGGCCAATTCTTGCTTTAATCAAGAGTACCTCTATAGGGTTACGGTGGGAAGGTGCCACCGACACCCAAAGACCAATTTTTACGCACCCGTTACTTCTATCCCAAGTCAAAGTGACACCAGAATGTATCCAAAAAATCTCTAATCTTGTTCCCAGTGCACTACATTGTGGCCTCATCATACACACTGGCTCCCCAGCTGTTCCTGAGCAAAATAAAGGCAGCTTGCAGGGAAAATTTAATTTTTTGGGGCTTTATTAATGCAATTATTGCTGCAGCAGATTCTAGACATGGTAGAGATCTGCCACTTTACAGGTAGACTAAGGGGACCCCCAGGCACTAATTTTTATGCTTTCACTTTAAAATAAAAAAATAAAAAAACAAACTTTTTTTTATTGATACATATCCCCCAGTGCAGGACCCGGACCCCTATAACCATTGTATGCCCAATTATTTCCATATAAGCCTTCAAAATGGGCACTTTTGATTTTTGATGTTCGGGACCCATTGACTTTAATGGGGTTCGATATTCGGGTCCGAACCTTTGCAGTGTTTGAAAGTTCTGGTGCGAACCAAACAGGGGTCTGTTCGGCTCATCCCTAGTCCTGAGTAGATATCACTCCTGCTTCTGCACCCAGCCACATGGGGTTGTGCCTACTGTATATGCAGACACTTCTCCTTTAAGATGGTTCCTTCAGCCCTTTCTCCACTCTCCTCCTCCACTCTGCCACATATACAAAGGAAACAGACTAAATAGTGCTTCATCCTTAAATATACTTTATTCACTCACTCCCATTTGAAAGCAACACTCAATTCATGTGCTTAGAATCACCAAATTACAATTGCCTGTGTATTTATAAAACACTCATAAGCATGTATCAGTGGTTTACAATGCTCAAATACCGGTCTTTCCGGCACCCCTACATGTTTCATCGCAGAGTCATCTGACTTCCTCAGGGGGAATGCCTTTAATTTAATTTGTGCTTCCTTGCATGCAGTTTTTGCAGCTTGGGCTTCAATCTTTGTTTTCTTTTGGGCAAATTCTGCCTAAATTTTAGAAGCTTCAGCACCAGCACAGGCTTTAATAAGTTGTTGACTGAGAGTGAAAGATCTTGATTGTACAAACTTGGCAGATTTGGAGGAGTGTTACATAGATGCAAAGCAATGAGATTTAGATTCATGAAGTTGTGTGATTCTTACCTCTGCCTTTGTCTTTGTTTGTGGTACTAAACTGTTTCTCTCTAGATTAAAGAGTTCCAGCCTCAAAGTCAGCAGCTACAAATACTGTAGCTGCTGACTTTTAATATATAGACACTTACCTGTCCAGGGAGCCCGCAATGTCGGATCTGTCGGGTGCTGTCGTTGCCATCTCCGCTAAGGGAAAGCAGCAGTGAAGCCTTTCAGTTTCATAGATGGTTCACTACTGTGTATGCGCAAAGTGCGCTGTGCTTTCCAATTGGCCTGGACGGTGGAGGAAGGAAGAGGGGGTCCAAACTTTAGAGGGACGGGGCTACGGCGCCATCATCCGGAAGTGGTGAAAGGTACTTTCAAAACCAGGGAGGAAGCAAATAAGCGGAAGTTCCACTTTTGCGTGGAACTCCGCTTTAAGCTAATTGAATTCCTTTAACCACTTGCTGACCAGCCGCCGCCAATATACAGCCACAGGTCGGCTCTATTGCATGAATCGCTGTACCGGTACGGCACTTCGTGTAATAGATACAGTGGCCGTGCGCCACGCCGGAGCCGATGTGCATTGCCAGCGGCCGCAATGTATCTGTCGGCCACCCGCGATTGCTCCACAGAGAGGCAGAACAGGGATCTGTCAATATAAAGAAACAGATCCCCATTCTGACAGGGAAGTAGAGAGAGATCATCTTTTCCTAGTGATCAGGAACAGCGAGCTCTCTACACTCCCTGTCAGTCCCATCCCCCCACAGTTAGAAACACACAGGGGACACTTAACCCCTTGATCGCCCCTAGTGTATTTTTATGGCACTGTTTGCTGTATAAATGTCCGAAAGGTCCCAAAAAAGTGTCAAAAGTGTCCAATCTGTCAACCGCAATGTCGCAGTCCCGCTAAAAATCGCTGAACACCGCCATTACTAGTTAAAAAAAAATAATAATAATAAAAATGCCATAAATCTTTCCCCTATTTTGTAGACGCTATAACTTTTGCACAAACCAATTCATATACACTTATTGCGATTTTATTTTACCAAAAATATATAGAAGAATAAATATTGGCCTAAACTGACTTTTTTTTTATGGGAGCAAAAAGTAAAAAAAAATAAAATACTGTATATACTCGAGTATAAGCCTACCCAAATATAAGCCGAGGCACCCAATTTTACCACAAAAAAATGGGAAAACTTATTGACGCGAATATAAGCCTAGGGTGAGAAATGCGCAGCTACTGTAAGTGAAAAAGAGGGTCAACAATGCCCATTTTCAGCCTCACTGTGCCCATTTGCAGCCATAGGTCCCCCGAACTTCAAACTCGGTAGTTAAGGGTTCCTAGATGCCCCCTAGCTGCAGCCAAAGGGTCCTGAAATGATATTGCTGCATATGGACACAGTTGACCAAATTTGGGGCCCTGTATCTCGGGGCCACTTGGTGCTAGGAACCCCAAATGTGCAAACCCAGTGGAACTAGCACCACAACATATTCAAAGATGGAGTTCCTAGCACCAAGTGGCCCCGAGATATGGAGCCCCAAAGTCGGTTCGGAAAATGTCAGCAGAGAATGACATTTTCCGAACCGACTTTGGGGCCCCATATATCGGGGGTTCCTAGCACCAAGTGGCCCCAAGATACGGGGCCCCAAAGTCGGTTTGGAAAATGTCATTCTCTGTTGCAGAAAAGTGCTTGAATCAAGTTTAAGCCCAGGGGGGCACTTTCAGCACAAAATGTGCTGAAGAACTCGGCTTATACTTGAGTATATACAGTATATATTTTTTTTAATTGTTACATAGTTACATAGTAGGTGAGGTTGAAAAAAGTCCATCAAGTCCAACCTATGTGTGTGATTTTATGTCAGTATTACATTGTATAACCCTGTATGTTGTTGTCGTTCAGGTGCTAATCTAATCTATTTTTTTTTTTAAACTATCGATGCTCCCCGCTGAAACCATCGCCTGTGGAAGGGAATTTTACATCCTTGCCACTCTTCCTCATCCTTACCTTGTTGCTCTTTTTTTTTGTGTATAACGCAAAAAAATAAAACCGCAGAGGTGATCAAATACCACCAAAAGAAAGCTCTATTTGTGGGGGAAAAAAGGACATACATTTTGTTTTGTTACAGCGTCGCACGACCACGCAATTTTCATTTAAAACAACGCAGTGCCGTATCGCAAAAAATGGCCTGGTCATTTGGTCAAGTGGATAAAGTGATTGTAAAGGTTTTTTTTTTTTCTTTTTTATAAATAACAAACATGTCATACATATCTTCTCTGTGTAATGGTTTTGCACAGGGCAGCCCCGATCCTCCTCTTCTCGGCTGCGGCACCGTCTCCTGGAAGTGGGGAAGGTCACCTGTCAAAAACAGGTACCCACTCCCCCCTGAAAGTTGCCAAATGTGGCAACGGAGGGGGGGCAGCCAATAAGGGGAAGTTCCACTTTTGGGTGGAACTCCGCTTTAGGCTCATTGAATCCCTTTAAAATGATTGCAAAGGTTTTTTTTCTTTTATATAAATAACAAACATGTCATACTCACCTGCACTGTGTAGAGGTTTTGCACAGAGCAGCCCCGATTCCCCTCTTCTCGGGTCTCACGCCGGCGCTCCTGGCCCCTCCCTCCTGCCAGGTGCCCGCACAGCAAGCAGCTTGCTGTGCGGGCACCCAAGCAGGTGCGCTCCTGGCCCATGACTTTGTGTGCCCATTCCCACACGGAGCCGTGGTTCGGCTCCACTCCCTCCATCTCCGGATTGACTTACTTGCGGGGATTGACAGCAAAAAAAGTTTTACTATCAAAAGTTAAAACAACAAGGACAGAAGATTTAATAGATGCAAAAGTTGAAAAAATTACTTCTTTTTTTTTTTAACTGGTGACTCTTTTCTATAGGATAGACATATACATAACAAACTAGGGAGAGAAAACTAAAAAGGACACTGAACAAAAGAAATTAGGTGAAGAAAAAGTAGTGGATGCTGCTTTAATTTACAAAGATGCAAAATAAATCAATACGCATGGCATTTCACAATGCAGAATTTGTAATGTACCCAAGGGGCCAAAATCATCCTTAAATGGCATTATTATAAATTATGGTATATAGAGTCCCACCTATGATTAAGACTTTCTACAGATTGATTTTTTTATTTATGGTAATTCATCAATAGCAACTATCTATGCCTTTTTTTTATATATATAGTTTTTAAGACGCTTGGAAAAGTACAATAGCATTTCCAATGTACTTAAGGTATGTCTCATGGGCAATACAGTGCCTTGCAGTATTGGGGTCCTTGGTGCAAATCTTGGCCAGATCAGTACCTGCATAAAGAAAGAAAGAAAGAAAGAAAGAAAGAAAAAAGAAAGAAAGAAAGAAAGAAAGAAAGAAAGAAAGAAAGATTACACAACAACCTGTAGAACAAAATAAAATAAAACCATGTGGGTGGCATGCTGCATACAGTAGTTAGATGATTGGTAATATACACTGAAGGTATTATCAATTAAATCTTCAATAAAAACAGATATCTAAACCTTCTTCTATTCCTTTCTAATATCCAGGCTGACAGTTGTCATTAGATAGATTGTGTTCCTGCATTTACTGTACATAATAAATAGCTCCTGGCTATAAATGGTCACAGAGAAGCCATATATTAGCTGAGCGTAGACAGATAGGTACTGTCTGTACTTATTGTTTATCTCAAGATTCTGCATTCAGCAATATTACATATCTTAATAATATAGACTTATATATTTATGGATATACAGTATAAGCAAAATATATATTTTGAGCTGTCTCCTGAAACATTTTTGTAAATACCCAACTTGACTATTGGCCTACATCAAGGAGTCCTACTATAATTTTTTTTAATTTACACTTCTGGCTATTAGGATGAAACAGTTTTTTTTTTTTTTTTCAAATGTTCTTATTTCCAACAGTATTTAATCAGTTTTATTAAGCTTTTTGACTTATCCCACAGAGACAGTAATTGATAAGAGATTTTGATCACCTTCTACAAAGCTGGGGTTTGAGACCATGCTATTTTAATCGCTTTGCACAGTTTGAAAATACAGAGGCTGAAAAATCACTTTATATCCACGTGGTTGAAGCTAAACTCCAGGCGGATGTAAAGGACAAAAAAATGCAACTCTGTATTGAGTAATACATCATCATTAAATGTATTTTTAAATGCAAGCAGTGTAAGTACCAGAATTTGACCTGGCATCAGCCTTTAATGCCGTGTACACACAGCCGGACTTTGACAGCAAAGGTACCTGCCCAGTAAGATTGGGCGATTACAGGGCACCATCCTGTGGTAGACAGTGCATTCCCCCCCCCCCCCCCCCCCCCTTTTTTTTATCTGTAAAAGTTAAAAAAGTCAGTGAGTACTCTGTCTGACACAACATGGTGCACTTTGCACCATAATAGCCAACCTTACTGAGGAGGTACAAAGGGCACCATTTCCTTGTAGGTAGGCGGCACATCACTTTGCACCTATTCAGTTTGGACACTAATACTGGACAATAGCCAACAGTGTTCATAAAAACTGGAAGAAGGAAAAAACTGAAATCAGGTTCAATTTTCTAAAGGACCTGAAAAATACAATTAAGGATGTAATTGCTTACTAGGGACAACACGTATCA
The DNA here is from genome assembly GCA_028564925.1 of Lithobates sylvaticus. Classification (NCBI taxonomy): domain Eukaryota; kingdom Metazoa; phylum Chordata; class Amphibia; order Anura; family Ranidae; genus Lithobates; species Lithobates sylvaticus. The sequence goes on from CM053027.1 coordinate 552,320,441, forward strand.
TTTTTCCTTTTTCCAGTCTTTATAACTTTGCCGCAATTTATTTTATTTAAAAAGACTTTTAATTACCTGTAGCTGAACCCCCACCCGCCCCCCCCCCACAGAACAAAAAAAATATCTACGGCCCTGTCCCTAAGTGCATTTAAAAGGAAGGGTTGGGTATTCACATTGCAACCCTGAGCTCCCACCAGATCCTGAACAGCATCAGGAGGTGTCACCTGGCATTATCCTCCCTGGTTATTGATTGGACATGCTAATTATGGCACCCATCTCAAAATGGCTAACTGACAAAACCTGTCCAGTGTGGTGCATGGATATTGGATATGTAATATGGATATTAAAGGAGTTGTAAAGTTAGAAGTTTTTTTTTTATTTTAATGCATTCTATGCATTAAGATACAAAGCCTTCTGTGTGCAACAGCCCCCCTCAGCTCCCCTAATACTTACCTGAGCCCCATATCTGTCCAGTGATGCCCACGACTGTCTCGGGCCCACTGAGACTCTCCCTTCTGATTGGCTGAGACACAGCAGCGGTGCCATTGGCTCCTGCTGCTGTTAATCTAAGTCAGTCAGCCAATTTCGGAGAGAGAGGGGGCAGGCCATGGCTCCGTGTCAGAATGTATACAGGAAGCTGTGACTCGGGTGCCCCCATAGCAAGCTGCTTGTTGTGGGGGCACTCGACAGGAGGGAGGGGCCAGGAGCACAGAAGAGGGACCCAAGAAGAGGAGGATTTGGGCTGCTTTGTGCAAAACCACTGCACAGAGCAGGTAAGTATAACATGTTTGTTATTTTTATAAAAAAAAAAAAACAAGACTTTACAATCAATTTAAATTTAGATTGTCACAAAGGCTGCATAACTCTAAGATTGTTCTGCTCCAATGCTGCTAAATACTGGTTAACACTTCCACTTCTAACAAATTAATAAAACATTTTTCATTCTAGATTACACAGAAATAAAAAAATACTTTTTTTTTTAAAGCAAATTGTTCTTTTTCAAATGGCCCTTTATGCATTGAGATACCTCCTTAGACCAAGTCTGTTCAGACAGTATGGTCACCTGCTGAATTGGCACCATCCACAGGCAGCTTAACTCTTCAATAAAACACAGAAGTTGAATCCAACACAATTTTACTTCAGCTAACTGCAGTACTAAGGATGTTTTCCCAGTATTTTGAAGCATAAGAATATGACTTTCCTAAGCCCTGTCTCTGTGAAGCACTGAACAGGGCCGCTGATAAGGCAGTCCTGTTGTACTGGGCCCAGACCTTATCGGCTAAACAAGTGGGCCTAGGGCATCTTTATTGTTTATTTCTGCCTAAATTAATAATTTAATTTTATTGGATCACCTTTGTGATATGTAACTCCAATCAGCTGAATTAAGCAGAAACAGGGTTAATGTCCTGCTGATAGCTCATAAATAGAGTGTGTCATGCTGTGTGGCTATGCCCTCTGATGAAGTCGATGATGAAATGCATTAGGTCATATCCACAGGGCCACCTATTCAGACATATCAGTGTGAAGCTCAACCCGGGTATCACCGCTACTGATACCATCTAGGAGCGGTGAGAGTGACACATGCGTCTTGACAAATCTTTTTGTTTTATGCCTATATGAATTTTACCATTTGTAAGTGTAATTCTTGGGGGGTATTTTGGGAATAAATGACTTGCTAAACAGAATTATGCTATGATATTTTTCATATATATATATATATATATATATATATATATATACCCCCATTGCGGAGATTGCCACCCTCAGTGAGAGCACTTAATGAGGAGGAGGTTTATATTCTGAAGGAGTAGTCGGGCTGTGGATCTGCTAATGGAAGGAGGCCCTCTTTTATATTCTCAAGGCGCATTCCCTTGTGACTTCTGGTGAGTTTAATATCCTCAGGGTGAGAAGCCCTATGTGGTGTGGTGATGTGTTTAATCATCCTGACGTGAATCATAGGCAGTGCGTCAGCTCTGCTTTGAAGGATGCAGTATTGATATAAGGTGTTTCATAACATTTGTAAGTGTAAAACTTGCCAAACAGAATTATGCTATGAGATTGTTTTTCTCATATATATATATATATATATATATATTTATATATATATATATATACCACCACTGCAGAGATTGCAACCCCCAGTGAGAGCACTTACTGAAGAGGAGGTTTATATCCCAAAGGAGTAGTCCGGCTGTGGATCTGTTGATGGGAGGAGGCCCTCTTTTAAATCATCATTATTACATTCCCAAGGAACATTCCCTTCTGACTTGGGGTGAGTTTAATATCCTCAGGGCGAGAAGCCCTTTGAGATGTGGTGATGTGTTTACTCAACCGGACATGAATTACCAGCAGTGTGTCAGCTCTGCTTTGAAGGATGCAGTATCGATGTAATGTGTTTCAATATACTGTATGGACTGAGTCACCTTCAGCGCTGCTAGTGTTTATTTTCCTTGGACATTAAACACCTTATTTATACCCCTGATCCTACTTTCTTATCAAGGCTTAAAGTGGTTGTAAAAGCACAAGGTCTTTTACCTTCATGCATTCTATGCATGAAGGTAAAAAACCTTCTGTGTGCAGTAGCCCGCCCAGCCCCTTAATACTTGCCTGGGCCCCATGTCAATCCAGCAATGTCCACAAGAGCCTTGCCTCTCCGGGAACTCGAACTCCTGATTGGCTTTTGGCAGCAGCAGCAGCCATTGGCTCCCGCTGTTGTCAATCACAGCCAGTGAGTCAATCAGGTGAGAGGTGGGGCCGAGCCATCGTTTTGTGGGTGAATAGACACACAAAGCCGTGGGTTGGGAGTGCACCTGCTTGGGTGCCCCCACAGCAAGCTGCTTGCTGTGGGGGCACCCGGCAGGAGGGGGGAGCCAGAAGCACTGGCGTGGGACCCGAGAAGAGGAGGATCCAGGCTGCTCTGTGCAAAACCACTGCACAGAGAAGGAAAGTATAACATGTTTGTTATTTTAAGGGAAAAAAACAAGGCTTTACTATCACTTTAAATGACATTTCCCTGGGCTCCATCAGGTCAACAGAGGAGCCCAGAAGGTGGGAGCAGAGAAGGGACATTTTTTTACATTTTCGGGGAGTAGGAGGATAAAGTCAGTTCCTTGTTCCACTCCACTAACAAACAAATGGCCCCTGCCCCCACCTATAACTGGCCTTCACAGCAAGGAGCACATGGAAGGGAAAATGCATAAAAGACAAAAACAGAACATTGCATAGCTCAACTCACCAACCAGTATGCTGACCAACCAGATTAACCTGTGAAACTGTCTGCGCTAAAAACAGGGGTTTAGTTAGCACGCATTTGCAAACACATGCGTAAGCTGCAAGGCCTCTTCACGGCACCCTGTGTATGCTTGCAGTCCTAAACGCTACTGAATTTATGAGCGTCTCCACAGTGCACATGCATTCAATGGACAGATGAGGGGCAGGTGGGCCTGGAGGCAGCCCAATCCCCTTTCAAGGAACAGGAGCACACTAGACACCCATCAGGCAGCAACTTAATGCAAACAAATGTATCAAGTCTGGATCTGCCAGCTGCCTTCTCTGATGGCAGTCTAAGACAGCCGCTCCCTGCCCCTCCACAGCTCAGCGCTCCAGTGATCGTCAGCAGCTCTCCGCTCAGGGAAGTGAGAGAACCGAGCCATCAGCGATGTTTGGTGGCTTCGTTCTCAGTGAAGAGGCGGCGGGGGACAGATGCAGCATCGGTCTGATGCTGCATACACCTAGGTAAGTATGAATAGCAAAAAAACAAACAAAAAAAACATACTTCTCTTTTAAGAAAAACATATGTTGTGTTTTCTTTGCACATGATTGAGTATTCTTTGCAAAGTGAATTCCACTGCATTCAGTAAGCTAATTGAAAATTCCCTTGCAAAAGTACCAGTTTTTTGCCTTCAGTAAGTCAAACCCCTGTAAGTATCTATAACTGACTGAAGGAGAAATAATTGGACACTGTATGACCAGATGCTACTGGCCCTAGTACTATCAGCTGCATAAGACAGCCTCTCTCCATACAGCTACAGGGAGTCAGAAGTACAATGAAAACTTAATTTTGGAAGCGGAAAGTCCTATTAAAATCTCATGCCTATTTTCTCTCTATAGTCCTTTACTTCTGTGTGTGATTTCTAACTTCTACAATCACTTTAAGTATAACTTCTTTTCCAAAATCCGTTTTTATGGAAATACACATCCTGCCCTCTCACTCCGGTGCTCTATGTTGGCATAGATGATTGATTATGATTGATGATCACACCCCTCAGCACAAGTGTCCTCACATAAAAATAGCTGTTTGTGGTACTATTGGAAGTGAGATATTGGTCCTCCTTGGTTAGGGGTTGGAATACAATGGCTGAGTCATGTATTGCCAGAACTTGTACCCGCCCTGGGCTGTTGCCTCGCTGATAGTCTCAAAAAAGAACTTGCAGTAGATATCAAAGATTAGGAATAGGTGTTGAGTGTGTACTTGCACAAACATAGGAAGAGAGGGGTATGTCTGGCCAGCTCTGTTAGATCACAGAGTGCACTGTGCAACTCAATCCATCTCTGAAAATAATTGTTGCTACAATGACTGAAAACATTTTGAACCTTCAATTGGGCTTTAACAATATGGTGCAAAGCAGATTAATGTGCAATTACCCAAAGTACAGTGTGAGCTACAGCTTTTAGTAACTTAATGCAAACAAATGTATCAAAGATGATTTCTGGCCGCCACAGGTTACTGCACTTTCCATTTTACTCTCTGCCTGTTATAACAAACTCCATTATTTTGTTTCTGTGAACACAAGTAGCTTCTCAGTACAAGTCTAATTTACAAAATTGCAGATTTTGGCTAATATGGCCGCTAAAAGCAAACTAATTAAAAATTTAGCTTTATAGATATAGAGGTGAAAAACATATTTTAAAGCTTAATAGTTATGTTTCGAATGCTGCTTAATGCATTGACATACCCCTTTAGACCCAAACTGTCCAGATAGTATGGTCAACTGTTCCCTTTGCAGCATCCATAGGCAGCTTAATACTTCAATAAGACATATAAGTTGAATCCAATTACATTTTACTTCACCCAATTGCAGTACAGAGGCTGTTTTTAATTTTTTTTGAAGTGTAAGAAGACTATTACTTCCCTAAGCTCAGTCTTTACAAACAGGCAGGGAACATGAAAGAAAAAGAGAGGGCTTAGCAAAGAATGAACTAACTAGCATTAAACAGGAAGGAAGAACAGAAGGAGGTAGCGAATCACATAAGTAAGCAAGTTGTAGTGGCCAAGAACCACCAATAGATGTGAGCATACTGTAAAACAAAAGTAACTTGATGCATCTCAATACAACACAGAAAAAATACATATAAGGCCTCATACACACAGATGTTTTTACAGCAGCGTTTTTGAGCTTTTTTTCTGCTTAAGAACGCCACTCCATGTTATTCAATGGGCTCATTCACACCAGCGCGTTCTGAGGCTCCAGCTCTAGAGCTGTAAAAATGTCAGACACCGGCAAAAGGTGTTAAACACGATTTAACGAGGCTTAACGCTGTGTTAAGCCTCGTTCGGCGTTTCTGTCTCTATTCAAAATCAATGGTTCCCGAGCCATTTGATTTGAATAGAAGTCACACCAGAAGTCGGATAAGGATGATCCGACTTGCAGTGCGACTTGTGTGCTGAGAATCTTGAGGGGGGAACCCAGCGAAAATTTAGAAAAAAAATTTGCGGGAGGTTCCCCCCAAGACGATACCAGACCCTTCCGTCTGGTATAGATCTTAAGGGGAAGTCCCATGCCAAACCAAATGCCGTGGGGGTCCCCCCAAGATCCATATCAGACCCTTATCCGAGCACGCAGCCTTGCAGGTCAGGAAAGAAGGTGGGAATGAGCGAGCACCCCCCCCCCCCCCTGAACCATACCAGGCCGCATGCCCTCAACATGGGGGTGGGTGCTTTGGGGCAGGGGGGCTCTGCGCCCCCCACCCCAAAGCACCTTGTCCCCATGTTAATGGGACTGTGATGTCACGGGACTGTGACATCATAAGGGGCAGGGTCACTGGATGACATCACCCGGTGACCCCGCCCCCATGCCTATATAACACGCATTACAGCGGGAGAGAACGTGAATCACGATTTGAAGAAAAGAAGAGGGAAGAAAACAACGGAGAAGACCATGCAACCGATAGCAAAAGAGTGGGCAAAAGAGCAGAAAATAGCGGAGGAGCCCGGCAGAAGACACCGGAGAGCGTGGAGAAGTCAGAAGAGAACCCCCGAAGTCAGAAGAGACCACCGGAGCTGCCTAATAAATTACTTTAAAAACCTGTGTAGTGTGTTTTTTTTTATTGACGCTTTTTTCCCCAGGTGAATGGGTAGGGGTATGATGTACCCCATACTCATTCACGTAGGGTGGGGGCCGGGATCTAGGGGCCCCCTTTTTAAAGGGGGCTCCCAGATTCCAATAAGCCCCCACCCACAGACCCTGACAACCAATGGCCAGGGTTGTCGGAAAGAGGCCCTTGTCCTCATTAACATGGGGGCAATGTTGAGGGCATGCAGCCTGGTATGGTTCAGGAGGGTGGGGGCTCGCTCGTTAATTTTTATAGCACTAATCGCTGTATAATTGTCAATCGACCCAAAAATGTGTCAAAAGTGTCCGATGTGTCCGCCATAATGTTGTATTCCCGATAAAAATCACAGATTGCTGCCATTACAAGTAAAAAAATAAAAAGTGCCATAAATCTATCCCTATTTTGCAGACGCTATAACTTGAGCGCAAACCAATTAATATATTCTTTTTGCGATTTTTATTACCAAAAATATGTAGAAGAATACAAATCAACCTAAACTGAGGAAAAAATTTGCTTTTTAAAAAAAAAAATTGGGGCTATTTATTACAGCAAAAAGTACAATACAATATAATTGTCGCTCTTTTTTTGTTTAAAGCGCAAAAAATAAAAACCGCAGAGGTGATCAAATACCACCAAAAAAAAGCTATATTTGTGGGGAAAAAAGGACGTCAATTTTGTTTGAGTAAAATGTCGCACGACCACGCAATTGTCTGTTAAAGCGACGCAGTGCTGTATCGCAAAAAAGGGCCTGGTCATTAAGCAGCCAATTCTTACGGGGCTGAAGTGGTTAAAAAGGTGTAAAAATTCTTACAGTTTTTTTCCCTTTCTAAAGCAAAGCATGTGTAAAAAAAAATAAAAAAAACGGTCCCCCTGCCAGCAGCTACAGAGTGAGACCCTACTTCAGCAATCTCTCTGCAGAGGTCTGACATGCCTCTCTTCTGAGTCAGAGCCAGGGCTCTCCAATCGGCAGGGATCATAAGCTTTCCTGCAGAGATATAGGTCTCACTCGGTGATGGCCAAGTTACTACTGCTTTAGAAAGAAAATAAACAGTAAGACATTGAGCACCTTTTGTTTTGATGCACCTGCAATGTAATTAGCCAATTTAAACTGAAAATTCAATTGGGCTTTAACATATAACTCACTATACTTTATTGTATATTATATATGTGCAATTCGTTTCATTCCGAATTCATTTTTAGATGAAATTCGACAAATTCGTTAATTCGGAAATATTCGCATTAACGAAAACCTGTTTAACAAATTTTTCCCCAATTCAAAAATCTGAAAATTCGGAAATTTGATAATCGAATATTAGAAAATTCGGAAATTCAAAGATTCCAAAGTTAAAAAATAAAAAAATTCAAAAAATCCAAAATTTGAAATCTCGGTCATAAAATTAGAAGATTCGGAATTTCGAAAATAAGAACGAAAATCTGAAAGTTCAAAAGAACGAAAATCCAAAAATAAGAACGAAAATCCGAAAATTAGAAAATCTGAAATAATAACTAACTAATAATAACTATTACTAACTATTAAATTATAGGTATTGGAATTTTCAATTTGGCTGTTAGTCAACATAATGAATACGAATTTGTCCAAAGTTACGAATTATCCAAAATAACAAATGCTGTATCTAAATGAATGGAACATAACAAATTATTAATAATAAATAATAATAAAAAAACGTATTATTATTATTCATTATTATTAATTTGTAATGTTCCGTTCATTGAGATGCGGAATTTCTTATTTTGGATAATTTGTGACATCAGATAAATTTGTGTTAGTTACGTTCACTAACGGCCACATTTAAAAGGAAATTCCATTACCTATAATTTAATAGTTAGTTATTATTAGTTAGTTTATTTTATTAGTTATTATTTCAGATTTTCAATTTTTGGGATTTCAAATTTTCGGCTTTTCGTTCTTATTTTCGGGTTTTCATTCTTTGGAATTTCCTTTCTTATTTTCCGATTTTCGAATTTCCAAATTTTCGAATTAAGCCTCTATTTCCTCCACCAATCACATGCTTTACTGGATACACATAGCAAGGGGCAGTGCTTTGAGACCCTCTTGCCATGAACGCATGTAAAAAGCTACCTTCACCTTTTTACAATCCTTATGACAGTTGGACCAATCCCTGGGTTATTATGATAGTAGGTGCTTTCTAGGTCTAAGTAATTAGTTGTGTCTTGTGATATATAGATATACTAGCTTTATTCATCCAAAATAGTTTTGGCTGATTTCTATTCCACAGCTCTTATGCTAATACTTTTCCACAGTTGGAGATCAAACCATTACTTTATAACTTTAATGGTGGCCTTGGGTCTTTTGCAGTAACCTGAAAGCAAACAGCTGGTTGTTGAATTTTTTATATTACCGCTTTAAGCAGCTCTTCTTCTCACAAGTAAATAAACCAAGCCTAACCAGCCTTCCCTCATAACCAAGGCTCTCCACACTTCGTTAATTAAGTGCCTTTCTGTGTACTTATCCAGTTTCAGGTTATGCTCTTTATGAATACAGACCTACTATGAAACCTCATATTCAACATAACTTTGTATAACAGCAGCATTGCATTTTTCTCTCTCTATGCTAACTCTTAGCTGGTAAATTGATGAAATAAAAGAACAGTTGTCGAAACTCCATCTGTATCAAATACATTAGGTTTGGGTGGAGGAAAATTGGGACAGCTCAAGTGTAAAGTTGTGCCAGCCCTGTTACTTCAGGACCAAATTTTAGACACAAAGGGGTTGATTTACTAAAACTGGAGCATGCAAAATCTGGAGCAGCTGTGCAGGAAAGCCAATCAGCTTCAAAGCTTGTTCAATTAAGCTTTGATGAAAAAAACCTGGAAGCTGATTGGTTTCTATGCAGAGCTGCACCAGATTTTGGACTTTCCAATTTTAGTAACTCAATCCCAAACTTTCAAAATATGAAGCTGTAGAGGTGAGGAGACTGGTAGAAGGCATTTGTTACTATAGGCCTTTGCAACAATGTTCTGTAGAAAAGCAAGGGAGGGGATAAGAAGTTTTAAGATACAGTACTTGCATCAACAGATGATACAGCTCTACAGTTTCTTTTGCCACCTGCCTTCAGGTAGCCTACTTAGAGGAGTTGTAAACCCTTTAGATTTTTCACCTTAATGCATTCTATGCATTAAGGTGAAAAACCTCCTGTGCTACAGCTGCCCCCCCAGAGCCCCCCTGTCAATCAAATCCAGTGACATGGAGGGCGGGGCCGAGTCCTGCTGTCTGTGTAAATGGATGCAGCAGGGCATTGGCTCTCCATGGGGGCACTCTGTGAAAAGGAGGAGCTAGGAGCGCCACCAGGAAAGGAGGATCGGGCCCGCTCTGTGCAAAACCCTTGCACAGAGCAGGTAAGTATGACATGTTTGTTATTTAAAAAAAAAAAAAAAACAAGCCTTTACAATCACTTTAAAGCTTAACTCCAGGATCTTAGCAGAGATCTCTCCAGTGTGTTATTCACCCGAACACCTCTACCTTCAGGGTTAGTTTTGTCAATTGGAATTAAAGGTAAAGTCCTCTTTTGTAAAAAAAAAAAAAAGAAAAAAGGCATTGCTTGTTTACAAGCCATTTTATAATTTAACTGTCAACTTGTGTAATGCCCTCTTCTAGTTACGTTGCTAGGTTAATTTAGTTTTTGGTTCTATTGTAGTGAATTGAGCAGTGAATGATTGTGTAAGTTTGTTCAAGGTTTTCTAGGCTAAGCATTTGATTACTCTCAACTGCGTCTGTAAGAAGTTTCCAGAGCATAGGGGTGGGAGATTAAAATGATCAGTTGAATAATTATCATTCCCCAGACAATTCCCGGAAAGAGGTGCCCAGGGGCTTGCTGGAGAAGTGGTAAATTGGCAGGAGGTCTGAGCAGATTGTTCTTTTCCCTCAAGGGAGGGTTTCAGTCTCTTGGGATAGCCAGAGAAACACAAAGCTGCAGTCTAGGTCTGGGCTGAAGACCTAGAAAAGATTGCTGGATGATCACATTTTCTGGGGGGCACTGTACTGAATTCCTGGTCTGGTTATCTCTATCACTAAGGATTTACCTATAGATGCTGGGTGTCAGACAGCCCCTGGTACACTGTGAGTAAAGACCTTGTTGAGGACTATTAGTTATACAAGTGACAGGAGGGGACTAAGTATCAGAGGTTGCTATATGGACTGCCGCTGTAGAGTTCTAGATATACTGGCCATTTCCTGCTACCTCCAGGAAAGCTGCTTTTAGAAGATCTCATATCTATTAAAATGTTGTTCTTTTTTTTGTCAAACATGGTAAACATAACAAGACTGGGGGCATTCTGTACGTTTTATTATGCACAGTTAACAAAATGTCCAGAGTATTTTCCTCTGACATTTTTAGTCATTGTAGTACCCCCTGACATTAGTAGCCAGCAGAGAAGTGCGCACTTTCATTGGTGTTCAGTGGAAAATTACCCTTTTACATTTTCAGTGAAAATGTGCCCCCTGCCCTTGTTTTTTTCCCACAAAAGTTGAGTTTCACTTTAATTGAATGCCAATTTTGTGATATAACTCAGGTACGTATGCTAGCATTTTGGTATTTAAAAATACATTCATTTATTTTTATTGGATACATAACTAGACTAAATGAGTCTCACCTTTTTACCCTAGAGTTCAACTAAATCTTACAACAACTTAAACACAAATCACCACAATTGCAAATACGCAACCAAATATCTTTGTTTCATGCAGGGTTGTATTTAGTCAACATATTCACACTTTCGTCCTGCTGTAATTTGCATGCCAGTCTGAATGCCGCCATATTTCTTTATGACGTCATTGGGTACCAGCTGTCTCTTCCGAGTTCTTACAGCCATGTCCTTGATGATGCACTGCCAAGGTGCTGCCAAGGTCCATCCTCCAGCCACTGTTTAGAAACAGGTACCTTCTGAGATATCCAAGTTAGATATGGCAGGAGGCTGCAGGAGCAAAGTATATGTCCCCTAGGAGATAATAGAGGCTTTTGGTGTGAAGGTCTGCGTTAAGCTTTTTCTTGTTTATTAATACTGCTCATTTGAGGTATGTAGATACCTATAGTAGTTTAAGACTTACAAATTTTTGCAGTCATATTTCTTTTGTTCTCCACATGCGGTGAAGTTGTTAGATTCATTTTCCACTGTAGTCAAGCCTTTAAGCTGATTAATTTAGGTAACTGGTATGACTTGTTGCCTGATGCGGTTTATGTGAAATTTCCATTAATATCTGTGAAATATTGTAAGTATGAATATGTCTCCTTTTGCTTGCAGTTAAAGCTGGGCAAGCTCAAGTTAATTGCAGACATGGCGGGGCCGATACTTGACACTAACAATGGTTTAGCCAATTCCATTGTTTGTCACCTATTCACTATAAACGACCCCATGCCGGGATAGGGAATGAAGTGAGACCATTCAAGTTTTTTTTACATCACTGGGAGTTTCGCCTGTAAGGGGGCGGGCCGCGCTAAGGCAGCCAATGAGAAATCAGGCGGGTTTTTGGTTACTCTGAGGAAAGGAGAGGCAGCTCGTCCTTTTTCCGGGGGAATCAGCAAGCGACATGGACCCAAGGTAATTTCTCCAGGAGCAGGGGAAGGTATGCCCTGCTACCTGTAACTAAACATGCTTTTACATCACGGTCTGAAGGAATATACTCTATATTCCTTCATATATATATATATTTTATTTCAACCTAGCATTTTCTGCCTTGATGTGCTAGGGATCTGTGTATTAGCTTGACTTTTAACTACCTGTAATAAATGTTATTATATTCAAAGCCTTTCCTCCTGGTCAGAAGAACTCTCATTTAACCCATATCATATTTTGTGATTAATAAATCAGAAATAGAGATTTTAGAGACACAGATGGCGGCCATGAAACCAGTACAGGACGGAAGGTGTTTGAATCTAATATCAAAATCGATGTATTAGAGATTAAGGCTAGTAGTTGAACTTAAATTGAGTCAGTTTGTTCAATCTATCTAGGGAAAAATCTAGGTAAATATTTTTCTTTTTCTCTCTTTTGTAGTTTAGTTATATATTTTTTTTGTATTATATTATATATATTATATGATTATTTTGCTGAAGGTACCTAGTAGCTTGAACTTAAATTGAGTCAGGTTGTTCAATATATCTAGGGAAAACTGTAGGTAAATTTTAATCTTTTTTTTTTTTGTGGTTTAAAAATGGTGGTGTTGCTGAAGGTACTTAGTAGATTGAACTTAAATTGAGTCAGTTTGTTCAATCTATCTAGGGAAAACTATAGGTATTAACTCTAAAAATGAGAGAGGATACACCACATATTTTGTTTTGCATAAATATCCCGTAAATTTTAATTGAACAAGTTCTTTGGATGTACCATTTACAAACCGGTTTTATGTAATGGGGAGGAAGCAACTTGGCGGGAAAAAAGTGTTATTTCTTTTTATTATTTTTTTTTTATTAATGCTCACAAAGCTTAATGGCTCTCTCTAAACCATTGTTTGAGAGTGACATGTTTCATTGGAAAGACACCATGTGAGTGGGGTCTTGGTTTCCTGTTGAAAAAGTTTCAACAGATTTCTAATTTAAATGGTCTGTCCACTAAATGCATAATATTTGTGTATAGGACAGGAGAGCAGTAATATTCTCATTGTTGTCAGTTAAAGTACAGGACTGTGGAAGTCTTGTTGCTGAATGCTGAAGCTAATATCTGAGAAAGATTATTAGTATAGGGTAAAATAAGGTGCATTTAGCATACTGTATTATACCCTGACTTTTTTAGGATGAAACCTTACCACAAATTTGATATTCTGAGTTTGTGTTAGATTTTTTATTTTTTTTTTGTCTAAACTGAATGGGTGAACTTTGGTGTAAACACGGATGTGTTTACCTTTCTATTGTAAACCAAGAGGGTTATTCACCCTATTTGATACTTGTGGCCCTACTATTGTTCCTATTGTCCCCTGGGCCTATTGTGTAGGGGGGTGTAGGCTTAAATAGGGTAAAATACAGGCTATTGTGAGTGGATTTGGGGTGTCTACAGTAATCTAAAAGATGGTTTTATTGAAAGCTGAAAATGTATAGATATATATCTATATAGAGATATATGTTATTTATTTTTTATTTAAATTTTGTATTTTTTATTTATATTTTTTTTTCCTTTCCACTCCACTTTACTGTATTTTCAGGATTTTATTCGATTTTAATGTTCGTTTTCCCAACTTCGTTACAGTAATCTAAAAAGGACTGTATAGTACAGGGCAACATTTAACTTAAACTATTGACGGGTGGGTAGAGGATATAGGTTATTCGGATAGCCGCTCTAGGGTACACACTCTCTCCCCCCGTGCACATTTTTTTTTATTGCATACATATTTGCACATATCTATCAGTGGATATTGGAGACTAGCAAATTAGGGGTGGATGCTTATACCCCGAGGGTTTGCCCTCCCTTACACTCATTTTATTATCTCAGTATAGGCTCTGGGTTTATAATACACTGTCTAGGAGGGGTGATAGGTATATGGTAGTACCGCCAGCAATTAGGTGTCTACTTCCACCCCTCTCTCTTTATTATCGTATGGTCTAATCAAGTACATTCTAATATCCTGGACTCACAGGAAGCGCCAATTTTCCCTATTTTGTACCAATCATTTAAATTTGCCTCTTAGGGGGTAATTTATTTTCTGGAAAGGCTGCATACCTGGATTACTTGTCCCTAAGCGCGGAGCTGTTTGTTGTTTTCAACATTTAACTTAAGCTTTAACTAGCTTACAAATTGTGCATATTATTTGTTGGTAATGGCAGCCATGTCCCGTCTAGAAGTCCGTAGCAACTTTTACTCTTAAACAGAACAATGTCACAGTTGCTACAAACAATTTCAATTCTTAAATGCTTAATGCTACGGCATCTACTTGTGCCTATGAAATTGGGGACAATAACGTATATGAAAAGTATGGGGAAAGGAGGATATGGATCCTAATTCTACTTTTCCTGTGGCGATGGGAGAAATCGCAGAGCCACAAGAAAATCGAGAATGCACCATGGTCACAGAATTAGGAGCAAGACAAGTTCCCCAACATTGGCAAAATTAAAAATAATGCACACATAGGTGTGCGAAGTCTTAGCGACCAGAATAAGGCATCTTCTAGCACAGGGCGGTGTGGGCAATCTACACATACCATAGATTGTAATGCAATCATTCCGTCTGGAGTAGGTGTTAATTTTAACAACTCCTTGAAAGGTGAGAGCTCGGGGGTAAATATCCCTAGATCTCTTAGGAAGACAGGAAAGGTGGTCAATCTGCCTAAAACCACACCAGTTGTTAAGGGATACCTTATTACTTTACAAAAGATAAAGTGCTATACATTCCAATCTATTAAAATAAATTATGTATTGTTTGCTTTAAAATAGGTTAGAAAAAATTTGGGAAGAGATTAACAACTGTTGTCTATAAAGTTATTTGTTTTCAGGTTAAGTGAATTCCAGAAATGATATGTGCATATCATTTAGCTGTACAGATGCAAAATACGCCCCTAACCAGAGGGTAAGTTATAAAGGCCCATTGTTTTTTTTTTCCCCTCTTTCTCTTCTTTACTTTGTATTCTCCCAGAGGTCGGAAACGCCTAGCAATTCATTTGCAATTACCAAAGCCTTATACAGAATGTATGGGATGCATTTGAAATGAATGTGTATGGGTGAGCGATGGAATGCATGAGTAGGAACAGTACATGTATAAACTAAGATTTGTTTTTTTTTTTGATAAGGGGTGCACCCAATATTGTTTTATGGCCATCAATAAGTGTGATCACACTAATGCGCATGCGTTGTACTGTTTATGATTATTTTATAAATATTTGTTTT
Source organism: Lithobates sylvaticus (assembly GCA_028564925.1). Taxonomy (NCBI): domain Eukaryota; kingdom Metazoa; phylum Chordata; class Amphibia; order Anura; family Ranidae; genus Lithobates; species Lithobates sylvaticus. The sequence goes on from CM053027.1 coordinate 552,335,613, forward strand.
TTTTCCCGTTTATAAGGAGCTCAATACTGGTACCAGTTTAAATTTATAACTTTTGGTTTTACAAGTTTAAATGTATTCGCGAATAAATAACCTGTGCACAGATATGAATTTTTTTTTTTTATGTCCTTTCTGGGGGCTTACAGTGAAGATTCATTCACTCTGACACTTGGAAACTACATGATACATTACTTTGCACATTGTGGCATCTTAGGCATTCAGCAGGTCTTGTGTTGCGTGTTGTTTTCCCTTCCAAATTCACTCATGTGAAGATTATAGGTCTACATGTTGTATTCTTAGAATGTAAGTATTTATAAACCCTACAGAGTTTTCCTATAATTTTTGGCTATCAGAGTTTAGATATGGGGTGGGTCCTGTACATTTTTGACTTTACTTACGGTTGATGGATTCATTACCTCTGCTGGAAGGCGGTTCCAAGCATCCACTACTAGTTAGGCCAGTATGAACCTCTCAGAGAGGTACAGTGAGATGTTATTAATGATTTTTAAGTTTTGTATTATAGGATAAAGGCACAAACAAGGACGGATGATTGGACCCAGATGTGTACCCAAATACACAAAGGACCTTAAAGAACATATTTTTTTTTTTTTTTTTTTGTATGTTCTTAGGAGAAGCCTTAAATATAATTAATTACAGGCCTAGCTAAATTCTAAACACTGGTTTGGGGCAGTCTGTTTCAATAAACAGACGTCCTACCCTCGCTAAAAACAACTTTTTGTGGCCTTTTTGACTTGCAAATGGGTTTGCACTGAGAGTCAATTAATATGTTAATCACAACCGGGAGAGGGGGTTACCTTTAGTATACCTACAATGCTAAAGGCAGTTTTTCAAATGTTTTTTTTTTTTTTTGGGTTAACAAGACACAGATTTAAGCCGCTTCAACAAAGTTAAAGTTTGGGCCAGCATTCAATCTGTATGGTTTTATTATTTTGTTTTATTTTTTTTATTTTTTTTTTATTTTATTTTAATTTTATTATTTTTTTTTTATTATTTTAATCGTAATTTTTAATTTTTTTTTTTAATCTATTTTTTTTTTTTTTTGTTTGATTTTCTTCTTTTTTTTTTTCTCTTAAGGGAAAGGATTTATATTTTTATTTTTTGTTGTTGGTTTTTTTATTTCTTTCCCTTATCACCTTATTTTTTTTTTTTATTGGTGATTCTTCAGTTTTGCGTGACTATGGTCAAATAAAAAAAAAAAAGAGGGGAGTGAGTATGGGGAACACTACATGGAGAACATTTAAAGCGATTAGAAATGTTGATATAGAATATTATGGCTTCCCTGTAGCATTTTGGGGATGGGCCAAGTCCCAACAGGTGTTAGTTTTCTCTTATGACATGGGATAATCGTTTTATATGAATTTAGGTCATGGTAGCTATTTATCATGACACTAGTAATATTAGGGTTTAACAACAGTCATGTGACTATTTTCTGTGTAAATGTGACATACAATCCTCTCTACAGTTCTAACATTTGGGCAGTCATCAGATGTGGTCATTGATATTGTTTTTTTTGTTGGTCAGGTTTTCCTTTGTGTGCCATAATAAGTCAAAGAGCATTGCGTGAATATAATATAGATATACTGGGACTAGTGAGACTCATAGTGATTGGCAAATAGCAGGGAGTATAGTACTATTGTATTTAAAAATGTTTTAGTTTGATTGTTCCTGAAGCCACTAGTGACTGGTGACATCACACTTATCCATATTCTGAAATCAAGTTATTTTTGTCTGCGTAGATGACACTGCCTAATCTGCACATAGAACTCTCATAGTGGTGACCTCTTCTGTAGCCTGCTAAAGGCCGGACGGTACAGTAGCTACCCATGGTAGCCAAGGACGGAGCTATACGCCCAAATGTTTGGCACCAGCACTGAACATAGCTGCAGTAAAAGGAGCTAGTGGTGAGTTGCGATGGCAACAAAATCCCCCTGGACACTTAAAGTGTCACACACACACACAGTGGTATTCAGCAGAAGGTGGAGCAGAGTTACTTGCAGGCATATGACAATGGAGGAAGAAAGATGAGGGGTGAAATCAGAAACCTGGCATAAGGACGTAAACCTAAACCTAAAATTGTTACACATGTCACTGGGAAAAGGGTCTCACTTTATGTTGCAGTATATCTATGGCAATTAAAAGGTCCTTACTGCTCAGACTTACCAGACAAGCATTCATTTGAATACATATGTCCCCAAATGTACTTGTGTATCTCTTTCTCTACCTCTGTCCACATTAATAAAGTATAATCTTAGAAAGCCCGGATAGCTGTTCCAAAGGCCATTACTGTATGCTGTATCCAACGGGAATCACCATGGAAGGCTGTCCCAGAAGCAAGGGCAACATGACCAGATTGACATTATGGACTTTCGCACTATTATTATTGGACAGTTGAGAACAAGGATCCTCATGTTTTTATTTTATTTTTATTTTTCTTCCCCCTTCGTTTTTATTTTGGGGTGTGTTTTTATTTTTTCTCTTTATTTATCATATGATTTTTCTGTTATTATTATGGACTTATTACATCCAGAACAAGTGATGACTACCGATACTGGGATCCAGAAATGTGAACTGTAGAGATGGAGAGTTTAAAAGTTTTGTTTATTCTCAAAGAAGTTTGATTTCATTTCAGAGGGCAAAGCCGAAAAGTTCCAAATATTAAAGAAAATTGCACATAAACCATTATTCTATGTGTGGCCGAGTCTCATATACTCAACTGGCCACAAGGGGCCATCTGTTGCCTGATGCGGTTTATGTGAAATTTCCATTAATATCTGTGAAATATTGTAACTATGAATATGTCTCCTTTTGCTTGCAGTTAAAGCTGGGCAAGCTCAAGTTAATTGCAGACATGGCGGGGCCGATACTTGACACTAACAATGGTTTAGCCAATTCCATTGTTTGTCACCTATTCACTATAAACGACCCCATGCCGGGATAGGGAATGAAGTGAGACCATTCAAGTTTTTTTACATCACTGGGAGTTTCGCCTGTAAGGGGGCGGGCCGCGCTAAGGCAGCCAATGAGAAATCAGGCGGGTTTTTGGTTACTCTGAGGAAAGGAGAGGCAGCTCGTCCTTTTTCCGGGGGAATCAGCAAGCGACATGGACCCAAGGTAATTTCTCCAGGAGCAGGGGAAGGTATGCCCTGCTACCTGTAACTAAACATGCTTTTACATCACGGTCTGAAGGAATATACTCTATATTCCTTCATATATATATATATATTTTATTTCAACCTAGCATTTTCTGCCTTGATGTGCTAGGGATCTGTGTATTAGCTTGACTTTTAACTACCTGTAATAAATGTTATTATATTCAAAGCCTTTCCTCCTGGTCAGAAGAACTCTCATTTAACCCATATCATATTTTGTGATTAATAAATCAGAAATAGAGATTTTAGAGGTTACAGACTTGAAAGCCTGCATATTTCTTATACAATGATTAATCAAAACACCAGGAAAAAAGTTAAGACACTTACTTTATAAAAGTTTCAGTAAGATATCATCTATAATAATATTCTGTATTACGTTATAGTTGTGTGAAAAAGTATTAACCGATTTTTAATTTTTTTGCATATTTCTCACACTTAAATGATTCAGATCATCAAACAAATTTTAATATTACACAAAGATAACACAAATAAATCCAAGATGCAGTTTTAAATTATTATTTCATTTATATAAGGAAAAAAAGCTGTTTAAACCTGCCTGGCCCTATGTGAAAAAGTAATTGTCCACTCCCATGCTGAATCATGAACGAACTGTGATTAACCACAATTTTTGGAAAGCTGAGTTAAATTTCACTTGCCACACCCAGGCCTGATGACTGCCAGACCTGTTGAATCAAGAAATCACATAAATAAAAGCTGTCTGACAAAGTGAAGCACACTAACAGATCAGAAAAAGCCACACATCATGCCACAATCTAAAAAAATTCAAGAACAGATTAGAAACAAAGTAATGAACATGTATCGTCTAGGAAGGGTTTCAAGGGCATTTCTAAGGCTTTGGAACTCCAGTGAACCACAGGGAGAGACATTATCCACAAATGGAGATAACTTGGAACAATGGTGAACCTTCCCAGGAGTGGCTGGCCTACAAAAATTACTCCAAGAGCATGACGACGACACATCCAGGAGGTCATAAAATAACTCAGAACAACATCTAAAGAACTGCAGGCCTCACCTGCCTCAGGTAAGATCATGATTCATGACGACGACGTCATGATACAACAATAAGAAAGAGACTGGGAAAAAATGACATCCATGGGAGAGTTCCAAGACCAAAGCCACTGCTGACCAAAAATAACACAAAGGCTCAACTTTTTGGAAGGTGTGCGTCCCGTTACATCTGGTATAAAACTAATACAGCATTTCATAACAAGAACATCATACCAACAGTCAGACATGGTGGTGGTAGCGTGATGATTTGGGGCAGCTTTTCAGCTTCAGGACCTGGACGACTTATTATAATTGATGGAACCATGAATTCTGAGCTCTACCAGAAAATCCTAAAGGAGAATGTCTGGTCAGCAGTTCGTGACCTCAAGCTCAAGTGTACTTAGGTTATGCAGCAGGACAATGATCTGAAACACAACTGCAAGTCCACCTCCAAATGGTTCAAATAAAGCAAAATTTAGGTTTTGGAGTGGCCTAGTCAAAACCCGGACTTAAATCCAATTGAGATGCTGTATCATGATTTTACACAGGCTGTTTATGCAGGAAAACCCTCCAATGTGGCTGAATTAAAACAATTATGCAAAGAAGAGTGGGCCAAAATTGCTCCACAGCAATGTGAACGACACCTTGGCAGTTATCGCAAACGTTGATTGCAGTTGTTGCCGCCAAGGGTCGCACAACCAGTTATTGGGTTTAGGGCGCAATTACTTTTTCACATAAAGCCAGGCAGGTTTGGACAGCTTTTTTACCTTAATAAATGAAACCATCATTTAAAAACTGCATTTTGTATTTACTCTGGTTATCTTTGTGTAATAATGCAATTTGTTTGATGATCTGAGTCATTTAAGTGTGACAAGTATGCAAAAAACGAAAAAATCAGAAAGGGGGCAAATAATTTTTCACACAACTGTATATATTTCAGGGCATTAGAATTTACACAGTATTCTCCTAAAGGTATAAATGTACCATGATTAATTCTGATTATTCAACCACATAAAAGGTCCATTAATATTGTTTTCTTTTTTTTTGGGGGGGGGGGGGGATATACATGCAGCATACAACTGGGGAATAAAGTGGGTTAATCCATGTTGCATCAGGTGTGGGTGTATCATAGAAAATATCAGTATGTGATGCCATTTTGCAGTTCCAAAGGCAGCAGGATATATTCTTTGTCTGGCCATGAGTATGTAGATCTCCATGAAAATGAAAGGCAGTAAAGCACTTGTGCGCTATAGCACTGGGACCCACCGCTGTTGTGTTAGTCTGATTAAGCATTATGTACATAGTTTAGTACTTCCTTCCCTCTTCTTACTCAGCAGAGGAAATGAGTGGCACGTTTGCACTGAGGTTTTTGAACAAGTTAGAAAATATCTGTGAACAATTAAGTTTATTTCATTGGTCAAAAATAATCCTGTCATCACCTAGGATAGAAGTGTCCCAATCCTCCTTATTGGGTATTCAGTTGATTTATAACCACCATTATATTAACAGGGTCAAAGAATTGAAAGACATAATTGTGATCTGGTACAAAGAATTAATAAAAATGTTTTCGGGCACAACTTCATAAAAAGATATCTTGGCGGAGTTCAATGAAAGGTATGACCGAGCTCTGGGGAAAATTATCTTGCTAACTGCAACTTCCCTTGCAAAGTGAATAGCCTGTTTGCTTATAGTAAATCAACCCCTATGAGTCGGCTGACTGGAAACAATTTGCTTTCTGTTAAGCAGAGAGGCAAAAATATTGCAAACACTAAACTAAGCTTCCCCCAGCGACTGATGCAGATGTTTTTACATTTAGTAAAATGACAAAAATATGGCAAAGCAAGAATGTGAAATTCCATAAAAATATTTTAATAAGTAAACTTTGCAATAATAACTTAAAATGCTTGTATGATAAAATATACTATAATTTTCCTTTAACGTGTTCCTGTAAATTACATTAAGTGCCCAAGGCACCCCAACTTCCCTATCTCTCCTTTAGTTCCTGAAGCTGAACCTAGCTTCTTTTTTTTTTTTTTTTTTTTTGCATAAAAGTTTTTATTAAAGAGCATGAAGTATACAAACTTAAGTACAGATAAACATGCAAATAACATACAGATGTATGATATAAAACGAAACAAGATTGATTACACTGTAACGGTGGATCATAGCCTTTTACTCTAGCATATCGGGAGCGGGTGGTTCAGTTCAAATAAATTTTAGCCTGTGTGGGCTAAGTCCGCCTCGAAACTTCAAGCTGGGGTCTGTACTCAGTAGGAAGTAGAGAATAGAGTATAGTCAGAGTAGAAAAAGAAAGGAGGTAAAGGTATTAAGAGGAAGAATGAGAGTTCCTATTCCTGTTGCTTCACAGGGAGTAGCTGAGAACATTCAGTGAAGAGACTTCTAGTGATTTATCTTGAATTGATGTAACAAAATGATCTAAGTTGGTACTCAATCAGTATATTACCTAGGGTTTGGAGTGACCAGTGTACAACTTCTTACATGGGAGCAACCAGGGCAACTTTGTTACCCGATCATATTCTCGTAATCCTGAGAGAATCTATATACGAACCAGGGAGACCTGTCATGGAAGCGCTCAACTCTTTCCTCAGATTGGGCCCTTGTGTCTTCTATTTCACATATGAAAGAGATTTTGTGCAACCATTCTTTCAGCGTGGGAATGGTTGTAGATTTCCAATATAATGGAATGAGTGATTTGGCCGCGTTTATCAAGTGCCTGGAAAGGGAGTTCTTGTATTTCTTAAAGGTGAAGTTAGAGATGTGTAGTAAGCAGTATGCCACATTTAAAGTAAGTTTGGTCTCCATGATTCTATATATCATCTCTATTATTCTGTTCCAGTATGGTATTATTCTCTCGCATTGCCACCAAATATGCAACAAGGTGCCTTTCTCTTTATTACATCGCCAGCATGTGTCAGTTGATTGAGGGAACCATTTGTGGATCTTTTCAGAGGTGACATATCATTGAGTGAGAATTTTATATGCTGTTCCCTGCACTATTGTACTAATAGAGCATTTATGAGCCATTATACAGGCTCTTTCCCATTGTGCATTTGTGATTTCCATGTTCAGGCTGTCTGACCATCTCTCTCTCTAAACCTGTCAGTTGTCATATCATTCAGGTGCTGCAGCCACTCATAGGCTGTGGAGGTGGTTTTTAACACCTGCTCCCCTTTCAGGCACACCGACTCCATCTCATCAGGTTCTCTGGTGAAATGTTTTTTTACGTGAGGTGTTATTGACATAGGAGAGTACCTGGAAGTATGTCCACAGAGGTAAGGAAGGTATGTTATTGTCTGTCCTGAGATCGGTCAAGTCTTTTACTACCTTGTTGAAAACAGTGGAGAGTGAAGAGTGTGAGTTGTTTGTTATTGGATAGTAGACATAGATTCCCCATTCCTAGTGGAAAATCTAGGTTGTTTTGTAATGGGGTGAGGGGACCCTGGGGGGATGAAAGTTTGTCCTGTTTGGTTAGAAGGTGGAATGTGGCGTACACGCGGTCGGAATTTCCAATGAAAACAGTCCGATGGGAGCTTTCCATCGGATTTTCCAACCGTGTGTATGCCCAACGGTCTTTTTCTGTCGGAATTTCCGACTGACTTTGGATTGAGAACCTGTTCTCAATTTTTGTGACGGAAAACCTTTCTTTCGGATTTTCCGATCGTGTGTATGCAATTCCGACACGCAAAATTCTGACGCATGGTCGGAAACAATTCGACGCATGCTCGGAAGCATTAAACTTCCCTTTTATAGTGCTGTCGAACGTGTTTTATGCCGCTGTGTTACTGACCGTCGGAATTTGGTGGGATCGTGTGTAGGCAACACAGCTTGACCTTAAAAAAAATTTCCGACGAGAATTCCGATCGTGTGTACGCGGCAGAAGACTTCCAAGGTTCTCCCTATTAAGGGGTGGTTTCTCAGTTTTGGGGGGTATTTCGTTTTTAGAACCCACAGAGAGAAATGTAAGGGAATCGGACTTGAGTCATTTTCTAGTGACACCCAATCCTTCAGGCCAGAGTGGCAATGCCAGTCAAAGATTCTAGCAATGTGTGTGGCATGATAATAGTTTTTAAAGTTTGGTATCCCCATCCCTCCCAGGGCTTTGGATCTCGTTAGTAGGGAGAATTTGATGCATGGTGTTTTATGGGCCCAGATGAATTGCATCTGAAGGGCCTGGAGGGACCTGAAGAAACTTTGGGGTATTTTGATTGGTAGAGCGCGTAGTAAGTATAGGACTATGGGTAGTATGGTCATTTTACAAATTGCCGCCCTGCCAAACTAGGAGAAGAATTTAGTGTGCCAGTGCAGTAGATCCTTCTCAATAGATTTGAGAAGGGGTAGAAAGTTGTAGGCAAAAATGGAGTCAACTTTGGGTGTCAACCACACTCCCAGATATTTAATGGCTTGGGTAACCCAATTGAAGGAGCTGTTTTCCATGATAGTCTTTAATTTTGTGACTGGAAGCATGATATTTATCGCTTCTGACTTAGAGTGGTTTATCTTAAGATTAGAGATGTAGCTCTAGGTTGCAAACTCCTTCAAGAGGGAGAGGATAGATATGTGGGGTTCAGTCATAAAGAATAGAAGGTCATCAGCGTATGCTGCTACCTTGAAATCTTTCTTTGCGACCTTAAATCCCTGTATGAAACTGTTGGCCAGTATTCTCCTGATGAATGGTTCTAGTGATATGATGAATAACAGGGGAGATAGTGGACATCCCTGTCTGGTGCCATTGCTTATATCTACCTTATTGGACAGAGTGCCGTTTATTTTAAGTCTGGCAGATGGATTTTGGGAGGATATCCAGTTAATCATGTTTGGTCCTAGGCTTATGTGTCTGCATGTCTCAAACATGTAGTCCCATGCTACTCGATCGAAGGCCTTCTCCGCTTCCGTCGACAGGACAAGACCCTCGATCTTTTGCTCATGGGCTGCATGTATCAGGTCCAGGGCTTTAGTGACGTTATCCCTAGCCTCCCTTCCGGGCATAAAACCTGCCTGGTTTGGTCCTATCAAGTAATGTAGTAGGGGTTTCAGTCTTGTGGAGATAATTTTCGCCATTATCTTGACATCTAGATTCAGCAACGAGATTGGCCTATAGATGGTGCATTGTGTCGGATCTTTGTCTGGTTTAGGTATTACTGAGATGTACACTGATAAAAAGTCTGGGGGAATCATCCTTCTATCCACTAAGGAGTTCAGTGCTTCTTGAAGATGTGTGACTAATGTGTCCGTAAACATTTTGTAATATATGGCTGTGTACCCGTCTGGGCCCTGGCTTTTGCCTGTATTTAATTCTTTGATGGCTAGTCTGATTTCTGATCAGCGGCGTTGCAAGGGGGGTGCGGGGGTGCGGGCCGCACCCGGGTGTCACCCGACAGAGGGGTGACACCCTGCACGGCACGGGATTGAGAGATGCACCGCGGCTCTCTCCTCCTCCTCCGTCCACTGAGCACTATCTCTGCTCAGCGATGTTCGGTGAGGAGGAGAAATAATTGTGAGGCAGACGGGCAGCTCGGGTTCCTATAGCCCAGTGCACGGCGCCCGCATGTCCTCAGGGAAGCGGCACTGCAATCCCCTGTTATTGTGACAGGCAGGCAGAGATGCCGGCCGCCTATCACAATTACACTCCTCGGAGCCAAGGCTCCTCCTCCACACTGACGGGACACAAGGAAGAGCCTAGGAGGAGGGACAATGGACATCCATGTGGACAGAGCCATGCTGATCTGAGGTCTGTGAATGTAGGGGGGAGAGATGTATGCAATGTCACTATGGGCAGATATACACAGGGGGGGATGGGGGGGGGGTGTACATTATGGAGATTACACAGGGGGTACATTAGGGGGGTACATTATGGAGATTACACAGGGGGTACATTATGGGGATTACACAGGGGGCACATTATGGGGGATTACACAGGGGGCACATTATGGGGGATTACACAGGGGGCACATTATGGGGGATTACACAGGGGGCACATTATGGGGGATTACACAGGGGGCACATTATGGGGGATTACACAGGGGGCACATTATGGGGGATTACACAGGGGGCACATTATGGGGGATTACACAGGGGGCACATTATGGGGGATTACACAGGGGGCACATTATGGGGGATTACACAGGGGGCACATTATGGGGGATTACACACGGGGTACATTATGGGGGATTACACACGGGGTACATTATGGGGATTACACAGGGGGCACATTATGGGGGATTACACAGGGGGTACATTATGGAGATTACACAGGGGGTACATTATGGGGGATTACACAGGGGGTACATTATGGGGGGATTACACAGGGGGTACATTAGGGGGGTATTGAGATTACACAGGGGGTACATTAGGGGGATTACACAGGGGGTACATTAGGGGGGTATTGAGATTACACAGGGGGTACATTAGGGGGATTACACAGGGGTACATTAGGGGGATTACACAGGGGGTACATTAGGGGGGTATTGAGATTACACAGGGGGTACATTAGGGGGATTACACAGGGGGTACATTAGGGGGATTACACGGGGTGGTTACATTAGGGGGATTACACGGGGGTGGTTACCTTAAGGGGGGTACTACACAGGGGGGGGGGGTTACATCAGGGGGATTAAACTGGAAGGGGATTACACTGTTACATTGGGGGGTATTTAGACTTGGGGCTCAGTCTAATATGCTTGAGTCTATTTTTTGTCCCAGTCCAGGCCTGGGTGACACCATTAAGAAGGAAGTGATATCCGACTGTGATGATGTCACCCCCATCCGTGACAGTGCATGGATTGGCGCACTGGCATAAACCATAACATTTACAGGGGCTGGTTTGGCGTGCGCACCATGATGCTGCCGTCCCAAAACTAGCCTACCCAGCACCCTGCAGAGCACTGTGGCAGGCTAGGCAGAAGAGAGCCTGATGCACTAGCCTGCTCAGTGTCTACTGCTCTGTCCTACTCCTGCTGTCACTCCGCAGTGGCAGGACAGAGCACTATGGCAGGCTCGGGGGGAGAGCTGTGCTGATGCGCTACCTGCTCAGTGCCCCGGATTGCTCAGTGACGGGGGGGGGGGGGTGACACCATATTTTACCGCACCAGGTGACACCAACCCTAGTGACGCCACTGTTTCTGATTGGTCTATGGGGTTGTCAAATGTTTTGGAGTCATCTGTCGTGAGTGAGGGGAGGTCAGAGTCCTTTAAGAACTCCTGTATCACCTGGAGCCTTTCTCCTTGTATGTCAGGTAGTCTGCGCTGTGGTGGGAGGTTATAGAGTTTGGTGTAAATCTCTTGGAAATGTTGATCTATTTTGTCAGTCGTCCTATCTATGTGACCTCCCTTGCTTTGGATGCCCATGATATTATTTTTGGTTGTAAGATCTTTCAAAGCTCTCGCAAGCATATGTCCAGATTTGTCCCCTTGTTCATAATAACCCTTTTTCTGAAAAAAAAAAAAAAAAAAAGGATTCGTTTGGTTTTAGATTCTAGTATCTGTTTGAGAGCTTTTCTGGTCTCGAGGAGTGTTGTTGCTGATTGTACTGACAAAGACTGCTTGTGTAGGGTTTCTAGGTGTCGTATTGTTTGCGATAGTTGTTGGATTTCTTTGTCTTGCTCTCTCTTTCTTTGGGCTCCCATACTAATCAGCACCCCCCTAATAAAATGGGTCCATACCTGGTGTCACATTGTGTTCAAAAAATTCTTTCAGGGCTGTGTTAAGTTTTGGAAGTAAAATTGGATCTGTTATTAGGGAGGAATTCAGTCTCCACATTCGGCTAAACTAATGCTAACTGACACTGGTGCATGGTCAGAGATTGTCTGAATCCCTATGTTTGCTTCCAACACTGTATGTAGATCCCTTTGAGAGATAAAAAGATAATCGATCCATGAGTGGCGGTCATGAGGGATCGAGTAAAAGGAAGTCTTTGTCCTCGGGGTGTAAGTAACGCCATGTGTCTACTAGGTCTAGGGTGTGGAGAAGTGTTTTGATTTTTTTTAGGATTTGGAAGGTAATGAATGACTTCCCTGAGGAGGTGTCCAGTAGTGGGTTGAGAGGGACATTGAAGTCCCCTCCCAGGATTAGGCATCCCGAGCTAAAGCCCTCAAGTTCCCTCACCAATGTTCTGCAAAAGGATAGGTGAGAGGTGTTGGGGAAGTAAACATTTGCTAGAGTGTAGGGCACTCCTGAGCAAGTCCCTTTGAGGAAAATGAACCTCCCTCCTGGGTCTAACAACTTATCCGTTACCTCGAATGAGGCCTCCCGGCTCAATAGGATGGAAACCCCCTTTGATTTGGAAGTGTCATTTGTTGAGTGGTGTGCTTCTGTGAAATAGGAGTCGGTGAGCCTGGGAACCTGGTTTGTCTTGAAGTTGGTCTCCTGTAGAAAGACAATGTTTGGCTTACCTTTTTTCAATTCTCTCAGGAGGGTAGAGCGTTTCTCCGGTATATTCAGGCCCTTAACATTGTGGGACACCAAAGTAGGCACACGGCCCAGTGCCGAATAAGCCATTGTTCAGGAGTAGTGAGAGATGGTGGACTATGCCTGCAATCACAGCTAAGTAGAGATTGAGACCTGTTAGAGTTATACACTTGTACTGGATTTATCACTTTAGAAAGCAACAAGGATAGGAGAGAAAAACACAGTGAAAGTTAGAATAGAAGAAGTAGGTAGAGGAAGTAGGAGGTTTGGTGTTAGCGACTCACCTAAACAGTTAAACCGTCCGGGTGGGTCAGTACTTTAGTGCCCAAATGAGGACTACTCTCCTCACTCAGGTGCACTTTTGGGGGAACAGGGGAGACTCGCAGCCGAAGTGGCAACCACCGCTATCCAAACGAGGATAACAATAAAGAACTATCAAAGACATGGAAATGTCAAACCCCCGGCCCATCTAAGCATATTAATTGTTCCTAATGATCTTCTCTGCCGTGAGAAGAATTATAATTAACTATCAACCGAAAATAATAACGGAACATAATAACAGAACATCAGTTAAGCTAAATATTAGTGGAATAATTTAGGAAGGAGTGACCAAGGTGGGAAAGGTGTAATCACCTCCCATCCTGTTTAACCTCCCCTGAGTGGTGGCTTCTGGTTGTAGATAATGAGCCCTATGTGACCAGGAAGGAACGCATTCTGTGACTATACCACTTCTTTACATCATGAGTCTTATTCATAGGGTGTTACATCACCGGTGTGTAGGATAACGTCTAGTTCCTGTGATGCCTCAGGGCAGACCTTACCAGAAAAACGAACCTTCAGTGCATATTGCAAAGACAGTTCCTCCTGCATTAAATATTCTGTTGCTGGAAAAGAAAGTAAGTCATGTGTCTGGGTGCTGCACTTGCTTGTCCAGGACCTAGGAAAGCCTGATGCGTCTCCGATATCTAAACTCAGTATAATCATCATAGTCTTGGTGTGGTTATGTTAAGTGAGCTCAGCAGGTGATCGAACGTTTCCTGAAGTACGCTGATTACAAGTTTCTTATCCCACGCTGACAGATTAAGGTAAAAGGTAATTGCACTATTAATCTTGGTCTGAGCAATATGCGATCAGCAAAGGGAGGTTTTTAGTTGGAAACATCGTACGATGAGGTACAGGCTCCCTGCTTAACCAGTGGATGTATTGTGGTGGCAGTCTATGTGTAGTGAAATCGGGATTAGGCAAGGGTCGCAGCAAAATCCAAATGAATTAAGGTTGAATCTGTCATTGAAGGCTTATGGTGTCTGTCGAATGTTCAAAGAATGTTTGACGGAGCAGCTAAACTGTATGACTCTGTATAGTTTAGCTGCTCCGTCGAATCTTGTTAGAACTTTCGACAAACACCATAAGCCAAAGATTCAACGTTTGTATGTTTTTCGATGCTTTGTTGAATCTTTGTCGTTCATGTTGAATGTATATAGTTCAAACAGAAAATGGACTGGTGATAGTGATCACTGATCAGACAGGTAACAAGATATAGGGTATATAGAATCTATATAGAATCTCAATCTATAATATAGAATCTATAATAATAAATCCCCCACAACACGGGCAGCCTCTGAGGCTATCACAACACTAGCAACACTAGTATCACTATCAAGTTCACAACACTAACACAATAGCAGCAGATTATTATGAAAAAGTTAGGTTGAACTGTAGCTTGCTTCACTATTGTTCTGCTGCTGTGCTTATGCTTAATTGCTAAATAGTTTAGGTTCTCTGACAAACGGACCAGCTAAGATTGACTGTCTTCTGAAATGATTCAGTGTGTGTGTCTCTCTCTGCTAGCAATCGTAAGTGAAAGTAAGTTGGCTGTACGTGTTCTTAGTTCTAGCTATTTTACTGCTCCTCCTCTTTGGTTACAATCAGCCAATAACATTCATCATCATCATTATTTTTATTTTACTTCCCCCACCCAATTCCAGCAGCGATCTTTTCTCTCTATGTCAAATCTTTTCTCTCTATGTCAAATCTTTTCTCTCTCTATGTCAAATCTTTTCTCTCTACGTCAAATCTTTTCTCTCTATGTAGAATAATCTTGGACTAATAGAGCACTAATAGAGGTTAGGTACACTCAACCACAAGTTCGATGGACACAGATTGTTATTGTCAGCGTTGAATCTCCTATCTATATCGAACTGTTGTCACAACGAAAATAAAGCATTTGTTTATGTCGGATCTTTTGTTTTTTGGATTCTGCACTTTCGTTGTCGTTTGTTAAAACGATAACGAAAATAACTGAAATTTGGATGAAAATGCATTGGGATGAAAACAAATGCACATGTCTAGTGTATAGCCTTGTCCCTATTCTTTCCTGCTGTCTCAGCGTTCAACGGCCATCTTTTCAGTGAGGACTAGCAAGTTCGTTTTAAGGTCTGTGATGGCTGCAGAGAATGAGGGCTTGATGTCTGCTGCAAAGCCTGACATGTCAGCATAAGTGAGGTGATGGTCGGGTCTCGCACTACCGTTATCCTCTGTAGCAGACTGGGAGTCCTCGCTGAGATCCTCCTTGTGGTGTACCGGCGCCATCTTTCCCCCTGCAAAGATTCGCTGTATCGCTGCTTGGTTTTTAAATATCTCCGAGATATTCCTTCCCGCTGACACTGCAGTGGAGCGGCAGGATAGGGTGTGTTGTGCGTAGCGGTTCGGTTTGCTCATCATCGGTTGATGGCCGACAGAAAAGGTGATTAGGGCCGCGGGTCAGACGGAGCTCCTCATTTAGGCTGCTATCTCCAGCGCGTGCCAAGCTACGTCCCAGAACCTAACTTCTACTCTCTGCCACACCCTATGATCCCAAAATGATGGAAAGCCTTATCAACCAATCCAGAGATGAAATGGGATAGTAGGGGCATCGGAGTAGTTAAACATGTACGCTTACTGAAGCTTACTGGGTTTCTAAAGAAGACATTTTAATGGCAAATTCTATGTCTGCTGTACCTGACCCAGCTTTAGTATATTTTCTTCTCACTACACAAATAACTAAAGTAGCTGCTGGAGAATGTAGAGCCTTTCTAAAGTAAATTGTAATAAGGTGTCACCACTTTTTATGCTATATGTTCTATATACTCAGGGGCGGACTGACCATTCGGCCACTCAGGCACTTCCCGAGGGCCCCGGGCCACTAGGGGGTCCCATCAGGGTTGCCAGCCTCAGTAAAACCAGGGACAGTATGTAAAAATCGGTGTTTTTTTTTTTTACATCTGTCTCTGAAATGTCCCTTACCGACATCCTTTTGGTCTAAAAATCCCAAGATTATAGGTGCCCCACCTCTTAAGGTACCTTCTCAGCCAATAGAAACATGTCTGTGTATATTGTGTGATTGTATACTGTGTGCGTATACTGTGTGGCCCCATAATCTCCTATTGCCTGGGGGCCCCATGACTTGTCAGTCCGCCCCTGTATATACTAACAATATATTTAATAAATGAACACTTATCTCTAGTTAAGAGAATTGGAGAAGAAAAGTTCTTTACAGCATTAGAAAATCAAGCTTATAACTTTGTGGTTTTTGGTTCTCATTTTCTAATCTTAATGCTGTTTTATCAGGCTGTAGAATTCTGAGCCAAGGCTGTTTTCTGCAAACTGTGCTTTTCCCCAGTGACTGAGATAAGTACAAGTAAATAAAACAACATTTTGCATGGATTATCTGACTGCATCAAATAACCCTCTGCTGCGCCCTTACAACTCCACACTAGTCCCTCTCAGGAACAAGATGAGCTTAGCTTTAAAGGGAATCTATATTTTTAGATATATACTGAATGTGAATGTGGTCATCCTAATTTTTTTTTTTTGCTATACTATCACCACTCAAAAGTCCATTAACTACTTGCCTACCAGGCACGAACACCTCCTTCCTGAACAAGCCATTTTTCAGCTTTCAGCGCTGTCGCATTTTGAATGACAATTGCGCGGTCATGCAACGCTGTACCCAAATAACATTTTTAGCATTTTTTCCCCACAGATAGAGCTTTATTTTGGTGGTATTTGATCACCTCTGCGGTTTTTATTTCTTGCGCTATAAACAAAAGAAGAGCAACAAGTTTGAAAAAACATAATATTTTTTACTTTTTATTATAATAAATATCCAATTTTTTTTTTTTTAAACGAATTTTTTCCTCAGTTTAGGCCGATACGTATTCTTCTACATATTTTTGGTAAAAAAAAATCACAATAAGCGTATATAGGTTTGCGCAAAAGTTATAGCGTATAGGGGATAGATTTATAGCATTTTTATTATTTTTTTTTTTTACTAGTAATGGCGGCGATCTGCGATTTTTATCATGACTGCGACATTGCGGCGGACATATCGGACACTTTTGACACATTTTTGCTATACTATCACCACTCAAAAGTCCATTAAGCTCCAAAAAATATGAACACTGAAACACATAAAGCTGAATTCCAACTTTCTTTTCACTAGAACTGAATGGAATTATCGATCTCAGCTTAGATCATACCTCTGTACCATGTTGTTCTGTTGTCTCCGGATCCCCTCATATTCTACGTTTAGTTGCGGCTTTGTATCATGTGACACTCTGAATATCCTGCTGATAGACTCTGTGCCTTCTACAACCTCTTCCTGCAGCAGCTAGTTTATAACACTTCCCTCTGTAGTCTTTCAGACTCTGCAAATTTTTTAAAGGGGTTGTAAAGTCTCAGTGTTTTTCACATTAACCCCCCTGGCGGTATTCCCGAGTGTGGCTCGGGGTGGATTTTCAGTACCAAAAGCGGTAACCCCGAGCTACACTCGGGATTGCATCACAGGATCCAGGAAGAGGTTACTTACCTTGTCCCAAGGATCCTGCAATATCTCCCCGAACTGTGTGCGAGCCGTCCTCCGCTCGATGTATCACAGAGCTGAGCTCCATTCCCTGCGAGCACTGCAACGCGCGGGGACGGAGAACAGCGCCAAATTCAAAAAGTAAAAAACACAATACATATACAGTATACTGTAATCTTACAGATTACATTACTGTATCAATTTATTTTACATCCCTTTTTGTCCATAGTGGTCTGTCCAGTGCCCTGCATGCAGTTTTATATTATAAATACTGTTCTTTCTGCCTGGAAACTGTAGATTGTCCATAGCAACCAAAACCGTCCCTTTACATCAAAAGTGGTTTTAGAAAACAGTGATAATAAATTAGAATCACTTGCAGAATTGAGCAATAGTGATTTGTGGGGAAATCCGTCATCAGACAATTCTGCAACTGAGCAAATTTCTGTGTTTTTGATTTGATTACATTATTGAATAATTTTTATTATTATTATTATTTGTTATAATTATTTATAGTTCTTTATTATATTATAATTTATGATTTCGTTTTTTCAAACTTTATCTTCCCCCGGATGTCTACTAGACTAGGTTTGGACAGATTTAAGTGAGTTATTCCTAAGAATTATAGGCCTACAATATAAAGCGCAAAATTTCCATGCAAAATAATGGTACCGCTTTCAGCACCAAAAATCTGAAATAATCATACTGCCAGGGAGGTTAATGCATTCTATGTATTAAAGGTGAAAAACCTTCTGTGGTGCAGCTGCTCCCCAAAGCACACCTTTTTACTTACCTGAACCCTATCTTTCCAGGGACGAGCATGAGCCCAGCAGCTCCACCCTTTTTCTTGTGTCCTCATTGGATAGATTGATAGCAGCAGGAGCCGTGGGCTATCACAGACACAGAAACCTACTGTATACAGCTAAAGAAGATAAGTTACACATAAGCTGACACTGGGGTTGTGCATTTACATGCACAATGCATCTGTTGTTTTTGGGGAGGAAAAGCTGGAGTTCTTCTTTAAAAAAGGATATATAAGCCATATGACTCTCTAATAGTCTAAGCTTCTCTTGAAGCCATTCATGAGTCCTTCCTAACCTCTACACATGTATATGCACACATATTGGTTATATGTATAACATTTTATACAAGGTCATGCAAATGGGATAGGGTGGGGTGGATTTGGTTTTATAATTGTTTTTTTTTTCAGGAATTGTCTGTCTTAGCACAATTTTGTATGAATAAAGTACTTTTTGTATGGTGCATTGGTTTAGTACTGGCATTTGTTCAACATCGTTTCATAGTTACATAGTTATTCAGGTTGAAAAAGACACAAGTCCATCTAGTTCAACAAATAAAAGAGAAAAAAAAACAGCATTGGTATATGTTCATTATATCAAGGGGGCTAGGTTGAATTTAAACTATGTTTTATATGTTTTTTGCAATTTTTTTGCTACTCTTCAAAACCAATTATTATTATAACAGCCTTTTCTGCAAGGTTACTGTTGCAACTGTTGGACAAACAGATAGCTAATAGAGGGTAGCGCATCAAATATGTATATAAAATGTGGTCATACAGATATGGCACAGCAAGCTTTACAATAACTCAGGAACAGCATACCGTGATAGTTTGCCTTGAAAAGAGTCACCTACGCATTTTTTTTTACTTCAGTTAAATATGTCTTGGGTTGGAATATTCAAGGAAGTATAGCCATTTACACAAAATATGGTGTAAATAGGGTATCTTTTCTGGAATACAGATAAAAAAAAAAAGTACAGTAAGTTAGGTTCAAAGGAAAAAAGTAAATGATCTATCCATACACATGCTCACATAAGCAATCAACCCTGTCTATTTAACCTGGTTTAAGCATATGACAACAATATACACAATTAATTGTTACTTGCTTCAAACGAGGGACAATCCCTTATGATGTATGCATCTGGATAATAAGGGTCTCCTTGGTTGCTCAGGGGAGAATGGCCATAGCTGGTCCAGCTTGTCCAATCTTCAGCTCTGTGTGTCTTCCTGCCAGGCTCTAGCCCCGTGTGAGCACATGAATGAATGAATAACTTGTATAGCACTACATATGCAAACTAAATCGCCTCAAGGTGCTTTTGCCGCCAGTCTCCTTCTGGGTTTTCCGAAGAGATGAGTCTTGAGCTTCTTCCTGAAGGCCAGATATTTTTTTTCCGAGTGGATATCCGCGGGTAGAGCGTTCCATAGCCGTGGTCCTTGGACTGCAAACCTTCGTTCACCTTTGAATTTTTAAACGGGTCTTGGGGATGTGGAGGAGGTTCTGGTTAGTTGACCGGAGAGGGCGACCTGGGGTGTAGTGCTTTATTTTGTCGCAGAGGTATTGCGGGGCTTTTCCTTGTGTACATTTGTGAGTGAGGCAGAGGATCTTAAATGTAACTCGGTCTTTCACGGCTAGCCAATGGAGGGTCCTCAGGGGCGGGGTGATTGATTCCCAGGGGTTTTTTTTAGTTACCAGTCTGGCTGCTGTGTTCTGGGCGATTTGTAGATGTGAAATTTGGTATTTTGGAAGTCCTCGGTAGAGGGAATTTGCATAGTCGAGTGGGCTCTGTGATCTCATTTCCTCCCTCCCTGTATTTCCTGACAACTTCCTTTTTAACCAGCCCTTTTACCATTTGGTGCAAAATATTAATTAACATTTAAATAGAGGAATCCCAGCTACTAAAATTAATCCTTCCTTCCATCTGATAAGTAAATATTATTTTTAATACATTTGTGCCATAAAAATCACTAAAATAGCCATGGCAACACAACATGACGTAAATAAGATAAATTAGCTGCATTTCCCTCCATCCCAGTATGATGTAGGAGAAGATTTATGGTCAACGGCACTCCGATGCGAACTACCTTTATTAGATAATGTTCAAAAGGTTTGCTATCTGTTAATAATACCCAGCTGTATATGATCATAAGGATGTCATTTATTCTATTCATTGGCATGGCTGAGACATGATGGGTAGCTATTATCAGGTGCTTGAAAGCATGAAATGTGTTAGCTGTCTCTGCTCCACAGCTTCATTCTCTTTCTATAAACATTGTCTAATAAAGGTTCTTTGCATTGAGGTGCGGTCATCCATATATCTTCTCCTACATGTACTTCATTCAGTGCACCCGGGTCCGTCACCAGATCCTTCGTGGAGGCATAAAAAAAGGGAACACACCTGGAGTGGTAATCTTTTCTTACTTTTATCCCAGTTTTATGTTGCAGCTGAAAGGCAAACTCAGAACATTGGGTATGGACACTCATGATCACTCTCCCTGCATCCCACAATTATTTTTTTGTGTCTGAGTTATCTATAGCCAGACCTAAGCACAGTTTTATGAGAGCCATACATAGCCCTGGACCATTCTTGACTTAAATACTGGCGTTTGTAATCAGGTTTTGGACAAGTTGATCAGAAGTTCAAGACAGAGGGCAGTACTGGGAAGAGCAGGCAACACATAGTACCTGCTGTATAGTTGTTCCATTACTTTGCTGAGTCTGCTCTGAATACAATTTCGCTTTTGCATTATGTGGAACTTACCTGCAAACAAAGCCCTCGTTGTCACCGCTGGAGGCCACATCCATCTTCACCCGTCTTCTTTCTGGGTCCGCAGGCTCCGTCAGCTTTCAGCGCTGTCGCACTTTGAATGACAATTCAGCGGTCAATCATGCAACACTGTACAGAAACAACATTTTTGGCTTTTTTTCACACAAATAGAACTTTCTTTTGGTGGTATTTAACCACTTCCCGCCCAGAAATAGCAAAATGACAGCGGGGAAGTGGTTCAGTTATCCTAACTGGGCGTCATATGACGTCCAGCAGGATAAGCCACCATCGCACGCCCATAGGGGTGCGTGGCGATCGGTGGTGTAGTGTGTCAGTCTGACAACATCACGATCTTGGTAAAGAGCCTCTGACGGAGGTAAAATGGAAGAGCCGTTTATCTGCTTTTCTTCACTTGCGTCTGACAGACACGAGTAGAGGAGAGCCGATTGGCGGCTCTCCTAATAGGGGGGGGTCTATGCTGATTGTTTATCGCACAGCCCCCCCCCCCCCCCCCCCCCGCGCGCGCTGATGCCTGCCCAGGACCACCAGGACCACCAGAGATGCCCACAAACAGGTATGCCACCCTAGACCACCAGGGATATGCCAATCCGTGCCCAGGCAGCTGCCAATCAGTGCCCATTAATAATGCCTGCCAGTGCAATCAGTGATGCCTATCAGTGCAATCTATCAGTGCCATCCATCAGTGCCCAGCAGTGCCACCTATAAGTGCCCAGCAGTGCCGCCTATCAGTGCCACCCATAAGTACCCATCAGTGCAGCCTTCCAGTGCCCATCAGTGTCGCCTATCAGTGCCCACCACTGCCACCTATGAGTGTCCATCAGTGCCACCTATGAATGCCCATCAGTGCTGCATATCAGTGCCACCCCATCAGTACCCATCAATGCTGCCTATCAGCGCCTATTGTCAGTGCCCATCCGTGCCATCTCATTGGTGCCACCTCATCGATGTCGCCTTATCAGTGCCCGCCAGTGCAGCTTATCAGTGCCCATCAGTGAAGTAGAAAACTAATTTTTTTACAAACTTTTATAACAGAAACAAAGAAAAACTCTATTTTTTTTTGAACAGTCTTTTTTTATTTGTTTAGCAAAAAATATCAGATCAATTACCACCAAAAGAAAGCTCTTATTTGTGGGAACCAAATTATAAAAATTTTGTTTGGGTACAGTGTAGCATGCACGCGCAATTGTCATTTAAAAAGTGCCTGGTATTGAAGTGGTTAATCCCCACTGGGTTTTTTATTTTTTGCTAAATAAATTAATAAAGACAGAAAAAAAAAAAAAAGTTTTCATAGTTTTTTTTTACAAACGGGTACATTTTCTCTTTCACTGATATGCACTGGTGAGGCTTCACTGGTGGGCATTGATGAGGTTGCACTGATGGGCATTGATGAGCACTGATAGGCTGCACTGATGGGCACTGATGAGGCGGTACTGGTGGGCACTGAAGAGGAGGCACTGATGAGCCTGCACTGACAGGTGGCACAGATGGACACTGATAGGTGGCACTGATGGGCGCTGGTAGGTGGCACTGATAGGTGACACTGATGAGGAGTCACTTATGGGCACTGGCTGGCAGCACTGGTGGGCACTGATTGGCAGCACTGATGGGCACAGATTGGCAGCATTTGTGGGCACTGTTGGGACTGCACTAATAATCGATAAAACTACATTGGGGGACATTGTTTCTTATTTTTAATAAACAAATTGTCAAAAAATGATGTGTGTGTGTGTTCTTGTTTCATTTTGACACTTTTTTTAGGCAAATGAATAGGGTTAAAATGTACCCCATACTCATTTACATTGGGCATGGGGAAAGGCACGGATCTGGGGGCCCCTTGTTAAAGGGGGCTTCCAGATTTCGATAAGCCCCCTGCCCGCACACCCCCCACTACCACAGCCCAAGGGCCAAGGTATGGATTTGGAGAGGACCCCCAAGCCGTTTTTTTTTTCAAATTTTTCTATTGCCGTGAATGTTTTTTTTTTTATTCAGCTGTAAGGCCATTGACAGGCGATGACTCATCCGTTGTTAAAGTGAAGTTCCAACGACATATAGCATTTTTTAAACTAAATCCATCTGCGCCGCTCTTGTTCATTATTTATTAACCACTTCACATCCGGCCATAGCCGAATGACGGCCACAGCGCGGATGTGAAATCCCGGGAGGCCGTCATATGACGGCCTCCCCTTTCCTTTTTCCCTCACGAGCGCGCAGCAGGGAAATTCTGTGTTGGCCGTGTCCCTCGGATACGGCCAATCACAGATCGCTGTAAACGGCCAATAACAGCGGCCGTTTACAGCGCGATCGCCCTGGCCAATGAGAGATGATCTCATATGTAAACATATGAGATCATCTCTCAGCGCCGCTCCTCCTCCTCACACAGAGACAGCGTGTGAGGAGGGGGAGATGAACGGCTGCAGCGCCGTAAGTTTTTAAAAATAAAAAATCAAAATCAAATGCCATCTGTGCCCACTGCCACCACTGCAATCTGTCCCCAATGCCATCTGTGCCCAGTGACATCGCTATTGCCATCTGCCAGTGCCACCCCCAGTGCCATCTGCCAGTGCCATCCCCAGTGCCATCTGCCAGTGACATCCCCAGTGCCATCCCCAGTGCCATCTGCCAGTGCCATCCCCAGTGCCATCCCCAGTGCCATCTACCAGTGCCATCCCCAGTGCCATCTGCCAGTGCCATCTGTCAGTGCCATCTGCCAGTGCCATCTGTAGTCAGTGCCATCTGTAGTCAGTGCCACCTGTAGTCAGTGCCACCTGTCATTAGTGCCATCTGTCATCAGTGCCACATAGTGCCATCTGTCATCAGTGCCACATATTAGTGCCATCTGTCATCAGTGCCACCTGTCAGTGTCATGTGCCATCTGTTATCAGTGTCACCTGTCATCAATGCCACGTATCAGTGCCATCTGTCATCAGTGTCATGTGTCATCAGTGCCACGTATTAGTGCCGTCTGTCATCAGTGCCACGTATTAGTGCCATCTCTCATCAGTGCCACATATTAGTGCCACGTGATATCAGTGCCATGTATGAGTGCCATCTCTCATCAGTGCCACATATTAGTGCCATCTGTCATCAGTGTCACGTGTCATCAGTGCCCCGTATTAGTACCATCTGTCATCAGTGACACGTCAGTGTCACGTGTCATCAGTGCCACGTCAGTGTCACGTGTCATCAGTGCCACATCAGTGTCACGTGTCATTGTCCTGGTGCTCCAGGGCCTTCAAAAGTGTAATAGGTAGTCAACAATTTAGATGTGTAATTTATGCTCCTAGAACACGTGATGGCGCTCCCTGCATGTTGGGCCTCTCTATGTGGCCAGGCTGTGGAAAAGTCCCACATATGTGGTATCGTAATACTCAGGAGGAGTAGCAGAATTTATTTTGGGGTGTCATTTGTGGTATACACATGCCATGTGAGAGAAATAACCTATTACAATGACAATTTTGTAGAAAAAAAATAAAAAATAAAAAAATAATTCATTTTGCAAAGAATTGTGGGAAAAAATGACAACATAAAAAAGATCACCATGCCTCTTACTAAATACCTTGGAATGTCTACTAAATACCTTGGAATGTCTACTTTCAAAAAGGGGTCATTTGGGGGGTATTTGTTCTTTCCTGGCTTGTTCGGGTCACAAGAAATGAGATTGGCCACCAGTACATCAGATGTGATCAATTTTGTATAATTCACACCACAGATTGTAGAGTCTGTAACTTTCACAAAGACCAAATAATTTCCACTAATTTGGGTTATTTTTACCAAAGATATGTGGCAGTATAAATTGTGGCCAAAATTTATGAAGAAAAATTAATAATTTCCTAAATTGTATCACAGAAACCAAGAAAAATGCGTTTTTTTTTTTTTTCAAAATTTTCGGTCTTTTTTCAATTATAGCGCAAAAAAATAAAAAACCCAGAGGTGATCAAATACCACCAAAAGAAAGCTCTATTTGTGGGAAAAAAAGGACAAAAAAATTCATTTGGGTACAGTGTTGCATGACTGAGTAATTGTCAGTCAAAGCGTGAGAGCACCGAAAGCTGAAAATTGGTCTGGATGGGAGGGGGGTGTTGGTGCCTGGTAGGCAAGTGGTTAAAAAACTAACCTTATAATCCTCCTGTTTGGGCGTTCCCATCTTCCCATCTTGCTTGTGGGCAGGCGAAGCCCACAAGGATAAACTTTGGGGATACGGTGCTGCTGAATAACCAGCATGCACCGCCGGTTCTTGCACATGCGCAGTAAGCACACCTCGCAGCACAGGAACATTTTATGGGTGGAACTCCGCTTTAAGGATGCATCGGCCAAAGCTTAGCTCAGTTAGGGCTTATGCCCCGTACACACGGTCAGATTTTCCGACGGAAAATGTCCTATCGGACAATGTTTTCGGAAATTCCGACCGTGTGTATGCTCCATCGGACTTTTTCCGTCGGATTTTGCGACGGACAAAGTTTTATCTCCTGCTCTCAAATTTTCCGACAACAAAGTCCTATCAGACTTTTTCCGATCGCGTGTAGCGAATTCCGACGGACAAAGTGTCACGCATGCTCAGATCACATTATAAGACCAAAGCTATTGGCTACTAGCCTCTACGTAGTCCCGTCGTAGGCAACAAACGTCACCACGTTCAGAATGATCGGATTTTCCGACAACTTTGTCCGACCGTGTGTATGCAACACCAGTGTCGGACAAAATCCGTCGGAAAAAATCCGATGGATTTTGTGGTCGGATTTTCCGACCGTGTGTACGGGGCATTAGAATGAACTGTGCAGTGAACAGGCAAACGGGCGATGTTCGGGTCGATCTAATGCTTGGTCCAAACTGCTCACCCAACACTGCTGTATAATAAATGTTTGCAAAATGTATAAAGCGGTATTAAATCCAAAAGCAAACAATGTACACAACAAATCATTTTACTAACAGTGAGTATAAGTGAGTATAAGTTTGATGTCTCATTTCTATTTCACATTACTTCATAACAGAAAACACTATTACTGATTTTAACCTCATGGCTGTATATGGTAGCTGCTTTTTGGCTATCGATATAGCAGAGACACAATACTCTGACCTCTTATATAGCCTGAAATAAATCAAAGAAAAAACTTCAAGCACAAAGACCTAAGTACTAATGGTGTCTTTGAAACCTCTGACCATCTCTACAGCTTTGCTACATTAATTTGAGGCCAATACTGCAATTATCATCATCTTCTGCACGCAATGCTGAAATCACAGGGCACCTACTATACAGAAGAATTACAGAATTCTTAGCCGTGCATACATCCTTGGTTTTTACCTTTCATATAGAAACACCATGCATATGAAATGGATGACCTTAGATATCTTGTATGTCATCTATAAAACCTTTTCTTTTGATATAAAAGCTTGCATTTTCTATGCACTGTTTCAGTTAAAAAGGTACAAATGTAATAAAATCTTTTTTGCATAACAGCATTACTCTATATCCTAATACAGGCCAGTTTAAGGGATCGTGCTGACAGGTGTTGTTTTCCTGCATTTAACATGTGATTTGAACACAGCATGACCCATTGAGGTGTGTTTGAACTGCAGACAAAAAAAACGTTGTTTTCTTGTCAGAGCTACATTTACCATGTGAACACACCAGCATACCACGCAGAGACACTCAGAGCCGCTCTGAGACACTCAGAAACACTCTGTTCCCGAGTGTCTCAGAGCATCTCCGAGCTTCTCTGAGTGTTTCTGAGTGTCTCCAGCCCCCCCCCCTACCTCTGGCCACATGCGCTACTGCATAGTCAAGCAGTGGCTGTGGAACAAATTATCTGAGTTTCTATTGATTCCTATGGGGAAACTCGCTTTGATATATGAGTGCTTTGGATTACAAGCATTCTTCTGGAATGGATTATGCGCATAATCCAAGGTACTACTGTACTGTATTTATCTTGGCCCTGGTTTCTAGCACTTCTGAAAGGCATGGGTGATGTCACTGTGTCTCATTGCTGCCTCTTGGGATAGCTAGAGGCTTGAAATCCTGTGGGAATGCAATCCAGGCCATTGCAGTGGGGCATCCTTGCAGGTTTTTAAGTGCCTACCTTTCTCAGGAGGCATTGGTGAGGCAACATTACTCCACCCACACCTTAACCACTTGACGACCAGCCGCTGTCATTATACTGCGGCAGGTGGGCACAATCCCGTAAGCTGCCGTAGCTGTACATCGGCTCCTTTAGGCGGGATAGCAGGCATTTGCAGCCGGAGGCGCGCACATGTGCCCGCTGTACTGCGGGGGTGCCGATGCTCGTGACCGGCAGTCGCGATGACCGCCGGCCACAAGCGATCGCGTGCACGAGAGGCAGAACAGGGAGGTTCTGTTCTGAGAGGAGATGCAGATCGTGAGTTCCTAATAGCTAGAAATCAAGATCTGTCATCTCCTATAGTCAGTCCTCTCCCCCTACAGTTATAACACAGAGTCAGGGAACATGATTAACCCCTTGATTGCCCCCTAGTGTTAATCCCTTCCCTGCCAGTGACATTTATACAGTAATCAGTGCATTTTTATAGCACTGATCGCTGTATAATTGTCAATCGTATCAAAAATGTGTCAAAAGTGTCCGATGTGTCCGCCATAATGTCGCAGTCAAAGTCGCAGATCGCCGCCATTACTAGTAAAAAAAAAAATAAATAATAATAATAATAAAAATGCCATAAATCTATCCCCAATTTTGTAGACGCTAACTTTTGCGCAAACCAATAAATATACGCTTATTGCGATTTTTATAACCAAAAATATGTAAAAGAATACGTATCTGCCTAAACTGCGGAAAAAAATTAGCTTTTTTAAAAAAAAGTTGGGTATATTTATTATATTAAAAAGTACAAAATATTGTGTTTTTTTTTTTCAAAATTGTTGCTTTCTTTTTTGTTTTTAGCGCAAAAAATTAAAACCGCAGATGTGATCAAATACCACCAAAAGAAAGCTCTATTTGTGGGAAAAAAAGGAATTTTGTTTGGGTGCAGCGCCTCACGACCGCACAATTGTAAGTTAAATCGACGCACAAAAATTGCTCTTGTCTTTGAGCAGCCAAATCTTCGGGGGCTGAAGTGGTTAAAGAAGCATCGGAATCAGGGAATCAAGGTGAGTATTTTTTTTTCCTTTTAAGTTTTATTAAGACCTTTGTACAGGGGCGGACTGACAACTCATGGGGCCCCCGGGCAATAGGAGATTATGGGGCCACCAGGCAATCAGAGATTATGGGGCCACACAGTATACACACACACAGTATAAAATCACACAGTATACACATACATGTACACACAGTATTCACAGACATGTTTCTGTTGGCTGAGAAGGTACTGGAGAGGTGGGGCAGCTATAATCTCAGGATTTTTAGACCAAAAGGATGTCGGTAAGGGACATTTCAGAAACAGATGTAAAAAAAAAACAGATGGTTTTACTGAGGCTGGCAACCCTGATGGGGCCCCTTAGTGGCCCGGGGCCCTCGGGAAGTGCCCAAGTGGCCGAATGGTCAGTCCGCCCCTGCCTTTGTAGGAGATTTAAATTTGCAGACCTTTCATTTTAATGGAAGGATTGCTTTAATAAGGAAAAGTGAAGGGAGCAAGTGTGAGTGAAAATGGTGATTTACAGTGAAAGTTTGGTTCCACCACATAAACATCCATACTGGTGTCCAGCACTGGACATGAGTTCCTTAGGGTTTATTATATGCTTATAAGTCTACAGCATTTCAGCTATCCAACCAGGTAAGGCCGGTAGCACGTCTGCATATGAAAAAATCAGTTTATTCTTTATATCGTGACAAAAGTATGATATTGGAGTGCATTTTTCTCATAAAAGCTTGCTGCAAACAATACCAAAATATATTTGCTGTGATTTCTGCAAAGTATTAATCAATAATCATTAACAGAAGCTATTTTCTTGGAAAGATTATTGGAAAGATTATTGCAATTTATTGCAATTTAATTTAATCTCTAATCTTTTTACAGTAGTATTTGGGTGGGTTAATTTGATGTTTTTTTACTTGATTATAAGCATGTAATAAAACTCTCTAATCTTTTTACAGAAGTATTTGGGTGGTTGACTATATGTAGCTTTTAATGCAATTTTTTCTTTTTCTATATATTTATTTATGAAGGCATTAGTCTCCACCTTCATGCAATAATTAGGTTTTTTTGCATTTTTTTTGTCAAATTTTGTTTGTTTTTACTGGTCAATGGATCTCTGTGATCAATAATACATAATTAAATGAGTTTTTAATGCAAGCAGTGCATGTGTCTGAATTTGACCTGCTATCTGCTTCTGGAGGTCGCTGTTCAGCAGGATTGGAGTGTAAGAGGAAGAAGAAGAAGTAGTAGCTATTTGTCATCTGCTTACAAGGAGCATGCTGATAGGAGGAGAGAGCAAAGTAACAGAGAGGTTTTCCCCGTCACTATGCTGCTTCTGCTTTCACTGTCACAGGCTGGGGTGGGTCTAGGACATTTTGTGCTCAGAAGAAGCACTTCGAATATAAGTGAATAATGCAACAAAAGCAGCTTTTTCTTTTATGCAGCACTCTCCTAGTAAGTATTAGGCTGCTAGGTAATTATGGTTTGTCTCCTTCTGTAGTCAATGGAGCAGTGATTGTTTATTTGGGTCTGTTCAGGATTTCACAAGCTGGGAGCTTGATTGCTTCTCCTTGGCACTAGAAGAAGTTTCTATAGCTTAGGGAGGGAGAATTCAAATTAGCTACCTGAATATTGGGGCCTAGGCAATCCCTGGGGAGGTGTGCTCATCTGGTGGCTGGAAAAGCTAATAAATATTATGAACCCTGGAGAGATTCCTTGGAATTCACCAAACCTGGCACAGAGAGATTTTGCTAAAGTGTTTCTCATGCATTCTAGAAGTGGTGATAAATATACCAAATTCATGTACCTGTCTACAGCTTGTACCTGAATTTGGCCTAGCTGCTCCACTTTTATAATGCACTGAAGACATTTTGGCAAAATCTGTCTGCGACAGTTTTTCCCTCTGAACACTAAAAGAGAGTCTGTCTAAATTAGCTCCAATTTTGAATTTGGTACATTTAATGCAACACAATGTAGAAATGGTGCGTCCAGTGTAACACAATGTAAAAATGGCACATTTTAGAATTACTAAAGAAGTCACTGTCAGAACCAAAAGTGCTGCATATTCTTCATGAATTTGGTGCAATACAGTAACAAGAAGGATTAACACTAAAAAAGGTGTGCAGCAGCTTTATTGACTTGCCTTACCCAGCAAGCCCTGTTGCCCCTATGAGGCAAGCCTTGGATTGTGCTGCTGTTCTCTTGATGCAGGAGAGCCGGAATTGGCTGCAGGACTTCACCAAAGGGATCTGGTCTTAAGAAGGATTTTTCTTGAGATTGTCCATGGCAACCAAAAATTGTCCCTTTACGTCAAAAGCGGTTTTAGACCAGCTAGAAAACAGAGATAGTAAATTAGAACACTTGCAGAATTGAGCCATAGTGAATCGTGGGGAAATACATTTTATTATTATTATATTATTATTTTTTATAAATATTTATAGTTATTTATTATATTATAATTTGTGATTTTGTGTTTCAAACTTTATCATGACCAGGGTGTCTACTAGACTCTTGTTTTAGACAGATTTTAGTGTGTTTTTACTAAGAATTACAGGCCTACAATATAAAACACCAAATTTCGATGCAAAACAATGTACCACTTTGAGGCGCAAAAATCTGACAAAATCATACCGCCAGGGAGGCTACGCATTAGGCTCAGGGGGTTTCTTTGGCCTTTATTATAAAAACTTGGTCAGATTATTCCCCTCTTTGATGTTTTTAGATTAGAAAAATTCTATAATGATTATGTATTTCTAGTTTATGTTATTATTTTATCTGAATAATGTTGTACCTAAACCTGATAATTATTTCATGCCTGCATAATTCCTAGACTAAATAAAGTGGACATTAATCATTTTCATTTTAAACACAATCACACTAAACAAAGTGTACGTTTTACTAGCAGGTATTAATTATTTATCAGGAATTGAGGTAATAACCCTTGCAATGCCTATGAACACCTTTCTTATCAGAAGAACCATACCGTCTTTAATTATGCTTAATGCACTGTAAGCATCTATTTTCTGGACAAAGATGCTCTCCCAGGGATGACCAATCATGTAAATCCTTGTACATGTGCAGTAGCCTGCTCCTATCGCCAGTATCCTGCAGAAGATCTAACTACCTGGACATTGTTGTGCTTGGGATGGCTCAGCTGTGTAAAAAAACAAGCACATAAACGTTTAATTGTTTATCTGAATTATACATAAAGAATCTCCACCCAAAGAGTTAACCTCATAGAATGTAAAAAAGATCAATAAATGATAACATATTCTGAAATATTATATCAATATATAATGTAACCCAGTTTACAAAATTTTCTTGCAAACACAGAAGAGCTCAGTGGATTCAAACAAAAGCTTGAAGCGGGGGTCAGCAACCTGTGGATGGCGATCTACCAGTAGATGGCATTCAGGTGACTGGTACATTACAGTCTGGGCTTGCTGACCCACCATCCCAGAGCATCAAATAGAGTGCAATGCAGAGAGACTGCTTGTAAAGTTGGAGCGGTAGTAGGGAGCAAGAGCTGCATAATCCGAAGCCTCCTCTGTAGTGCCGGCTCCTGACCCATGTGGAGTGATACCAACTGCACTCCATCTCTTATCCTGGCTAGTGGTCTCCAGAGTGTCGTCAGCAGCAGGTCAGTGTGAAGCAAAACACTGGGCATAATAGTATAGGGCTGCTTTCACACTGATGTGCTGCGGTTTACACATACCGTGGGTACAGTGCAGTGTACCTGCAGCTTTCCTGTAGATTTGCTGCACTTAGCCATAGACTTCTATTATATCCTGTGGGTTTGGTGCATTTTCTGAAACCCAGGAAACAGTAGCACATCAGTGTGCAAGCAGCCTTATAGGGGGCTCAGGACAGTAAGCATTAATTTCCATTTGCAGTTTGGGGTGTGGTAAAACCCCATAGTTAAGACATGTTTTTTACCATCCCTGCCCCAACCACACTCCCTTTAGCTGCAAACAAGGGGTTAAAGCAGGCAGCGTTGTGTTGCTTTCTCGCCACCTGCTTTAACCCCAGGGACCTCACAGAAGCATGCAGTTGCGGAGCACTTGCAGAGTGGCCCCATTTACTAGAATGGGTAGCAGTTGGCAGGCGGTAGCACCCACCAAAAAGCAACAGAGGGCTTAATTCCTCCAGCGGCATGTGTACACCTTTGGCTGCTACCTCAGCAGCTAATGGGGGTAGGAATCGAGGGCAGTAAAATCGCGACTCAAATGCAGGGCTTTACTGCCCCCCCCCCCCAACTTTATGTGTGTACGAGCCCTAAGAGTCCCGCTGCCAAATGCAACTAGGGGGTCATTCACAAGTGCAGCAGGCAAGTGCAGCAGGCACTGAAAAGCAAACCATATGTGTTTGACAGGTGGTGAGGAGGCAAGATGTTGCCTCCTTACCACCAGATTTAAACCCATGATTGCCGTACAATGCACATGATTGCGACACAGTAGTACAGCAATTAGATGTTTAAATCAGTTGTGGGGAGGCGACACTGTGCCCGGTGATCTTTGGCTTCTCCCATGTTGTTCTGGTAGATCTCCACCTCTTTAAGTTTGCCTACCCCTGGCTTAAAGCTTAAAGTAAAAAATTTGTCTTGGATCCAGATGCCATCTGAACAAAATAAAAGCTAGTGTCAATCATCTTTGACTCCACTTCCACATACATCATATTAATACACAAAAATACACATTTGATGTTCAATAAAGATTTATAGGGAGCTGTTGACATTTAGAATTTAATTTGAAATGCTCAGGCTGTGCAGACACAGACTCACGCTGTAGAGAGCATACATCAGTAGACTAATACAGTAGAAGCCCCTCCTAGGGATCTTTCCCTGCAGATGACAAAAAACAGGGAAAGATTATGAGACCATACAACAGCGCTGCAAGAGTTAAAGTACTTACATGATTTATTTAAAAAAAATACAGTGGCATGATATATATGATTTAGGTAAATTAATTATGTCAATTAACACGTATCTGCTTAGTATCAATTTAACCTTCCAGCTCAAGCTAATCAACTCAAGCTAATCTCCAAACATTCTAACTTCTTTACTATCCCCATAGTGTAACCCACAGATGTAAATACCTTCAGTCCTGGTCCTGAGATACCCTAAAAATACCTTCAGCCCTGCCAGGCAGCCATTGCTTGAAAATAGTCCCAGCTGTCTTACTGTCTGCATATATTCCTATGGTTTGTCCATACTCCTTTAATGGCTGTCTTCCAAGAGTATGGACTAAGCAATAAGAATGAATTAGGGCCTAATCTGAACTTATTTAGCCAAAAGGCTGTACAGAGCCAGGCAAGGTCACACAGTGAAGATTTCAGCTTGGTTGAGGGTAAGGGGGGCGACTGTAAAGGACAAATTCACTAAATGTGAACCTGTCCTATGGCTCTAGCTCAGATCTTCCCAAGACCTTCAACCTGATCTCACAAATAATTTTTAAATGTTGATGCAACCACAGACATTCTATGGGAATTAAAAAAAAAAATCTATATCTGAAAACTATGGAGTCTGGCTTAGTCTGGTACATTTCTCCACGGTGGTCTGACATTTCAAAAACAGTTTAGCCAAGTTGCATTTAACTGGAACAGATGTTTGCGACTGAGGCTAAAAATGTACATTTTTGTTTTAGTGTACGATAAGAAAAGTAGATTGTAAGCACCACTGTGACAAAGACTATTGTAAAAATGTAAGCGTATAATGAAATTCTCTCCTAAAATATATTACGCATGTGAACAATCTTAAATGCAACAGGGTTGATTTACAAAAACTGGAAAGTGCAAAATCTGGTGCAACTATGCAAAGAAACCAATCCGTTTCCAAGCTGAAGGTAGAAGCTGATTAACTACCATGAAAAGCTACACCAGATTTTGCACTCATTCGTTTTAGTAAATGAACCCCAATGATCACTTTAGGTGGCAATGTAATACATATATATAGATTTCTCATAAATCCACTCTTTCATACTGCAGTGCCCAGTAATGATATGTATGCAATCTATTCTTTCGATTAAATCCTGAATATATATTTTTTGAACTGGCATTCCATGCATTTTCTATCTGGACTTATACATTGGTAATGAAAGAATTACAGAACATATAAACCCTATTGCATAACTGCATAATATTTAGGAAAACGTTCACTACTTTAAAGTATACATATTAATAGCATGGTGTAAAAACGCAGTATGACCCATAATTAAGAATGTATAATTTTAAATTCAACAACTGCCTGCAATGCTGAAGATCAGTCAAATCTTATCAGCAAAGGATAACTGTCTATTCACTGTTCTTGACTTTACATTTAAAGCTCTTCTCCACTTAATGAAAGTACAGCAATGCATAGGCTGAAAATGGATGGAAATAGAAATGACAAGCCTTACATTAAAGACTACTGGGTCTAAATGTTTATACATATTCCTTCTTATGAACATGTTTTTCTTGCATCAATTTGCATGCTTTTAAATGAATCAAAAGTTTCTTGGCTTTCAATTCTAACTTTTCAACTAATTTGAAGAAGAAAGCAAGACCTACATGGCTTCATGGATCTCACATCAACTGTCACAATAAAATGTAAAATACACCTCTAAGCGCAGCCACAGGAGACCTAGTTTTTACAAGGGATGCACTGATCTTAGCACCCGCCGTGATAAACGATGCATACAGCAGCTTTAAGCAAGGGACCACTAGTGTCTCTTAGCATCAGAAGCATTTACTACTACATAGTTGTACAATGCAACACCCACAGTGAAGACCTAAAGTGAAATACTTAATACATACAAAGAAAGCTCCAATAAACATATGCCATTATATAGGTAAACTAAAGTGTATCCAAAGCCAAAACATTTTTTTTTTTGGATGTATTCTGTCATCATGTTACCCCATTTGCCTTTTGACTGCTTTGATCCACAAGACTGAAAGAAGGAGGTAGGGGTAGGAACGTCAAACAAGACACCACATCCCAAATATATATGAAAAAACAAAGAAAGGACTTGGGGTTCACCAACCCCTGGGACTTTAAAGGTGTCAGAAACAAGTAATAATAATAATAATAAACATGGGTATTAAATAATATCCATAAAAAATATTTTTATTGATGTACAAATTCATTAGAGAACTTTAAAATGTATTTCCATAAAATGTAGAAAAACAACACAATAGTCAGTACTCAAATGTTGAAACAATTTGCTGACAATTTTTCTTTATACCACTCAACATGTTTCGCTCTTCAGAGCTTCATCGGGAGTTTTTTGGAGTAAAGAATGCGATATACAATATCCTAGGAAAAATCCCCTGGACATAACCAGGAGCCATAAAAGTTAATTGGAATGAATCAGTATTGAATTCGCTAGCAAACGTCTATGTACAAGCAGCAGTGAGCATCTCATCCCATCAATCAAAGCCCATGTAGACCAATTGGGATAGCCGGAGGATGCAAAGCAATTGACTTAGCACTAAAGCCCCTAATTAAGGATGGCGTCTTCTCTTAGTTGAAATACATATAGGGGATAAGGCTTATAGTATAGCCTAATAGCCACCAATCTGCAATATAAACGGCAGCCAAAATATACCGCAAAGTAGCAATGGAATCCTACATGGACCTGGTGCCGGCTAGTGTCTGTGTAGGATTCCATCGCTAGAGCGAGTGGTATAAAGAAAAATTGTCAGCAAATTGTTTCCACATTTGAGTACTGACTATTGTGTTTTTCCACATTTTATGGAAATACATTTTAAAGTTCTCTAATGAATTTGTACATCAATAAAAATATTTTTATGGATATTATTTAATACCCATGTTTATTATTATTATTATTATTACTTGTTTCTGAGAACTTTAAAGTCCCGGGGGTTGTGAACCCCAAGTCCTTGCTTTGTTTTTTCACAAGACTTAAAGGTTAGGCTGTGGTTGGATTCCACCTGATCACTGATATACCATATCCATAACCCCTCCTCAGGCAAAATCAACAGGTAATTTTTGCACTTATTGAACAGATATAAAGATAATTGAATGGTGAATTTAACAGACCAAATGAGAGTAAACAATAAGAGTTCGTTGTTAGGGTTTAAATACAATTTACTTTAATCACGCCAAGACACTTGTTCTAGTAATGTGTTTCCCCCAAAAAAGACACCCACAAATTACTGCTCCTCATTCTCTATCCTCTGGGTTCAACCGCATCAATGTTTTTCTATGGGTTTAAACCACATTCCTTTATCTACACAGACAGTTTCTACCCAGTCTGTCAATAAACCTCATTACTTAGCTGTGTTCAGGCCAAAACCAATTGCCTGATCAATAGATACATTTCAGATCCCAAGGCTCCAGTCTGTGTTAACTCATTTGGTCCTGTATTCCTACTTCTCTGGTTGCTGCCTTTGGCTTGTATTTGGCAATTCACATTTCAAAAGGAATATTATAATCCATCTTGTTCAAGGAGTCACTGTCAGTTCTGCTTGTACTCTGCTGCCACACATCTGGGTCTAGGAAGTCGGCTAGGAGAGATGGACAAGAACACTTGTGGACAGCAGTGCTTGGCATGATGACATCACCAGGTGGATGGACATTCATTCCCATTTATTTGATCCTTGGATGGACTTTGCTCATAATACTGAGAATATTACAGGACTTTTTACTTTGAAAATGATCACTACCTTGCGCCTGGTTAGTTGTCATCAGCCCTTCTAAGGGCTCTCTAATGTGCATATGGCACAGAGGGTCCATGTGGAGGTGGCAGTTTTAAAACCCACCGCTGCCACCAGAAATGGAGAAATGCCTAAACCCATACAGAGTTTTGCCAGCTCACAAGACAACAATCTATGTGCCAGCAGGTTAACAGTGATCACCACTGGGGCAGTTAACCCAACAGTTAACCTTTTACATGCACAAGCAGTAGCTGCAACCATGTGTTACTGTTTATTGGAAACATAGCCGCTATTGTAACAATTCTGACTTATAAGAAAAATCTGTGACAATCACTGTGACATCAGACAGGAAGTTACCAGATATTAAAATATTTTAACCTTCTTCAAGGAGGCAAAGATTCTTCAATTTATGATTAGAGCATTTAGAGAATCAACTTTAAAAAATGTTTTTTAATGAAAAGAAAAATGGAAGAATGGAGAGATATTTCGAAACACACAATAAATAACAACAAAATAAACAAGATTGAAAATTCTGGATTTTGTTTCTGGTGCTGAGTCCAGTTAGCTTCACAGTAGTTCAAGCTGGTGTATCGTTGTCTCTTGCGCTCATTAATGACCCTCAGCATTCATGCATAGTTTCAATGGGCAATTGAAAACTGTCAGCAACAGCTTTATGCCGCGTACACACGACCGGACTTTTTGACAGCAAAGGTCAGACGGAACTAATACGTCGCACATTCCGATCGTGTGTGGGCTCCATCGGACCTTTGCATGCCAAAAATCCGATGGACTTTAGAAATAGAACATGTTTTAAATTTTCCCGCCGGAACTCCGCCGGACTCAGTTCCTAGCAGGAAACCCGTTCGTCTATATGCTGGTCCGACGGATCAAATACGACGCAAGGGAAGCTACAGCACCTGCCCACGAGAATGTTTACAGCGCAATCCTATCACGCTGGTTCTCGGCTACAGGGTACTTTACATCTCGTGCTGGCTGCAATAGGAAAAACAATTTTTTTTTGCAGCGAGCGCGAGAGGGAATGCCCCTCCAAAGCGCCCCCCCTCCTGAACCATACCAGGCCAGATGACCTCAACATGGGGGGGTGGATGCGGGCCCCCACCCCAAAGCACCTTGTTCCCATGTTGATGAGGACAAAAGCCTCTTCCCGACAAGCCTGGCCGTTGGTTGTCGGGGTCTGCGGGCCCGCAGAGTGCCCCCCTTCCCCAAAGCACCCACCCCCCATGTTGAAGGCATGTGGCCTGGTACGGTTCAGGAGGGGGGCGCTTGCTCGCCCCCACCCCCTTTCCTGACCGGCCGGGCTGCGTGCTTGGATAAGGGTCTGATATTGATTTTGGGGGGACTACCACGCCCTTTTTTCGGCATAGAAAAAATCAATACCATGCGATGGGGCTCGCAAGGTGTCAATCTCGCCGTTCAAAATGAAAAAAGGTCCGTGTGTGGGCAAGTCCGTTCATTTGGAAGTCCGCCGGAACTTCGTCGGGAAGACCTGCGGACCTAGTCTGCCGGAAAGTACAGTCATGTGTGGGCAAGTCCGTTTGTTGTGGAACTCCGCCGGAATTCCAGCGGGAAGTCCGTCGGACCTAGTCTGCTGGAAAGTCCAGTCGTGCGTACAGGGCATTAGACCTTCTAGGCATTCTTTCTCATCCTTTTTACCCTAAAGGAAACCTTGAAATAATTTTCACGTCCCCTGCTAACATTAGTCCATTGGGGTCATTAAGAAAATACACCATGCATTGGTGGTCAGTGGGAAGAACATCTCTATTGGTGTGGTGGTTAGAATGCCACCCTTACATACAGATTTAGAGATCATTGGTTTCATGCTACTGGCTCTGCTAAGCAGTGATGGACCTGGATCTATGTAGGCATTATTAAATGGAAGGTCAATTAGCCACAGCTCAAAGAGCCCCTAGCAATCTCTGAAGGAACCCTAGGGTGCCCAGATCCCTTGCTGAGAATGGCTGCTCTCAAGGGTGTGCACTGCTGAAGTGTTTGATTATGCACTCTTTTAATGTCACTTTTCTAATTATATCAATGTAGCACTAACCCCCGAAGGAGCTGCTGGTTATTTTTGGGCTTACCGTTACCTTCTTGACCTCGTATGCATCTAGGGGTTTCCCAAGGTAGATGGCCCAAAGAACTGTAGAAACTGACACTGGATCCACTTTAGGGATTTTTATTTGCAAAACGTTAGACAAAACACAGTCTCTCAATGAAGGAATAGAGGGTAGAGGTGGGAAGTTCAGGTACTCTTGGAACTGCTTGGAACTAAAAGTCTCTCACTATAAACTCCAGGAAATAGCCATGCGCAACTGGATATTACAGCCATCGGATAAATCTCCTCTCAATAGATTTAGCAGCTGATAGGTGATTCAAATAAAGCAGTCTCTGCCACAGACATGGTTGTAGAACTTGTAAGAGAAAAGTCTCTGCCACAGACTTGGTTGTAGAACTTGTAAGTGAAAATTCTCTGCCACAGACTTGGTTGTAATTGAAGGATAAATGAACTTAGAAAACCCTCATACGGTACCAGTATCTTGCAGCTAGTCCGGCGATACCGTACGAGTGTGGATTCACCTGGTGTCCTTTCAACTTAGCTTCCAGGCTCTTGCCGAGCAGCCAGCCTTGTGCATGGCCCTCTTCTGAAGAGTCCTGACCTGGTTGCGTTCTCAGTTGCTGGGCCTCTCCAAAACCGAGACGGCAACGGACCACCTTGGAATCCTCCTTCCAGTTACTGAGACTCGGAAATGGATGGATCCGCACCCCAGGCCATGAGAGCCCCTGAGGGCTGGTCAGGAGGACCAGGACCAAACAGACAGAAAGATCTTCTGGACCGGAACCCAGAAGCACGTGACCTCAGTACCTTAAGTACCCTCTCCCAGAAAGCACAGCGAGAACAACACACTCACTGGTTGGTTCCGAGAGAGATTGGCACCCAATGCGTCCAACCGGACTGCGTTCCTATGCTTGCCAGAGGTGACACTGACACCTATGGCCAAGCAGAACACAGTGCAATCCAGCCAAACTGGTATTGAGACCATAATTTGGAACAATTAACCCTAAAATCCAACTGTGGTTTTAGGAACATTAAATCTACAAAAAAATATAGCGCGTGCTCAAAATTTCCAGATGCCATGTTTTACTGTCCAAGAGCCGACAATTTATTGCAAAAAAAAAAAAATCAGGATTTGATAGACATCAGACATGGTGTTCATATTATGCATGTTCTCCGTAGAAGATGTAATTTGAATAATTCAGCTTCTGGACAATATATCCTAGGCATGTTTGGTAGCTTATTTGTTGGTAACTACTTTTATATTTGGATAGATGCCTGTTATGAAGGTAATTTTATCTTAACTGAGATTACGGGTTATGTGCAGCGTTTGAGAGCTGGTTAATATTAAAACGGGTAGTTTATGGTAAACTAGAACCAGACTCAAATGTATATGGTTTCTGAATGACTTTATGATAAACAATTATGACCAGGATATAGCCTGTTGAGGGCTCTGCTAGAGGCTTTAAGACATGGCAATTTTAGAATGACTATTAGGGTTGGCTTAAGAATTATTCTTCAGATGGGTTTAGTGCCCTGTGGAAGATGCTGTGATTGGAATGTTGTGATTAGGGATGAGCTTGATGTTCGGGTCGAACATAGGCTCGACTCGAACATCAGGTGTTCACCCGTTCGCAGAACAGCGAACATTATAGGGCGTTCGTGGCAAATTTGAATGCTGCGGAATGCTCCATAATGCACTGCATTGCTGTATGATGATTAACCAAAGAATGCACCTGACCTGCATGCTTTGGCCAATCACAGCGCCCTCTGCTAAGAGAGCCATAATTGGCAAAAAGGCAGGGGGCCTTTGGCCAATCATGGCTCAGGGGGACTAAGTCCACACCCCACACTATATAAGATAGCTTACACTGCGGCCATGTGTAGTGTTGTTGGCGCGAACAGAGAGATATATATACAGTCTTGTGTGTGTATGTATATATATATATATATATATATATATATATATATATATATATATATATATCCAATGTAGCCTATATCTACAGTGCATACCGTGGCGTACTGTTTCTAATTCACTTCAGGCGGTGTATTAATATATAAATATATATATATATATATATATATACAGTCTCGTGTGTGTATATACAATATATATATATATATATATATATATATATATATATATATATATATATATATATATGTGTGTGTATATGTATATACTCTGCATCCAGTGTAGCCTATATCTACAGTGCATTCTGTTGTGTACTGTTTCTAATATACTTCAAGCGGTGTACACAGTATCTAATACTGTGTACACCAGAAGAGCAGATACAGCGTAATGTGGTTTAGTGTGCTGTGCTATAGTCACAGAGCACACACACACACAAACACTGCTGTAGATGGCTGACTGGCTGGCTAGCTGGCTGCCTGCCTTAGATGACAACACGCCAGAAGAGCAGATACAGCGTAATGTGGTTTAGTGTGCTGTGCTATAGTCACAGAGCACACACACACACAAACACTGCTGTAGATGGCTGACTGGCTGGCTAGCTGGCTGCCTGCCTTAGATGACAACACGCCAGAAGAGCAGATACAGCGTAATGTGGTTTAGTGTGCTGTGCTATAGTCACAGAGCACATACACAAACACTGCTGTAGATGGCTGACTGGCTGGCTAGCTGGCTGCCTGCCTTAGATGACAACACGCCAGAAGAGCAGATACAGCGTAATGTGGTTTAGTGTGCTGTGCTATAGTCACAGAGCACTCACACACACAAACACTGCTGTAGATGGCTGACTGGCTGGCTAGCTGGCTGCCTGCCTTAGATGCCAACACGCCAGTAGAGCAGATGCAGCGTAATGTGGTTTAGTGTGCTGTGCTATAGTCACAGAGCACACACACACACACACACACTGCAGATGGCTGACTGGCTGGCTAGCTGGCTGCCTTAGATGATAAAACACGCCAGAAGAGCAGATACAGGTAAAGGTGGTTTAATGTGCTACTGCTGTGCTATATTAACACAGCACGCACACACACTAACTACTCCTGCAGGTGGCTGGATTGGTAGAGATTGAGAACAGCACTGAGAAGAATAAACTACCCTGCCTATTTTTTCTCTTTCCCTACACTAATCCCCAGAATCCACAAGCAGATAATGTAAATGAATCACAAGCTGATAATGCAGATGAATCAATACAGCTGATAATGCACAAGCAGACACTGTACAGAACAGTACAGTCTCTCACTGTTCCTAACGCCGGAACACACTACATGAGGCCGCTGGCGCGGCGGCCTTATATAGTGTGGGGCGTGTACTAAACCCCCTGAGATATAATTGGCCACAGGCATCCTGCCTGTGGCCAATTATTGCTCTACTCGCCGCTGGCTCTATGATTGGCCAAGCATGCAGGGTCATAGTGCATGCTTGGCCAATCATCAGCCGGCAATGCACTGCGACTGGCGCAGTGCATTGTGGACCGTTCGCATCACATGAATTTGATGCGAACGGCCCGCATAGTTCTGGGCTCGACGAGCGGACAAACGCCAGATGTTCGATTCAAACGTGGGTTTGAATCGAACACCGGGCCCATCCCTAGTGCTGACCACAACAAGTTCTTTCAGTTACTGATTTCACTGTAACTTGTGTTTTTCTTTTGTTGTAAGCTTGAAAGGTTATTTTTAGTTATGTAAGCTGCATACCTATTGTGCAAGATCCACACTGACAATTTTATTGGAGTACTCCATTATGGAGGAAACTCTATGTTCTTTGTTATAACTTTAATAAAAAGATTGTAAAGAAGAACAACATTGGATTCACTGAGCATGTAAGTTTGATAATTGTGGCTAACGCAGCACAGAAGGTAAGAGAGAGTTGAAAAAAAAGTTACCACGTGGGGGGTGGGGGGTGAATTTCCTCTTTAATATCCTCTGTACAAATTGTCTTCTACGGGAGGACATCATTTACCTATAGTGTACACTTTCTTTCTGAGCGTTTCATTTACTAACATTCCCCCACGGGATTTCATATATGAATTCCATTATCAGCGTGGCTATGCAGCAGCTTATTTGAGGATGATGTATGCTAACATAGTGTGATTGGGGTCATTACCCTTAACTTAACATTGTTCCATCATTTGTTGATAGGCAATAAATCAATAGGCTTCCTAGTATACAAATGGAGCATGGTGTGTTCTATATTTAGAGTGTTACAATATTGGTTGAGTAGACTAAACCTCCTCACACTTGCGGCATTTAGCTTCCCTAATATTGCTTACTATCAGCACTTTATACAAATGATTTCTAATAGTTTAATTAGGTCTATATAGTGCCTCCTACTTTTGATATCACTCTCACTGCACTAATAGACTTCTCTCCATAAAGGTTCATCGTAGCCATGCTTTACTTTAGATGTTGATTTAGTTGCACCTATATACACAGTAATGCCACATACAGATGACCAACAATGCAGATTTTATATATTGTAATACTGACCAACAATGCAGATTTTTATTTTTTTTTACTGATCTATATGCAGCGTGAGAACAGGCACATTAAAAACAATAGGCTGCATTTAGATCAGTAAAAAAGAATGCCTAAAAACATGGCGTTTGTTAGGCATCCATGTGCCACAGCCCAAAATCAGTTTAAAAACTCTTGGTAGCTTCAGTATGCAGCAGTTACAATGGCAATTATCACATTGCTAATCTGTTGTTGCTGCCGGTGAAGCAGCAACAGTTAAATTTTCTGTAATGTTGAAGATGTTTGATCTCTTTTATCCTACATCCAGTGATCTGGTGCATGAAAAGATGTACCTCCATCCTTAAAACTGTAATCCAATTTGGATTTGATCTCTCATCCATCCATCATCTCCTATTTAAGCCACTTCTTCAGTTCTATTGTGTGTCAATCAACATGGAATGTGTCAAGGCAGATTATTAATTGTCAAAGAACATGATGAGAGTTGTGAAAGTTTGTGAAACCACCTTGTCCTAACACATAATCAAAATACCTTTATTCTATTAAGTAATGGACAGATATCTGTTAAAGTGTCACAATGGCTGTTATCTTTCATACCAATGTATCCTATTCATTACTGTAGGTTGCCATTGCCCAACTCCTACAACTGATGCTAAATATTGGAGTATAGCACAACTCCGCAGCATCACAGGCTAAAACTTGACTGTGATGAAATTAGAACTTTGTATGAATTGGATAATGGCAACCTGCAGCACC
Source organism: Lithobates sylvaticus (assembly GCA_028564925.1). NCBI lineage: Eukaryota > Metazoa > Chordata > Amphibia > Anura > Ranidae > Lithobates > Lithobates sylvaticus. The sequence continues at coordinate 552,379,657 of CM053027.1, forward strand.
TGAAGAAAGCCTTGTTATAACCAATTCCCTTTAACAATTATCCAAGAAATTGAATCAATGTAACACTGCATATACCATACCCATGGACACTCAAAATCACTGTAGTGGGCACCCCTAATACAGTGATCTCCACTAGCTTCCAGGCCTCAAGCCAATCAGCTGTCCTGCTGCACTATGAACAGAGGAGATCAACTGCTGAGCACCATTAAGAGAATGCTTTGCATTTTCCAAATGGATGCAAAGCATTCTCTCATTGAACGAGGTGGAGAGCATGGGGTCACTACCCTGACTCTCTGCCTCGTCCAGTCAGAGGATGCTTTGTATTCATTGAGAAAATGCAAAACTATCTCTGAATGTCGTTCATGCCAAACAGATGGCCTTCTGTTTGGCATGAACGACATTCAGAGATAGTTTTTCCTGTGTTCAGAATACAGCAGGGCAGTGGCTCAACACAGGGCCTGGAAGATAGTGGAGATCACTGTAGTAGTTGGGTCTACTGTAGTGATTTCCAGCTTCTGGAGCAGTGATTTCCACACTGTGACCCAGGGGCCAGATGCGACTCTTTGCTTGAACTTACTTGGCCCTTGATACAATATTGCTCCCACTGGCACCAATGATGTGGCACCATTCCTCCCAATGATACCAATGATGGGGCACTATTCCTGCCACTGATATCAACTATGGGGCATTATTCCTCCCCCAAAATCAATGATGGGGCATTACTCTCTCCCATTGACGCCAGAGCATTTTCTACTCCCACTGGCCACAGTCTGGCTTCCCTGAAACCTGAAGGACATTAAACTGGTCATTTGATTAAAAAGTTTCCTAGATGAATCCCACATGTACGGTATACCGTATATATATATATATATATATATATATATATATATATATAGTTATGTTGGTCCAAGTTGGAATAACGTAACCATGTAAAAATTTGCATACCTAGAATTGTGCTTTAAATTTTTTACACAACTGATTCTAAGATGTTAATCCCAATTACATAATCTGGTTTCACACCACATTCATAATAAATGTAGACAATAAAATACATAGAGTTAAGCCGGCCATAGACAGATCGAAATGCAACCAGTTCAGCAGAAACCCGACTAGTTTTAATCCGTCTATGGGCAGGCTGGTAGTTGATACATCGGTCAACTTTAGTACAACCAGGTTTATAGCTGCCGGTGATCATTGTATTCTGCCGGTGGTGAAGGCTCCCCACGCTCCCCATCGGCAGAACACAATATCACTGCAAGAAGGATTCCCCCATCACCACTGACTGTGTTTATGGGGTAATCAAGCAATTTACTTTCCTCCAACCTACTGTTGAAGGAAAGAATATTGCATAATATATGGCCTGCCTTAGCAAATCGTCATATCTTCTGCAAACAAATAAATTTAGGTTAGCATTATTTAATCAAGGGAGTATTAACAAAATTCAGAGAATAAAGGTTTTTTCGTTTTTTACGTAGGTCTAGGCAGACTCTTATGACCTGAAACCCGTTGAGATGTATGTGAACTCAGAGAGCAGGTCACCACGGCAACCAGAATAAATGAAGATTCACATTACCATAAACCCTTTGAGCAATTACATCTACAATTCGTACTGTAGAATTAATACATTTTGTTTAAGGAGGAAAAACAAAGCTAGAGTTACCGCCAAAATCTTTTTTCTCTAACGCTGAGACATTTTACTGAACATCAAAGGGAATACTTAAAATGCAAAAAAAAAAAAATCCTCGAAGTTTGTAATAAAGTATAAAACAGAAGTACACCAATCTTAGGATTTATTTCTGGGAAAGAAGGAACATTTCATAGAGTTTATGTAAAATAGATGGTGCCAAGCCAAGATAAATGTGCATTTTTGCTGGTTCCTGGGCATTTTATTTACTAATAATGTCACAATATCTTAAGTGGCGTAACATTTTGAAAAACATAAAAGATGTCGTTGTAGACATTTGATGTTATAGAAAGCTAAATATAAATCCTTGTACCTCACACACTCTTTAATCTATTCCTATAGATAGAACCTTTGACATTTTCCAAATGCAGGCTGGAGTAAAGGGTCAGACCCAGAATAAACTGATTTCTTTTGATATTCTGTATAGAACCTGGAGGATACGAGATCTTAATTAAATGCCATGGTTGATAAGAAGGAGATTCTCTATTTTTCTGCAGAAGGATCTCTTCATGTTCCATGGTGTTATTTGAAGGGTTGTATTTGCTTTAGTATCACTTCTATGATTTCTTGTGATCTTGTGACAAACATTTGTAAGAATTTTTTTAAAGAACAAGTGATCCATTGTTTAAATAGCATCATACTTCCGAGCCCCTAAGATAGTCAACCATTTTTATATTATTTTGACTAGTATGGATGCTTTTTCATAATAATCTTGGGCTAAATTCTATTTTGTCAGTGAAACAGATCCAAAATTTATTTTAAATGTTTGTTTTCTTTGTGCCTCATTTACACCACAACCCTAGAGTCATAGGTGTAAGCAGGGGGTGTGCTGGGTGTGCCTGGGCACATCCAAATCACCTTGTGCAGCGCCAATTCCCCCCTGTGTCATACCCCCCTTCCCTCTTCTCCTCTCCCGACAGATGCTGCAGGGGATACGCAAGAATGGAGAGTGGGGGAAGAGGCTGGAAAATATGTAATTTACCAGCCCCTTCATTTTATGAATAAAAACAGTGAGTGATCGGTACTGATCGCTCCTTTGTCCATTTATAGCTGAAGCATAATAAACTGTGTTTGTGAAGGAACAGGAAGCTGCTTAGCACAGAGCACTATCCATTCATTCACTGTCCAGTGCAGCTGAGGCTGCAGAGAAAGGGACGGGGGAATCTTTGTCCTCGGTCTCTTTCTCTGTCTCAAAAGTGAGCCATCAGAGGTCTGTTTAGACCCTGATATTTCACCAAAGTCCCCCAACAGGGCTCCTAAAAAAATAGTAAAAATAAATAAAAAATAATTTAGATGTGGTGGCTGCATTTGTTTTCTTCTTTTTTTTTGGCTTCCTCTCCTTTAGTTTTACCTGGTTATCCGGCAGGTAAGTCCATAGTTTTTCAACATAATAGACTGTCTTGCAGATGTAACAGTTAGAGGATTGAGACAAACCTGCAGCCGGCAGCGCTGATCAACTGGAAATTTTACCGATCGATTTCTGTTCAACCACAGTGCTCTTACATGGATCGAAATTCCTGTTGAACCAGTCCATTTTGACCCATATATGGCCAGCTTTACCCTCCAGCACTGCGACGGCCGTGGTCTCCCTTTCCATCACTAGCACCAACTATGTTGGTGTCCATTGTCAATGTTACATTGAATTTTATTAAATGTAACTGCCTACTCCCAAACTGTCATTTGAAGTAAAACACATAGCCAAGTATTATTCTCCACAATTTTTTTTATTGTGTATTAAAAATAAAAAATGTAAATTAAATTAGACATGCTATCTGCCAATATAACTTAACCAAAAAGTACATTCTATGCATCCAAAAATATAGAAAATATACCAAATCAAATCATTATTCAACCAAAAAAATAATGTCAAAGCAATAACTCCAAGGCCAATAATAAATAACACGTGTCTGGTTGACGAACGGGCATTCAGAAAAGAACTGAAAAGCAGGAAATTAAAAGTGTGAACGCAAAAGCGTTAAATGAAAAACGTGAAAAGAAAAGCGCAAATCAACACTCACCAAACTTCTACTAACACGAACTTAGCAGAAGTAGCCCAAAGAGTGGTGCTAAAGAGCTGAAAAACCATGTAGTACGTCACTACGTTTGTAATTGTTGGCCAACATTTGTGTGCCGTGTGTATGCAAGACAAGTTTGAGCCAACGCCCTTCGGATAAAATTCCACGGTTGTATTTGCGGAAAGTCCGATCGCGTGTACGAGGCATTACGCTGCTTAACCTGATATTTCCCAATCCCAACACGTTACAATGCAGCAAGAGAACATGTAAAAACGCCTGTGTACACATATGATCACAAATGGAGATGACCTTACCCTCTTTACTGTTATATGCCCAAGGCTATCATAGCTTTAATAATCTATCACCGATCAAACACATTTACAAAGACTCTATTTTCTTCTTCTTTTTTTTAACATTCTCTAACTGTAGTGCTGAAAAAATCTCACTTTAATATCTATTGATTTACTTGTCAGAAGATCCCTGCTGGCTATGTGCTCTGTAGGTCTTTGGAGACAAACAGCACACTTGTAAGTCCTTTACAGTTCATATCAGAAAACCTATCAATATAAGTAGAAGCCCTTTCACAAGCCATGTATAGTTTATCAATGAGAATAAAAACATTCACAGCATTCAGGTTCATCACAAAAAGGTGCATCTTTCCTGCTGAAATAAATTCCAATATTTATTTAAGGTTTATACTTTGTGAGCTGTGAACACCAAAAAATAAAATAAAAAAAGCAGTCACGTGACCAGAGATCAATTTCAGCCAGACAATAACTGACACCGATGAGAGGATTTATGAAGGTGAAAAGGGCAAAGACGACCGATTACACATCCCGGCTATCTATTTCGTTCCCTAATTGCTTTATGACTTGACCGTTACAATTGTGTTATTCCTTCATGGCAATCTCATACTGCTGTGAATGTGCAATATATTATATCATTATCCAGATCTGTTCTCCCACAGCAGATATTTGCATGACAAATTGTCAATAACTTTCTATTCTTTTTGTTCTTTGATCTTGATTTTTAGTCACATTTTTTTGTTTTATCAGTTTGAGTCCACAGACAAATAGGGTAAATTGAAATCTGCTGACACACGTCAGTCATTGCTTCTCCAGAAATCTGATTTTCATTAAGACTTTAGATACCATAATAAACAAAATGTACATTTATTCCCAAAAAGAACTGCAAATTATTTATTCCATAGTAAAACTGCAATTATTTTTTACATTGAAAAGAAACAGCAAAGGGTCCATGTATAAAACTTTCATTGTGCAAATGTGACGAACATCAGCGTATTTAGAACAAAAATCTCCATGTCTATGTATAAAACTTTCATTGTGCGGATGTGACAAACAAATCTAAAATGAAAACCCATATCTTCTATAATATATGTAGTTCCTATACCATCATCGCCACCTAGTGGTCTTAATGTGTTTTTTTCCTGATTGACATATTTATAGAGAAAAAATGCACTACAGCCACTAGGTGGCCCTGACAATATAGGAACCACATATATTTGAGAAAATACAGCGATTTTCGTTCTAAATGTGTGGTTGTTTGTCACTTCCGCACAATGAACATTTTAGCCCTAAGTGATGCTAAGAAGCATAACATACAACACAACAGCTTATGCTCTCAGTCATGGCTGCCACAGCCTGCTTGGGTCTCCACTGAAGATTGCAAACCTTTTAGATTGGTTCCTTTACATGGGAACAATATGTAAGCTAGTAACAGAATTTACATCCAGACTGCTATGCCCTACCACTGGATCAAGTAACTCAATACTCTCCCTAAACTTTAAGTAGGTTGTACTCATTTATAATTCCTAGATTTCTTTTTGATGAAGTCTGTTTCAATAACGACTGTCATAAGCTATACATGGATGAAATAACAAAACCTTGCAATCAACAGGGCTGGAACCCTTCTTGCAAACAGAGTTGCCTTCTACCAGTGGCGGCTGGTGTTTTTTTGGGGGGGGGGTGGAAAATAAGCCTCCCGTGGCACCTCAACCCACCCACGTTGTTGGCCGGTCCACCAGAACATACTTAATCGGCGGGCACATCGGGGATCATCGAGCACAGCAGGGGGACAGGCTGCGGCAGGCATCTTGAAGCATCTTTCGTGTCCTCTTCCTATCTGAGATCATGGCGGCTTCCGCCGTGCGTCTCCTCCCCTCCTTCTAGGCGCCCAATAGGATCACCTAACCTTTCAGCCAATCGGGAAATGGGTAACAGACCAGCGCTTCCTGATTGGCGGAGAGGCAATTCAGTGTTAGAAAAGCAAATATTCATTTGCTTTTCTAACACATCTGGGTGGACTCGGAGTGCAATGCTCTGCACTCTGAGTCCACCCTATTTTGAAGCCTATTAGAGTCTATGGCTCTAAACAGGGGCTTCAAAAAAACACCCCCGCCACTGTAATTCAGGCACCCGGCATCCTAAAAGAGGCCAGACACCTGCATAGGGATGGCAGCGGTGGCCATGGATAGATTTATGCAATGCATGAATCTATCCATTAACCATATAGGGGGCTGGCGAGGATAGAGGGGGGGCGCCCGTGCACCCTTAATTAAGGGCTGACCCTGCCTTCTACTGCAGCCACTGAAGTTTAAAGCTGATGTCCAGCTTTACTGTTTATTGTCACAACCTCAGCTACATACAGTATACAGAGCTGTGTTCCGGTTGTGAAATGAGACCTTCTTGTCTCACACCCTGAAGAAAATAGAGTCTACATTCAGCTAGTCATAGGCAGGCTTGTGTTCTATCAATGTATACAAAGGTTCTTCTGATTGGATTGGTCAGAGATTGTGACATCATCATCATCTCTGACTCAGAGAGGCTCAGCCAATTAGAGGAAGACTCAGCCAATCAGAGCGTTTATTCATTGATAAAATACAAAGTTGCCTATGAATGGATAAGTGCTGCTCAGCGCAACTCTATTTTGTGCTGGGTGGGAGATAATAAGGTCACATCTCACACCCAGACCACAGTGCTGTATACTGTGTACATCTGAGGCTATATACAGTTTAAACAACACACTGAGTGGGCACACCTTAGTGTAGGAAATAATTATATTCATCCAGCTTGGCCTCACACCCTGAATAATATAGAGTCAGGCTGATCTGCATTCAGCTATTCATAGGCAGCTTTGTATTCTATCAATTAATACAAAGCTTCCTCTGATTGGATTGGTCAGAGATTGTGACGTCATCAGCCCACCTCTCTAACTCAGCCAATCAGGGGAAGCTTTGTATTCATTGATAAAATACAAAGTTACCTATGAATGGATGAGTGCTGCTCAGCCTGACTCTATTTTGTCCTAGGTAGGAGAAGAAGAAAGTCACGTTTCACACATGGAACACAGTGCTGTATACTGTATGTATCTGAGGCTACTTCTGTTTTAGACAGCATGCCCAGTGGGCGCACATTAGTATGTGTAATAATTCTATTGGTTCACCTTGGCCCAAATTAATTATTTAAAGTGAAATAAAGCTGGAGATCAAAGAATTTCCACACATATATACAGACTTTGTGTTTTCAATAGAGATCCCCTGAAAATAGCCCCATATCAAGGTGTATATAAACTGTTATATACTGTTGATATGTACTGTTAATAACTGACCTCTTTAGCCAAATCACAGATAATATGATTTTTCTAAACTTGATCTAAGGGGTAGCAACAACCTTGTCTTAATCTATAACCACTATACATGGAATTGTAGAAGCATAGGTGGCCATTCTAAAGCCTCATACACACGATCGGACCTTGGACCAACTTTCTTGGATTTGGATTTTTGGATTTTTGTCCAAAGGGCGTTGGCCCCAAGTTGGTATTGCATACACACGATCGGACTTTTTAGGCAACAAACATGAACATAGTGACGTTTCAACGTACTGACGACACTTCAAAAGAGGACGTTCGAATACTCCTGCGCCCCCTTTGGTCAACTTCTGTATTGTTGTCTGATCTTTTGCATTGGTTTTGAGCATGCGTGTTTGTACTTTGTACAAAAGTCTGATGGTTTTGTGTACACACGGTCGGACTTTGGTCCATCGGACTTTTGTTGGCAGAAAGTTGGTCCGTTCGCACAGCCAACAAAAGTCCGATGAAACCTGGAAAAAGTTGGTCCGATGGAGCGTACACACGGTCGGATGTTGGTCCAAAACAGCTAATTTGCATGTTGGTTGTCAAAAAGTCTGATCGTGTGTACGGGCCTTTAGTGTCTAGTAACATTTTTTGACCCATGCAGTGTGGCAGCTGTATTCCAAGACTTCATCCATTACGTATTTTGACTTGAAAATTTTGGGGAAAATGTTAAGGTTTATTTGAATCTTCATCTCTGCTAGGACACAGAATCCATGTTCCTCATGTTCTACAAAACCTGCAGAAAAATTATCTTTCAGACAAATTGAAAAATAGATATTTGAGGTCTCAGAGGTAGCCTTCTTAGGGTAGATAATGTTTGATAAAGGTCTGTCCATGGACCTAGCAAAAGTCAAGGTTGGCTTATCCTAAGAAAGGTCTAATTACCTCAAGGCTTTAAAAAAAACTTTGCAATTTTTACAGGCAAATTATTAAAAATGTTACTCTCTGGGACCTTGTCATACAGACCTCAGTCCCAAGGTTAGTTACATTTTGCATTGGCCCATCAAAGTTCAAAAATTGCTTGAATTATTAAAAAATAAATTCTGTACAGCCCAATTTTCATTCATTCTCAATAGAAGCTGATGCTGATTTTCTTGCAAACCTGAATGTGAATATCCTTGTGCCTTCTTTTTCAGGAAATTGTCTTACTCCTTTCTATCAAATGGGCATTCAAACATTGATGCCACTGGCAAGAAGGATCTCTCCATCCAATTAATGTTTATACTGATCATAAAAGCTTGGAATACCTCTAATTGGCTTAAAAAAATTGTGCGCCCTGAACCCACCCAGTTGTCTTTCTGATTCTCCTCCTGGTCAATCAGGAAGCGGGTCCTGAGACCCACCACCCAATTGGCCAAGAGGAGAAGTGATCCTATTATCCTGTTATTTTTTTTTTTCATTCAGCCAGTGGGCTGACCATAAAAAAAAACTAGATTCTTCCATCAACACAAATTAAATGGATGGAGGAATTTCCCCTATTGGGACATTGTATTCTGACAGTGGCACCTGTCAATGTCAGAATATTCTGATCTGCCGCTGCACCTTATTGGCTGACCAAGGAAAAATTTCCAACTCGTGCTTTCCACAAAAGCCAATTAAACAATTGACTTATATCAAGCGTAAAGGAAACACACTGATCAATATTCGACTGGTCCCTGCTAAATGTCTAATTGTCAATCACTGTGAGTCCAGCTGAATATACACTGATAGACATAGAGACGGTATAGGATAGATAGAGACAGTAGGATGTCAAATAAACATATAAAGAGAAAAAGAGAAATGTAGACGAAGAGAGAGACAGCAAGATAGTTAATTAGATATAGTATATACAGTACCTGCTGGGAAGCCAGATCAGACTGTACCACCTTCTCTGAATCCATATGTGTTGACTTCTGGGATGGTGTAGCTGGGTTTGAGGGTCCAACTTTACTCTCCTCCTGCCCCTTTTTCTCCCCCTCCCAAAACCAGCTGGAAGTTGTCCTATGAAAATTAATGTAAAAGTTAATATTAAATATCAAGAAAAAATATTTTTCCACCCCTGGCCATTTGCTGTCTCTGTCCTTTGTATTGATTTCCCTTAGTGACCGATAATGGAGGTATGGTTTGGTGAGGGAAGGTGGTACTGGCACTCCACTTCTTGCTGATTCCTTTTCAGCTTTTATGTCACGTTGTAATCTATCTCACAGTGACTTTCACTTAACCTTAAAGGTGACAGCTGAAATTATCAAGGGCATTAATTAAAACTACATAAAGAATACAGTTTTTTTTCAGCATATACCATTTTTTATATAATACATGCAAAGTGTCCCAGGGTAGGTTAAAGGCTTGTAACTCAATCTGCAATTTCAGTAAGAAAGGGACTTTATGATTGTGTTGCCCTGGGAGCAGGGACGTGTAGTGAGGTCAGTGGCTGGTGAGGCACTGGCTAGTGAGCCAGATATACACAGGTTACGTATTCACAAGTTACGTATTTGATTCTCATTATCTAGGCAATTGCAGTTCTACTAGTTATATTCACGTAACAAAAATATTTACAAACGCTGTCCCTTTAAGATGTTTTTCAGTCATAATTCTAGCACTAGACCTCCTCTGTAACTCTAAACATGCAACCTGTAACATATTTTAAAGCATCGCCTATAGAGATTTTTAAGTACTGAAGTTTGACGCCATTCCACAAGTGTGTGGAATTTCAAAGCATGACATGCTAGATATCTATTTACTCACATTATACAAAAAAAATCACTTTGACGATTTTTTTTTTTTTTTTTTTATTATTCATGAAACTGTTGCATAAAAAGTTGCAACAACCACCATTTTATTTCCTAGGGTGTCTGCTAAAAATATATGTATAATGTTTGGGGTTTTACATGTAGGAGAGAAGTGTCGGAATTGGCCTGGGTGGCAAGTGGTTAATTAAGTGTAGCGGCGACACTTTCACAAGGTGGCTGCTATGTGTGTAATTTAGTTTTTTTCTCAGAACAGTAATGGGGTTCTGAGGGTTAATTGTGTAGGTTAACTTTGGCATCAGTTTGGCTGGGCTGTACTAGGGTTCTGCCTGGTCATGGGTACACTTAAGTGCACATGACAGTCCCAGAACCAGGCCTGGTTGGACGTTTTGAGTATCAGCATTCCCCGGAGCCGAACAGTGGGTGCGTCTGGCCCCGCTGAGGAGTCTGGGGAAGGGTACTTAAGGTGTTGGAATCACGTGTTTTTGGTTCTGCCATAGCTGCCTGTTCCTGAATCTGGACCGGGGTAGCCCCGCGAGGGGGTCCCGGGAGCTTTTTCCATCCTGCAACATGGTCATTCTGATTAGCCCCACAGACCTGCTTGGTCTGGGGCAAAGGATACATCTGTTCCCGAGTCTCGGAACCAGCTGGTCCGAGGCGCAGTAACTGAGGGAGGATTCAAGGCGTCTGGGTGCACTCTCAACTTGGAGGGGCACCGCAGCTCGTGTAAGCGACCGGGGGAGGACTCTTCAGAGGAGGACCAACAAGCTGGCATCCCAAGAAGTGCCTGGTTGCTGGGTTGTCAAGGACACTAAAGAATCCACAGTTTCACAGTACTGCCAAGGAGACAGAAACCATTTCAGGTACTGAAAAAAGGTTCCTATTTCATTCTCGGTTGAGACCAGTGTTGCCAACCGTCTGTAAAATTACAGGCAAATGTACGTAAATGTCCGTAGCACAGAAAAAGTGCCAGTAAAAATGGCTGTGACCAGCTCAGCTTGGAACTGCGCATGCGCAATTCCCGGAGATGCCCGAGAACCAGCTGCCGAGAAGATCCGATCTGCGCCTCAGAGAATTGCTCCGCCCACCACCGCCTCTATGCCAATCAGCATTACTGTAACTATCCCTCCTCCTGCAGCCCATCACATTTGACAAGACAAGAGGAATCCTTGACAACATCACAGAGCTGGTGGAGGTTAGAGACCTTGCGCTTCTCCACCTTCTGTTTGAGGATGCCCCACAGATGCTCAATAGGGTTTAGGTCTGGAGACATGCTTGGCCAGTCCATCACCTTTACCCTCAGCTTCTTTAGCAAGGCAGTGGTCATATTGGAGGTGTGTTTGGGGTCGTTATCATGTTGGAATGCTACCCAGTGCCGGCAGAACTCATGCAGCCCCAGACCATGACACTCCCACCACCATGCTTGACTGTAGGCAAGACACACTTGTCTTTGTACTCCTCACCTGGTTACCGCTACACACGCTTGACAGCATCTGAACTAAATAAGTTTATCTTGGTCTCATCAGACCACAGGACATGGTTCCAGTAATCCATGTCCTTATGCCGCGTACACACGATTAGAAATTCCACCAGCAAAAGTCAGACAAGAGCTTTTGGTCCAAAAATGCGACCGTGTGTATGCTCCATCGGACTTTTGCTGGCAGAATTCCAGCTAGCAAAAGATTAAGAGCATGTTCTCAATTTTTCGGTCGGAAAAAGTTCTGATCGGAAATTCTGATCGTCTGTACCAATTCCAACGTGCAAAATTCCTACGCATGCTTAGAAGCTCGTAGAAGTGTTGTACGTAACCGCATTCTTGACTGTTGAAAGATCAGCAAACTTTTGTGTGACCGTGTGTATGCAAGCCAAGCTTGAGCGGAATTCCATGCAGATCAATTTGATGCAGTGTGCAGCGTATGGTCTGAGCACTGACGGGCTGACCCCCCACCCCTTCAAACTTTGCACCAATGCTGGCAGCATTCATACAGCTATTTCCCAAAAACTACCTCTGGAAATGATGCTGAGCATTTGCACCCAACTTCTTTGGTCGACCATGGCGAGGCCTGTTCTGAGTGGAACATGTACTATTAAACCGCTGTATGGTCTTGGCCACCATGCTGCAGCTCAGTTTCAGGGTCTTGACAATCTTCTTATAGCCTAGGCCATCTTTATGTAGAGCAACAATTCTTTATTTCAGATCCTCAGAGAGTTCTTTTCCTTGAGGTGTCATGTTGAACTTCCAGTGACCAATATGAGAGAGTGATAGCGATAAAACCAAATTTAACACACCTGCTCCCCAGTCACACCTGAGACCTTGTAACACTAACAAGTCACATGACACCTGAGAGGGAAAATGGCTAATTGGGACCAATTTAGACATTTTCACTTAGGGATGTACTCACTTTTGTTGCCAGAGGTTTAGACATTAATGGCTGTGTGTTGACTTATTTTCAGGGGACTGTTATACAATCTGTACACTCACTACTTTACATTGTAGCAAAGTGTAATTTCTTCAGTGTTGTCACATGAAAAGATATAATAAAATATTTACAAAAATGTGAGGGGTGTACTCACTTTTGTGAGATACTGTAAATATAATAAGCTAAAGCTAGTTTCAGAGACGTTAAAAAAATAAAAAAAAACATATGCATTTTAAAGAGACTTTTTGGGTGCCCATGTGCATAAAGCCTTAATCACATCTGAAAGTAGCTCTCCTTACTCTAAACAGAGATTTTGCTAATTCAATGTATTGTTTATCCAATATGAATCTATTACATTGAATAAATAATGGTATTGCCAGAATCCATAAGAGCAAATCCCAGTGGTAGCTTTGATAAAGATTTAATAAAGATCTGTAATTAAACCTGATCTCCAGGCTACATTGGTACAAAAGTACATTGGCAATATAGTTAATGCTTTAAAGTACATTGCCAGTTTCTGTGAATGCTTTTAACTAAACTAATATAAATTGAAATGCATACACTGCTGCCAACTATTCTAACCTTTATGGCAGGGAAACTCAATCCATTTTAATGTTTTTAACTTTGAGATAAATCATATCGATATAAAACATGTACAAATAAAAAAAAAAACAGGAACAATCTGTAATTTTTGGTCCTGTAATATACAGACAACAATGCTGCTCTCATTTTTCAATTGTCCTCAAGCAGTATGCATACACCTTTTAAGCCCCATGCACACGCGCGGACCTCAGCACATCTGTCTGATGTTGGTTTTGCGTACACACGGTCGGACAAAGTTGTCGGAAAATGTAGAATTCTTTATATAATTCTGTCCTCAATTCGCTACACACGATCGGATTTGGTGTGATCATACACCTTTTAGAATTCATGGCACCTATGGGTAAAAGTATAACTAAAGGCAAAACTTTTTTTTATCTTAGATTTTGGACCACCAATTTTATCAGAGACTGGAAGTGAGCATGCCACTAGAACAGGAAGAGAAGAGAAATCTTCCAATGGGACACTTATTCACATGACAACATCGAGGAGGGGATTCATCTTACTTTAGAAAGATATACTCTCACTTTCTCAACAGTGGTTTTAGTTCTTCCCTTCTCTGTCCAATATAAAAATGTTTTGGCTTTAGATATACTTTAATTTTCCTTTATCATTGTAACAAATTTAATCAGACCCTAAGCTTTAGGCTCCATTTACACCTGAGCGATCTACAGCGACTGCTGCAGTTGCTCATTTTTTTAAATATATTTTTATTTATTTTTTACTTGAGCGATTTTGGAGCACACCATTCATTTCAATGGGCCTCCCTCCGCTCCAAGAACACTCAAAAAGAAGCGTATGTACCAAATCTTGGTACAGAGCCAAGATCGTTTGTGGTCAAGATTTTTGCCACAATTGTACCATGATTTGTCGCTGCACATTTGGAGTGCTGTGATTTTGCTGCGATTCTGTAATTGCGGGCAGAATCATAGCGATTCCACCCGTGATCCAGAACATGCAGGTGTGAATAGAGCCTAATGCCCTGTACACACGACTGTTTTTTTCTTCGGAATAAACTCTGAAGGTTTTTCCGACGGATTTCCAACGGAATTCCGCTGAAACTGTCTTGCATACACATTACACCAAAGTCCGACCACCAAGAATGTGGTGACGTACAAGTATGACAGGACTAGAAAAAGGAAGTTCAATAGCCAGTAGCCCATAGCTTCCGTCTCGTACTTGCTTCAGAGCATGCGTTGTTTTTTCTCCGTCGGAACAGCATACAGACAAACGGTTTTCGCAATAGGAATTGGTTCCGTCAGAAATATTTAGAACATATTCCATTTCTAGGTCCGTCAGAATTTTTGAAAAAAAAAGTCAGATGAGGCCCACACACGATCAGAATATACGATGAAAAGCTTCCGTCTGACTTTTTCTGTCAGACATTCCGCTTGTGTGTACACGGCATTAGGGTTTGCTACTGCCAGATGTGTAACGTGCGATTAATATGCCATGATGCTGTTGTTATAATTTTCATTGGTATATACCTTCATTTAAAGTGCATGTGACAGCTTTGAGGATTCTTGGGGAAGAGTAAGTAAGTGCGCTGGCTATAGTTTTTTCTGAAGCATTGTTTTGCCAAAGAAGACATTTACTATATAGCCCTGCTTTAAAGACAAAAAGTCACAAATGATCATTTGTAATAATTAGAATTTCTAGTTTTTTGTTGTAATTCACTTATATTCTCTCCCTGTCAGAGAAGAAAAATATGGTTTCCACCAAGACTGACATGTATCCTGTCTCAGGAATCTTTCACATGGGCATTCCGATGAGGTCTGCTCATTTTTCTGGTGGATCTGATCAGAAGATCCATTCATCCCTATGGACTACTGCTTTTTAACTGGACCCCCTAGGGCAGTGATGGCGAACCTTGGCACCATAGATGTTTTGGAACTACATTTCCCATGATGCTCAACTACACTGCAGAGAACATGAGCATCATAGGAAATGCAACCTTGAATGTTAGTAATCACTTAATTTTATTTCTATCACCAATTATTCTTTTTTAATCACTTATTTAGCGCAGGAATTCACAGTGTTATATACTATTTACCTACAGTTTTAGATTGTAAGCTATATAGAGCAGGGCCTTCTTATCCCTCTTGTAACTGTACTGTCCCCAGGACTTTATTTTAGAGGGAGGACAGGGGAATGCAGTTTTTGGACCTTCAACACTGAATAAATGTAATGGCAAGGGGTGCTGGAAGGGTTATTGATGCTGGCTGCTGGGGGATATATTGTAGCTGGGCGGATCTATTGTTCTGGGGGATCTATTGTTGCTGGGTGGAACTAATGTTGTTGAAGGCTCAATTGTTGCTGTGAGGGATCTACTGTTGAGGGATGGGTGTATTATTATGGGTCTATTGATGCTGGTTGCTGGGAGATCTAATTTTGCTAGTGGGGGTCAATTGTTGCTGGGGGATCTCATTTTGCTGGCTAAAGGAGAACTATTTTCCTGCTTTTCTTGTTATCGTTAAAAAAGTTTCATAAAAATTACTTAGGACCACAAAATGTTAGCTGGTTCTGTATTCTCTAAAATGGGAAGTACTGGCAAGTGGGTTGGGGTGGAACCAAGGGATGGTGCTGGGAGATGAGTAGGAGGAGGAAACAAGAGGTGACTGGGAAGGGTGGGCACTTGCACCTATTCGGTGAGCAAAAAAAGCCCCGACTGTCATCCTCCATTTTGTAAAGTGCTGCGCAGAGTGATGGCACTATATACAGTGCTTAGTATAAATAATAAGTACGATTTTAATCAATATCTCAATGAACACAAGAACAATTTCCAAAATTGTGACAAAACTGAGTTTTATAGAACATTTGTTTAGCTCCATTACATGAAAGTAAGGTTAATAATATAACTTAGATTACAAAATCTTAAGTTTTACTCAAATTAGTTGATGCAAAAATGAAAAAACCCTACAACAAAAATGACTAAATCTAGTATTTTGTATTACTGCAATGATTTGTAAGGACAGCACCAAGTCTTTTAGGCATGGAATGAACAAGTTGGCGACATATTGCAACATCTTTTTCCATTCTTCAAGAATGACCTCTTTTAGAGCCTGGGTGCTGGATGGAGAGTAATGCTCAACTTGTCTCTTCCAAATTATCCATAGGTGTCCGTGTCTGGTCACCTGAGTCCAGGAGACAGATGCACTACAAGGTAGCGGACCCTGTGGCTGACTGCTGCGGTTGGAGCTCTAGGTAATACAGTAGAGCATGTACTCTGTACTACCAACACGGTTGACACTAGGAGGTATAGAGGAAGCAGCAGACTGTGACAACAAAGGATAGTCAGGAGATAGCCAAAGGTCGGGGCAACAAGCAGGTAAGGATAGTCAGGAGATAGCCAAAGGTCTGGGTAACAAGCAGGTAAGGATAGTCAGGAGATAGCCAAAGGTCTGGGTAACAAGCAGGTAGGGATAGTCAAGAACAAGCCAAGATCGGTAACTGGTATCAGACGTAGAAGACACAGCAAGTCGCACACGAAAGCCAAACACACTGAAAGCCAAAGACAAACTGGGGTGGAGCCATGCTTTGAGGAGAGATTACTTAAGCAGCCAGGTGAGAGTGGCTGGCCTCTTAAGCAGAACACGTGGAGAGGTAAGCTGACAGACAAACATAACTGCATATCCATGACAGTCCCATTGGGTTCAGATCAGGAGACATACAGTATAGTATTTGCCCACTGAATCCCTTTCAACCTGTTCTTCAGAGATGCAAGATGTGTGTTTTGGATTATTGTCATATTGGAAAAGTGCACGACGACCAAGGGCACGGAGTGATGGTAGCATCTTCTCTTTCAATATAGAGCAGTACATCTGTGAATTCATGATACCATCAATGATGACACCAGCAGCACTCATGCAGGCCCTACAGAAGGACACTGCTACCACCATGTTTCATTGTAGGCACCATGCATTTTTCTTTGTATTCCTCACCTTTGCAACGCCATACAGTTTTGAAGCCATCAGTTCCAAAAACGTTTATCTTGGTATCATCACTCCAGAATACACAGTCCCAGTAGTATTCTTCTTTTTCAGCATGGGCCCTAGCAAATTCTAGGTGGACTTTTTTGTGCATGGGCATTAGGAGAGGCTTACTTCGTGGACGACACCCATGCATGCTATTCCTCTGCAGTGTGGGCCGTATTGTGTCACGCAAAGGCACAGCTTGAAGCTTGTGGGCCCGATGCAAAAGTTGACCTGGGCCCCTCCCCACTACTTCTAATGTGCGTGCAGATACATCCACCGCACGACAAAGATACTCAAAGTGGCTTAAGAGTTTTGAGTTCCCAAAATTCCTCCTTACATCAAAGGACAGGGATTACCGCTGGAAAATTCGAGGACAGGGATCACAGCTGGAGAATCAGGACAGGGATCACCCCTGACAGATCACTTGGCAGAGCTCATTTCCCATCCCAGCACTGTACAAGGCTGAAATCACATTCCTTTACACACAGTCTGTCAGCATTCACAGGGTGTATCTGGCATTTATGTTGCCATTCTGACCTGTGAAATTCAATGGTTCAGAACGGCAGTGTAGTTGCAGTAGGCGGATGCACCTTTTGCAGATCGTGGCTGACTGGCTGTCTTGTAAAGGAATGTGATTTCAGCCCTGCAGAGGAGGATTAGTATAGAGTGCTGTAATGGGAAAGGACCTCAGCAGTCGGGCATAACATCCAGGGTGGAGGGGGTGGTCAGGGGGCTTGGGGGGGGGGGCAACTTAGATCTGGGAGGGCAAAGACATGTGACACAAAATCTGGAGCATGCAGCCCCTCAGGAGGTGTTAAGGGATTTGTTTTATGATGATATGACAGGGAGGCTGCAGGGGCCCCCTGGAGCTAGGGTCGGGGTTGCGATTGTGACCTCTGCAACCCCTAATGCTACGCCCATGGTGTCACTGGAAACAATCACCCCAGTTTGTCTTTCTACTTCTTTAGCTAACTGCAGTGAACTTGCATGATGATTTTCTTCAGCCCGTCTCATCAGAAGATGCCCCTGTCGAGGTGTTAACTTCTGTGGACAGCCTGGAAGTCTCTGTTAGATAGTTGCAGTTCCATCTTTGTTAAATGTTTTGTCACTTTTGCTACAGTGTCCTGACTGATAATTAAAGCTTTGCTGATCTTCTTCTAGCCTTCACCTTTCTTGTGTAAAGAAATAATTTTCTTTCTCAGGCCTTGTGACATTTCTCTTCCATGTGATGCCATTGTCGACAGCATGAAATCGGAAGAGGTTTTCTTTTATTAAGTAACGCCCTTTTATAGTCAACTGTCTGCTGGACACCTGTTTAACCACTTACCCACTGGGCACTTAAACCCCCTTCCTAACCAGACCAATTTTCAGCTTTCGGTGCTCTCACACAATTACTCAGTCATGCAACACTGTACCCAAATGAATTTTGTGTCCTTTTTTTCACACAAATAGAGCTTTCTTTTGGTGGTATTTAATCACCGCTGGGTTTTTTATTTTTTGCGCTATAAATCAAAAAATACTGAAAATTCTGTAAAAAAAATTAAAAACAATTATTTGTTTCTATTAAAAATGATTGCAGAGTATTGGCGAGTATTGGCAGAGTAGTGCAGTGTTGCACAGTATTGGTAGAGTATTGCACAGTGGTTGCAGAGTATTGCACAGTGGTGGCAGAGTATTGCACAGTGGTTGCAGAGTATTGCACAGTGGTGGCAGAGTATTGCACAGTGGTTGCAGAGTATTGCACAGTGGTTGCAGAGCATTGCACAGTGGTTGCAGAGCTTGGGGGCAGAGCATTGCACAGTGGTTGCAGAGTATTGCATAGTGGTGGCAGTGTATTGCACATTGCAGGCACTGACTAGCGCTGTGGGCACTACATATCCAGCCCACAGCGCTGGTCCCGTCTCTCCCCCTTTCCGCTTCTCCCCTCTCACTGTACCGATCGGTACAGAGAGGGGAGGGAGGAACCGGCGTCATGACGTGACGCCGGTTTGTGTACATGTGATCGCTCTGTCATTTGACGGAGCGATCACGTGGTAAACGGCCGCTGTCAGCGGCTGTTTACTGTGATGCGCCGAGTCCTCGGGACCCGGCGGTCACGGATGTTCGTCAGTGCGCGCCCCAGTTTCTGGGAGGACGTCCGCGCGCCGACCGCGCTGTACCTGTCTTTCGGCTATGGCCCGGTCGGCATGTGGTTAATAAATAATTAGACTCACCTGTGGTTGAATTCTTGTTAATTAGGATTTTGTTGTTTAAAATTTAGCTTTGCTCCTAATGCCCTGTACACACAGTCGGAAATTCCGACGGAAAAGGTCCGATCGGATTATATTGTCGGAAAATCCGATCGTGTGTGGACTCTATCGGACTTTTTTCGTCGGAAAAAATTTGAGAGCAGGACCTCAAATTTTCCGAAAACAAAATCCGATCAGACTTTTTCCGATCGTTTGTAGAGAATTCCGATCGGACAAAGTGCCACGCATGCTCAGATCAAATTACGAGACCAAAGCTATTGGCTACTAGCCGCAACGTAGTCACGTCACAATGAACGAACGTCATCACGTTCCGCACAATCGCATTTTTCGACAACTTTGCCCTACCATGTGTATGCAACACCAGTTTCGGACAATATCCATCGGAAAAAATCCGACGGATTTTGTTGTCGGAATGTCCGACCGTGTGTACGAGGGCTAAGACTTTCATTGGGGTGTATTCATTTTTGCAACATGGACTTGAATGAATTTGTTGGAAAAAACATTTTTTGTGCGTGTGCAAATTACCATTATCTTGGTTGCAATCAATGGCCCATATTTGTGGGAGTATTTTGTAGTATAGAAAATGTTGATTCTGAAAGGAAAGTAAAGGTTTTCTGACAAATCTGTTGGGGTGTGCTCATATATGCTGAGCACTGTAAATCCTGCAATATAATATTAATAACCAATTAGATATTTGCTTGCAGTTTGTAGCCTCTTCTATAAAAAAACATCTGCAGTATGAATATCTACCGACTACATTACATTTTCTCATTTTTTGAGCATTCAGACCGCAAAACAAAGAAAGCAATCATACATCAGGAGATTGTTGAATATACAATTTTTTGTTTTGTAGATATGTGTACCTGTGCCGCCTCTTTTATTACTTGACAATATAATATAAAATATTATAGAGCCTCTAATGAGTATTTTAAAGCTAAGTATCGTCTCTCATGCATCTGTATAGTTTTATTCCCTTCCATTTTCATCAATTCCATTTTGATCAGTCATAACAATTGCCGAATAATATGATGTTTTGGTTGGAGGTCATATAAAGAAGAAATTATTACAGAGACTGAAGGGAGAGAGTTCACATGGCTCATCCATAACCATCTCAGAAAATGTGAACTCGAGGGCTGCCTTTAATATTGTGCTGGATTAGAGAACCATTAAAATGTTTCTCGAAGTGCACAAGAGCACAAGAAGACTGTAAGCGATCATTAGAATAGATAATAATCTTTCTCTGTACACAGCTGCTTACCATGCTTTGTGTCAGTTGCGTGTCACTGGATCTGTGATTGCCATCTCCTTCTTTCATTACTAATTATTTGCTGGCATATCAGGCGCTTTTGTATAGCACACATGCTAACACCACTTACATGAACTAATGAACTTTGTAGAAATTAGATTTCGGCATGATGACATTCAATAAACTACAAGGACAAGCTTTTGGTTTCCAGGTGTGAACAAGAGACTAAATATAATGAATGTTTCCCATCTTCAGAGATCTATATATAGTACCTGGTTTTCGTACTTTTGGTGAATGTAGCAGCTGTGATGCTATAATGGGCTGGATGCATGAAAGGCTGGAAAGCGGCACAGTGTTCCCACTTATAATTATCACTTAAAGCTGAGCTCCTGGCACATACAAAAACACCAATTAATGTAGTTATGTATTAATTTAAAAAATCCTTTTTTTAATGCAGCTAATGTAAGTGACTGTATTTGTGCCAACATCTGCATCTTATAAACCAAAACTAGTGTAGCGCAACCAATATAAACAATGAAACAATAAAACAATAATAAAAGTCCAAATGTGAAAAATCCACCGTAGTGCAACTCTAGGCGACAGTTCATAGAATTGTCAATTCATATGACTTCAGTGACCACCATCTCTAGCTGGAATAGGAAAAAATACAGTTCCTGCCACCCACATGCCCAGCGTCTGAATGTAAGCTTGTCAAAGCTGTTGGCTCTCCAACTTCTGCCTTTCAGCCTGGTGGATTCTGCCCCCTTCCTCGAATTTGCACAATGTGCTGTACCACAGTGGCAGGTTCCCAGTCGCTACTACTATACTACTCTGTTCCATCTCTCTACCATCACGTGGAAGGGAATGTTCTGGCATAGTTGGGCAAGGCAGTCCGCTGTAAAATCCACCTTACTGCTGACATGTGGTCCAGCAAGCAAGGGCAGGGACGATATATTGCATTCACAGCACACTGGGCACGATGCTTGCAATTCGAAAGGATGCAGGACAGGACTCGGTGCTGCAGCTTTTTGTGCCCCCACATCTCCATACAGCTGGTGGTGATGATGCCAGACCTGTGAGCTCTACCCCCTCCTCCTCCTCCGCCATCTCCATGTCCTCCTCTGCAGAATTGTCCTATGAAGATCAGGTACACCCTAAGCGTTCAAAGGGCTATTCTCTTGGCTACAAGGTGCCATGCCGTGCTTCAGCTTCAGGGGACAGGAACCAAACTGGAGCAGAGATTATTGCAGCTCTGCAGGGACAGGCCCAGAGGTGGTTCACACCATGACAGCTTGAGCCAGGAATGGTGGTGTCCGATAATTGCTCAAACCTCCAGTCAGCCCTTAGACAGGGAAAGTTGACACATGTGCCATGCCTGGCACATGTCCTCAATTTGGTGATGCAGCATTTCCTAAGTATGTACCCAGGGTTGCAAGATGTACTAAAGCAGGCCAGAAGAGTCTGTAGCCATTTCAGGTGGTCATACACAGCCAGTGCTTGGCTGGCTGAAATTCAGCGGGAATTCTACCTGCCCGTAAACCGCCTGATTTGTGACATGCCCACCAGGTGGAACTCAACTTTGGGAATGCTGCAGCGGCTATACATGCAGCAGAGGGCCGTCAACGAGTACCTCTGCCAGTACGGCACAACAGGCTCAGGTCGCCTCTGCTTTTTTTTCTAATGCCATCGACTGATCATTAAGGATGCATGCACTGTATTGTTACCATTTGAGGAGGCCACAAGGATGGTGAGCAGTGACAGTGCATGCATCAGTGACACAATCCCTGTTGTGTTCCTGCTGAAGCAGACTCTGCATGGCATTATGGACAGGGCACTGGAGGCAGAGCAGCAGTAGGAGGACTTCCTTTCCTCTCGAGGCCCACTTTATCCAGACACCATTGTTCCTATGTCACAGAACACACAGGAGAAGAGAGGGGAGGAGGATGAGGAGGAAGATTCTGGCACTTTCATAGGCTTTCAAGAAGAGGAAGACATGCGTTAATCTGTAAGCGATGGCTTTCCAACCCCAGAACCCTTGGGAGTAGTAGGTGGCTGGGAGGAGGAAGTTCCTGATTCTCAAGCCTCAGCAAATTTGAGGCGCATGGGCAACCTCATGCTTCAAAGCCTGCGAAATACGTGGCATAAAGACCCAATAATACGTGGCATAAAGGAGAAGGATGATTACTGGTTGGCAACCTTTCTTGGCCACCGTTATAAGAGGAAGTTCTCAGAACTCATCCCGTCCCCACAGAGAGTGCAGAAGATAGAATCTCTTGAGGACACGTTAAAGAGGATTCTATTGAATGTTTTCCCTGACTCCAGTGAGTTACAGTGTCGTGGAAAACATAGTTTTGAGTCTTCAAGAGAGGAGCGCTGGAGAAGGCGTCTGCCTAAGTGAGGCATTTCAGAATATTTTTATTCCTCGCCGCACAGGGCTGTCAGCTTCCACATCCCATCGGCAGCGTCTGCATCACATGGTGGACGATTACCTCCGGGCCAAAACAGAGATGGAGTGCTTTCCAGCTGACGATCCACTGACTTACTGGGTCATGAGAATAGACAACTGGCCAGAACTTGCCCAGTATGCTATTGAGTTGTTGGGCTGCCCTGCATCCAGCGTGCTTTCAGAACGGGGCATTCAGTGCTGTAGGAGGCTTCATTACTGATCATAGAACACGTCTGTCCAGACATCATGGACCGTTTAACTTGACTTATAAAAATGAATCGGTCCTGGATTACCAGCTATGAAGCCCCTGATGCCTGTCACTGATTAAGTCTTTTTGGGATGTGGAATCTCTGCAGGACTTTGAGGCTGCCTAGCTTTGAGGGTGTTCAAAAACTTCAATGTTTTTGGCATAGGTTTCATGGGCACAATTAACACCCAAAGACCAATTTTTCAGCACCTGTTTGACAGGTGCATATGATTGCATTTTTTTACAGCAAGGCCAATTCTTGCTTTTATCAAGTGTACCTCTATAGGGTTATGGTGGGAAGGCGCCCCCGAAACCTAAAGAGTAATTTTTCTGGACTTGTTTGACAGGTGCATATCATTTCAATTTTTTACAGCAAGGCCAACTCTTGCTTTCATTAAGAGTTCCTCTATAGCAGGCATGTCCAAAGTCCGGCTCGTGTGCCAATCGCGGCCTGCGTTCAGGATTTGAATAGCCCGCCTGCTTACTTGGACATATGTATCTTTTGTGGCCCCAGACGATCTCCCAGCGCTGGGGCCACAAAAGATATATATGCTGGCTGCCTTGGAGGGGACAGAGAGGAGGCGAGACGAGTGCCGTACTCACAGGAGAATTTCCTGTGCACACGGCAGCCTCTGTAATGGGATGTCCCCTTTCCTGCGCTGCCATTGGACGACTGTGGTGGGACATTGTATTAAAGAGGCCGCTTAGAAAACAGGAGTTTTTCCTTTATGTAATCTTTTGGTGCTCGTCCCGCCCCCCCTCCCTGTCCCCTCCAAGGCTGCAAATGGATGGACATCATTTAGGCTGTGCTGATGGCAATGGTGAGACTTTATTCATGGCAATGGGGGTGCTGCATTCCTGGCAATGGTGGGTGCTGCATTCATGGCCATGGTGGGTGCTGCATTCATGGCCATGGTGGGTGCTGCATTCCTGGCAATGGTGGGTGCTGCATTCCTGGCAATGGTGGGTGCTGCATTCATGGAAATAGGGGCGCTGCATTCATGGAAATAGGGGCGCTGCATTCATGGCAATGGGCGGTGCTGCATTCATGGCAATGGGCGGTGCTGCATTCATGGCAATGGGCGGTGCTGCATTCCTGGCAATGGGCGGTGCTGCATTCCTGGCAATGGGGGGTGCTGCATTCATGGCAATGGTGGGTGCTGCATTCATGGCAATGGGGGTGCTGCATTCATGGCAATGGGGTGCTGCATTCATGGCACTTGTGAGGCTGCAGATGGGCACTGACCCTTATTTTGCTTCACAGTTCTTTATTTAAAATATAAGTATTTTTTTCTGAAACTTCCCTCTTAAAGTGAAGGTGCGTGTTATACGCCAATAAATACAGTACATTCAAATAACACACCCAAGCCCATCTCTTTACTCAGAATTCTTGCTGAGCAGTGTATTAGTGCTCGAACAAACACACTTATGCCCTCCGTACACACCACAAAATCCATCGTATTTTTTCCGACGGATTTAGTCCGACACTGGTGTTGCATACACATGGTCGGACAAAGTTGTCGGAAAATCCGATCATTCTGAACGTGGTGACGTTTGTTGCCTACGACGGGACTACGTAGAGGCTAGAAGACAATAGTTTTGGTCTTGTAATGTGATCTGAGCATGCGTGGCACTTTGTCCGTCGGAATTCGCTACACACGATCGGAAAAGAGCAGGAGATAAAACTTTGTCCGTCGGAAAATCCGATGGAAAATGTCCGATGGAGCCTACACACGGTCGGAATTTCCGACAACATTGTCCGATAGGACATTTTCCGTCGGAAAATCCGACCGTGTGTATGGGGCTTTAGACCGAATTTTAATGGTTCAAAGAATGTCAGGCAAAATGGTTGTCCCTCACGCACGTTCACATCATCAAATCTGGCCCTCTTTTAAAAAATTTGGACACCCCTGCTCTATAGGGTTACGGTGGGAAGGCGCCACAGACACCCAAAGACCAATTTTTCAGCACCTGTTTGACAGGTGCACATCATTGCAATTTTTTACAGCAAGGCTGATTCTTGCTTTCAGCAAGAGTACTTCTATAGGGTTACGGTGGGAAGGCACCAAGACACCCAAAGACCAATTTTTACGCACCCATTACATCTATCCAAAGTCAAAGTGACACCAAAATGTATCCAAAAAATCTCAAATCCTCTTCCCAGTGCCCTACATTGTGGCCTTATCATACACACTGGCTCCCCAGCTGTTGCTGAGCAAAATAAAGGCAACTAGCAAGGAAAATTACATTTTTTTATTACTGCAGCAGATTCTAGACATGGTACAGCTCTGCTACTATACAGGTAGACTAAGGGGACCCCCCAGGCACTGTGTTGGAAGGAATTTTTCATGTTTATGCTTTCACTTTAAAAATCAAAAAATAACTGCTCATTTAAAAATGAAGTTTTTCACAAACTTTTTTTTCATTATTCGGGTCCGAACTTTCGCGGTGTTTGAAAGTTCTGGTGCAAACCGAACAGGGGTCCATTCGGCCCATCCCTACTTACAGAGATGGCAGGCTGCCAAGATTCTGCCT
This sequence comes from Lithobates sylvaticus, assembly GCA_028564925.1. NCBI lineage: Eukaryota > Metazoa > Chordata > Amphibia > Anura > Ranidae > Lithobates > Lithobates sylvaticus. Next base: position 552,405,450 of record CM053027.1, read on the forward strand.
CCACAAAAATAAAAGGGGAAAGAAGAAACGGTTTTAGTGCCTCTATTGTAAATTTTGAAAATACATTTTTCCACAATGCCTATATCTTCAGAGGTAATTGAGGTCTCCTTTAAAAATATTTTTTGCTGATTATTCAAAATAAATACATTTTATATTGTGCATAATCTGGGCATAAGTTTACTTTAAGTGCTGAGTTGCAAATCAGCTGCGCTCCTATAGCAAAGTGTTCAACGACTGCATTTCCTTTAATTTATTACAATATCTTGGCTTCAATAGACTAGAGTTCATCTTATAATTATTGGCTTAATTTCCAGTGTAACTAAAGCTCCATACCAGCCAACACACATAGATCTGCTGGTACGCTGCTGCATTATCCCCAGTGGTTAACAGAAGCTGATTTAGTATTACTAATAATGCATTAAAATGTAAACTAAAGCAATGGAAGTAATGCTAAATGTGATTTAAAAATATTTCTTCCAAATGCAATGTGGTGTCTAAAGAACTGAGCTAGAACATTGCAGTTATCATTATTCTCTACTGTAGCAATTTTATATCACAGAAGTAAGGGGAAAGAAAGTAATTCTCAGAGTCAGTACGATAACAAGGTGCAAGTCTGGTTTATCTATTGGCATTAAACCTAAATAACTTTTCTGCACTACACATTCTCCTGGATTGGCCTGTCTTTTGGTATTTATTGCTGAGGCAAAGGACATATGCTAGCTGAAAGGAAGCAGCCATAAGAAAATGCTTCTAAATAAGAATAAATACCCATGGGATAAAAAACAAGAAAAGAAAAAAACTTTGATGGGACTTTTTACTTTTCCTCTACATATAGCTTTCTCATATTAAATGTGTTTATAATTAAAGTGTTTGTTACCCTAAAAAAATAAATGATCCTGTCCCTTTAAAGCATTTTATACGGCACAGTGCTTGTGCTGTGTAATTTGGCCCCCTGTAACACCTGAAATACCTGACTGATCCTGTCAGTTCCTGCCCTCCCCTCTTTAAACTGACCACAGTTTATCATGGCTGCTGAGCCCTGACACGTGGTCAGTTTACGTGCCTCCGTCATCTGCAGCTCTCCTGTCTGCTCTCCCAGTCCTCCTCAGCCCTCTCCCCCTCCCCTCTATGCCTGTCAGCTAGTGACAGTGCCCACCCCCCCTCCTGCTGCTGAAATAACTCTGACCTCTTTATACTATTCACTCGTCTCCTAATGACAGGTGCCCCTGTGTGTGATTTTTAAAAAAATTGCAATATATACCTGATTTCAGAGCGCCAGTCTGCGCTCACGTGACCCACCACTTCTCTCCTCCTCTCCTCCAGACTGACGTCAGCGGGGGACTCTTAGCCCCTCCCACTCTAGCTGTCAGATGGGGACAGGAGAGAGGCAGATGGTTACCTGAGCCCAGAGCGGCGCTCTGAAATCAGGTATATACTGTATTGGATTTTTTTTTATAAATCACACACACAGGGGCACCTGTCATTAGGAGACAGAGTGAATAGTATAAAGAGGTCAGAGTGGCTTAACAATCACTTTAACCACTTGCCTACTGGGCATTTAAACCCCCCTCCTGCCCAGACCAATTTTCAGCTTTCGGTGCTCTCACACTTTGAATGACAATTACTAGTCATGCAACACTCTACCCAAATCAATTTTTTGTCCTTTTTTTCCCACAAATAGAGCTTTCTTTTGGTGGTATTTGATCACCTCTGGGTTTTTTATTTTTGTGCTATAAATGAAAAAAGACCGAAAATTTGGAAAAAAAACGCATTTTTCTTTGTTTCTGTGATACAATTTAGCAAATTATAAATTTTTCTTCATAAATTTTGGCCACAATTTATACTGCTACATATCTTTGGTAAAAATAACCCAGTTTGTGGATATTATTTGGTCTTTGTGAAAGTTACAGAATCTACAAGCTGTGGTGCAAATCATACAAAATTGATCACACCTGATGTACTGATGACCCGAACAAGCCAGGAAAGTACAAATATCCCCCAAATGACCCCTTTTTTGAAAGTAGACATTCCAAGGTCATTAGTGAGAAGCATGGTGAGGTTTTTGATGTTGTCATTTTTTCCCACAATTCTTTGCAAAATTAAGATTTTTTTTCCACAAAATTGTCATTGTAATAGGTTATTTCTCTCGCTTGGTATGTGTATACCACAAATGACACCCCAAAATACATTCTGCTACTCCTCCTGAGTATTACGATACCCCATGTGTGTGACTTTTTCACAGCCTGGCTACTTAGAGAGGCCAAACATGCAGGGAGCGCCATCACGTGTTCTAGGAGCATAAATTACACATCTAAATTGTTGACTACCTATTACACTTTTGAAGGCCCTGGAGCACCAGGACAATGACACGTGACACTGACGTGGCACTGATGACACATGACTGATGTGGCACTGATGGCAGATGCCACTAATACGGGGCACTGATGACACGTGACACTGATGACAGATGGCACTAATATGTGGCACTGATGACAGGTGGCACTTATACGTGGCACTGATATCATGTGGCACTAATACGTGGTACTGATGACAGATGGCACTAATACGTGGCACTGATGACAGATGGCACTAATACGTGGCACTGATGACACGTGACACTGACAGATGGCACTGATACGTTGCATTGATGACACGTGACACTGATAACAGATGTCACGTGACACTGACAGGTGGCACTGATGACAGATGGCACTGATGACAGATGGCACTAATATGTGGCACTGATGACACGTGACACTGATATGGCACTGATGACAGATGGCACTATGTGGCACTGACGTGGCACTGATGACAGAGGGCAATTATACATGGCACTGGGGACAGGTGGCACTGGGGACAAATGGCACTGGGGACAGGTGGCAGTGGAGACAGATGGCACTGACAGATGGCAGTGGGGACAGATGGCAGCGGGGACAGATGGCACTTTATTTTAATTTTTTTTTACTTACGGCCGCTGCTGCCGTTCATCTCTCCCTCCTCACACGCTGTCTCTGTGTGAGGAGGGAGAGCGGCGCTGAGAGATGATCTCATATGTTTACATATGAGATCATCTCTCATTGGACATGCCGATCGCGCTGTAAACGGCCGCAGTGATTGGCTGTTTACAGCAATCTGTTACTGGCTGTGTCCAAGGGACACGGCCAGCACAGAACTTCCCCGATGCACGCTCTCAGGAGTGCGCATTGCGGAAGTAAACAGGAGGATGACCAGGGACGCCCTCACGGCAGTTAGCTGTAGCCGTCTTTCGACTATAACGCGGGCGCGAAGTGGTTAAAGGCCAAAATGGACTCTTACATTTAAAAGCAGTAAAAAACAGCAGTAATGGTGCAAACAATTCGTTGTAGACAGCATTAGACACCACTTACATCACTTCCTGGTTCTTTCAGTGTATCACGTGTCGTGATTGTTTGCACCATTACTGCTGTTTTTTACCGCTTTTAAAGTAAGAGTCCCTTTTGGCCTTTAATAAATTGAGTTTAGATAAACGTTTTTATGCTATGGGAGGCTTTTTCTTTATTCCCTTATAACATAAGACACTGGTGGAAAACCTGTAGCCGTGTCCAGCATTACCAGAAACCGCAGTGTCCTTGTGGGATCAAGAGATGTGATCTGTCCCATGGAGATCGTTTATATTCCTCATTGAGGTAAGAGCTCTGGGAGCATTAAGTTCACACGAAGATCACATATAGAAGAATCATTCATTACAAGAATTGTTTTTCACAAGATTTGTAGATCACAGGAATTTTGGCACATTGTTTGAAAAGGACTTTCTTTCACAGCAATTGACCGATCGTTATCATTATAATTTTTGTGCATTTTTTGATGGATTTTGTCACAGTAATCATTTCAGTGTATGTTATCCAATTATAGGAAGTTGCGCTGATCACTATTACATTTATACCCATTTTTTTGTGCACTATGTACCTGTACTCTAAAGGTCTAGCAGCAATTTTCACATATATTCTATTCACTTATATTTGATTTCATTTGTTTGTTCACTTAGTGGCGCAAGGGATTACACTATTTTCTGTTCCAATAACAATATCTTCCACTGTTAGAGAATCTATCAAGTGGTCCATTCAGGGTAAAGGGACTGGTTCTCTTTATAGCCAACCAATTCCACCTACCGATATATATATATATATATATATATATATATATATATATATATATACACACTCCCTGTGCTCCCCTGTCAGGGCTTACACATGGTTAATGCTCTCCACCCCTCCATGTGACAGTGTTTGGGCCTAGGGATTGACTGCTTAGGCCTGAGAATTAGTATGGGGAGAAGACCTATTGGAAGTGCCAGTATCTCCAAGGGCTCTAGACAAATCTATAAAATGCGGTTATTTTATGCAGTTATGTATTCTAAATCAGTAGAAGTAGATATATTGTCAAAATGGATGACCGCTTATCCCGGTGGGAAATCTTGGTGTTTGATCCACTCAGACTGTATTAGTGCTGCCCAGAGCCGATCCGCCCTATACGCTTACTACGCAAGCTGTGTAGGGCCCCACCACTGTGCGGGGGCCCCCAAGGGCAGATCGGCTTTGCTCAGGGCTTTGAGCTATGCTGTAGCTGCAGCGTAGCTGAAAAGCAGAGTCCCACTGTGTCACTGACGGACGGAGCTCAGTGTGAAGTTGCGCTGTGACAAAGGTCCCGCCCTCCTCCTAAAGCAGCTCGTTTGATAGATGCAGTGTTCTGTCTATCACACAAGCTGGTCTAGGAGTAGGGTTGCCACCTGTCCGGGATTCACCCGGTCGGTTCGGGTTTTGAATCATGTGTCCGGGTTTCAGTCCACCTGAAACCCGGACACAATATTCAGACAGGAATGTAGCTCAGAACAGTGCATAATAGGAGGATAAGGGGGCACTATGCACGCTACATTACTATTCTCTTTGGAGCACCCAAAGGGGTCTTTTACAATCCTATAGAGCAGTGATGGTGAACCTTGGCACCCCAGATGTTTTGGAACTACATTTCCCATGATGCTCGTACACTTTGAAGTGTAGGTGAGCATCATGGGAAATGTAGTTCCAAAACATCTGGGGTGCCAAGGTTCGCCATCACTGCTATAGAGTATGCTAAAAATACTTTTTTTTGCTGTGCGTGCGCTAAAGTGTTCGGGTTTGGCTTGAAGAAAAAGTGCCAACCCTATCTAGGAGGAGGGGACTTTTTGCGGGACTTTTGTCACAGCACGACTGAACCTTTCACACTGAGCTCCGTGACACATCGTGAGATGCGCGCTGTTTATGTAATCCACTGGCACTAACTGGTGCATTGAAGGGGTTGGGGGTCAGCCTGTCAGTGCTCGGATTATATGCCGCACACTGCATCAAATTGGTCTGCATGGCTGTCGTCCCAGAAGGAAGCCTCTTCTAAAGATGATGCAAAAGAAAGCCTGCAAACAGTTTGCTGAAGACAAGCAGACTAAGGACATGGATTACTGGATAAACGTCCTGTGGTCTGATGAGACCAAGATAAACTTATTTGGTTTAGATGGTGCCAAGCGTGTGTGGCAGCAACCAGGTGAGGAGTTCAAAGACCAGTGTGTCTTGTCTACAGTCAAGCATGGTGATCCCCTCCCTTCAGAGACTGGACTGCAGGGCAGTATTCCAACATGACGACCCCAAGCACACCTACAAGATGATCACATGATGGAGGTGTGGAAGAGGACTCTAGTGGCAATCTGTGAAGCTCTGGTGAACTCCATGCCCAAGAGGGTTAAGGCAGTGCTGGAAAATAATGGTGGCCACACAAAATATTGACACTTTGGGCCCAATTTGGACATTTTCTCTTAGGGGTGTACTCACTTTTGTTGCCAGCGGTTTAGACATTAATGGTTATACAAGCCGTACACTCACTATTTTACATTGTAGCAAAGTGTAATTTCTTCAGTACTGTCACATTAAAGGTAGAGTAAAAAATATTTACAAAAATGTGAGGGGTGTACTCACTTTTGTGAGATACTGTGTGTGTGTGTGTATAGATATGCACCGAAATTTTGACCTAAAATGGTGCTGTCGGCATTCAGCCAATAAGAAAAAGGTTCAGATAAGGCCACCGAAAACGCACCACATTTTTTGCTGCAAAATTGTGCCGATTTTTTCCTGGGAATTCTGGCAATTTTGGGCTGATCTTACCATGATTTATTGTGCTCACGGTGTGTCTTTATTTATTTATTTTATTTTATAGGTCACTATTACAGGTGACTCAAACACTCCAAAAACACATCAAAAACATAACATGGGTGCATTGATGATGCATTCTTGCTGCGTGTTCAATGCATTTGAACTGGGAGGTGCGTTATTTGTGCATATTTTTATTAACTAACCAAAAAAGCACCAAGCTGGATTTTTAACACCACATTGGAAGCCCAACGGACCAGTGTGCAGACATACATAGAATTTAAAGGGATACATTTTTCTTGAGCTTTTCTTGTGCTAAAGGTGCCAATAATGGCTGACAATAAATTTATTTAAATGGATGATATTAATTAAAAAGCCGAATATAACACAATTGTATATAATTTTAATATTTTTTTAAATTTAATTTTTCGGTTTTGGCCTTAGGCCAAGTAGGTCCTGCATTTTTGGTTTTGGCACCAAAATTTCCATTCGGTGCACTATATATATATATATATATATATATATATATATGTAGCGCTACCCCCAGTTAAGAGAGCCGCTGGTTTGTTTTGGGTCCCTGAGTACAGCTCCACCAACCCCCGGCAATTTGGCTCTACCCGCTCTGGCACAGTTAGTAAAGGGGTATGTATCTATGCACATAAAACATATCTTATACTCTAAGTGTAATGGATTTAAACTCACAAGCAGACTGCTGAGATAAGAATAACTGGTTTTACTTTGGCAGTAAGGAAAAGAAATAGTAACAGGCATTTAACATTTGACTTACAATACTTTAGCAGGTCCCTGCAATATGCACTTTAACATGTACACATGTATATAACAAACTAACAATGGGGAAACGGAGCGCCAAGTGTGGCGACCGTCTGCTATGCACCCCTGAGGTGCAATAAATCTATCTGCGCCTACCTAACGGACCAGGCCTGATCCCTAGCAATAGAGCTCAGTCCTTGTACAAGTACAGTGTTCTTCACCGGCAATAAATCTGTAGAGGTGGTGCACATGTAGCTTTAAATGGTGTATTTGTAATCCACAGAAAGTAACATTTGCTGCTCTGAGGTAAATTGTGCCTAGGCAGTTCAATAGGCATAAACGTGTGTCTAGCAATGCAGGATGAGCCTTCCGGCTCTCTCACCAATCCTGGGGTACCGTCCTCAGCTCCGGTCCTCAAATGGCGGCGTCTGGTCTCCTCGTCACAGCCCCTGCGCTCCGCTCCTCAGCTCCGACCGACCGTCTGTAGGGAAGAGTCTCCGCTCCGCTGCTGCTGACTCTGAGGGATGAGAGTCTCTCTCCAGCTGCTGCAAGGCCCAGGCTTCAGGCCTTCAGCAGTCCCGGTCCGCACAGGTGTCTCCTCAGGAACAAGTCTCCGCGTCACAAGCTCAGTCATCAGAGGGAGACCAGTCAGGTGAGGCCTCAGAAGAGGAAGTGTCAGAAGAGGAAGAGGCGGTGTCTCCTCTTCCTTTTTATAACCTCCCCCAGCAGCCTCTCGGGCGGAAACAGACAGCCCGGGAGCCTGTGGAATTATGGGGAATGTAGTCTTTTCCCCTAAAAGGGGTACGACCCCGCTACACACTCCCCCCACTTTGAATCTTTGGTCCCCAAAGACAGTGTTCAAACTACAAGCTTTCTCGGGAACAACATTTTCACATAATTTGGACAGAGGAGCTTCCCACCAATTAGCATAAGATGGGGAGCTGTCCTGCCTACAGGTCACTTCAGTGTGGGCGACCTGTTTAACTGTGCCAGAGAGTGAGCTGGGGTTGCCCTCCACCAAATGAACAGTGGATGGGTAAGGGCTATCAGCACTTCTCCTTGCTGTGGTAACAGAGTCCTCTGAACTTTCTCCCATCTTGGGGTAAGTTAACTTCTTGGGAGGCTTCACAACTCTGCGAGCTCTCTGTTCTCTTGGGACTTCTTCAGGAACACATTCTGGCAACATCTCTGGTTCTGGAACATCTACTTCTTCTTCTGAGTAGAGACCAGGGATATCTTCCCAGCACTCAGGCACAACACTGAATGGAACAAACTCTGTGGCTCCTGGGTTCAATGTGTTATCTTCCACATCTTCAGTGGGTGGAAGGTCTATGGCGGAATTTCCTGGAGTTGAGGAAGGCCATAGCCATTCAAGTTCTCCTCTTTCTTCCTCTGGTTGGGGGTCCTGTCCACCCCTAACTTGGGATGTTTGAGACCTAGTGTTAGGCCTGGGGGTATCCAGAATGGAAACAGATTCAGGTAAGTCTCTCGCTGGAGGTATTCTGACTGCTTCAGTGAGTGGGAGCAAATGATTCCTATGCCAGGTCTTCAGAGGCCCCACTCTTCCTTCTGGCTTCAACTTGTAGACAGGCAATCCTGGAAGTTTTCTACAGATGATATATGGCTCTGATCTCCATCTATCAGCAATCTTGTGTTTTCCAGGGACCCCTAGGTTGCGTAACAGTACACGGTCCCCAGGCTGTAGGTCCTGTACTCGAACCTTCAGGTCAAAGTTCCTCTTGTTTCGGGCCCCTCTCTGGTCAGAGGCCGCTTGAGCTTTCTCATAAGCTATCTTCAAACTGTGCCTCAGTCTGTCCACATATCCTTTGTGGGAGGCAGCAGAGGCATGGTCTAAGGAAATGCCGAAGGCCAAATCCACTGGCAATCTTGCTTCTCTCCCAAACATAAGTCGGTAAGGGGAGAAAACCTGTCACATCACTTGTGGTGCAGTTGTAAGCATGCATCAGAGCTGAAATGTGTTGACTCCAATGTTGCTTCTTCTCTGTTTCCAAAGTTCCCAACATGTTCAATAGGGTCCTGTTGAACCTTTCAGGCTGGGCATCACCTTGAGGGTGATATGGTGTAGTTCTAGTCTTCTCTACTCCCAGAGAATCTAGTAGCTTCCTGATCAGGCGACTCTCAAAGTCCCTTCCTTGGTCTGAATGGATTCTCTGTGGTAGTCCATAATGAACAAAGTACTTTTCCAGAAGTACCTTGGCTACTGTAGAGGCCTTCTGGTCCTTGGTTGGGAAAGCCTGAGCATAACGGGTGAAATGGTCGGTTACCACCAGAACATTTCCCAATCCACTCAAATCGGGTTCAAGGCAGAGAAAATCAATGCATACCAGATCCATTGGGCCTTGACTCTGTAGGTGGCCCATTGGGGCAGCTTGATGGGGTAAAGTCTTTCTCTGAATGCATCTTGCACAGGAATGGCAATACTCCTCCACTTCGGCCCTCATGCAGGGCCAGTAAAACCGGTCTCTGATAAGTTGGAAGGTTCTCTCTGCTCCCAAGTGACCATGCTGGTCATGTAAGGCAATCAGCACAGTCTCTCGATGCTTTTCTGGGAGAAACAACTGCCACTTGTCTTCTGGCCATCAGAGGGGCCCCTTCGGTAGACTACCCCCTGATGCACCTGTAACTTGTCCAACTCTCTCCTCAGTAGGCGAGCTTCTTTGGAAGGGTGAAGGCGAAGTCCCTCTGGACTCTGGTTTTCCAGGGCTTCCAGGACCAATTTCCCCATGGGGTCTTCCAATTGGTCACACCTTAACTCCTTCTTGGACAGCTTTGATAGGCACTCTTCTTCTAGCTGAGTTACCCCACAGTAACACTTTGGGACTCCCACTGTGGTGACTCCTATCTCTTCAGCTCTGGATCCTCCTCTGGCTTGGAGTTCAGCCCCCTGACAAAGGGCTCGCACTCCTTCTGGTGCCACTTGGGTCCAGTCTTCCCAGTCATCGACCATGACATGGGATCTTCGGGACAGGGCATCTGCATCCCTATTTCCAGCCCCTGGTCTGTGCTTGAGGCTGAAGTTGAATCCAGACAACGCCGCCAACCATCTGTGTCCAGTTGCATCCAGCTTGGCGGTGGTGAATAGATAGGTCAAGGGGTTGTTATCTGTCTTTACAGTAAACTCGGCCCCATACAAATAGTCTCTCAGTTTGTCAACTACTGCCCATTTGAGGGCTAAGAACTCCAACTTGTGGGTGGGGTAGTTCTTCTCGGAGGGAGTCAGGCTCCGGCTCACATAGGCCACTGGTCGTAGCTGGTCTTCATACTCCTGGTAGAGTACTCCACCTAGGCCCTCATGGCTGGCATCAACATGTAGCTCATATGGTCTAGTGGGATCAGCGTAGGCCAAAACTGGGGCTGTGGTGAGACTTCTCTTCAAGGTTCTGAAAGCCTCTTCACACCTTGAGTTCCATTGGTCTTGGACCGACTCACCGGACCTCCTAGGCCCCAATCCATCTTCCTCTCCTTCTGTCTTGAGCAGCTCGTTTAGGGGTTTTGCAATGCGGGCAAACCCATCCACAAACCTGCGGTAGTAGGAGCAGAACCCCAAGAAAGACCGAAGTTCTGTAACTGTCGTGGGTCTTGGCCACGAAGTAACTGCCTCCAACTTCTCAGGGTCTGTAGCCACTCCCTTTTCAGACACTATGTGTCCCAGATAGTTCACAGAAGACTGATAGAACCAACACTTCTCTGGAGAAAGTTTGAGTCCCTCTTCACTGAGCCTCTTCAGTACTTTCTCCAATCTGGCTTCATGTTCTTCCAAAGTCTTTCCAAAGACAATGACATCGTCCAGGTACACAAGGACTTCTATGAGGTTCATGTCTCCAACAGTCCTTTCCATTAGGCGTTGAAACGTAGCAGGAGCTCCAGACAGGCCCTGAGGCATCCTGTTGAACTCAAAGAATCCTACTGGGGTTATGAAGGCAGTCTTTTCTCTATCTTCTGGATGCATGGGGATTTGATAATACCCACTCTTGAGGTCCATCACACTGAACCACTTAGCTCCAGATAAACTCTGTAAGGCATCCTCTATCCTTGGCGTGGTGTACTGGTCAGGAATGGTCCTCCTGTTGAGAGTTCTGTAGTCAATGCAGAGCATCAATGACCCATTCTTCTTCCTGACTACCACAATTGGGGAGGCATAGGGGCTTCTGGACTCCCTAATCACTCCCGTCTTCTTCAGCTCCGCAAGCTGCTCCCTCAGATCCTCCAGATCTGCTAGCGGGACTCGCCTCACTCTCTCTCTGAATGGCTTGTCCTCTTGCATGCGGATTCGATGGGTGGCACTCCTCGCACACCCCACATCAAACTCATCTTTAGAGAAAATCTTCTCCCATCTGGTCAGCTGGGCCTTGGCTCTCTCTTTCCAAGCTCCAGGTAGGTTCGGGTTTTCCATGGAGAGTTTCTTCCAAACATCTTCTCCTTCACCCGTCCCCTTCACTTCTGACCAGCCAACTGGGACAGCAGGACTCACCTGTCCCAGAAGCATCCTGGCAGGGATCTCCACGGGCTGCTCCGTGGGGTTCCTCACACTGACAGGGACTCTTCCTCTTGCCTTCCTCAGGTCCTTCAATGAAATTACTTCTGGTATCACTTCCAGACCTGAGTGACCCTCCATTGGGTCAGGCTCCAACATTACAAAGGGGCCAGGCTGCTCCCAGGTAAGTTTCACCGTGGCTCTCATGCAGGTCACCTCTCCAGGCTGTAACACTGCTCCTTCTTTTCCAAGCCTCCATACCCTTCCTATCCCCTCACTTGGGGTCTTCTGCTCTAGGATCAACCGCTGATAGGCTGCCTTCAGCATGGGATGGATCTTGGGAGCTGAAAGATTTTCTTTCTTCACCAGGGGGGTCAGGAGCCTTCTGACTAGGTCCGTGTTCGTCCCTATGATCAGGGAGGTCTTGCTGGTTCCTGGTGGGCGGGGACACACCACTGCTAAGGTGTCAAACACTTCAGACTTCCCAGCTACGGATGGGTCAAACGTCAACCGTATGGATAGGTATCCATCATAGGGGAAACTCTGGGTTCCCAATCCCCTTATCTCCAACTCTTCTATCTTCTGTATTGGCAGATGACTCAGGTATCTGTCGTAGAAGTCCCTGTACAATAGGGTCACTTGGGCTCCAGTGTCCAGGAGGGCCTTCGTGTACACTCCTTCCACTTGGATAGGTACAGTAGGGGATGGACCAACTAGCTCTTCTGGGTAGGGCCGAGTTGATGCTACCTTCTTCTTTGGACTCTTTTCTTTCTCACTTGATCTGCGCTTGATCCTTTCTTGAGCCTGGTATGCATTAATTTTCTCCCTCTTAGTGGGAGTGTGAACCCGTTGAGGGACATTGTTATCTCTCACTTTTAAGGGTTCTCGCTTAGGAGTGCTGTGTCTCTTCGGAGGGGTCTTGCCCCCTTTCTCTGGAGTGTACCTTGGTTGAGGATCCCTGGGTTCCTTCCGAGGGGTTTGATCTCCTCGCTTTCTTTTCCTGTTATGCTTCTTGGAGCTCACTGAAGGTGATGGGCACCCGGTTGACTCCTTCACCGGGGCCCTTTGGCGTTTCCCGCCGGCTGGCGGCTTTCTGTTTTCTTCTTCTTGGGACTGGAACATACAGCTGCAATATGACCAATTCCTCCACAGTTAAAACAGATCATCTCACCGTAGTCAGGTGGGGATGCTGGTGCTGAAACAGCTGGAAACAATTCCCTCCTGCTTGATTCTTTCTTGGGACTGGGCGTCTCTTTCGCCACTAGAGATGTCAGTATCTCCATCATCTGGGACATCTGCAACTTCAGGGCATCTACCTCTGTGTCTCTTTCAGGGGTTAAGGCCGACCTGACCGTGGCCACTGGAAGTTTTGTAGACCCCATCACTTGCTTTTCCCGTTTCTCTTCCAACATGGCCTCTTCTTCTCTGACCATTCGAATGAGATCAGGGTAGTCCAGGCTCTTCCCATCCTGCCGGGTGCGTATTATTAGTGCGACAGGGTCCAGGGGTTGGGCTCCACTGACCACCTGCTGGGCACGGGCTTCATCTACCTTCCCTGGATCTATCCCCTTCTTCAGGATAATCCTATGCAAGATCTTGTCTATGCTTCCCATGTACTCTGACAGCTTCTCCCCTGTCTTCTGGTAACAGTGTTCCAGTTGATAGGTAAGTTCTGTGACTTTTTCTGTCCCACCAAACACACTTTCCAGGATGTCTATGTAGTCCTGGGCAGTGCAATCCTTCTTGCTTGTCTTCAGATTGCGTATGGCCTCTAAGGCAGGCCCTTTTAGGCTCTCAACAATCCTTTGCTTCTTTCTGCCTTCTGAGACCTCCCATTCTTCTAAGGCCTGCGTGGCACCATCTAACCACTCTTCAAATCCCTCTTCTCCCGAGGGTACAGGTGTCCTCCCTGAAAACATCCGGAGTTTCCTGTATCCCGACATTGGGTAATCCCCGGGGTCTCTTCTGCACTGAGTCACAATCTCCCCTAGGACAGCACACAGTTCTGCACTAAGAGTAGTGTGTGCGGGTGCGGGACTTTCCGCGCCCTTCTGCTCTTCCTTCTTTGGGGATAGCATGGCTTTCATAGGAGAACAGTCTCCCTTGCGCGGCAGCGCATGCAGCACTTGATAGGCCCGACCATTCGGTGCTTGTATGCTTTGGCTCCTGAACTGCTCTGGAGTCTCTTGCTGCCATTCTATTAGGGCGTATGTATACCCAGCATCATTTCTCATGTCCATTATCCATGACTTTTGGCATGGGGATAGGGACATTATGAGCTGCTTGACTGCCTCTCTCTGCCATATCCCTGGCAGTTCAATGACTGCTGCTGCGGCTGGGTCAGTGGCCCATGTTGCGGACCACCGTCCCACTTCTATCGGGTCCATGCCGGTACCTTCTGGCGGCTTTTCCCGCTGACTCAGGATCCCGGATTACGAGCCCCCACGTGTAGCGCTACCCCCAGTTAAGAGAGCCGCTGGTTTGTTTTGGGTCCCTGAGTACAGCTCCACCAACCCCCGGCAATTTGGCTCTACCCGCTCTGGCACAGTTAGTAAAGGGGTATGTATCTATGCACATAAAACATATCTTATACTCTAAGTGTAATGGATTTAAACTCACAAGCAGACTGCTGAGATAAGAATAACTGGTTTTACTTTGGCAGTAAGGAAAAGAAATAGTAACAGGCATTTAACATTTGACTTACAATACTTTAGCAGGTCCCTGCAATATGCACTTTAACATGTACACATGTATATAACAAACTAACAATGGGGAAACGGAGCGCCAAGTGTGGCGACCATCTGCTATGCACCCCTGAGGTGCAATAAATCTATCTGCGCCTACCTAAAGGACCAGGCCTGATCCCTAGCAATAGAGCTCAGTCCTTGTACAAGTACAGTGTTCTTCACCGGCAATAAATCTGTAGAGGTGGTGCACATGTAGCTTTAAATGGTGTATTTGTAATCCACAGAAAGTAACATTTGCTGCTCTGAGGTAAATTGTGCCTAGGCAGTTCAATAGGCATAAACGTGTGTCTAGCAATGCAGGATGAGCCTTCCGGCTCTCTCACCAATCCTGGGGTACCATCCTCAGCTCCGGTCCTCAAATGGCGGCGCCTGGTCTCCTCGTCACAGCCCCTGCGCTCCGGTCCTCAGCTCCGACCGACCGTCTGTAGGGAAGAGTCTCCGCTCCGCTGCTGCTGACTCTGAGGGATGAGAGTCTCTCTCCAGCTGCTGCAAGGCCCAGGCTTCAGGCCTTCAGCAGTCCCGGTCCGCACAGGTGTCTCCTCAGGAACAAGTCTCCGCGTCACAAGCTCAGTCATCAGAGGGAGACCAGTCAGGTGAGGCCTCAGAAGAGGAAGTGTCAGAAGAGGAAGAGGCGGTGTCTCCTCTTCCTTTTTATAACCTCCCCCAGCAGCCTCTCGGGCGGAAACAGACAGCCCGGGAGCCTGTGGAATTATGGGGAATGTAGTCTTTTCCCCTAAAAGGGGTACGACCCCGCTACACATATATATATATATACACTGTGTATATATAGTGGATGAAGTCTACACAACTCTGCTAAAGGGTTCTGTGATGTAAAAGATGAGACAGATAAATCATTTGAGAACTTTTTTCACCCTCTTATTACTGGGGATGTAGCTGTGTTCATAATTAGGCAATTGCATTCAAACTCATGTTAAATCAGAGTCAGTACACACCTGCCATTCAAGTACCCGTCAGAGTACCTGTGACGGGCTGAGAGCCAAGCCTGGTTGGACATGTTAGGTACCAATCTTTCCCGAAGCCAATCAGTGGGAGCACTTTTGGCCCCACTAGGTAGTCTGGGAAGGGGTATTTAAGGTGCTGAAGTCACGTGTTCAGGGTTCGGCTTTTGCTTTGATTCTTGGTTCCGGTCCGGGGCAGCCCTGTGATGGGTCCAGGGCCCAGGAGTGTCTGCCATCCCCGCAAGCATGGTCACCCTGACCAGCCCCAGAGGCCCTCATGGTCTGGGGTGGGGATCCGTCCGTTCCCGAGCCTCGGAACTGGCTAGTTCGAGGCCCAGTAACTGAAGGAGGATTCAAAGGCATCCCGGTGTGCTCTCGGTATTGGAGGGACGCGGCAACTCGGACAAGTGACCAGGGGAGGACTCTTCGGAGCAGGGCCAAGAAGCTGGCTGCTCGGTAAGAGCCTGGGAGCTGAAGTTGTATGGACACTAAAGAATCCACACTTCCCACAGTATCGCCAAGAAGGCTGAGAGTTCCAGGTACTGTGAGAAAGGTTCCTACTTATCTTCAGTTACAACCTAGTCTGTGGCAGAGACTTTGCAAAGTTTCCGGATCACATGCTGGCTGCTAAATCTCTGGCTAGAGATTTATCCAGCAGTGAAGCGCCCAGTTGCGAGTGGCTACTCTCTGGGTTGATTGGAGACATTGAGTGGATGTCAGCAGTTCAAAGTGCCTGAGTTTTATCACCCGTGCCCTCTATTTCCACCTGAGACTGTGTTATTGTTGGATGTTACCCCTGCAAAATAAAAATCCTCAAAAGGACTTTTGTGTGTCAGCTCTGAAGTTACTGGGTACTAACCCTGGGAACCCCTAGACAACGGAAGACGAGCTACGAGGAGGTAATTGGTAAGCCCAGAAAAGTCAAGGCCACCCCTGGGGGTTATGGCCACTACATTAGTTATAGAACTGGAGGAAGTAAACAATGGACAAGGAAGGTGATGTAATCACATTTGTGCTATATTACCATCTACCAGTCCCTCTGCCGCAATGATGGATAGGACAGCTGCACTAAATTTTAATAAAAAGGGGGCTCTCCAGAGAGAAGAACCCCGAAAAAGGCTGTTGAGGGTTAGTGGACATTTTAAAAATAGGGGGCTGAGGAGTGTGACCCTAAATATATAAGTGTAACATAAAACATGTTAAGAGAGGTTGACTATTCTTTTAGGTGAAGATTTATCTCTTTAATAAGAAATTTGTTTAACTTTACTGCAATTGATGCAACTGCTAATAAGATTTTAATTGTCCATGTAACTCTAGCCTGAATGCTACCAGTTTAGAGGGTAGACAACCATGTGTAGAAAAAAAAAGATCCTAATATTATTATTATTATTATACAGGATTTATATAGCGCCAACAGTTTGTGCAGCGCTTCACAACATGAGGGCAGACAGTACAGTTACAATACAAATCAATACAGGAGGGATCAGAGGGCCCTGGTTGTTAGAGCTTACAATCTAGAGGGGAGAGTCAAGTGATACAAAAGGAAATAACTGTGGGGGATGAGCTGATGGAGAAAATGAAAATACTATAATAATATTGAATAGTGCTTTTGCTTCTTTTACTTTTGGTAGGTCATAAGATATTTTAGCAGCAATGTTTACAGTATTTAATAAATATATTAGATTCATCAAATGTTTTGTATCACATTTCTTTCCACCAATAATTCTACATTCCATATATGTGTAGTCACTCGGTGTACACTATATCATTTTTGACTACAGCTTTGGTTTTATCTGCTTTACTCTGGTCTTATGTACTATTTATTCAACATTAACAATGCTCACAGCATCTCACAGGGTTGAAAGAACTGGTTCTTGCTTATATTTGTTTGTGGATATCTTATTGGAAAAGACTACAAACCTTATCTTTCTTATTGTATCTAATAACTTTTCGTACAAGCTGTCCTTAACCGCTTCAATACAGGGCTTTTAAACACCCTTCCTTACCAGAGCACTTTTTGCGATTCGGCACTGCGTCGCTTTAACTAACAATTGCGCGGTCGTGCGACGTTACACCCAAACAAAATTGACGTCCTTTTTTTCCCACAAATAGAGCTTTCTTTTGGTGGTATTTGATCGCCCCTGCGGTTTTTATTTTTTGCGCTATAAACAAAAGAAGAGCGACAATTTTGAAAAAAAACACAATATTTTTTACTTTTTGCTATAATAAATATCCCATTTTTTAAAAAAAAAACAATTTTTTTTTTCCTCAGTTTAGGCCGATACATATTCTTTTACATATTTTTGGTAAAAAAAATCGCAATAAGCGTATATTGATCGGTTTGCGCAAAAGTTATAGCGTCTACAAAATAGGGGATAGATTTATTGAATTTTTTTTTTTTTTTTTTTTTACTAGTAATGGCGGCGATTTGCGATTTTTTTTTTCGTGACTGCGACATTGCGGCGGACACTTCAGACACTTTTGACACATTTTTGGAACCATTCACATTTACACAGCGATCGTTGCTATAAAATTGCAATGATTACTGTGTAAATGTGACTGGCAGGGAAGGGGTTAACACTAGAGGGCGCTGGAGGGGTTAATGTGTTCCCTGATAGGAGTGATTCTAACTGTGGGGGGGAGGGGACTCAAGGGGAGGAGACCGATCATGTGTTCCTCCGTACTGGGATCACATGATCGGTCTCCTCCCCGCTGAGAGGACGTGGAGCTGTGTGTTTAAACACACAGCTCCACGGTCCCGCCCGGTCCCGTTGTTTTAACGGGCAATCGCGGGTGCCCCGCGGACATCGCGGCCGCCGGGCACTCGCACCGGGTCCCGAGCGATGCCGCCGGCGGCGCGCGCGCGCCCCCCAGGCGGCCGGGAATCCGAGGACGTCATATGACGCCCACCCAGGATGGTAGATCCACCTTGTGGGCGTCATATGACTATACGCGGGTATTGAAGTGGTTAAAACGTTACCCTGTTCCATCTGTTCCAACACTTAAAGTGGAAACTGGAATGCTATTAAATTCATTTTAATATTCATCAAAGCAAACTCACCCTTGTCTTCATGCCTTAATTTGTTGGGAAATCACTTTGAACCCCCCCCAGCAGTTCTAGCCATTGTCATCTTGAGTAAGGGCAGATGATTCATGTAGCATTTACTTCCTGGAATCCATCTACTCTTAGCTTAGGCTTTCAGGCAGGAGAGTGTGCTTAGCTGCTTGGCTTGGAAATCCCCTTCTCCCTTCCTGAAGATAAAAGGAAAAAAGGGAATGAAGACCCCTGGGATGTATGACATCATTTTGGCCTAGGCCAGAAACCAGGTAGCAACTGCAGAAATGTAAAAAAAAGTTTAAAACAAGCAAATATAATATGCCTTCCTATCTATTTGCTAATGTTAGCAGCCTAAGGATTAAAAATAGTTAATATTGATTAAGAAAATTTGGTTCTACTTTAACCGCTTACAGACCGGAAGATTTGGCTGTTTAACCACTTCAGCCCTGAAGTGGTTACCCCCTTCCTTAACAGAGCACTTTTTGCGATTCGGCACTGCGTCGCTTTAACTGACAATTGCACAGTCGTACGACGTTGCACCCAAACAAAATTGACGTCCTTTTTTTCCCACAAATAGAGCTTTCTTTTTGTGGTATTTGATCACCTCTGCGGTTTCTATTTTTTGCGCTATAAACAAAATAAGAGCAACAATTTTGAAAAAAAACACAATATTTTTTACTTTTTCCTATAATAAATGTCCCATTTAAAAAAAAAATAATAATAATCAGTTTAGGCCGATACGTATTCTTCTACATATTTTTGGTAAAAAAAAAATCACAATAAGCGTATATTGATTGGTTTGCGCAAAAGTTATAGCGTCTACAAAATAGGGGATAGATTTATTGCATTTTTTTTTTTACTAGTAATGGCGGCGATCTGCGATTTTTTTCGTGACTGCGACATTGCGGCGGACACTTCAGACACTTTTGACACATTTTTAGGACCATTCTAATTTACACAGCGATCGTTGCTATAAAATTGCATTGATTGCTGTGTAAATGTGACTGGCAGGGAAGGGGTTACCACTAGGGGGCGCTGCAGGGGTTAATGTATATTCCCTGGGAGTGATTCTAACTGTGGGGGGAGGGGACTCACAAGGGGAGGAGACCGATCGGTGTTCCTCTGTACTAGGAACACACCATCGGTCTCCTCTCCACTGACAGGAAGTGGGTCTGTGTGTTTACAGATCCACGGTCCTGCTGTGTTCCCGGGCAATTGCGGGTGCCCGGCGGACATCGGGGCCGCTGGGCACGCGCACAGGGTCCCGAGCAACGCGGCGGGCGGCGCGTGCGCCCCCTAGACGGTCGGGAATGGGAGGACGTCATATGACGCCCACCCAGGATGGGAGATCCACCTTGTGGGCCTCATATGACAGTGGGCGGTATTGAAGTGGTTAATGACAAGGCCATTTTTTGCGATATGGCACTGCGTCACTTTAACTGACAATTGCGCGGTCGTGCGACGTTGTACCCAAACAAAATTTACATCCTTTTTTTCCCACAAATAGAGCTTTCTTTTGAGGGTATTTGATCACCTTTTTATTTTTTGCGCTATGAACAAAAAAAGAGCAACAATTTAAAAAATATATATATATTTTTTTGAAAAAAATGTATTTGAATATTGTATCTAGCTCAGTAAAGCAGCAGAACTCAACTGTCCTCAGTCTGGCCGGGAAAAGAGCATTCTGTCATCTGCAATCCTCCCTGCTTTTCTACTGTAAAAAAACTTGACACCCATTCCTTTGAGTGACAGACTTAATGATGAGACTCATGCGCACATGTTCAGCCGCCATGCGCGCTGCTAAGCCACACTAGGGAGAATTTTGAGGGCATGTACAATTAGGAGGGGACATTATTCCAGCTCCTGAGGTCCGGGCCATGTACGCACCCACAGATCGGGAGATATTCAACAAGCAAAGACATGAAAATACTGAAGAACACATAATGCGCTTGTTATGTTCATTCTACAACTGAATGTTTGATATTTGTTAGACATGGGGTTTACAACCACTTTAAAGTGGTAGTAAACCCCTCTGCATTTTCTTTTTTTTTCTAACCTGCAAGGTAAAGCCATAATGTGCTAGTATGCATTGCATTCTAGCACATTATATTAAACTTACCTTCCAGCACTGAGCTATTACCGCTGCAGGTGCTTCCATCTTCACCAGGTCTTCTTTCGGGGTCCGCGGACTCCAGATAACGTCACGCCGTGTACGCCACAGGACCCTGAAGGAATGGCCCGGGTAGCCGTTCCTTCAGAGCACAAGCACCGGTGACGTCACCGGCTGCATTTACAGTAAATATCTCCTAAACGGTGCAAGTTTAGGAGATATTTACAGTACCTATAGGTAAGCCTTATTATAGACTTACCTATAGGTTAAATCAGAGATGGGAGTTTACTCCCACTTTAAGGTAAGAGCATGGATGATGGTGGTGGTCATTAGGAATATCAGCATGCTAATCAGCATAACAAGAAATGTTTTTTTTTTTCTTTTTTTTTTTTCGCAATGTGGTTCACTGATTTATGAACAATATTTGTTTAAGCAGTTTATTCACTGTGGACTTGTTTGATTTTTGCACATTATTAAAATCATTAGTGACGTCTACGCATTATTATTTATTGATTTTTAACACTAAAACAAGATTTGATGATTTAGACAAAGACTGCATAGACACAAGCATTGCACATTTATTATTTATGTATTTGGTTAAAGAGGTGTGTCCCTTAAAAAATATAAAAATAAAAGTCAGCAGCTACAAATACTGCAGCTGCTGACTTTTAATAATCGGACACTTACCTGGTCCAGGGTCCAGCGATGCGGGGGGGTCGAAGCTCCCCTAGCCCCCCGATCCGCTCGGCGGCGCCGGCATTGCAACTGTGGGCACCCGGCTGTGGCTTCACAGCCGGGCACCCACTGCGCATGCGCGAGCAGAACCGCGATTGGCCGCATAGTCATCTGGGACATGTGACAGGTCCCAGATGACTGGGGAGCCCTTCCTGTGCCCTTCCTGTGCCGAGGGGAAGTGATGTCACCAGCCTAGGCTAGGCAGAAGGCAGACTATGAGGGACCCCCTAGCAACAGGCATTTAGAGGTATGTAAAAACATTTTTTTTCCAATTATTATTTTTTGTTTAAGATTTTTAAGCCTTTTTTGTTTTTTAGGGGGAAACACCACTTTAAGCAGATGATCTAAATAAACTCTGCATATCTAAGTCACTGATAATGGGAAACAGTGAGCGAGCACCCCTCCCCCAATGGAGGCACAGACAAATACCTGACAAAGGTACAAACCCATCTCCACTTGACCAT
Source organism: Lithobates sylvaticus (assembly GCA_028564925.1). Classification (NCBI taxonomy): domain Eukaryota; kingdom Metazoa; phylum Chordata; class Amphibia; order Anura; family Ranidae; genus Lithobates; species Lithobates sylvaticus. The sequence goes on from CM053027.1 coordinate 552,426,941, forward strand.
AAATTAGAAAGTTCTAGCTAGCCCTACTCTATAACAATTAACAGTTCGCTCCTTAAAAAACAATCACTCATATTAATTCCTGATAATCAGATTTTTTTATTCCAATTTATAACCAGTACTAGAATCTGATTGGCCTTTTTACACAACACCCACCATTTTTCTTTCTCGCAGTCCACAGCTGAGATGTATCCGACCTGTCCGGTCAGTCTTTTCCCCAGGATCCATTGTGCCTGCTGAGATCCTTGCCATATTGGCCATGGCCACCTGGCATCTTTGACCAGCTCAAGGCTATCTATACTATCTATCAGTGCCTCCTCATCAGTGCCCAACAGTGCTGCCTAGCAGAGCCCATCAGTGCAGCCTCATCAGCGCAGATCAGTGAACAAGAAAAAATACCTGTTTACAGGGGCGGACTGACAACTCATGGGGCCCCCGGGCAATAGGAGATTATGGGGCCCCCAGGCAATCAGAGATTATGGGGCCACACAGTATACACATACACACACAGTATACAATCACACAGTATACACATACATGTACACACAGTATACACAGACATGTTTCTATTGGCTGAGAAGGTACTGGAGTGGTGGGGCAGCTATAATCTTGGGATTTTTAGACCAAAAGGATGTCGGTAAGGGACATTTCAGAAACAGATGTAAAAAAAAAAACACACAGATTTTTTACATACTGTCCCTGGTTTTACTGAGGCTGGCAACCCTGATGGGGCCCCCTAATAGCCCAGGGCCCTCGGGAAGTTCCCGAGTGGCCGAATGGTCAGTCCGCCCCTGCCTGTTTGCAAAACAGAAACTAAGAAAAAAAAAATGTATTTTCAAAATTGTTGGACTTTTTGCATTTGTTTAGAAAGAAAGAAAAAAAGCCAGTGGTGATTAAATACCACCAAAAGAAATCTCTATTTGTGTGAAAAAAAATGATAAAAATTTCATATGGGTACAGTGTGGCAAAACCACGCAATTGTTATTCAAAGTGTGACAGCGCTGAAAGCTGAGATTGGCCTGGTAAGGAAGGGGGTAAAACTTCCCAGTAGGCAAGTAGTTAAACAACCTTTTATTAAAAAAAATTCAATTTCCATTAAAAAATCTCATATATACAGAATAAGTGTAAACGAAAAAGATATACAGATGTTACTTGGCAAATGCAAAACAGTGTCTGTTCTAAGTGTTTACTCTATCGCCCCAGAAGCTTCTGAAATAAAATGTAAATGTCATCAACACCATTAGGAATGAAAGCATTGGTTTCAATTAATCCTAAATGATGAAGACATATGGTATATTCATTTTGTTATCAGCAGTAACTGGTGTTCTCAGGCTTCAGGTTTTGCATATTTCAGTTTTACTATGATCCCCGTTATACATTACATAAAACCTTCTTAATTTCAAACATTAACCACTTCAGCCCCGGACCAATTGGCAGCCAAAGGACCAGGCCCCTTTTTGCGATACGGCACTGTGTCGATTTAACTGACAATTGCGACGTGGCTCCCAAACAATTGCGACGTGGCTCCCAAACAAAATTGGCGTCCTTTTTTTCAGTGGTATTTGATCGCCCCTGCGGTTTTTATTTTTTGCGCTATAAACAAAAATAGAGCGACAATTTTGAAAAAAATGCAACATTTTTTGCTTTTTTGCTATAAGAAATATCCCCAAAAAATATATAAAAAACATTTTTTTTTCTCAGTTTAGGCCGATACGTATTCTTGGTAAAAAAAAATCGCAATTAGCGATTATTGTTTGGTTTGCGCAAAAGTTATAGCGTTTACAAAATAGGGGATAGTTTTATAGCATTTTTTTAAATCAAAACCAAGTTTATTGAGTATACACCAAACAAGGATACATTCTCACAGTTTAAGTGCAACAGGCACTACAATAACGGGGAACAAATGTTGACATGTTCGGAGGGGTATGCACCGACATAGGAAAAAAAAAGAAATGCATTCAGACATTACAGAGTAGTGAATCACCAAGGGTTCCGGTGATGTTTCGTTCAGTTGGGGGCTCAAGGGCGTCCCTCAACAGGGTTGTAGGGTCTCAATGCCCCTTAGGCGTGATGGCGTGTGTAGGGGTGCCGAGCAGACTCAGTGCTCCGCAAGCAGGTTGAGCCTCTCTCCTCAATGCGTGTGTTGGGGGGGGGGGGCGGGCGGGTGGTTAGGAGGCAGAAGGTCACTCCTAGGGTAGGCATGCGTCTGGAGCATCAATCCATCTATCCCATACTTTATTGTATTTGGCTGGGCTGAGGTAAAGTATCTTTTTAAAGGGGAGGAGGGCGTTGACAGCTGCAATCCAAGCTTGGATTGGCTTGGTTTGATCCAGGTGCGGGCTATCTGCATTCTGGCTAGAAATAAGGATTCCTGCAGGAATATAGAGAGGTACTTTTCATCTTCGGGGAGTGGAAGGATCCCTAGTAGGCATTGGCGGGGGCATAGGGACAGAGGCGAACCCATTTGATCATGTAGAAACTGGACGACTTGCGACCAGTAGTCTTGAATGCGTGGGCAGGTCCATATTAGGTGGTAGAATGTGCCACCTGGGTCCCCACATTTAGGGCAGGAGGGGTCTTGGTCTGGTCTAAATCTAGCGAGGCGTGCCGGGGTAAGGTATGACCTATGCAAAATGTACAGGTGAGTGAGTCTGTCCGACAGTTTAGGGGATACTAACTTGGAGACAGCGAGTGCATCTTCCCACTCCTCATGCTCCACAGCGCCCAGGTCCGCCTCCCATTTGGGTTTTAGGTTGTGCGCCTGCAGGGTGGCCTCAGGCAATTGTAGGTGGTTGTAAAAGTAGGAGATTAGTTTCTTAGGATCCTGACCCCTGATCACACCCACGGGGGACAGTGATTCCAAACTGGGAGCGGGTCCAACAAATTGGGAGCTGAGAGCATGCCGGAGCTGAAGGTAGCGGAAGAGCATTTGGTTAGGGAGGTTAAAGTCGTCTTTGAGGGCCTGAAATTGTCTAATCGAGCCTCCCCGCATCACCTGGGAAAGGAATATGATTCCCTTGGTTATCCAGAGAGACTGGTCAGGTATTGTGAGGAGCTCAGGTAGGTGGGTATTATTCCATAGGGGGGTGTGAGCGTGTATGTGAGGGGCTTTGGTTTTGTTGATGGCTAGTTGCCAGATTTTACAGTAGTGGGCAAGCATGGTTTTAGGGGGGATGGGGTGGCCGTGGGTGCCACAGAGGAGGACCTGTAATGGGTGGAAGACCGGGCCCTGGCCGGTTGAGCAGACCAGCGTCAGGTATCGGTCTTTGTCTGTCTTGTCGAAATAGTAAAAGTGGGAGAGTTGGGATGCTATGTAGTAGAGGAGAAGGTCGGGGAGGGCTGTGCCGCCAAGGTGTACCGGGCATTTTAAAGTTTTCAAGGAAAGTTTGTGGCGGGAGGGGCCCCAGACAAAGGTGTTAAGAATGGATTCCATGGACTTAAAGATTCTTAGGGGGATGCATAGTGGGGCGTGCCAAAACAGGTAGAGCAGCTTGGGGAGGAGGATCATCTTAATCAGATTAATGCGACCCATAACCCCTAGGGGGAGTCGGGACCAGATTTGGGTCTTGGATTTAAGGAGTGCAAAGAGGGGCTCAATATTAAGTTTTGTGTATTCCTCTGGGGATCTAGTGCAATGTACTCCCAGGTATTTAATTTGACTAGCCCTGACTAGTGGTAGCGCAGCCTGCGACGCAGTGGGGGCCCCCAGGTCCAATGGAAGGATTTGGGACTTTGACCAGTTGATTTGCAGCCCCGAGTATTCACCAAAGTGTTTGATTAGTTGGAGCGCAGCCTCTAAAGAGGGGCCCGAGTCCTCCAGATATAGGAGCATGTCGTCAGCGTATAAGCTAATCAGCTCGGTTATGTGTCCCATTCGGAGACCTTTGATGAGGGGGTGGGCTCTAATTGCTATGGCCAGGGGTTCAACCGCGAGGGCGTATAGGAGCGGTGATATGGGGCAACCTTGACGGGTGCCCCTTGAAAGGGTGAAAGGGTCAGATATCCTACCGTTGACCTGGATCCAGGCAGTGGGAGCCCAGAGGTACCTCCACTCCACCGAATCAAATGCCTTTGCGGCATCCAGGCTCACCACCACCCTAGATCCAGTATTGTCATGGGTTGCCTGTAAATTCATGTGTAGCCTACGGAGATTGAACGCTGTGTTTTTATCAGGCATGAAGCCCGTTTGGTCTGGGTGAATTAGGCTAAGAATGACTTTATTGAGGCGGAGGGCGAGAATTTTGGCGAGGATTTTGACATCTAATTGTAAAAGGGATATGGGGCGGTAGGACTCAGGTAAGAGGGGATCCTTATCAGGTTTGGGTATGAGGACAATGAGAGCCTCCCCCATGGAGGGAGGGAGGGACTCAGAGTCAAAGATGTGGGTGTAGAGTCTTTGCAATTTAGGGGTAAGGGTTTCTTGGAAATGCGTAAAGAATTCCAAGGGGAGGCCATCAGAACCAGGCGCCTTGGAGGTTGGGAGAAGCGATAGCGCCTCAGTGATGCAGTCAGTGGTTATGGGTGCCTCAAGCAGGCTCATCTGGGAGTGGGTAAGGGAGGGGAAGTCTACCATCTGGAGAAACTGGGTCAATGCAGCCGGGGTGTGGCATGCAGTGGAGGTATATAGGTTTGAATAAAACAACTTGAATTTCTCTGCCACCCGGCTGGGGTCAGAGATCACCTCCCCGCCGCCGTCCGAAGTTGGACCACCGCGGGGGGAGTGTGATCAAGGTGGGCCATATAGGCCAGAAGTTTGCCCACTCGCTCACCATGCTCGAAGATACGTTGCTTACTGAAGAATATGTGTTGTTTCGCCTTTTCAAAGTGTAGTTGATCAGTCAGTCTGGACTGTGCTCGGAGGAGGGAGGCATTGTCCGTGGAGGGGTCAGCAAGGAACATCTGCTCCAGAGAGCTGAGTCTCTCCTCAGACTGCTGCAGTATGGTCTTGGACGCGGCTTTATGTCTAGTTATGCGGGTGGAGAGTATTAGGCAAGCGTGGGCTTTGAAGGTCTCCCACACCGCACCCATGGGCGCCGTCTCGAGGTTAGTACTAAAAAAATGTGTCCATTCGTGGTCGACAGCCTCCAAATCAGGGAGGATGGAGAGCCAAAAGGGGTTCAAACGCCATTTGCGGGGGACCGGGGTCGTCGGGAGTCGCAGCGTTGCCCAGCAGGGGGAGTGATCAGAGAGCACCCTGCTGCCAAACCCCACATCAATGAGATCCGGCAGCAGGGCGGGAGACATTAGGATCAGGTCAATGCGTGACATGGCCATATGTGAGGGGGTAAAACAGGAGAAGGCTATTTTGTCTGGGTATTTGTATCTCCAGGAGTCTGTCAGGGCAAATTCAGCAAGGAGCCTGCCGAACCTAGTGGTGGACGGGGGGAGGGGCGTTTGGGCTGGAGCACTGAGTCTATCTAGGCTGGGATTTATGGTCATGTTGAAATCGCCCAGCCAAATCACTGGCACTGTGGGGTGTTTAGCAATAAAGGTGAGGCCCTCCTGGAAGTTGCCAAATTGGAATGGCGGCGGTACATAAAACGCCATGATGAGCATTTCAAGTCCACTTATAGTGGCGTGAAGAAAGAGAGATCTGCCCTGAGGGTCCGACTGCAGGTCGTGCAGCTGAAACTGCACCGTCTTAAAGATAAGGATGGCAATCCCTCGGGAGTTGGAGATGTGGGGAGCGTGGTACAGCCATCCCACCCAGGGCCTTTTGAGTGACATTTGGGCCTGACCCACTATGTGGGTTTCCACGAGGACAGAGATGTCAGCTCGTGCAGCTTTGAGGTAGGAGAGAGCAGCTATTCTCTTGGGTTTAGCACCCAACCCCCGCACGTTCCAGGTAATTAATTTAAGTGATGCCATGAGAGGGTGGGAGAGGTAGCCTGGGCAGTCGGACCCCCAGGGAGATACCCATAACATGTAGTTTCTGCAAAACATTCACATTATAAAGCAGCGAGCATGAAAACATATAGTCATTAAGGCATATTAGGTGGCTTATCAAGTATATCAGCAACATATAGCATGTCAACGGCAAGGGTTGTGCATTCAGCAATAGTGATAATAACATTAAATTGAAAACTTTGCCTGCACTGGACCAGCACGGCATAACAAGAGAACAGCCACCCACCATAGCCATGGGGGTGGCAGCTGGCCAGGGAAACTGTGGTGGGGCCGGTGTTACAAGTCCTCAGGCGAGGAGTACACCCGAATCACCGGCATCCATGGTGGAGCAGGGGGGCGAACAGATGTGCATACTGCAGAACTCGCAGTGAGGTAGGGGTGCTGGTCAGTTCTTCCAGCCAGGTGAGAGTCAGTGGGGTGTCCGAGCAACCAAAAAGAAGGGGAAAAAGGGGGGGGGGGGGGAGGGGGGGATTTCAGCGGGGGTCAATGCGAGAGGGGGGGAGGAACCGTGCGGTGCCAAGGAACGGGGCCGGCAGTCTCTGTGGCTAGGCCCACTCCAAAGGGGGTAATGGTGCCTGTCCGGGGAGAGGGGGGGGGGGGGGCATCGATAACTTACAGTTCTGGCGGTGGATGGATCCTCGTGTGGAGAAAAGGGCATCATGGGCTCCCTGTCATTGGCGAAGTAGCAGGTCACCGTGGCCGCGATGGCTGAGATGAGCAGGGGGGCAACAGGATGATCATCAGGTGTAGCGGGAGACATCTTAGGGTAGGTTACGGATGGCACACGAGTCCCGGAGATAGGAAGGACACAGGCTCGGGCGGATGCCGTACAGGCTAGTACTGTGCAGGCAGCATCATTACTTAAGGTATGTTCCCGGTGCATTTCCGAGCACTGGCGGTTGTAGGACTTGACTCCGCGGCCGTTTACGGTGGGGATTGCAGGGATCCGGCGGTGATGTCATCCGAGTAGGCAAGGGGTGTTGTGGAGGGGATTCACAGCGCGGTCGGATCTTGCAGGGTATGTATGTTCACGGTCGGGTAAGCGATGCACGGATTCCGGGTCGGTGGGCACTTGGGGTGTCAGCGCGCAGGACCGGCTGGTTCACGGTTCTCGAGCCAGGAGATCACCGCCGATGGGTCTTCGAAGAACTGGGCCTTCCCGTCACACACGACCTGTAGCCTCGCCGGGAAGAGCATGGCATAGGGGAGATGCTTGATGCGGAGTTGGCGCTTGGCTTCTGAGAATTGCGCCCGCTTCTTTTGCACTTCTGCGGAGAAGTCCGGGAACACTGCTACTGTGATGTTGCCGACCGGGATGTTACCCCTCTCACGGGTAAGGCGCAGCACGGTGTCGCGGTCCCGGTAGTTGAGGAGTTTCGCGATGAAGATCCTGGGCGGTGCACCAGCTGGCGGGGGGCGAGCTGCGAGGCGGTGGGCCCGCTCAATAACAAATGTGAACGAGAAGGCTTCTCTCCCGAAGGTCTTTATCAACAGGTTCTCAAGGTAAGTGGGGGGGTCAGAGCCCTCCGCGCGCTCCGGGAGGCCAACGAAACGGAGGTTGCACCTCCTCAGCCTGTTCTCCATGTCGTCCTGCTTGTGCAGGACAACGCTGAGCTGGTGTTGGAGCTGCTCCGTGGTCACCTGCAAGGGAGCAATGTCTGCCTCCACGTGGCTCACTCTGCGGTCTGTCTCAGCGGCCCGGTCCCTCAGCTTCTGGATGTCTTGCCGGATAAGGGAGACATCTACTTTGACCTCTTCGATTTTGGAGGTAAGTGTTGTTTGGCATAGGGAAACTGCCTCAAGGATTTTGGCTGTGTCTCCTGCTGTTGGCTTGTCTGGGGCCTGGGCCTGGATCTTCATCGCCGCTCCCGCGGCCCTCATGGCGGTACTTTGCAAGCTTGTTAGCGGCCTCAGAGGCCCTCTTCGGCGGGGACATGGTTGTAGGATGGTAAGTAGTCGTCCCAGGTAGACGGGTGTCTCTTTTCGGGGGAGAAATCCCCAAAGGATGTGTAAAAAGGATACGTGCTCAGACGGAGCTCTCACACTGCACACCCTACCCCATGCAGCTCCAGGCCACGCCCCCCGTTTTATAGCATTTTTATTAATATTTTTTTTTGTACTAGTAATGGCGGCGATCAGCGATTTTTATTGTGACTGCGACATTATGGCGGACACATCAGACATTTTTGACACATTTTTGGGACCATTGTCATTTATACAGAAATCAATGCTATTTAAATGCATTGATTCCTGTATAAATGACAGTTGTAATGAAAGAGTTAACCACTAGGGGGAGGGGAGGGGTTATGGGCTGTGACGTGTGTGTGTTTTTTTACATTAGGGGGCGGGGCTGACGTCTGACGTCATTGATCAGCTTTCCCGATGACCGGGAACAGCCAATCAATGACAGGCAGAGTAGGAAGCGCGGGGAGAGGTTTGTTTACACATACCTCTCCCCGTTCTTCAGCTCCGTGATCCGATCGTGGGACACCAGCGGCGATCGGGTCCGCTGGTCCCGCGGCCGGGGTCACGGAGCTCCCGACCGGGTCGCGAGCGCGCCGCTGGCGGCACGCGCGCGACCCACGGGCAGGCATTTAAAGGGGATGTACAGGTACGTGCTTTTGCCTGCCCGTGCCATTCTGCTGATGTATATGTGCAGGAGGCGGTCGAGAAGTGGTTAAGATGTAAGCTGTAAATAAAGCTATGAGATTTGTATTTTCTAGACATTGATAAATAATGCTGGAAGTATGAAACAAATTAAAAAAACAGAAAAGTGAATAAGCCCATAGCCATCAGTCAGGCTTCCTCTAGCAAATTAAACAAGGAATCTGAGTGTTTATATATCCTGGGAACCCTAATACCTAAAGGAGATCTCTGGTCACAGCCCCATACAGCCACTGTCATGTTTCACATGCTTGTGATTATACCTTTTAAGGTTATATGTATTCTTCTGCCCCTGGCTCCTCCTCTTCCCTTAGCTCAGTTTATCCTGTATAGTTAGCTCCACCCTTTGTTCATTTTCCCAGTAATGCATCTCTGCCTCATATCTCATGGAGTGGATCACATTATGATCTTTTGACCTCTCCAAGGTTCATTGGTGTAATATCCTCACAGTTTGAGCATTAAACTTCACAAAATCTGCATGGTGTTGTCTGGATTGAGTCACTGTCTGTTAATTCAGCTAAGATTGGATTATCGATATTTTACCACAACTGTAAGTTACAGAGATCACACTTTCAATGCTTAGATTGGAGAGGCAGAACAGCCACAGCATACATTTTCATTTTCTAACATCAGCATCATAAAGGCAATACAAAGAATATTTGACAATCCATTACAATCTTACTTGAAAAATCTTTCATGTTGTAAGTTCTGCCTGCCTGCTGGCCATCTCTTTGCACAGCCTCCTGGATTCCCTGCATGCGTTACAGCCTCTCCTCTGCTGCATACTTTTAATTTCTAAGGACCACATATCCCATGGTACCTTGCTGCCTGCAAGCAGTTATTCCTGTACTGATTCCGCCTCCTGAAACTCCTCCTCTTAGCACCTCTGAAGTTCAGAAGGCATGTGTTCTATTAGATTACCGCAGATTGTGCGACGGAAGTGACGTTCTGACCAAAAAATACTGCGCATGCGTTATGCATTCCACCATGCATTCCATGGCGCCCTATGCGTTCCACACACTTTATGACCTGACGGGTAGCGGTATTCTGATAGGACACTGTCCCTCCTGCATTGAAGACACATTCTCCTCTCACAGGGGACCCTCTCGCCCCTAAGTGGTGGCTCTAGCTCCGCAGTGGAATAGACACCATGCGGACATCTTAGTACCAGTGTTGGTCATCTTACTTTAAAAAAGTAATTAGTTAAGTTACAAATTACTTCTCCCAAAAAGTAATTGTGTTAGTAACTCAGTTACTAAATTGGAAAAGTAATTAGTTACGCAGCAAAGTAACTGTGACTTTTTTTTTTATATTCTATACGTGTAACTAAGGGGCGGGTCTAGTATTACTGTAACCAAGGGGCGCATTTATTATTATTGTTATATATCGTGTAACCAAGGGGCTGCTCTATTATTACTCTAACCAAGGGGCAGATCTGTTATAGGTTGTAAGCAAGGGGCGGGTCTATTATTATTATAACGTGTAAGGGGCGGGTCTATTATTATTATAACGTGTAAGGGGCGGGTCGATTATTATTATATCGTGTAAGGGGCAGGTCTATTATTATTATATCGTGTAAGGGGCAGGTCTATTATTATTATAACGTGTAAGGGGCAGGTCTATTATTATTATATCGTGTAAGGGGCGGGTCTATTATTATGTCGTGCAAGGGGCGGGTCTATTATTATTATAACGTGTAAGGGGCGGGTCGATTATCATTATATCGTGTAAGGGCGGATGGCTACAGAAGAGCTCGATATATAACAATAATAAAAAAATGCGCCCCTTGATTACAGTAACACTAGACCCGCCCCTTAGTTACACGATAGACGCCCCTTGCACAGTAGCACGAGCATCGGGAGAGCGTGGCATCGCCTCATACAATTACATGTTAACTGCGCCTGCGCGGTGTAAAGTTCACTCAGAGCTGTTTAGGTTCGGCAATTTTCGTAAGCTCCGTAGTCCTTCATACTGCGCAAGCGCTGTCCCTGCGCAGTACAGGAGGGTCATTATCCGGACTGCAGGACACAGGAATTACACTACTGACATCTAGTAGTGGTAGATGTAATTGCAGTAACGCCGCCCAAGTAATGGGAACTGCATTACCATGAGGGGAAAAGTAATCAGTTAGATTACTCGTTACCCTCTAAAGTAACTGCGTTAAGTAACTCAGTTTATTTTAACTCAGTTACTTACATCACTGCTTAGTACACCCAGCTACGTCTTTAATTTTTTGAGTAATTTTAGCACTAAAGTGAGCGTATATAAATATAGTATATTGATATTTGTGATATCGATTTATATACGCTCACTTTATTGCTAAAATGACTCTGCAATTCAAGATGTAGCTAAGTAAAATGTATCTTTCACACATTTTTATGATTCTGCATGGATAAATTCCTGACCTGGCAATATACAGAAACAGTATCTTTATTCAAAAAAGGTGTACGTTTTAAAATTAAAATGCAGTCCATTAGCTCCAGTGACTTCACATAAAAGATGATGTCATCAGTATAGCGCAGGCAGGGGAGATCCTCAGTTTTCTCCAGTCACTAATCAGACTGCAATATTGTAACTTTGTAGAAAGTCAGAAGGTGAAAAGCTGCAGCATCTGTGTCAAAGATCTGTGGACACAGCCAAGAATAGCAAAGGCACCAGTATTTACATGACTGTTTCATCCATGAGCCAGTACATAAAAAATTGCTTCCACCATGTGCTTTATTGAAAACATGCATCCTTTACTGCACATGTTTATTCACAAGGCCCGTGGGCCGAATCCGGCCCTCCAGGCCATTTAATGTGGCCCTCACACCTCTCCTGCGGCTGTGGCAACCCCCTCATTGTTGCCCTCACCTATTTCAGCAGTCAGCAGCAAAGAGGAGGACAGAACTCCTCCACCATATCCTGCAATTCTCCATGCAGCCACAGATAGGCTCGTATCTGCAACCCACCAATTCAGCCCCGGAAGATTTCACCCCCTGACCAGAGCACTTTTTACAATTTGGCACTGCGTCGCTCTAACTGACAATTGCGCGGTCATGCAATGCTGTACCCAAACAAAATTTACGTCCTTTTTTTCCCACAAATAGAGCTTTCTTTTGGTGGTATTTGATCACCTCTGTGGTTTTTATTTTTTTGCGCTATAAACAAAAAAATGTGACAATCTAAAAAATATATATTTTTTAACTTTTTGCTATAATAAATATCCCCCAAATAAAAAAAATAAAAAAAATTCTTCATCAGTTTAATGCAACGCATTACAACGCATTTCGCATTTGTGCTTCCTCAGGACCTTATTTTTTTGACTATAGACAGAGATCCTGTTTAAAAAGAGAGAAATAACATATTTTATGTAAACAAGGCGGATCTCCATTCTGACGGGGGACAACATTGAGATCTATAAACAAAGAAACGGCGCTGGAATAGACGTGTGCAATATTAAACGAGAAAAAGAAAACACAAAAAATGTGCAGCTGCTGATAAGAAAGTGCTATAACCTTCAGAAAATGCTCAAACCAATAAAACAGCGCTGGCAAACAAAAATTGTGACAAAATAATAAATGATCCCACAAAATTGACAAAACATCAATAAAAAGGACATAAACATTGAGATCTGCTGTTCCTAATAATCAGGAACAGCGATTTCTGTGTTGTCCCAGTGAGCCCATCCCCCACCTTGCCTGTGTCATTTATACATTATTCAGTGCATTTTTTTTTTTTAACACTGATCACTGTAATATTGTCACTGGTCCCCAAAAAGTGTCACTTGGGGTCAGATTTGTCGGCCGCAATGTCGCAGTCCTGCTAAAAATCGCAGATCGCCAGATCGCATATAGCCACCAATATACGCTTATTGCAATTTTTTTACCAAAAATATGTAGCAGAATAAATATAAGCCTAAACTGAATACATTTTTTTTATATATATTTTTTGGGGGATATGTATTAAAGCAGAAAGTAAAAAATATTATTTCGTTTTTTTAAATCGTCGGTCTTTTTTGGTTTATAGTGCAAAAAATAAAAACCGCAGAGGTGATCAAATACCACCAAAATAAAGCTCTATTTGTGGAAAAAAAGGACATAAATTTTGTTTGGGTACAACGTTGCACGACCGCGCAATTGTTAGTTAAAGTGACGCAGTGCCGTATCGCAAAAAATGGACTGGTCATTAAGGGGGTAAATCCTTTCGGGGCTGAAGTGGTTAAAGAAGTATTCCAGCTTTTCCTCCCCAAAACAACAAATTCATAGTGTATGTGAATGAATCATAATCCTACTGTCAGTTTGTATGTAACTTACCTCCTTTAGCTTTAGAAATTGGACAAACAGAGCGGCCTTTACCGGTACCAGAAAAGGACAGTCGCTACATAATAGTACAAAATTTCTATATTACAAAAAATTGTTTAAATTTTTTTTATATATTTGAATAAAACCAAAATTATATAGCTCTGATCAATTTGACCACTTAATTGTTTTTACAATAGATCTCTGTTACTAATAGATCAAGAGGTCAACGCATTTCGCATTTGTGCTTCCTCAGTACCTTATTTTCTTGACTATAGACAGAGATCCTGTTTAAGAAAAAGAGAAATAACATATTTTAATTAGATGAGACAATGCAGCATGTCAATTTTGAAAATAAATTTGCATATAAATATACATAAAGTGTACATAGGGGACCACTCACATATAGATGGGAGCCCTCAAAAACAATGGTGTGCCATGTGTCATCTGGATGCAACCCAATAGACAATGTCCTCTACAAATAGGTAGATAAATAAAAACAAGAAAAAGTAGGAAGAACATTGATCGAGTAGTCTTATGCTGAAAAATAATAATAGACACAGGGTTGGTAAGCTACTGTGGGGGAGGGGGGAGACAGAGGGTACTATGTACTACAATATCTATAGCTATATAATACTAATTGGTAGTGGGAGCCCACAGGAAGAGAAAAAGAGGGAGTCATTCACTACTACATTCACTATGTACTGGGAGGTAGAGTCACTGGTTTCTCAGCGTGACCCCTAACAAATCCGAACAGAGTACACAATCAGTATTCCAAATACTGGATCAGCCTTACTAGCATTCCCACCACCAAAAATAAGTAGATATACAAGGATATACCTCAGCAACATTAGAAAAGACGGTCAGTAGTAGTATAGGAATCAGGGCACTGATGTCCCCTTTAAGGTATTCAGATGAATGGAATCTAGATATACAAAGAATAATAATATGTACTCAAATAATTTTTTGAGTACATATTATTATGGCATGGACCATAGGGTGAGTACATGGATTGAAAACTGGCTACAAGGGCGAGTTCAGAGGGTGGTGATAAATGGGGAGTACTCGGAATGGTCAGGGGTGGGTAGTGGGGTCCCCCAGGGTTCTGTGCTGGGACCAATCCTATTTAATTGTTCATAAACAGCCTGGAGGATGGGGTAAACAGTTTAATCTCTGTATTTGCAGATGATACTAAGCTAAGCAGGGCAATAACTTCTCCCCAGGATGTGGAAACCTTGTAAAAAGATCTGAACAAATTAATGGAGTGGGAAACTACATGGCAAATGAGGTTTAATGTAGAAAAATTTTAAATAATGCATTTGGGTGGCGAAAATATGAATGCGATCTATACACTGGGGGAAGAACCTAGGATGGGGGTCCTAGTAGATGATAGGCTCAGCAATGGCATGCAATGCCAAGCTGCTGCTAACAAAGCAAACAGAATATTGGCATGCATTAAAAAGGGGATCAACTCTAGAGATAAAACGATAATTCTCCCGCTCCACAAGACTCTGGTCCGGCCACACCTAGAGTATGCTGTCCAGTTCTGGGCACCAGTCCTCAGGAAGGATGTACTGGAAATGGAGCGAGTACAAAGAAGGGTAACAAAGCTAATAAAGGGTCTGGAGGACATTAGTTATGAGGGAAGGTTGCGAGCACTGAGCTTATTCTCTCTGGAGAAGAGACGCTTGAGAGAGGATATGATTTCAATTTACAAATACCGTACTGGTGACCCCACAATAGGGATAAAACTTTTTTGCGGAAGGGAGTTTAACAAGACACGCGGCCACTCATTAAAATTAGAAGAAAAGGGGTTTAACCATAAACTACGTAGAGGGTTCTTTACTGTAAGAGTGACAAGGATGTGGAATTCCCTTCCACAGGCAGTGGTGTCAGCGGGGAGCATCAATAGTTTAATAAAAACTATTAGATAAGCACCTGAACAATCACAACATACAGGGATATACAATGTAATACTGACATATAATCATACACATAGGTTGGACTTGATGGACTTGTGTATTTTTTCAACCTCACCTTCTATGCAACTACCTGATCAATTTTCTTCCTACGTTTTCTTGTTTTTATTCATCTACTTATTTGCAGAGGACATTGTCTGTTGGGTTGCGTCCAGATAACACATGGCACGCCATTATTTTTAGGGCTCCCATCTATATGTGAGTGGTCCCCTGTGTACACTTTATCTCTATCTCTATGTATATTTCATTGGTTATCACTGAATGTGCGGTTCAGCTCCCGTTCCCACCTGATCAGGCTCGGAGGCTAATAGTACCCTGGGGGTGTGAGTAACAAAGTATAAGTGAGAGAGAGTGCATGTGGTAGGGCGCCGTCGGCTGCACAATAGTCTTCTATTGGCGTAAAGGGGCTGACTAGCGTCGCTGGGGGGTGGTATGTGTCTCAGAAAGTGGCGGAGCTGTAGTGCTCTAAAAAAGTCTAAGCAAAAGGAGCCTGTGGGATCTGTCAGCTGTGCTATCGTTTTCTAAAACAATTTTCATATGGATGAGGTACCCGCTTAGTGTATACAATTCTTCTATATACCTCCTTTAGCTATATACAGTAGGTTTATGTGTCTATGGTGTCACTCCTCCTTCTGGCTGCATTTCTAAGTGATCTCTCTTCCTGTTTCCTTCCTTTACCAGTCTTGATACTACATCTCCCATGATCCTTCGAGCCTCTGTCGTTTGAGGGTGGGCTATAGGAGTCACGTGTACCAGTTCTGGGAGTTGATGTGGATGGGTCCTAGGGTTACTGTGAGCCTTCATGTGGGTGGTGAGAGGTGTAAACGTGTCATACCTCCTTCTATGTCATTCCTGTCTTGCAGCATGCCAAAGAATAACAGCTTACTGCAAGACTACAAAGGAAGGGCTATGGGAGGTTATTATGAAGGTGTTTCCTTCATATGTAAATTTATAATTTCAAAGAGAGCAGGTCTCTAAGAGGGCGGGATCTGAGGGGTGGGAGTCTCCCTGTTCACAATGGTCGGCATATTTAACCGGGCAGCAATTCTAATTTTGATTCATTCAATCCTGCCCAGCAGCAGCACATCTAGCTTTCAAAACAGGCTGTGTATGAATGTGTTCCCTTCTTGAATAATGCTGTGCTCTGTGAGGAGGGACTTGGGAGGTTTGGACTCTTCCCGTAGGTGTGACTGGGCAGAACTGAAATCGAATTAGGATGTATTCAATACCACCAACCATCAGAGCTGCGACAGAAGTGACATCATTTGTAGACATGTGCGCAACAAAAAAATGTGTTTATTTTCGTTTCGTTTTTTTCGTTTCCGAAAATTTTTTATTTTTTTTTCGTTTCGTTTTTTTCGTTTCCGTTGATTCGTAACGATTCGTACATTCGTAAGTCGTCGGTGTTCGGATTCGTAACGATTCGTACATTCGTAAGTCGTCGGTGTTTGGATTCGTAACGATTCGTACATTCATAAGAGTTATTTTTTCGTTGATTCGTTTTTTTGTTAGTTTAATTTCCAGACGCATTCGTATTTATTCGTACATTCGTAACATTCGTAGATTTGTAATCGGAGCATAATTCATAATTTTATGTAATGTTTATGCTATTATTACATTTTAATAATTTACGAATCGAAAAAAAAAGTTACGAATCGAAAAAAAAAGTTACGAATCGAAAAAAAAAAAACGAATGTACGAATTTTTTTGTTCAATAGAGATACGGAAATTACAAATCGAAAAAAAGAAAAAAGTTACGAATCAAAATAAAAAGTTACGAATCGAAAAAAAAAGTTACGAATGTACGAATTTTTTTGTTCAATCCATTCGAAGCACGTTTAGCAGCACCATTGTAAGGGACACGGAAAATTACCAATTCAACAAAAAAAAAAAGTTACGAATGTACGAATTTTTTCGTTCGTTTTCGTTTTTCGGATTTTCTTCATTAGTACATTCGTTGTTTCTAATTTGTTTTTTTCGGATTTTCGTTGTTTTTCTGATTCGTTCGATTTGAATGATTTGTTAATCGGATTCGTACGATTCGAACGATTCGTTATTCGGATTCGTACGATTCGAACGATTCGTTCATTCGTACAAAAAAGAAAAAAAGAAAATAACAAAAAAAAACGAAAAACGAAAAAAAACAAAACGAATTGCACATGTCTAATCATTTGCAGAGTCTGAAAGACTAAAGAGGAGAGTGTTATAGACACTAGCTGTTGCAGGAAGAGGCTGTGGAAGGGACAGAGTCTATCAGCAGGATATACAGAGTGTCACATTATACAAAGCCACAACTAAACCCAGAATATCAGGGGATCTGCAGATAACAGAGCAACATAGTACAGAGGTATGAACTATGGTGGGACTAATCATTCCATTCTGTTCTAGTTCAGCTTTAACCACCTCAATACAGTGCATTTTCACCCCCTTCCTGACCAAGCCATTTTTCAGCTTTCAGCGCTGACGCATTTTGAATGACAATTGCGCGGTCATACAACACTGTACCCAGATGAAATTGTTATAATTTTTTTCCCCACAAATAGAGCTTTCTTTTGGCGGTATTTGATCACCTCTGCGTTTTTTTATTTTTTGCGCTATAAACAAAAGAAGAGTGACAAGTTTAATAAAAAACAATATTTTTTACTTTTTGCTATATCTAAAAGAAAATTTTTTCCTCAGTTTAGGCCGATACGTATTCTTTCTACATATTTTTGGTAAAAAAAATAAATAAAAAAAAAATTCGTAATAAGCGTATATTGATTGGTTTGCACAAAAGTTATAGTGCCTACAAAATAGAGGATAGATTTATAGCATTTTTATTATTATATTTTTTTTAACTAGTAATGGCGGCGATCTGCGATTTTTATCGTGACTGCGATATTGTGGCGGACATAGCGGACACTTTTGACACATTTTTGGGACCATTCACATTTATACAGCGATCCGTGCTATAAAAATGCATTGATTACTGTATAAATGTCGCTGACAGGGGGTCCACCGGTCGAGTGATGTGCACGAGTGCCGCCGCTCCAGCCACTGTCGCTCTCCTCATTGGACAGATTATTATTATTATTTAAGGTACTTATATAGCACCGTCAATTTACGCAGCGCTTTACATATACATTGTACATTCACATTGGTCCCTACCCTGAAGGAGCTTATAATCTAAGGTCCCTTACTCACATTCATATACTAGGATTGATAGCAGCAGGAGCCATTGGCTCCTGCTGCTGTCAACCAAAAGATGTAACGTGGGGAGGGGCTGAGGCCGAGTCCTGCTGTCTGTGTCAATGGACCCAGTAGCGGGACTGGGGAGCAAGCCCGCTAGGGTTGCCACCTTTTCTTCAAGCCAAATCCAAACACTTTAGAAGCACACAGCAATTTTTTTTTTAAGGGCAAATGCTGTGGGCTGTGGGGTCAAGTGGATCTCTGATGTAAGGGGGTTTCGCCTCACCAAAGCTCCCACTTACTTTAGAGTTCCCAGCATTCCCCCTTAACAACTTAAGGAGCGGAAGATTTTTCCCCTTAACGACTTGGCCATTTTTTGCGGTTCGGCACTGCGTTGCTTTAACTAACAATTGCGCAGTCGTGCGACGCTGTACCCAAACAAAATTGATGTCCTTTTTTTCTCAACAAATAGAGTTTTCTTTTGGTGGTATTTGATCGCCTCTGCATTTTTTATTTTTTGCGCTATAAACAAAAAAACAGTGACAATTTTGAAAAAAAAAAAGCTATTTTTTTTACTTTTTGCTATAATAAACATCTGCCCACAAAATATTAAAAAAAAGAAATTTCTTCCTCAGTTCAGGCCGTTATATATTCTTCTACAAATTTTTGTTAAAAAAAGAAAAATCGCAATAAGCGTATATTGATTCACTTGCATAAAAGTTATCACGTCTACTAAATAGGGAATAGATTTATGGCATTTTTATTATTATTATTTTTTCGAGGGACTGTCCCTGCTTTGGAGAAATGTCCCTCTTTCCTCCTCATTTGTCCCTCATTTTGGTCTGATCTATATACTTGTATATAAAATTCACTTTTTATCTTTCAAAAAGTGTTTCCGAGTGCTAAACCTTTCATCCAAAATCTAAATTGTTGCATTTGTAAATTTCAAAAGCCAATATAAAGGAATAGTAGTGGTGATAAAAAAAAAAAAAGCCCTTGTGGGTTTAACTAATCTGTTTTTTTTTTTAGGTTAATTCTCCTTTAAGGGGGTGTGGCAGGGGGCGTGTCCTATGCCTACATGCTTTTGCTAGTATGTGTCCCTCATTCCCCTCTCAAAAAGTTGGGAGGTATGGTTGTGGTACTTAGTTACTTGGGAAACTGCAGTCCATTCTGAATCATGTGTCCGGGTTTCAGGTGGTCTTAAACCTGGACACGTGATTCAAATCCTGGGCTGTCCGGGTCAATCCCAGACAGGTGGCATGAACCCTAGAGCCCGCATGGGTGCCCCCAGGGAAATTGGGCACCCGATGAGGAGGGGCTTGGAGCGTCAGCAGGGGGACCCCAGAAGAAGAGGATCGGGGCTGCTCTGTGTAAAACCTTTGCACAGAGCAGGTAAGTATAACGTTTGTTATTTAAAAATTTAAAATATAAAATAAAAGGTTTACAAACACTTTAACCTTAATAGTGCTGCAAGACATCTCTCATGACAGTATCCAGCAGCTGTGAAGAACTTCATGAAAGATTTTTTTAGCAGAAGCAGTTACCCGCATATAATTACATGTCACTAATATACAGTATATGGTTCTTTGTTCCAAAATAATATTAATAATAATACACTTCAGCTTTATGCAGTCTTAGCTATTTGTCACTTATACCGTTTTTTATTATTATTATATTTTTTTTTTTTAATTGAATATATGTCTCCATCAAATCCTCTACTATACAGATACAAGTTCTGCCCTTATCAAATATGGCCGCGCCGTTCACACCGCTGCTGACGTCATGCCTTACAATGATTCATATTCTTATGAACACGTAGAAACATAGAAGGACCCTATGGGTCCTTCCGTGCCGGGTGCTGTTCTATAGCGCCTGCCAAACAGGAAACCTATTATGTTTTGCTCTATGAGAGCTAAGCCGGCTGGAGAATTGGTATCAGTCAGAGTATAGTACGATGAAGCTAGCGTGATAGGAAAACTTCTCTTGGTTTTGCAGTTATGTCGATGAAATAGGTCAGGCGTGTTCTCGGGCAGCCTTGAAGTGAGGAAGCCTGCGCGGGTGACGTCAGTCCCGGTGTGGTAGCATCTTGTGTGGAGTGAGTGAGCAGAGGAGTGTGTACAAGATGTAAGTAATGGGGGCTCTGAGGGGTGGTGGTGGAATGGTGGGGGGTCATAGACGTTCAGGCACAGCTGGGCAGGAGTGGAGCTCCCAGTGCCTGCCCATGTCCTGGAATGTGGTGAAGCTGGCAGGGGGGCTGCCATTGCTGTTTGCTCCTGTATGTCATCTTACTCCTTCCTTTCCAGCAAGCTGACACTGAGTGTACCAGGCCCACAGCCTGCAATGGCAGCTCCCACATGTCTGTCTGGGGCCCAGGCACACTATGGGCTGTGCTCAAGTCTATCTGTAGCCACAGATTGGTTATGTAGTATTGTATAGTGTATGGAAGGGTTACCCCCCTCCCTCTCTCCCTCTCTCCCTCTATCTTTTGCTGCCTGTGTCTATTGGGGAAATTTCCCTTCATTTTCTGTCTCAAAGATGCAACAGGAAGTTAGAGGAAATTAGTGATGCACCTACACCCGTTTTTTTTTTTATCAGCAAGTACCGATAATTTGTGTCAGCACAAAATAAATAGGCGCACATCCCAGTGCAAAGAACTGCGTGTGATTTGAACAGGAATGCAGTGCGATTTTATTTATTTTTTTTTTTATTTTTTTTTATTTTTTCCCCCCCCCACCGCTAATGTGTGTGTGTGTGTATATAGAAATGGAAGCGCCATCTAGGGGGCAGTTTATTAAAAAAAAATTTAAAGTGATTGTAAAGGCTGTTTTTTTTTTTTTTTGTTCCCCCTATAAAAGTAAAAATCATATTATACTTGCTCCGTTGCAGTGGATTTGCACAGAACAGCCCGGATCCTCCTCTTCTCGGGTCCCTCTTCTGGGATCTTGGCCCCACCTACCTGTTGAGTGCCCCCACAGCAAGCAGCTTGCTATAGGGGCACCTGAGCCGAGTCACAGCTCCCGGTGTCCATTCAGACAAGGAGCCCCGGCCCCCCTCTCTCCCCTGATTGGCTACCTGACTTTGATTGACAGGAGCCAATGCTGCTGTCTCAGCCAATTAGGAAGGAGAATCTCAGATGGCTGAGACACTTGTGGACATTGCTGGACAGAGAGGGACCTCAGGTAAGTGTGAGGGGGGGCTGCTGCACACAGAAGGCTTTTTATTTTAATGCATAGAATGCATTAAGATAAAAACCTTCTGCCTTTACAACCCCTTTAACTCACATTAACCACTTGACGCTCGTGCTATAGCCAAAAGACTTACATGGACATCCTCTCATTCTCGTGCGCCCTCTGATCACTGAGTCCTAGGGACTCGGCTCATCACAGATAAGGGTAAAGGGCCAATCACGGTTGTCAGCGTGAAGAAAAGAAAGCCTTTAACCACTTCCCGACCGGCGCATGGCGATGTACGTCAGCAGAATGGTGCGTACAGGTACGTCCCTTTAAGATTGCTGCCGTGCCATCACGTGCGCGCCAGTCGGGACCCCCCGTGAGTCCGGTCACGGGTCCCGTGGACTCAATCGCTGCGGGGATACCCGCGATCGTCTCACGGGAAGGCTGAACGGGGATATGTGGAAGTAA
The DNA here is from genome assembly GCA_028564925.1 of Lithobates sylvaticus. NCBI lineage: Eukaryota > Metazoa > Chordata > Amphibia > Anura > Ranidae > Lithobates > Lithobates sylvaticus. The sequence continues at coordinate 552,448,577 of CM053027.1, forward strand.
ACCGCATCTCCCCGTTCTGCCTAGCAACTAGTGACACTGATCTCTGCTCCCTGTGATTGGAGCAGAGATCAGTGTTCACTAAAACACAGCCACGCCCCTAGGAACACTTAGCCCTACACTGCCACCCCTGGTTAAACCCTTCACGGCCAGTGTCATTTACACAGGAATTAGTGCATTTGTATAGCACTGATTGCTGTATAAATGACAATGGTCCCAAAAATATGTCAAAAATGTCCGATGTGTCCGCCATAATGTCGCAGCCACAATAAAAATCGCTGATCGCCGCCATTACTAGTAAAAAAAAAAACAAATTATTAATAAAAATGCTATAAAACTATCCCCTATTTTGTAAACACTATAACTTTTGCGCAAACCAATCAATAATCGCTTATTGCAATTTTTTTTTTTACCAAAAATATGTAGAAGAATACGTATCGGCCTAAACTGAGGAGGAAAATATTTTTTATATCTTTTTGGGGAATATTTATTATAGCAAAAAGTAAAAAAGAATGCGTTTTTTTTTTTTTTTTTTTTTTAAAAATTTTAGCTCTATTTTTGTTTATAGCGTAAAAAATAAAAACCGCAGGGGCGATCAAATACCACCAAAAGAAAGCTCTATTTGTGGGAAAAAAAGGATGTCAATTTTGTTTGGGAGCCACGTCGCACGACCGCGCAATTGTCAGTGAAAGCGACGCAGTGCCGAAACGCAAAAAGTGGTCTGGTCTTAAGCCAGCAAAATGGTCCGGTCTGAAAGTGCTGTTAATCAGTGGCGCCTCATCAGTGCCCATCCGTGAAGGAGAAAAATTACCAGTTTGCCAAATTTTATAACAAAATATGAAAAATGTTTTGTTAATTATTTTTTTCAACATTTTTGGTATTTTTTTTTGTTTGTTTAGCAAAAAATAAAAAAAACAGCAGTGAGTAAATGACACCAAAAGAAGGTCTATTTGTGTGAAAAAAATGATAAAAATGTCATATGAGTACAGTGTTGCATGACCGCGCAATTGTCAAGTGTGACAGGGCTGAAAATTGGCCTGGGCAGGAAGAGGGATAAGTGCCCAGTAAGCAAGTGGTTAAATACATATCCGCTCAAATGCAAATCCTGCATAGGTGTCCCACCAATGATGGCAAATCACGGCCCCTGGAGTAGGAGTTCCGCGATCCCTGTGGGTATTGGGGAGGAAGTGATGTCAGCTTGGGGGGGCGCCTCTACATCTCCTCCAGTCCTGTGAGCACCTCCAGCGGCCGTGATTTGCTATCATAAGCGGGACGGGGACACTTTTTGCATTTTACATTTGTCCCGCAGTGTCTTCACCCCAGCCAATTATTTAGTCGGTTCTCGGGCTTCACATCCGGTTTCCCTGCTGGGCTTTGTGAATGGCTCGGCGGCAGGGGAAGGAGGAGGGGGACCAAACTTCCAGATGACTTCACCCCCCCCCCTCCTACATTTCTTTGAAAATAACCCAAATCAGTGTATATTATTTATTCTTTAGGAAGGTTGTAGAATCCACAAACTATGGTATATATCCGAAAATTGATCAATCCTGATGTACTGACGTACTCTGTCTCATTTCTTGACAGAAATGCCCCCCAAATGTCCCCTTTTTGGAAAGTAGACAGTCCAAGTTATTTAGTAAGAGGAATGGCAAGTTTTTTGCAGTTGTAATTTTTTTTTTGTCACAATTTTTTTGAAAGCAAAGAAATTAAAAAAAAATTGTTTATTTCACTTTTATTTTTTTTATATACATACTGTCACCAGTGCAGTACAGTGTCATATAACTGGTGTAGCGGTGATCAGAAACACTGGTGACAGTGTTTTCTTACATTTTTTTTTATTTTTTTACAATTTTGTTTAATGCACTGTGATCAGAGCACATTATGATTGCTTATACTAGTGAATTTCACTGGTATAAGTAACCATTTTCACAGAATGAAATGGATTCATTCAGTGTGTATTGTTGTGCTTAGCAGTGATTGGCCACAGCTAATCACATGGTACAGCTGGGCCCTGTCTGTACCATGTGATCACTATGACCAATCACTGCTAGGAACCCAATTGTACACAATGAATGGCATTAATCAAAGCCATTCATTGTTTACAGTTGGCATGGGATCTGCTGTGATTAAACACATAGTACCAGCAGCAGGTACACTGACAGATCGCGTCGTAGCGCAACCCTTGGGGTGCACATGAGGTGCGTTTCGGGAGGACGTCATATGATGTCCACCCGGGACGACAAACCCTAAAAGCACATTAAAAACTGATCAGTGTGGAAGTGATGTAAGGGCTTGTTTAAACTGGGAGTTGGGCGACAGTAAAAATCACATGACTAAGCCTTGTTTTTACTTCCCCCTCAACTGCACCCTCCCTTAACTGGAAAGGTGTTATATTCCAGATGTGAGCACAGCTTGTGTTTATATGTGAGCTTTGCCCCCTTCTTGCTCTGCCACCGATACTCCCTATCTTTTTCATTTTTCTGGAGCTGGTGTTTCTCCTGCCTGGTCCTGTAAGTCAGACTTCTCTCACTGACCACCAACTAAAGGAGGGCACACTGATCAGCAAGAGGAGCACAAAGATCCCTATTGAGCAGGGATGAGAGGGGCTAAAATATTGATAAAAAATCAGTAGAAACATCAGCATGTTTATGTGTTTTTTTATTGTTTATTCTAGGAAAAAGTCAACTTCCACAGATCAGCCATAACTTTATGACCATGGGTAAAGTGAATACCATTGATTATCCCGTGACAATGGCCTCAACATTTGGTGGGATATATTAGGCAGAAAGTGAACATGTTGTTCTTGAAGTTGATGTTGTATATTGGGCTTCGTCACCTCAAACTGGTCAGGGTGCCCAAGCTGTCCCGTGTCCACAGCCAAAAGCTCAATTGGCACGTGAGCATCAGAACTGGACCACAGAGCAATGGAAGAAGGTGGCCTGGTCTGATGAATCATGTTTTCTTTTACGACGTGAATGGCCAGGTACATTGCTTACCTGGGGAAGAGATGGTGCCAGGATGCAGTATGGGAAGAAGGCAAGCCAGCAGAGGCAGTGTGATTGCTTTGGGCATTGTTCTGCTGGGAAACCTTGGGTTCTGCCATTCATGTGGATGTTAATTGACATGTACCACTTACCTAAAATTTATGATGACCAAGTACACTCCTTCATGGAAGTGGTATTTCGCTGCCTGCTTCCAGGTTTAGGGCACATGTGCGCCCCTGCTGACACCTGCTGTGATTGTACACAGCACGAGTCAGTCAGCATGTTCCGGTCAATAATAGGATGGGACCTGCTGATTGGCTGTGTCCATTCAGAGCAAAGAGCTTTTGTCTCACAATCAACACAAAGCTCTGTTTATTATCTCTGTAAAGCACGGATGAGAAACAATGATCTGTAGTAAAAAGCAACACGCATTACATGTTGGCACACATTTAACCCCTTGATTGTCCTAGATGTTAATCCCTTCCTAGTCAGTGTCATTGTGACAGTGTATAGTATTATCACAGATCACTGTATTAATGTCAGTGGCAATCAGTTCCTTCCAACGTCATTTAGTTTTAGGTTGCCCACCGCACTCAGTACCATTATAGGTCAGTGATCACCGTCATTCGTTGTTTAAAAAAAAAATAGTGTATTTATTATATTAGTTTGTAGGCACTATAACCTTGACCACAAAATAAAAAATTTAGAATTATTGGGATTTTTTTTTCTTTTTATCAGAAATTTTGCAGAATAGATATTGGCCAAAATTTATGAAGAATTTTTTTTTATTATTATTGGAAATGTTTTATAGTAAAAGGTATTGAATTTTTTTTTTTTTTTTTCAAAACTTTCTGTCTTTTTTGCGTTTTATTTCTCAAAAAATAAAAAGTGGTGATCATAATACCACCAAAAGAAATCTCTATTTGTTTGAAAAAAATGATATAAACTTCCTCTGGGTACAGTTTTGCATGCCTGAGCAATTACCAGTTAAAGTAGCGCAGTGCTAAATGGCAAAAATAATCTGGTCATGAAGGGGGTAAAACCTTCCAGTGCTCAAGTGGTTACGGAACCAAACTGGTCATCAAAACTGTTGCTGTGACTGTTTATAAAGTGTTAGATATTTTATTATCTGTAGTCTAAAAGCTAGCCACTTTATTACCACAAAATAAGATTTTGTAAAGCTATAAAAGTTATTTAAATACATCTCTCAGTCATAACTTTATGGCCAACTAATACTGAGTAGGTCCCCCTTTTGCCACTAAAACAGCCCTGACCTGTTGAGGTATGGACACCGCTAGACCTCTGAAGGTATGCTGTGTTATCGGGTACCAAGCCATCAGCAGCAGATTCTTTTAAGTCCTGTAAGTTGCAAGGTGGGGCCTAAATGGATCAGACTTGTTTTTTTCAGCATATCCCACAAATGCTCAATTGGATTGAGATCTGGAGAATTTGGTGGCCAAGTCATCACCTCAAGCTCGTTGTGTTCCTCAAACCACTCTTGCAGTGTGGCAGGGTGCATTATCCTTCAGAAAGAGGCCACCGCCATCAGGGAAATATCCGTTCCATGAAGGAGTGTACTCTGATAGGTGGTACAAGTCGAGTAACCTCTAGCTTCCGAGGTTTCCCAGCAAAACATTGCCCAAAGCATCACACTGCCTCTGCTGGCTTGCCTTCTTCCTATACTCCATCCTGGTACCATCTCTTCCCTGGGCAAGCAAAGCGCCTGGCCATCCACATAATGGAAAAAAACATTTTTTTATCAGACCAGGCCACTTTCTTTCATTACTCCAGGGTTTCAGTTCTGATTGTCACATGCCCATAGTAGGCGTTTTTTGCTGTGGACACTGGTCAGCATGGGCACCCTGACCACTCTGTGGCTACACAGCTCCATACACAGCAACAATGCACTGTGTCTTCTGATGCCTTTCTTTTGGAATCCGCATTAACTTTTTCAGCAAATTGAACCACAGTAGCTCTTCTATTGAATTGGACTACCCGGGCCAGCCTTCACTCCCCATGTACATCAATGAGCTTAGGCCACCCATGAATTACCTTTTTACTGGTTTACCTTCCTTGGGCCACTTTTGGTCACCCCTGACCATTGCAGACAAGAAACTTCCTACAAGAGCTGCTGTTTTGGAGTTGCTCTGACCCAGTCATCTTGCCGTTCCAATTTTGCCTTGGTCAAAATTTCTCAAATCATTACGCTTGTCCATTTCTTTTCTACTAGGGGTGCAACGGATCAAAAAACTCACGGATCGGATCGATCCTCGGATCAGGAGTCACGGATCAGATCATTTTTCGGATCAGCAAATAATAATTGAATTTGCAAAAACCTGTGAAAATTCCGCCACCATATAGTCCCCACTGTAATATCCACGTCCTCTCCCCCCACTGTAATATCCACGTCCTCTCCCCCCACTGTAATATCCACGTCCTCTCCCCCCACTGTAATATCCACGTCCTCTCCTCCCACTGTAATATCCACGTCCTCTCCCCCCACTGTAATATCCACGTCCTCTCCCCCCACTGTAATATCCACGTCCTCTCCCCCCACTGTAATATCCACGTCCTCTCCCCCCACTGTAATATCCACGTCCTCTCCCCCCACTGTAATATCCACGTCCTCTCCCCCCACTGTAATATCCACGTCATCTCCCCCACTGTAATATTGGCTGGGTATTGGCAGAGTATTGGCAGAGTATTGGCTGGGTATCGGCTGGGTAATGCAGAGTATTGGCTGGGTATCGGCTGGGTAATGCAGAGTATTGGCTGGGTATCGGCTGGGTAATGCAGAGTATCGCAGAGTATCGGCTGGGTAATGCAGAGTATCGGCTGGGTAATGCAGAGTATCGCAGAGTATCGGCTGGGTAATGCAGAGTATCGCAGAGTATCGGCTGGGTAATGCAGAGTATCGCAGAGTATTGGCTGGGTAATGCAGAGTATCGCAGAGTATTGGCTGGGTAATGCAGAGTATCGCAGAGTACATTGGCTGGGTAATGCAGAGTACATTGGCTGGGTAATGCAGAGTACATTGGCTGGGTAATGCAGTTTGTTTACAAGTGATCGCTCCGTCATTTGACGGAGCGATCACATTGTAAACAGTGGCCGGGTGTACCAAAATGGCCGCCGCTCCGGAGCTAGGCCGAAGCCGCGGCCTTTCCTAAGGCCGCCGGGTGTACCAAGATGGCCGCCGACGCTCCGGAGCTAGGCCGAAGCCGCGGCCTTTCCTAAGGCCGAGGCCGCGGAGCGCTCCACGGATCGCGGGGTGTGCCGATCCGAACGGGGTGACCCGTTCGGATCACGGATCGTCGACGATACGTTGCACCCCTATTTTCTACTGTCAACACATTAACTTCAGGGACAACATGTTCACTTGCTGCCTAATATATCCCACCTACTTTCAGGTGCCATTGTAACAAGTTAATTATTATTCACTTTTTACCTGCCAGTGGTCATAATGTTATGACTGATCGGTGTATAGCTGTGTGAGAGATAACCTCATGATCTTCAATGTGTTTTGCTGCTAAACCCCTTAGGAATAAACAAGGAGTCAACACTACTGTTTTATCTGTCTGCTAGTAAATATGGCTAAGAGAAGCTAGGTGAAAACTTGATTCCAGCTGAATAAATGTACATTCATATGTTCATTATCAGGATGTTCTGGGGAATTGAATAATAAACTATAAACCTACTTACATTTTGAAGTGTAATACTAGTTAAGTGGTAGGGATTAAGTAGTTGAACCCTGTAGACAGCATTATAAAGATTTGCTTTGGTTGAGCTACACCTACCCCGTTTCCCCCGAAAATAAGCCCTACCCCGAAAAATAAAACCTAGCGTGAGGTTCTGGGATGGCTGCAATATAAGCCCTACCCCGAAAATAAGCCCTAATTAAAGTCCTTGTAAAAACACGTAAAAAGACTATATAATGTGCAGTGTGTTTCCTTGTATAACTTTGTGTAAAATACCTTATTTACAGCGCCGCTGGGCACTCGTGTGACCCGCCGGAGCTCTTCTCTTCCCTGCTGACATCAGCAGCCCCTCCCTCTGCAGTGCTCGCAGCAGGGTTAGCGGGGAACTCGGCCTCTCCCTCTGCAGTATTTGGTGGGGAAGAAGAGCTCCGGCGGGTCACGTGAGCGCCAGCGCCGCTGTAAAAGAGGCATTTTGTACAATAGTTAAACAAGGAGATACACTGCACGTTATATAATCTTTTTACAGAACGGATTACATGCTTTTACATGGTCTTTAACGGCTTCCCGACCGCCTCATGTAGATATATGTCTACAGAATGGCACGGGCAGGCAAAACCACGTACCCGTACGTCCCCTTTAATTTGCCTGCCCGTGGGTCGCGCGCGCGCCGCCAGCTGCGCGATCGCGGCCCGGTCGGGAGCTCCGTGACCCCGGCTGCGGGACCAGCCCCGCCCCCTAATGTATAAAAAAAAAACACACGTCAGAGCCCTTAACCCCTCCCCTCCCCCTAGTGGTTAACTCTTTCACTACAACTGTCATTTTATACAGAAATCAATGCATTTAAATAGCATTGATTTCTGTATAAATGACAATGGTCCCAAAAATGTGTCAAAAATGTCCGATGTGTCCGCCATAATGTCGCAGTCACAATAAAAATCGCTGATCGCCGCCATTGGTAGTAAAAAAAAAAAATATTAATAAAAATGCTATAAAACTATCCCCTATTTTGTAAACGCTATAACTTTTGCGCAAACCAATCAATAATCGCTAATTGCGATTTTTTTTTTTACCAAAAATACATAGAAGAACACGTATCGGCCTAAACTGAGGGAAAAAAATGTTTTTTTATATATTTTTTGGGGATATTTATTATAGCAAAAAGCAAAAAATATTGCATTTTTTTCAAAATTGTCGCTCTATTTTTGTTTATAGCGCAAAAAATAAAAAACGCAGGGGCGATCAAATACCACCAAAAGAAAGCTCTATTTGTGGGAAAAAAAAGGACGCCAATTTTGTTTTGGAGCCACGTCGCACGACCGCGCAATTGTCAGTTAAAGCGACGCAGTGCTGAATCGCAAAGGGGCCTGGTCCTTTGGCTGCCAATTGGTCCGGGGCTGAAGTGGTTAACTAGGGCTTATTTTTGGGATTACAGAACTTCACAATGCTAACTCCTGAGCTGATGGGGAGGAACTTTTTTGTACATACCGTAAATAAATAAGACCTCTCCTGAAAATAATAGTGGTTTTTTTTTGTAGCCAAAATTGTTATAAGACCCGGTCTTTGGGGACTCCTACTTGGCTTGCAGGTTGACTTCTTGCAGCGTTGGAAATAATTAGACACTTGTCTTATTTTCAAGATCTCTTCCCTGATTAGCTGCACTCAGTGGTCTAGCAAAGGGAGATTCAAATGTACAAAGTAATCAGCAGAAGTCATCAAATTACATTTTTATGTAATGTCTTAGCTGATTGAAATGTTTTATTCAAAAGATATTGCTTTAGAATAGTCAGAAGGCATTTATGCAAAATTGGACTCTGTTATGTTAACTACCTCAGTACCAGCTTGTAAATCCTCGTCATTACCAGGCCATGTTTCAGTTTTCAGTACTGTGGTAGTTTGAATATTACTCGGTTGTGCAACAATGAACCCAAATACATTTATATAATTTTTTGGGACAGAGCTTTCTTTTGATGGTATTTAATAACTGTTTGTTTTTTTGAATTTTTTTTTGTTTGTATTGTTTTTCTGTATCTGGGGGAAAAAAAAGACCAAAAAATTAAAGTGGAACTAAACTCTCCTATTGTTTTCAGCCAAGGAAGCTGCCATCTTGGACTCTGACACCAGCTATTTGTCAAGGCCGTTGTTTGACAGTTTGGTTGAGGACACAAGCTGATATGACAGTTAGCATTCCAGGAATGTAACAGTGTTTTTTTTTTAAACTGTTAAATTGATGGGTTATTTCCACTTGAATGTACTGGTTGCATACAATTGGAGGATAATGATGAAGGGTTATATTACAGATGTGCAGTTTAAGGGAGGTGGGGATTAATTTACAGGTCACATAGAGAGGCGAATGGAAGTTTAGAAATATAGGAGCCATCTGAGTACAGCTCGGTTCACTGACAGTAATGGGCAGGCTTACCTCCAGAGGGCTATTTCTGGAGTAGCGTTTACAAATGTCTGTCCAAAAATAGATCCACCTCCTTGCTTTTTTTTTCTTTTTTTTTTTGTACAGTGGTAGGAAAGTGGCTAAACTTCAGGCAAACGGGTGAAATACATATAAGAGAGCTATTTTACCTTCTAAAGGATTTGTATTTCTGTAAAACCAGTTCTTAAAATTATACAGCACAGCTGTTGTATTTACTTCCGTCATTGAGATATTGTTTTTCTGTAACAGGAGGTAGTGAAGAAAGCAATAAAATACCTGGCAAAGTTTCTAACCCTTTTACCAATCTAACAAAATTGGGGAGTTTAGTCTTAAAGTGGTTTTAAAGGCTCAAGGTTTTCTTGCCTTCATGGATTCTGTGTGTGCAGCTTCCTCTCCCTTCTATACTCACCTGAGACCCATCGCGATCCAGCAATGTGCCCGGGAGCCTTGGGGACTCTCCCTCCTCATTGGCTGAGACAGCAGTGGGAGCCATTGGCTCCTGTTACTTGCAATCACTGCCAGCGAGCCAATAAGAAGAGAAAGGGGGCTAAGCTAAGCTGCAGCTCTGTGTCTGTGCTCTTGCTTGGGTGCAGGAGGGAGGGGCCAGGAGTGCCGGCAGGGGACCCGAGAAGAAGAGGATCGGGGCTGCTCTGTGCAAAACCACTACACAGAGTAGGTAAGTATAACGTGTTTACTTTTTTTAACTTTTTTTTCAACCGTACCTATAATATCACTTTAAAGAAACTCTGTCGCCGAAATAAAGCTTTACAATCATGTGCCCTCTGAAAAAAAAGACATTGCATACTGATCTCTCTTGCTGCCCGTACCACTGATCTAAAAACCTGACCCATAGTACTACCCTGCGATCGGTGATAAATGGCACTAAATGTACCACATTTACTTTTTCACTGACCCAGATCAAGTATGCAAATTGGGATTGCGCAGGCAGTCCTTATCATCTGCATTTTCATTCTGAGTCGGGATTTAGAAAGACCCTGTCACCAGATTATTAATTTTCAGCTACAATCCTCCCAGTATATTCTTATATGTAAAAGGTAAAAAAAACTGCGCTAATCAAAAATGTATAAATTGGATCAATTTTACAGCAGCAATTAGTGTGGGATAAACACAAATAGAAATAAAAAGAGAAAATTGCGCTATTGCAGTCCAAAATTATAAAAAATGTAAATATGATGAATATAAAGTTCCAGATAATTATGCAGCTGGGAATTAATTCAGCATTCCTTTTATAAAACCAGAGAAGAGTACGTCATCAATTTATAGAGAACATGCTCACCAGATTGCAAGCCAAAAATCGCAAATGGCTTAACCTCTTTAGGTATTGTGATTTGAGGTTATAAGCCTTTTATCATAAATCGATGCTCAGCTCATAGGACTCATGTAAAAAAATATACACCATAGCGTAATTCTGCTACACTCCAAAAAGAAGTGCAATATGCACAATAACACTTAAAAACCAAAATAAACACCCAGTGGATGAACGACAAATTGAGTGTACCACCACCACACAGAGGGCCTCCTTACCAGATGCCGAAAGCACACAGGGATAGATATCTCTTTAAAAGCTCCTGCGCAAAAAGCCAAAAACATACAAATGTGTGAGAATATTGCACGAACAAGGGCCCAGTGATTATAACACAATAAGTGTATACCACAACTGGTTCATCCACTGGGTGTTTATTTTGGTTTTTAAGTGTTCTTTCTTTATATATATATATATATATATATATATATATATATATATATATATATATATATATATATATATATATATATATATTATATATATATATATATATATATATATAGTTATGTAAGGAGGTGATGGGGAAGGGTGGAGGAGCTGGGCCAGCACAGAAAGTAATTGGACACTCCTAGAAGAGGAGATGGCTATGATGTGCAAGGAGGGAGGAGCTGTGCTAGGGAATTGACTCAGCTTTTCCAGCAAATTCTGAGGCACATTGTAAGTCAATAAAAAAAAAAAATGCTTATGGAAATAAAAAATAAGCAAGAATTTAAAATACTTGATTGATAAATCAAAGGAGCCAGGCAAAAAACTGGTGGCCGAAAAGCAGCTTCATCTGAACAGATGCAGCCACTGTTTAAGTCAGGGCTCGACAATCCCCGGGCGACAGGTCGTATTTGCGACTAGAATTAGCGACCTGGCGCCTGGGCACAGCTGGGGGGTCTCCGTGCGCACCCCCCCGGCGTGATCGCGTTGGGGCGTGCCGGCCGGTAATTGAGGCCGCGGCTTTGAGGCCTTCTGCAGTCTTATGCTTCCTTCTGGAATCTGGCGCCCTCTTGTGGTGGCCGTTGGTATGACAACCAGCAATGCTAATGGAGCTTCCAATGCCTGTTTTCACTGCCCGCCCATCTCATTCCCTTTACTTAGAACCCCCAAACATTATATATATTTTTTATTCTAACACCCTAGAGAATAAAATGGCGGTCGTTGCAATACTGTCTGTCACACCATATTTGCACAGCAGACTTACAAGCGCACTTTTTTGGGAAAAAATACTTTATTTAATTAAAAAATAAGACAACAGTAAAGTTAGCCCAATTTTTTTTTTATATTGTGAAAGATAATGTTACGGCGAGTAAATTGATGCCCAACATGTCACGCTTCAAAATTGCTCGTGGAATGGCGACAAATTTTTACCCTTTAAAATCTCCATAGGCGAAGTTTAAAAAATTCTACAGGTTGCATTTTTGTGCTCGCTCTACCGATCGCTGCGATACCTCACATGTGTGGTTTGAACACCGCTTTCATATGTGGGCGCTACTCATGTATGCGTTCGCTTCTGCACGCGAGCTTGGCGGGACGGGCCGTGTTTAAAAAAAAATAATTTTTTTTCTTATTTATTTTAGTTCAATCTGATTTTATTGAGATAGAAAATTGAAGTAGTACAGAATAACACAGTAAACACATGTCTTTCAGTAACATTTAAACAGATACATGTAAAACTTTGCTACAGTGGTGTCTAACCTTCTATTGGATTAGTTAAATGTGAGCTTCAATTGTGTTGATGTGGTATACGAGCCTGCGTCCTACTGCGTCTATTCTGGTTTATCGTGGGTACGTGAGCACCACTATCTGCTCAGTGAGTGGTGCCCACTCGTTACAGGTAGGCTAGGGCTTTTGCGTCTATACTGGACACGCTCTTTCCGGGGGGGAAGCTCTGTGTGCGCCACCAGTCCGGACTGATGAGACTAGAGAGTGTGGGTTACACATTTGGGTAATACTGCAATACTTAGAGGGAAAAGGAGAGAAGGAGAGAGGGGGTGGGGATAGAGGGGACAGGACAGTAGGGATTTTAAGGAATGAAGAGAGAGACATTCCACTCTGGTTACACAGGTGCGTCGGTGAAGCCCTCCATGGCCCATGGAATAAATTCTGAGGAGTATCGAAACATAGACCACGAGGTCCAGGTCTTGGAGAATTGTTCCTCTCTACCCGTTTCCTGCGACAACAGTCGTTCCAGACTGTTGATTCGGTCCACTTCAATTGCCCAGTCCCCCAGGGAAGGCATGCTCGTAGATTTCCAATGTCTGGGCAACACCGTTCTAGCAGCCGCCAAAAAGTGACGCAGGACGTCTTTCTTGACTGACTTAAGCGGTCCCGGGAGCAGGGATAGCAGAGCTACCTCAGGAGAGGGTGTGATTGAGGTCGCCATGAGTCTGCAGTACAGGTCAAGGATCTTTTGCCAGAACTGTCTCACAGGGGGGCATTCCCACCAGATATGAAGTAAGGTTCCCTTGGAGGATAAGCAACGCCAGCAGGTATCTGGAAGCGCCGGGTTTATCCGGTGTAAAGTCGAGGGGCATCTGTACCAACGGGTCAACAACTTGAATCCCTTTTCTTGGGCTTTGGAGGCTAAGGATATTTTGTAAGTCAGAATGAAGCACTTTTGCCAGTCTATAGGTGAAATGGGGTGACCCAGGTCTTCTTTCCAGGCCTGTGTGTATGGGGGGAGGTCAGGATTATATGCCGTTTGTATGAGAGAGTATAGTTGAGAGACTACATGTGTAGGGGGGGCAGTCTGGAGCAGCATGCTCTCCAAGTCTGTTAAGTCGGTAAGTATATCAGGTAGGGATGGGAAGGTGCGGATGAAGGACATCACCTGTTGCCTCTGCAGCCAATGTGTCGAGGCAAGAGAAGACGGGTCGGGGGGAACGTCGTGGATCAGAGAAGAGTCTGACCGTAGGACTTGGGCAAGTCGTCTGTGGTCCTCCTTACACCAAGGTCCAAAACTCGTTCCATTTAGGGCCGGCGGAAAGGCCAGAGTCCCAAACAGTGGAGTCATGGGACCCTTCAGAGGAGATAGGGTCTTGGAGGAGTTCATTCGGGTCCAGATTTGAATGGTTTGTCGGGTGAGGTCGCTTAGGGGTACCTCTTTCAAGAATTCGTTAGGCGTCCACGGCAAGGCGCAGAGATCTATTGAGTTGATATGGCTCTCTATTTGTACCCATAATTTGGTGGGGGAATGATGGAACCAGTTAAGTATACGCGTGAGCACAGCTGCTCTATAGTATATAGAGGCATCTGGAGCTCCAGCTCCGCCACGGGTCTTAGGGAGCGAGAGAGTCTCATATCGTATCCTTCTTATTTATTTTAACTTTTATTTTACATTTTTTTTCACAGTTTTTTTTTTTTTTTTTTTTTTAAATTGTGTCACTTTTATTCCTATTACAAAGAATGTAAACACCCCTTGTAATAGAAAAAAGCATGACAGGACCTCTTAAATATGAGATCTGGGGTCAGAGAGACCTCAGATCTCATATTTACACTAAAATGCAATTAAAAAAAAAAAAATTGTCATTTGAAAAAAATTAAAATAAATAAAATGTCCCTAAGGCAATGCCATTATGTTACTGTTCATACTGTTGGAACACCCACTGTATATGTTAAACTTGTATAAATATTTTGTTCTTAATAAAAACTTTTATGGAAAATAAAAATAAATAAATAAAATGTCCCTTTAAGAGCTATGGGCAATGACTTGGAGACAGGTGAGGGGCCATCTTCCCCTTTCTCCATGTCAGGCCAGGGACAGGTCTGGCTCGCTGTTACCGACCTGGCTCCTAACCTTTTTAGCTGGCTCCTAGATCCCAAGCAAATTTGTCAAGCCCTGGTTTAAGTACCATGTATACTCAAGTATAAGCCGACCCAAATATAAGCCGAGGCACCTAATTTTACCACAAAAAACTGGGAAAACGTATTGACTCGAGTATAAGCCTAGGGTGAGAAATGCGCAGCTACTGTAAGTGGAAAAGAGGGTCAACAATGGCCATTTGCAGCCATGGGTCCCCTGAACTTCAAACTTGGTAGTTGAGGGTTCCTAGATGCCCCCTATCTGCAAAATTTGGGGTCTCTGAACTCAAAGGGTCCCGAAATTACATTTGATGCAGATGGACACAGTTGACCGACTTTGGGGCTCCGTATCTCGGGGTAACTTGGTGCTAGGAACCCCAAATTTGGTGTACAAACACATTAGAACATCCAAAGCTGGGGGTCCTAGCACCAAGTGGCCCCGACATACGGGGCACCAAATTCGGTTCGGAAAATGTCATTCTGTGCAGCAGAAAAGTGCTTGACTCGAGTATAAGCCGAGGGGGGCATTTTCAGCACAAAAAAATGTGCTGAAAAACTCGGCTTATACTCGAGTATATACGGTATGTTGATTGCCAGCAGGACCAGCTTTTAAAATACACTAGGCATAGAGGAAGATTATATACTGAAGATGGAGAAATCGTGTGTGTGTTTATTTTATTTTTTATTTTTTTTATTCATAACACAATGCACTTACATAGCTTATGATGTATAAGAAACAGAGCAGGTTATGTGATCCTGAAGTTCCACAGAGAAAAAAAGAAATGGAGGGAGGGGGAGGAAAAAAGGGTTGTAGCACCTTCCTCACTGCCCAGTATGTGTGTCCCAAGCACAAGTGATAACAGCCAGTCGGATGGTATGAAATTTCCTGGCAGAAAGATGGGGTATATGACAAAAACCTATAATGAATAGAAAATAAAAAAGGTATAGCAATCAAGAAAGTATTCACAAAAAGATAATCACCCAATAGAACAGGGTGTCCATACCTTCAAAAATGCCAATAAGTATTTACTGGATTGGTGACCACGAGACGAACAAACAGCAAGGCAAAAATCCTCTAGTCTACAAACATTACACACCATTACACATTACATTGGTATTACACACCAATTAGATATTTATCATAGGATAAGGTAGATGGCGGTATGGCCTGAGAGGGCGGGATTCACCAAAGATTGAACTCAGGAGCTTGAAGCATGTGAGTGAAGGCTCTATAAGATATAAATTGAAAGAGGGATTCTCAAAACGCTGTATATGAAAATCATGTATGCATAGCTGAAACTACCATTGAGACCATATAGTTAATAGAGGTCAATAGAGACAGTCGCCCTGCTAAGATGGTTGAAATAGGAAGAAAAAAAAACTTTCATCATTTGGACCAAAAGTATAATCAAAAACAGGTGAGGTTGATTGAAATATATCAGGTTTAAGCATAGCCAGAGGTCCCTAGAAGTTGGTAAAAGACCACCAAAGAACGACAGAATAGGGCATTATAATAGATTTCAACATGGCCCAAGCTTCCACGTAGATCCTAACCTTAACACGCGCTTTGAGGCAATAGCACCAACGCCATCAGCGCTATCATACAGCCAAATAATGGGAGAGAACTCCCATTATATAGGCCTGGCTCCTATCCAGTTAATGGCACAGCGCACTGGTTCCAGCCAATGACTTCACCGGACACTATCTCGGACTGCCTATGCGCAGTACCACGAAAAACGGCAAATAGACACAGATATTTCTCTCTGTGATGCCGTCCGCCTGTCCACAAACGGCGTCCGATGCCACGGAAGCTATAGGACAAGAGATCACACACTCACCGAGAATATAGAGGACACCCGATGGCAGGAAATAGTACTGCAGAAGGCCATATACCGTATTTATCGGCGTATAACACGCACTTTTTCCCCCCTTAAAATCGGGGGAAAGTCGTGGGTGCGTGTTATACGCCGATACCCAAAAAAAAAATGACAAAAATCGGTTGCGGCGCCGAAAAATGGCGACCGCGGCCGGAAAAAGCCGAAGCGCGGCCGAAAAAGACCCAAGCCGGCTGTTCAGCTCCGCTCGTAGTCCCGCCTCCCTGCGCTCGCTCCCGAAACAGCAGGGAGGCGGGACTCCGAGCGGAGCTGAACAGTCGGCTCGGTCTTTTTCGGCCGCGGTTCGGTCTTTTTCGGCCGCGCATGCGCGGTATTTCTCGCGGCGGGAAATTTAAACGATGGCGAACTGCAAATGACACTAGCAAGCTGCAAATGACGCCGGGCAAGCTGCAAATGACGCCGGGCAAGCTACAAATGACGCTGGGCAAGCTACAAATGACGCTGGGCAAGCTACAAATGACGCTGGGCAGGTTGCAAATGACGCTGGGCAGGTTGCAAATGACGCTGGGCAGGTTGCAAATGACGCTGGGCAGGTTGCAAATGACGCTGGGCAGGTTGCAAATGACGCTGGGCAGGTTGCAAATGACGCTGGGCAGGTTGCAAATGACGCTGGGAAAGGCTGCAAATGACGCTGGGCAAGCTGCAAATGACGCTGGGCAAGCTGCAAATGACGCTGGGCAAGCTGCAAATGACGCTGTGCAAGCTGCAAATGACGCTTAAAGCGGTGTTCCGGCCGAAATTATACTTTTTAAATAAAAATACCCCTATAATACACAAGCTTAATGTATTCTAGTAAAGTTAGTCTGTAAACTAAGGTCCGTTTTGTTAGTTTTTAGCAGTAGTTTGTTATTTTATAAACTTGCAGCAGGCCGTGGTCATCTTAAGTGTGGGCATCTGAAGCCAGACTATTTCTTCCTGGATCTCATCCTTGCAGATCTCATACATGCTCAGTGCAGCATAAGCAGTGTAATAGGTTTCAGGTCAGGTTTCCATAGCAACGGGGCAGTTTGAGAGGAAGTTGCTGCCCCTTCCCAGGAGGCATTGCAAACAGGAAATGATGCGATGGGCCGCGGCCAGGGAGGAGGAAGTGAAAAATGAATACAGCAGATATACAGTCTGTGCTGAAAAAAAAATAAAAAAAATATCCAATTTGTTTACAGTGCACAGTTTAGTGAGGGATGCTGAAGAGTTGTAAAAGTGGGTGGAACTCCACTTTAAATGTAAGTTTTTTTTTTTTTCCCTAAACTTCTCTCCTAAAACTTTTTTTCCTTAAAATTCCCTCCTAAACTTGGGGTGCGTGTTATACGCCGGTGCGTGTTATACGCCGATAAATACGGTATTCCAAACCATATGGAAATCCCTACACTGGCTCCCAATCCCTACACTGGCTCCCAATCGCCCAGCGAATTAAATTCAAAATACTAACCACAACTTACAAAGCCATCCACAGCTCTGCCCCGAGCTACATCACCAATCTTGTCTCCAAACATATCCCAAACCGTCCTCTCCGCTCTTCTCAAGATCTCCTCCTGTCAAGCTCTCTTGTTTCCTCCTCCCATGCTCGTCTCCAGGATTTCTCCAGAGCCTCTCCCATCCTCTGGAACTCGCTACCTCAACCTGTCCGGCTATCCCCTACTCTAGCTACCTTCAGGCGATCCCTGAAAACTCATCTCTTCAGGGAAGCCTATCATGTCTCCAACTAATCTTTTACCACTTCCATCAGCTCATTCCCCACAGTTACAACCTCTTGTACCACCTCCCCCACCCTATTAGATTGTAAGCTCTTCTGAGCAGGGCCCCCTTAATCCTCTTGTATTTTATTGTATTATAACTGTATTGTCTCCCTTTTAATATTGTAAAGCGCTGCGTAAAATGTTGGCGCTATATAAATCCTGTAATAAATAAATAAAATAAAAAATAACGGGAGAAAACAGAACCAATAAATAACTATTGAAAAGCATCAAATTATATAAATTGAAAAAGTTTGATAAGCAAGTGTCAGCAAATCTTTCTTATCATTAAGGCTGGTTTTATTTGTATAAATTATTTACAAAGTATTAGCAAAGCTTTAGGCAAGCTACGTAGTTCACCAGTCTTCTCCTGCCCTCCATCCTGATTCCTGCTTTAGTCGTCCTAGGCTTATGGAGGAACAAGGTGAGCCCCAGGAGAAGAGCGGGCTGAGCGGAATTCCAGATATTTTGACAGGTGTACAGTATTTCTGCCATGTGTTTAGCTGTTTGGTTCAATGTTGCATGACAAAACAAGACTGAAATGCAGCATTTGGGCAAAACTCTGTATATTTTTTTTTTTCTTCTGCAAAACGTTTTTGTATGTATGTAAAATTATTACTGGTATTTTTTTTTATGTCCTTAATGCTGATAAAGAAAGTTTTCACAAGAACACTTTCAATTAGTCAGGCTGTTCTAGTAGGCAGATGGTTTCAGAAATAGAAACTTCCCCTACAAAGTGGAGTTATTTTACACCGGTATTTGTGTATCCAAATTGCTGGTTTAGTGTGAACTATGTGATGTAGGAGTTTTAAATGCCAGTTTATTTCAAGATTTTCGCACACAAGTGTTTGAAATTGCAGTTGAAAAGTATTGTCAGTAAAATCCTATATTTTGTTTTTAATCTTAGGTCAAAAGTAACGTTTAAAATTATACAAACTGCAGACCCCCGGCTTCCTTACAAAGTGTAAGTGTTTCTCTATTCTGTTTATACGTGAAAAATGAAATATAACCAGATATGGGAGTCAGATTTTTATTTTTTTTCTTTGACATTATTTAGGCTGCAGGCATTTTAATATTTCCTGAGATGTAAAATATTAATGAAAATGCTTAAGAAACACAAAAACTAGATAAAGATGTAAGAGTAATACCACATATATTAGCTAGGTCTGTATTTAGCTAACTTGAGAATTCTAGCAATATTTGGTTAGTAAAGGTGATGGAGTCTCTAAGCATATCTAGTGGTTAGAGAATAGAGACACCATCACCTTAGAGGGTAAAGTGACTGTGTCTTTACATAGGGCACCCCTGATCTCCTTATACTCACCTCACCTATACACTTGCCTATTGGCTACTTGTTTCTTCACTGCCAGAATAAGAGGGAGCATAAGACCCTTCTCCCTGTGATAATGACTAGGCCTAGCAACCACTCACTAAATACGAGCACTGTCCCATCACCGCTCTACCGGCATGCCGAGCACGGTGGCATCACCGCTCTACCGGGATGCCGAGCACGGTCGCATCACCGCTCTACCACAGCTGATTACAGTGTCTGCTGCTGAAAAGCAGAAAGCTGTAGGGAAGTGAAGGTAAGGTGAGTATATTGGGGTAAAGAGAACCCCTTTGCAGAGACACTGTCACTATGCATTGCATGGGCAAGATGATGGTGTGTCTTTAAAGGGTTAGTTTACCTTTACCAAAATACTGCCTATGCAAGGAATGGGCACCTGTAGATAAAAATAAGCTTTGTAGCTTTGACTAAAGTTGGATAATGCCCTTGTTATAAGTGTAGGCCATTTTTGTACCTCCTGAAGCCCTACTGAAAAACTGCCTGAAATGGCATCATCCCATCCTGCATCATTGCTAAGACAATCCCACTTATTACTGCACACCCCCACCATCACGCGTCTCAGCATTGCTCAGCTCAGAGCTACTGCATCTGTGGAGAGAGAGCACATGTAAGGGGGTTTGAATCAACTTGGCAGGATGATGCCATCTGTAGCCGTTTTTCAGCCAGGCTTTGGGAGGTACGTAAATGGCCTACACCTTTATAGCAAGGGCATTATTTAATCTTTGTCAAAGCTGCACAGTTTTTTAATCTTTGTTATATATATATATATCTACAGCAGGGCTTGACAAATTTGCTTGGAATCTAGGAGCCAGCTAAAAAAGTTAGGAGCCAGGTTTTTTCTTTTTTTTTTTTTTACGACATGGAGACGAGTGAGGGGGGAAGATGGCCCCCGCCTGTCTCTAAGTCATTGCAGGGCAGAAGTGACTTCAAATCGTCACTTCTGCCCATAGCTCTTAAAAAGGGACATTTTATAATTTTTTTTGCATTTTAGTGTAAATATGAGATCCGAGGTCTTTTTGACCCCAGATATCATATTTAAGAGGTCCTGTCATGCTTTTTTCTATTACAAGGGGTGTTTACATTCCTTGTAATAGGAATAAAAGTTACACAATTTTTTTTTCAAAAGAACAGTGAAAAAATTAAAAGTTAAAATAAATAAGAAAAAAAAAAATTTTTAAACGTGCCCGTCACGCCGAGCTTGTTTGCAGAAGAGTAGCGCCCGCATATGAAAGCCGTGTTCAAACCACACATGTGAGGTATTGCCGTGATCGGTAGAGCAATAATTCTAGCCCTAGACATCCTCTGTAACTCAAAACATGCAACCTGTAGAATTTTTTAAACGTCACCTATGGAGATTTTAAAGGGTAAAAGTTTGTCGCCATTCCACGAGCGGGCAAAATTTTGAAGCGAGACATGTTTGGTATCGATTTACTTGCTGTAACATTATCTTTCACAATATAAAAAAAAATTGGGCAAACTTTACTGTTGTGTTATTTTTTAATAAAAAAAAGTTTTTTTCCCCCAAAAAAGTGCGCTTGTAAGTCCGCTGCGCAAATACGGTGTGACAGAAAGTATTGCAACGACCGCCATTTTATTCTCTAGGGTGTTAGAAAAATAAATATATATAATGTTTGGGGGTTCTAAGTGAAGGAAATAGTCAGGCAGTGAAAATACAAAACAGCTCTATTAGCATTGCTGGGTGTCATACCAACGGCCACCACAAGAGGGCGCCAGATTCTAGAAGCTACCATAGGACTGCACAAGGCCGCAAAGCCGGGGCCTCAATTACCGGCCGGCGCGGCCCATCGCGATCGCGCGCGGCGGGGGGGGGGGCGCACCATGGAGACAGGATACCCCCAGCTGTGCTGCCCCAGGCGCCAGGTCGCTAATTCTAGTCGCCAATGCGACCTGGCGCCTGGTATTCGTCGAGCACTGATCTACAGGCACTCTTTTTCTGCATAAGGCAGTTTGTGATAAAGGCAAACTAACTTTTTAAGTATTGCTGTTTAGTAAGTTTGACTAGCTCGTAACTAGTTAGAGCATTAGCATTTTATTTTGTATGGCTACAGCATCCGATAACGATTCACATCGATTAAGGGCCATATCACATTAGTCATGCTGATGCTGGCGAGAACTCGCTTGCGGCAGGTTTGCTTTGGACGACACTAAGGGGTGGTAAAACACTCACCTGTTTGTATGTGTTGCTCCCTCACCAGCTGGATGTGTGACACGGCACTCTCCCGTTTGGTATTGCAGCATTTTCAGTAGCAAGAGAACAATGCCTCATAGCTCAAGCCAGCAAGAAATCAACATATACAAAGTAAGCATGCAATGTCTTTGCATTTTCTGGCAATCCTTTCACTTGCTAATTCTCGCTAGTGACAGGATTACTAGTGTGAAGTTGTCATAAGTCTTCAGGACATGACAGATGTTAAAAGCCAACAACATTACAGATGGTTCAAGAGTGCACACAGACCTCTGCAAAATAAAGCAAACATGTACATGTCTGAAGATAAATTAATATATTTTTTAATTTTTATTCTTCAGCCTAAGTGTTCCTGAATGTACGCCATTTACTGCAGTTTTAAAGTTTGCAGCAGAAGAGGTAAGGCTGTGTCTGTAATTTTGTTTTAAGCAATATTTCTTCTAGTATTAGCGGAAAGTTGTCACTGTAGCATTTATGGGGTTTAATTCTCATTGATGTATTTAATTTAACTTATGGAGAGTATAAATGATGATATGGAAACGCTCAGAATCCCTCCTGTGTATATTGACAAGTGACAGTGCAAGGTGACCGGCAACTAACCCTGAAAAATTATGGCTAAGAAATTTTTGCTTTTGGGTCACCGTGTCATATCAAAAAAGGTCACTGTTGACCCAGTCCACCAGTCAGTTTTTGTTGGATTGACTCTTTAAAGTATATGTAAGCCCAATCACTAAAATCTTATATAAGCTTTAACATGATGTCTTCAGGCACACGAGGCAGCAGAAAAAATGCCAGAACTGCTAAAAAAAAAAAAATAGCATAAATGCTCATATGGAGCATATTGTACACGCATTTATAAGCATTTTCCCCAAAACACTAGACAAAATGTAAACATAAAAACGGTTGACATGCCAAAATGTCACGTTTTACGCACATCAAGCATTTTTTCTGCCTGAAAGCTGCTCTCAAAAACACACTTGTGATGTTTGTTTTTTGTTTTTTTGCACCTGTAAATGCCCAAATGTACATGGACACATAGGCTAACATAGAGGCTGAAAGAGAAAAACACATGTATAAGTGGCATATTTTATGTCAAGTGTGCATGAGGCTTATTATTTCAAAACTAATTTTCAAACTTTTGAAATCTGCGACTTTCACTCAAATAATAGTCATCTGGCCCAAGACACCTGTGCAGGCACTTCCTGTTTTGGGGAATCGCACTCTTTTCTTGATTAATTGTTCTCCTACATTGTCACCCTGTCACAAAGGCTTCTGATGGAGACTACAAGTGGCAGTTCTAACACAGGTTATATATAGTTACATAGTTGGTGAGGTTGAAAAAAGTCCATCCAGTTCAACCTGTGTGTGTGCTTAAATGTTAATAGTACATTGTATATCCCTGTATGTTGTGGTCGTTCAGGTGCCCATCTAATAGTTTTTTAAATTATTGATGCTCCCCACTGAAACCACTGCTTGTGGAAGAGAATTCCACATCCTTACAACGCTTACATTAAAGAACCCTCTACGCGGTTTAAGGTTAAACTGCTTCTCTTCTAATTTTAGTGAATGGCCGCGTGTCTTCTTAAATTCCATTTTGCTGGAATCACTAGGGTCACCAGTACGGTATTTGTACATTGAAATCGTATCCCCTCTTAAGCGTCTCTTCTCCACAGAGAATAAGTTCAATGCTTGTAGTCTTTCCCCATAGCTGAGGTCCTCCAGTCCCTTTATTAGCTTTGTTGCCCTTCTCTGGACTCTCTCCAGGGGGAGGAGTCCGGTGATGTCGATGTCCGTGACATCACCGGATCTCCGACGGAACTCCCTGAAGGCCCGGAAGCTGACGGAGAGGCGAGTACAGATCAAGATAACTTTGATCGATCAAAAGAATTTTGATTGATCAAAAAAATTAAAGATTCATCAAGGAATTAACCTTTAATTTTCACAGCCCTATAACATACATAAATTGCATTAAACACGTAACCTAAAACGTTTAAATAGAACCATAAAATGAAAACATATATGACAAAGGAAGTCCTTATAAGAAAGTCCACACACCAAAAAAAAACAAATCAGTGTAGTGAAAATAAATCTTAGTTATCCGTGCTCCACCATCACTCGTGTAGGAGAAAAACAAACTCACCAAATAGCTAAAAATAGGAAAGAAGCTTTTTCAAAAATCAAATCCTTAGAAGGATGGTCAACATCAGGAAAGGATAGGCCTAGGCTGGTCAACCTCAGCTAGTATATCCTTAAACTTCTATGTAGACAGAAGCTCGATAAAAACAAAAATCATCTAGGACTCTCGGAAACCAACCAGAGATCGGAAACCAATCGTAACGGAAGTGATGTCAGAGCGAGCGCGCAGCCTCAATGCATTTCGTAGTTACTTGTCATCAGGAAGCTTCTTTTTCATATATGTTTTCATTTTATGGTTCTATTTAAATGTTTTAGGTTAGGTGTTTATGTATGTTCACATTAAGAATTAGAGCCAACCTTTTATTATTTCTTTATGTGAACATATATAAATTGCATTAAACACATAACCTAAAACGTTTAAATAGAACCATAAAATGAAAACATATATGACAAAGAAGCTTCCCGATGACAAGTAACTACGAAATGCATTGGGGCCGCGTGCTCACTCGCACTGACATCACTTCCGTTACGCTTGGTTTCCGATCTCTGGCGTGTTGGAACGCATGCGGAGAGTCCTAGGAACGGCGTGTATCCCTGCTGCTTTGCTGTATATGTCGGTGCTAGCTTATTAGCGCCTATTAATGTAAGTGCAATATTTACTGCTTCAGCCTTCAGTTTGTACTAGCTGTATTGCGGTGTGTGATGATTTTTGTTTTTATCGAGCTTCTGTCTACATATGAGCTTAAGGATATACTAGCTGAGGTTGACCAGCCTAGGACTATCCCTTCCTGATGTTTACCATCCTTCTAAGGATTTGATTTTTGCAAAAGCTTCTTTCCTATTTCTAGCTATTTGGTGAGTTTGTTTCCCTCCTACACGAGTGATGGTGGAGCACGGATAACTAAGATTTATTTTCACTACACAGGTTTTTTTTTTTGGTGTGTGGACTTTCTTATAAGGACTTACTTTGTCATATATGTTTTCATTTCATGGTCCTATTTAAACGTTTTATGTATGTTCACATTTTGAATTAGCGCCAACATTTTATTATTTCTTTAACTGTTTTATGGGTGATCTATGCACCTGAAAGAGGGGCAGCTTTTTCCTGTATTAATTCACATTTGAACTGTTGCACATTTTCATACAGTTTAGGGCCATCACTTAAAACTATACACAATAACTGAATGTTATCCTTTCTGCCTTGTGTGTACAATTTGCAGCCTCAAGAGCCTCCACAGGAAATTCTGCATAATTAACAATTTTATATGCTGTAATGCGGTCACAGCTAACAGGTTCGCTTTAATTGATTACATAAATGATAATATCTCTTCTTAAATAGGTTTATCTAAGTTATCCTGCCATATTTTTACTGTGGTGAGGTGCTGATGGGTTAAGCCACCCACTGATTTTTCCTTTTTTTTTTTTTTTTTGGAGAGGTAGCTGACATTTTTTATGCTGCAGATGGTAGCTTTCCTACCTTGGCCGTGATATACTGGCAATCAACAATTGTAAGAAAATAATAAAATTGTTGTGTTTTTTCTTTTAGAATTCTTTTTAATTGGGTACAGTCGTGTGAAAAATTAAGTACACACCATGAAAATTGTTGAGTGTTTTTTTTTTTTTTTTAACATATTTGAACAGACAAACATTAGATTCATTCAAACAAATTACAACATACAAATGACTTGGTGTTTTCATTTTCATAATCCAAATTATTGTCATTTGTCAAGTTTCCATGTGGTGTACTTCTTTTTATTCACATGACTGTAAATGTGAAATCTAGCATGTTAACATTTTGATATTTAGCACTTATGCCCAGCAGGCGGGGAGCTGTGCGCTCTCTGAACGCTCTTGTAAAAAAAAAATAGGCTGCTAAAGGAATTTTTTTCTCCCCAACAGGGAGAGTAATCTGTAAAATGGGATGTCCGAAAAGCATGTTGACAATGCTGGGCCTTCTATTTTTAAAGTGGTGTTTCCCCCGAAAAATAAAAAAATTGCTTAAAATTCATAAAAATATTTAAAAACAAATAATTAGATTTTTTTTTTTTTTAAATGCCTGTTGCTAGGGGGTCCCTCATAGTCTGCCTCCTTCAGTGCCTGGGCACTGACATCACTTCCCCTAACGCAATCAGTCATCTGGGACACGTGACAGGTCCCAGATGACTGTGCGGCGTATCATGGCGTGCAGCGCCGCAAGCTGAGCGGGGAACAAGGGGGGGCTTCGTTCCCCCGCATCGCTGGACCCTGGGACAGGTAAGTGTCCGATTATTAAAAGTCAGCAGCCGCAGTATTTGTAGCTGCTGACTTTTAAAATACATTTTTAAGGGGCACCCCACTTTAAGCATGCCGGTTTTTGTTTTTTTTAAACCGAATGCAATTGTCACACTCTGTAATAATTGTTCACTTTTATTTATTTATGGCCTCACTCACACAAGCACTGAGGCCTGTTGACCTTGAATAGGTTGTGTGTTAATACCACTTGAGCCACCAGGTGCTGCATGTAGGCAGCCCATAGTAAGCATATAGGGATGCAGTGCCTGCATAGGCAGAGCCGTTCATCTTAATGTGATACTAAAGGTAAATTTTTTTATTTTTTTTGAATAAACATGTTATACTTACCTGCTCTGTACAGTGGTTTTGCCCAAAACAGCCCAATCCTCCTCTTCTCGGATCCCCCGCCGGTGCTCTGGGCTCCTACCCTATCTGAGTGCCCCTATAGCAAGCCGCTCGCTATGGGGTACTCGTGTGTGCTTGCTCCCGAGCCCCGCTCTGTGCGTCCATTGACACACACAACAGGGCTCGGCCCCATCCCTGCTCCATCCTCAATGGCTGTGATTTGACAGCAATGGGAGCCAATGGTTCCTGCTTCCGTGTCTGATGGTGACTTTCACATACACACTCACCCCCCCCCCCCCCCCCCCACCCACTACAACGTAACACAAGCATTGTGGTTGCCCAGTTGACACCCCCAAGGCTGTACTCTGTGTTATGAGAATATCTTCCTATATAGTTTTCAGCAGTTGTCAGCATGTTAAACATTTTCATTTTATGGCAGCACTTTTTACAGCATTACTATTCAAGTGACGCTCATTTCATTTAGTCTGCTGTTGGTGGATACCCCTGCTGTTCCACTGTGTGCATTCCCATTTGGGAACCCAATTTTCAGGATTATTTCCTATTGCATATTTGACATTCTGTAATGTGGTTTTCTGTGCAGACTTAGTAAATGAGGGAAGTCGGCTGTAAAGAATTGCTTCCTGGTCCCTTTTTGCCCGGCTAGATAAAATGTCAATGCAGGAGCGGGTTTCCATAGCAACCTCTATTGTGATGATGACATGAAGAACCCTGACAGCCTTCTCTCCAATTGCTCTTCCTGGGTTTGAATGTGTAACTGATTTTCCGTAGCCAATTCTATGCCTGTAATAATATTACTGTGTCTATTCTTTGTGAATCCATGCAGAGCATTATTCTCAGTACAGGCTTGAACTATTTTCCAGAATTACATTTTTTTTTCTTCCCTGAAATTTTTGCTGCTTTAAGTCTAATTTCATAAAAATGATCAAAACCTTAAAAATATCCAAAAGATTTCTATTTGGAGTTAAAAAAAAAAAAAAAGTAACTCCCTAGTATAGCGAAATAGCACTAAAAGGTACATCCAACATGCTCATGCCCTTATTAACCATCTGAGCAAAATAATAATTAAAAAAAAAAATCTATATATATATATATATATATATATATATATATATATATATATATATATATATATATATATATATATAAATAAATGTTTTAGTATTTAAACTGACTGCATTGGGTTCCAGAAGATGGGCTGCTCACCTACTAAAGAAAGTTAAAGTGTATGTTTAAACAAAATACAATGAAAAAAAAATATTTGTCAGGTCTCTAAAATCTGTACTCCCCCCCACACCTCCTGCTTTTAAATGCTGCAAGTGCAAAAATATAATGTGATCCTGACAGAAAAGCAGTGCCTAACTGTTATCAGCCCTGTCTGAGTTATTCCCTGCTGGACTAAAGAACATCCACCTTATGTTTAAGAGATGATGATGATGATGAGGAGGAGGAGAGGGGTAGGGAAAAACCTAAGGCAGGGGTGAAAATACCTTTTGCCTTTTCAGTGCAGCAGGGGGCACTGTGCTGTCAGCTCCCTATGGGAAGTTTGAAACTCTCTGCATTTCTGGCGGGATCAACATGAGTTTTTCTGTACTTGCAGCATATTTTAAGGAGAGAAAATACTGGGAGTTGTCTGTTTTGCATAAATGTACTGAGTGTAATTCCCCCAAACAATTTAGGTCCTTGGTCCTGGAAATGTTATTTGGCTGATGAGTAGGCCATTCTCTGGGAACACATTGCTGTCCATTGCTTTCCAATACTCCTATTAGTTAAAGAAAAGTGACCAAAAGAAAATGTGGTTTGCTCACCACATAACATTGCTCTGA
The DNA here is from genome assembly GCA_028564925.1 of Lithobates sylvaticus. Taxonomy (NCBI): domain Eukaryota; kingdom Metazoa; phylum Chordata; class Amphibia; order Anura; family Ranidae; genus Lithobates; species Lithobates sylvaticus. The sequence goes on from CM053027.1 coordinate 552,476,569, forward strand.
TTATTCCACACTGGGCATACATTTTATTTATTAAATACAGAGTACAGTGTAGAGCCTGCAGTTTCCAGCACAGTGTTCTCTGCATAATGCTGTAGGGAACATTCCCATATAGGAGGCAAACCCTATCACATCCAACCTCCATTCATTAGAATTTAGAGCCCTTAAGCAGTCCAAGTATAATTCATATTGGTGAATAACATTAAAATGTATCAAAAATTGTTTTTTTTTTTTACCCACAGAAACTAGGAGCATTGATGAATGATTGGGGGTATGAGTGTAGCTATGACTAGCTGCCAAATGAATGACATACAGACTACTTTAAAGGGGTTGTAAAGGTAAAAGTTTTTTCACCTTAATGCATTAAGGTGAAAAAAAACATCTGACAATACCGCCCCCCATTTTACTTACCTGACCCCTCAAAAGTCCCGCGCTCTCCCCCGACATCTTCTTCACCGCTCACCTTGGCTGTTGATTGGCTAGAGTGGATGGATTGAAAACAGCGCTGCTGTCAATCACATCCAATGACGCGGCGCGCTGGGGGGCGGGCCCAGTAATACAGCGAGCAGCTATAGCCGCCGGCTGTATCACAGGAGCGCGCCCGCAAGTACAAAACACCATGCGACGGAGCTCGCATTAAGGTGAGCAGTACTTGCGGGGGGGGGGGGCCGAGACAGCCGCCGAGGGACCCCAGAAGACCAGGTTTGGGGCCACTCTGTGCAAAACGAGCTGCACAGAGGAGGTAAGTATGACATGTTTTTTTTTATAAAAAAAAAAAAAATCTCCTTTACAACCCCTTTAAGGTTTTATTTAAGAGTTAAGTGTCCCAAAGGGTTATATGAAACTTCTGTTCTTCATTGATTGGATCTGGAACTGGGCTATGAAAAATATGATCCTATTATATTTTTGTTCTGGTAATAAAGAAAAAGCACATTTTCTTTAGATACTCTAAATTATGTGTTTTTTGTTTCTTTAGTTTAAGGTTCCTCCAGAGACAAGTGCGATCATAACAAATGGTAAGTTGCTTTCCTACCCTCTTGGTCACTGAATACAGGATATCTCATTTGTAATATCTTCTAGTATATCTTGACCTCTGATGAGGTGACTATTCATTCCTAGTCAATAGTCTTGGTGTTGAGCACATCAGATGTTAGCTGGTGGTCCCTGTCACCTCAAATGCAGCTGTAAACATATCCCAATAGAGTGTAAACCATAAAGATTATTTCTATAAGTAATTATAATGTCATAAGTAGTGTTGCATGCCTCCTACATACATACTTCTCCCCACACCCTCCAATTTGAGAGTTAATAAACATAAATTCTGTATTACCATTTGTAGGCATTTTCTGGTTGCTGGTTGGAAGCCGTCACAGGAATTGATTCTCCCATTAGCCACACATGAGTACACCGTTATACATTTTTTTTAAGTATTACATGTTATTGCAGTTTGATAAAACACAGACATACAATACATGACAATATATACAGTGCCTTAAAGTATTCATACCCCTTGAGATTTTCCACATTTTGTCATGTTACAACCAAAAACTTAAATTTATTTTATTGGGATTTTATGTGATAGACCAACACAAAGGGGCACATAATTGTGCAGTGGAAGGAAAATGATAAATAGTTTTACAAATAAATATGTGAAAAGTGTGGCGTGCATTTGTATGGCGCCCCCCTGAGTCAATACTTTGTGGAACCACCTTTTGCTGCAATTACAGCTGCAAGTCTTTTTGGGGATGTCTCTACCAGCTTTGCACATCTAGAGAGTGACATTTTTGCCCATTCTTCTTTGAAAAATAGCTCAAGCTCTGTCAGATCAGATGGAGCGCATCTGTGAACAGCAATTTTCAAGTCTTGCCACAGATTCTTAATTGGATTTAGGTCTGGACTTTGACTGGGCCATTCTAACACATGAATATGCTTTCATCTAAACCATTCCATTGTAACTGTGGCTGTATGTTTAGGGTTGTTGTCCTGCTGGAGGGTGAACCTCCGCCCCAGTCTCAATTCTTTTGCAGACTCTAACAAGATTTTCTTCTAAGATTGCCCTGTATTTGGCTCCATCCATCTTCCCATCAACTCTGACCAGCTTCCCTGTCCCTGCTGAAGAAAAGCATCCCCACAACATGATGCTGCCACCACCATGTTTCATGGTGGCGATGGTGTGTCAAGGTTGATAGGCAGCGTTAGTTTTCCGCCCCACATAGCGTTTTGCTTTTAAGCCAAAAAGTTCAATTTTGGCCTCATCGGACCAGAGCACCTTCTTCCACTTGGCTTCTCGCAAACTGCAAACAGGACTTCTTGTGGCTTTCTTTCAACAATGGCTTTCTTCTTGCCACTCTTCCATAAAGGCCAGATTCGTGGAGTACACAACTAATAGTTGTCCTGTGGAAAGATTCTTCCACCTGAGCTCTCTGCGTGGATCTCTGCAGCTCTCCCAGAGTTATGATGGGCTTCTTGGCTGCTTCTCTAATGCTCCCCTTGCCCAGCCTGTCAGTTTAGGTGGACGGCCATGTCTTGGTAGGTTTGCAGTTGTGGCATACTCTTTCCATTTTTAAATGATGGATTGAACAGAGCTCTGTGAGATGTTCAACGCTTGGGATATCATTTTTATTACCTCACACTGCTTTAAACTTCTCCACACCTTTATCCCTGACTTGTCTGCTATGATCCTTGGCCTTCATGATGCTGTTTGTGTACTAAGCTTCTCTAACCTCTGAGGGCTTCACAGAACAGCTGTATTTATACTGAGATTAAATTAGACACAGGTGGGCTCTATTTACTAATTAGGTGACTTCTGAAGGCGATTGGTTACACTAGATTTTAGTTAGGGGTATTGGAGTAAAGGGGGCTGAATACAAATGCACGCCACACTTTTCAGATATTTATTTGCAAAAAATTTGAAAACCATTTATAATTTTCCTTCCACTTCACAATTATGTGCCGCTTTGTGTTGGTCTATCACATAAAATCCCAATACAATACATTAATGTAGAAGTCCATTCTAACACTAAAATCCCTGCATCTACAGACATCCATGATCTAACGCTAACCTATCTAGCCCTGTAAAGAAGAAATCAGTATATATACCTTTTCTGAAGCCAAACATCCCCAAACCCACGCTGAGCTGTTAACTGTGACTTTGCTGTGGAGGCGGGTGCAGAGGAGGCAGCCGACAACATAAGTCCCATAGTAACTTTATGGGTGACATCACTTCCCATTCATTTCACAGCCGTTGTTGGTTGTATCCTCTGTAGAGCTTCCACTGCTGGAGACCAGACTGGATCGGCTTAAAAAAAAGTATGTATACTGATTTCTTCTTTACAGGGCGAGATAGGTTCATGTTAGATCGTGGCTGTCTGTAGATGCAGGGATTTTAGTGCTAGGCCCCTTTCACGCGATAGGGCCGCTCGGATCCGCCTGCAAGTTTTTCAGGCAGATCTGAGTGGGCCACCCATTGACTTATATGGGCAGGCGGATATCAGCAGAGATGTGTCCGCTGACACCCACCTGCCATCCGATCCGATGAGATCTGTTCAAAACAGACGGATGGCGATACGTTCACCATCCATCCAGTGGATTGGATGGGATCAGATGAAAACAGACAGGCAGATACGTTTTCGTCCGATCTCCCATAGAGGACAGCGGAGCTCTGACAGGTCCATCCCTGCACAGTGAGCAGAGATGGACCTGTCATCCCAGGCTCTGAGCGATCTCCCGATGAGCTGGTGGAGTCTGCTAAGTGGATCCGCCCCGTGTGAAAGGGGCCTTAGGGTGGACTTCTACTTTAACGTTTTTGTTTGTAACATGTCAAAATGTGGAATACTTTTTCAAGGCACTGTATCCTTATTACTACGAGCCTAATGAACTTGTAGAATAAAATATACAGCGCTGGGACAGGTGGTATTTTACCCCAATACAGTGGACCTGGACAAAGTGGTTGGCAAGTTTGCCTTGTAGCTCCAGATCTCGGCTTCTGATCCAACCGGGGACACCATCTGCATGGAGTTTGTATGTTTTGCCAGTCTATGTGGGTTTTCTCCCACAGTCCTAAAACCTTGTTAAATTATTTGGCTTCTTCCCAAATTGCCCTTGATGTGCATACAAGTATAGTAATGTTCCTACACTGTGTGCTCCTAGAAGGGACAGGTGCCGATTTAAGTACTTCTTCTACCATATGTACTGCACTGCATATGAATAGCACTGTGTAACACATCAGGGTTCTAATACTACTGTAAACAAATATTCCATTACATCTTAGATTTTTGGTCAAACCCTCAACATACCCCCTCCTTCATTCAAACAAACATACTTTTTTAAAGCCAATTTATTCCCACGGTAAGACGCGCTCTATCTGTCTGCCCGTTGTCTCGGCTCTTGATTGGATAGATTGATAGCAGTGCAGCCATTTGTTCCTGCTGCTGTCAATCAAATCCAATGAAGCGGGGGGCGGGCCGACTCCGGCATTCTGTGCCTATGGATGCAAAAGCTGGACTCGGGAGCACGCCCGCACAGTAAACCCCAGGGAGAGCGCTTCTCCTAGGGGGTTTACCGATGCAGGGAGGAGCTGATGGCACCGTCTGGGCCCCTAGAAGAGTTGGATTGGGGCCACTCTGTGCAAAGCGAACTGCACAATGCAGGTAAGTATGACGTGTTATTTAAAACAAAACAAAAAACAAGGGTTTACAACCACTCTAAGTATATTTTAAAGCTCAATTGTATTAATTGCTTAAAGTGGTTGTAAAAACTCACATATGCCCAGTGAACTGACTGGTCTCAGGTGATTTACAGAGAAGAAACAAATCCTCCTACATAAATTGCACCTGTTTCTCTGCAGTATTCTCTACGTCTGTTCAAAGTGCAGAATTTCTAAAGCTTGTCTGAGCTGTAAGAAAAAAAAAGAGGGTGGATATCTGAAGTTACTCTCTGCAGAGCTCAGTGAGGAGAGCTCTGAGAGCTGATTGGAGGGAAGGGACACACCCCCTCCACACAGGAACAGAGCTGCAGCTGTCAATCAGTTGGAGCTCCCTCCCCTGTCACCATTTTCCTCTTGGTGTCAAGAAATCTTGTCAGAAGTGATTCATTCTGATAGCAGAGGAATGAAGCAGCAGACATTTAGTGCTCTTAACCACTTCAGCCCCGGACCAATTGGCAGCCAAAAGAACCAGGCCCCTTTTTGCGATTCGGCACTGCGTCGCTTTAACTGACAATTGCGCGGTCGTGCGACGTGGCTCCCAAACAAAATTGGCATCCTTTTTTTCCCACAAATAGAGCTTTCTTTTGGTGGTATTTGATCGCCCCTGCGGTTTTTATTTTTTGCGCTATAAACAAAAATAGAGGGATATGCATTATTCCTATTTCGTGCCTCTGGCTTCCATGGTGTCATCCTGCCAAGGAGATCCTCGGGAATGGCTGCAGCACAATGCTGATTGTCTTCTTAGCAAGATTTGTAGTACTCGCCATTCCCAAAATCTTGCCAGAAGAAGGATCATATGGACCTCACTTAGGTGCGGATTGCAGAAGCCAGGAGAAAGATAAGTATACTAACTTTTTCCCTCCTGCAAATTAAAACCGTTTTTCAGAAAGGGGCATCAGTGCAATGCAAAGTCCACTTTAATGTCGTTTTGTCATACTGCAAGTAAATGCTGACGCTATCCGTTGTCTTATCCAATTACCATTAATGCAGTGGTATTGATTTGTGGCCTGTAATAAGAGATTACTCTTAATCTACAAAGTGATGAATGTAGTTGATAATACATTTTAATTGAATAGTTAATTAGAGAGGAACACATTGGTTTCAAGCTAGCCATACTCTATAGCATTTGACTATACAATCTGCCTTGGATCTACCATCAGCTATGTAGTACAAGGGCCTGTCTGATTTCATACTAATTGGATGGATTCTTTAGGTTTGTCCTCAAATTACATTTTTGTTAAAGTTAGAGTTTTGTTATGTTTTCTTTATATGCAGCACCAGGGACATCTTATGACATCTGCCTCTGGGTCCTCCTAACAATGCTGACCCTCTGCCCTGCTTGGGTTAACATCATCCGCAGTCAGTATGAAAGAGCTGTGTTGCTTGCCCTTTATCTACCTGCATTCAAATAACTAATTTTTCTTTCCCAGAATGCAGAGTGTTCTCTAATTGGAGGAGGCAGATCCTGTCATTTATTTGCCTGTCCTCCATTCACGGAATGCTTTGTATTCTGGAAAAGAATAATATGAGTTCTGTGAATGGAGGAGGTGAGTGGAAGGGGTGGTCAAGCAGCACAACTCTTTTACACTTGCAGAATCTGATGTCAAACCTGGCAGTGCCTGAGGATCGATGCTGTGGGCAGAAGATTTTTTACAGTATGGAGCAGTCAGTTGGATGTTGGGCACACTTCATTAGAGGTAAGTTATGTCCCTGGTGCTGCATAGCAAAGAAAAGAAAATGTAGTTAAACTTCAGCTTTAAATCCAAAGTGTGTTGCCGGATTTAGAGTCATCGGTACAAATGTTATAGTTGAGGATTCCAGTTTCATCAGATCACATTATATTGCTTTTTTTGTGGCCATTAAAACCACTTTAAAACTGGGCACTTAAACACCTTCCTGCCCAGACCAATTTTGAGCTTTCAGCGCTGTCGCACTTTGAATGACAATTGTGCGGTCATGCTACACTGTACCCAAATGAAATTTTTATCATTTTTTCCCACAAATAGAGCTTTCTTTTGGTGGTATTTGATCACCTCTGCGGTTTTTATTTTTTGCTAAACAAATAAAAAGACAGAAAATTTTGAAAACCTGTCCTCTGACATCCGAAAAAGTGTGACGGAAGAAAACCCTATTTTTCAACCCGTCATCGGATCAGGTGACGACGAACTCTACGGTCCGTCGTCATCCGATCCCCCTATACGGGAGAGCAGCACTCTGACAGGTCCGTCCCTGCACAGTGTGCAGAGACAGACCTGTCATCTGCCTGCTCAGCGGGGGATTGACTGAGCGATACCCCGCTGAGCAGAGCGTGCTCCGTACACGGACACGTCCGCGTGAAAGAGCCCTTAGTCTTGGTTATCCAATAAATGCTGGTAGAAAAAAGGAGTGTTACATTTTTTTTTAACCTATAGCGATTAGTGAAATTTGTATTTGATGTCTTTCTTTTTTGTGTTCTATTACAAACAATGCAATTACATAGAACAATGAACCACATTTCCCAGCATATTCACAAAGAAATGGTTAGCATTTGCTAAGTGCCCCTAATTAACATTATGCACCTTAACGGGTATTTTTATATCTTCACTTGACTAAATTATGTTCCGAGGTATGTTTGCATATGGGCATGTAAACACTAGAGACTTCAGTGATTTCCCATAAACGGTTAGTTGAGCAGGCATTTAATTTAGCTTCTGACTTAATGTTATGGGTAACTGCGTATCATTGCTCTTGAACAATGCATGTCTAGCAAAGCCGGCATTTCTGACAAGCTGCACAGCAATAAAGAGAATTCAAAACTGTCAGTGTTGCAGCCGTTTTCCATCATTTTAATTCTTAGAACATTAATTGTATGTTTGTTTAATTTCAATATATATTTTTTAACAATTTGAATTTATCCTACAGATGGAGTAGGGCTAAATCCAGCACAGACAGCTGGTAAGTAAACTTTTTTTTTTTAATGAAGACATATTGTAAAGTAAATTGTACAAAGCTGTAATCACAAATTGATTTAAATCAGACCATACTCCAGTAGTTTTCACCCTTCCCCCACAAATTAATCAGGATAGTATCACAACTGGTATATCATTAAACTTTAATTGTACAGTATGGGGCACAGGAGAAGTATTTTGGTACATGGGGTTATGCTGTTGCCTTTAGGAGCTGTAAGCCCAGTATCCCCTCTCCCATTCCCAGCATACCTCAGTTTTTTTGCTTGTGCCTTAGTAGACTGGGCGTCTTCTCTCATCCGAGAGAAACAAAACTCTTTTTCTTTTGTTTCTACAGTTACTGCAGAGGCTCTGGAGCTTCTTTTTGCAGCTTCTGTACTGGCTAATCCTTGGTTTAGCCCTGCAGGCCATGATACACGATTCCCAGTGTAAAGACATGGAACCGGTCTGTAATGTGCTTTCTGGGCACTAGACTCTGTGTCAGGCGCAGGGCATTCCCTCCTTTCTTCTGAGTTAACAGTTGACTCTGACCACCAACATACAGCAGACTGTGCAGACCTCCCAGAGTTTTGGGTGGATTCTAAACCTCCAGGATTCAACTCTGGAACCTCCATTGTTTTGGATATCTGGGTCTAATCTTAAATTTGGCCCTGTCCAAGGGCTTTCTTCCCCTGGACAAACTGTAGACTCTCCAATCCTATGTTTGGACACTAAGGTCCAGGATCTTTCCAACTTTGCATGAAGGTTTTGAGCCTGATGGTGCCCAATTCATTTCCATATGCCCAGTTCCAGTCCAGACTATTGCAACTCAAGTTTTTGGCAGTGTGAGAACAGCAAGCTTGGTCTCTGCATTTTCCCATACATCTGACTAGCAGGACCAGACTTGCCCTGGCATGTTGGGTCTCAAGTGTGGTGCTGGAATCAGAATAGTCCCTTCTGCCAGTTGTTTGGAAGGTTCTCATGACAGACATTGGCCTATTAAGCTGCAAATGAGTTCAGGAGAAGGCACCTGGTCCTCTGGGCACATTACTTATTCCTTAAACGCTTGACCTCTCATCTGTAAGGTCATCTGACCAGGATTCAGTCAGACAATGCAGGGGCTTTCCATGACTATTGGGGCGGATTAGTGTCTCTTGGCTCAGGGAAGTGGATCTGATTCTGGTTTAAGCAGAAGTTCACATTGCAGCCCTGTTTGCTGTCCACATCCCAGTCAAGGAAAATTGACAGACATACTTCCTCAGTCGCCAACATCTAGGCTCCAAAGGATGGTCTCTTTACCCCGAGGTGTTTCAATCTCTATCACAGTTGGGGGACATGCCAGGCTTGGACCTTCTAGGTTCAGCAACAACCTGAGCAGGTGTGTCTCCTGACCCAGGTGTCCTCCCGCCTTCTTAGTAATTGTTGATGGTGACTCCGGGATCAGTTGTACATTGTCCATGCCTTTTAACCACTTAAGCCCCGGACCAATTTGCAGCCAAAGGACCAGGCCCCTTTTTGCGATTCGGCACTGCGTCGCTTTAACTGACAATTGCGAGGTCATGCAACGTGGCTCTCAAACAAAATTGGCGTCCTTTTTTTCCCACAAATAGAGCTTTCTTTTGGTGGTATTTGATCGCCCCTGTGGTTTTTATTTTTTGCGCTATAAACAAAAATAGAGCGACAATTTTGAAAAAAATGCAATATTTTTTACTTTTTGCTATAATAAATATCCCCAAAAAATATATAAAAAAAAATTTTTTTCCTCAGTTTAGGCCGATACGTATTCTTCTACATATTTCTGGTAAAAAAAATTGCAATTAGCGATTATTGATTGGTTTGCGCAAAAGTTATATCGTTTACAAAATAGGGGATAGTTTTATAGCATTTTTATTAATATATTTTTTTTTTTAACTAGTAATGGCGGCGCACGCGCGACCCACGGCTGGGCTCTTAAAGGGCAACGTACCTGTACGTTGATTTGCCCAGCCGTGCCATTCTGCTGACGTAAATGTGAAGGAGGCGGTCCTTAAGTGGTTAATTGCTAAAACACATTCCTCACCTACTCCGTAGAATCAAGCTGGAGGGCATTCCGGTGAAACCGGATTGCTCTCCATCTTGGACTTCCTCAGTCTTCTGGCAGACTCTCTGTAGTCTCTTCTCTGTCGCTGGCTTTAATGGCCTCAAAGATTAGTTTGTCCCTATGCTCTTGAAGGCTAGGAAGTAGACTTCTCGCAAAGTCTACCATTGCACTTGAAAGACATATTTCTCCTGGTGTGATGTAAGGTAAGTTCAATCCAAGCAAGTTCTTTGTGGGACAAACCCTGTCTTTTCTCCATTCTGGTCTGGTTCGGCATTTGGCATGGAATACCCTTGAAAGTCACGTCTCAGCTTTAACTATGCCTCTCACTCCTTAGTAAAGGCCTTCGCACAAGGTATCACTCACATTTTTCCTCCCATACCCAGTGTGCCCATGAGATCTCACCCTGTTTGCCTTTCTTGACACTTTCACTTCTTTTGAAGTGGGTCTCTGAGTTGATGGCCTTAAATGTGAACTCCAATCAGTCTTGCAGTTGTACAGGCCCCTCTGCTGTACTGAAATAGCTTTCTCTAGTTTTATTTTGCTGTGAGCTTCCCACAATGTGCATTAGTAGCTGCAGCAAGTCGTATAGATCCCATCTCATTTCCTGGCTAGAGGATGCCTAGAATTATTTAGCCCTTCTCTTCTCTCCCCAGCCTTACTGTTGCAAGCCCCACTACCTTCCCATTCATTGGATTTCAGTTCTTTCAATTAAGGAATATTACATCTGGATGTGTCCTAGGAAGGTCTGCTGTTTAAAGGAAGCCCTTTCCACCAGCCATGATGTGCCTGAAGCACAGAGACCAAGCGAGGACGTCACTGGGTCTAAAATAAGGCATGTCCTGAAAAAGGAAAGCTTTTTTTTAAAAAGGTCTTTAGCATGTTGCTGAGGGGAGATACTTCTCCTGTGTCCTGTAATAAACTCCAGATGGGATTTTATGGTAAGTAAAATATCCTATTTTTTTTTTTTACCCGCATACTGCTGGACTTCAAGTGGTTATACCGGGATGATGTCTGCTCTGATAGACCAGCCAGCGCATAGAGGCAATCTAAGACCAGAATGGCCTTGATCGCCTCTTTGATATGGGAACTCGGAAGTGTCACTTCCGGTTTCCCTGGTTGTCAATGCCGCCACCATTTAATAAAATGAAAAGCATTTGATTACACCGACCTTGGTGTAATCAAATGCTTTTAAGGGAAGAGGGGAGGTATCTGGGGACTCCATAAAGAGTACCTGTCACATGCCTATTGTTGTCACAAGGGATGTTTTACATTAAAAATTAGATGTTTACAATAAAATAAGCACATTATCGTTGTGAGGTATCGCTGCGAATGTCAGATCATGGGCAGTAATTCTAGCATGAGACCTTCTGTGTAAATCTTACGTGGTAACCTGTAAAGGCTTTTAAAGCATCACCTATGGATAGTAAAATTTCTGTCATTTGTCGCCATTGCATGAGCATGACCAATTTTAAAGCGTGACATGTTTAGTATCCATTTATTCAACGTAACATCTTTTATATTTCACCCAAAAAAATTGGGGTTATGTATTGTTTTTTTTTCAATAAAATATAAAAAAGTGTATTTTTTCCCCAAAAAAAAATTGCATTTGAAAAAACATTGCGCAAATACCATGTGACATAAAAAATTGCAATACCCACCAATTTTTATTCTCTAGACCTTCTGCTGTAAAAAAATATATATAATGTTTGTGGGTTCTAAGAAATTTTCTAGCAAAAAAATGATTGTTACATGTTAACAAAGTGCCAGAAAAGGCCTAGAGCTAAAGAGGTTAACTTAAAGCCGCCAGAGACTTTTTAATTTTTAATTATTTTTTTAAGGTCCCTGAGAGTTATAGAATAATATCTTGATCTGTTGGTGATATTAATTTAAAGGGTCAGTCCATCCAAAACTAAAATTCTGTTATCGTTTTATGTTTGGGAGTTGAATTCCTGACCAACTTCTTACATTTCTTACATCTCCCTATTTGACTTTGTCCATTCCGCCATGATGCATTCTCCATATTATGCAGCAAATAAAGAATATTTCATAGATGTAGAGACTCTCCATGGGATGATTGTAATAGGTGTAAGATCTTGGAATTCAGGTGTAGCCTGTCAGCCTTTTTAGAACTGACTTGTCAGTTTCTGGTGGGCTGGTTCTTAATATCATATATACATATTTTGGTATTATATCTATTCAATTAGTCAGGCAACAGGCATTGTTTATCTGCTAGTGGCTCTTGGAGTGAACTGCCATGCTTTTTCCTCGTATCAGTAATGCAAGAGGGGTCATTCATTTGTCTTTAATAGAGGTGTAGTGTACAAGAATATTGGATAAATTAAGACAAGCACATTTAATTACTCATGTGTGTAGAATTGTATACTTTTTGTAGCTTGTTGGAGGACATGGTAATTGACTTTTGCCAACTCTATTTCCCTGAACCCACTAGTTGGGAAAATGTATTTTAGACCTTCTGATCTTGGATAATTTAAAATTCCTCCTGATGGTTTCTGCATATTTCTATAAAATATTTACTCTCTGCAACAGGGTACAGCCTAGCAACAGTGGGTAAATGGCCCTGCAGATCAGATTTAAATGAAGATGTAATTTCAACATGCATGAACCAATTAATTCAGGCTTCTTGCTGGGTAATTAATATACCTGTCATTTAATTCCATAATGAACCTGCCCGCTAATAAATGTACTGTAACGGATTGTATTTTTGTTCTCAAAAGAAAAGGTACAGTCATTGCAATAAAATTAGTTTTTGTGCATAATCTTCCCCAGTACAACTGTTGTCTTTGCATACCATAGTAATTATAATTGCTTGGAAAGTTAAATAAGAAATGTTAGCATTTTTAGTTGGTATTGTAGAGTATAGACGTGGTAGATAATTGCCTGTAGATATATACTTAATTATCAAGCTTTGCATTTCTATATATGTGAAGATTAAAATGAAAATGCATTTGGAGCTTGCCTAATTCGATAATGTGATGTTTTAAATTCCCTTAATGCTCATGTGTAATTGTACATATTTGTTTTAATAAATAAAAAATAAGCTGCACTCTTAAAGTGACATAATAACCAAATATAGAAAAAAATCATATTAGAACATAAGTCCCAAACATTGAGTCGTGTAACTTATGTAAAGTGCTCCAGTGAACACTGAAACCTTGAAGGTTCCTCCAATGGAAGATGGACAAACAGCAAAGGTTTAATGGAAATCTTGTGACTTTACTTTAAGAAACAAAAGAGTGAATCCACCACTACATATAGTGCACGCTTACCAGCTGCACAAGTTTAGACACCTGTGGCTAATACCCAGCCAGGGCCTTTTCCTCCAAGGACTTCAGGTGTCTGGTCAAGCCACATGACGCAGTAAGCCGTTCAATACGGAAGGTGATTAGAGGCACAGCTTGCAGGCCCACACACGATGTAAGAGACGATGTCAGCTCAGAAAAAAAGCAGGGAAAATGGCCATAGGTAAAACCAGATAGTTGGTTATTAATAAAAAAGCAGTATCGCGTATACAGAATTCTAATAAAAAATGAGGCCAGCTGGCAACAATCCAAACGCCTGTGCAATCGGGACGTGAACAGCACGGTGATGTCAGCACGTCGCTCCTCCCAGTGAGTTTCGTCACTAGTCTGGGGTACGGGCGGCGTGCTGATGCACCACTTTATATAATGGACACATACAACAAAGCCTCGGTCTGAATCTCAGGCGGCTGATGCTGCAAACGCCATTTTGATTATGGGCAAAACCAAGAGGTAATAGAAGGTGGTGGCACAAATGGCGAGCGCAACAATTTACATGGCAATAATATACAAATAGAGGAATGTAAATCAAGAGTCATCTATAAAAGCGTTAAAACATCCACATCTACGTTTAAACCGTAAGGGCATACGTCTTTAATTTATGGACCCACGACATCTCAAGTTTAGACATACTCCTAATTAGGAGGCTACCCCTCCAATGGGGACTGAATTTTTCTATCCCAAGAAATATAGTCTTGGAAGAATTCCCTATTGTGGGCAGTTAGCAAGTGCTTAGATGCAGAGTGCTTGGTGAACCCATTCCTAATATTATTGATATGCTCATTTAAGCGAACTTGGAGGGGGCGTTTACTACCCCCTCAGTAGAGCACGTGATAAAGATCTTATGTTACTTGGACGTACAGCCAGAAAGAAAACTTGACGTTCTCCTGGCTCTACATCCATTGAAAGAACACACTTGGCATTTTCTGCATTGGTAGTAGCCCGTGAGTTGAAAAAATTAAGTTGATTACTAGGAGGGTTTAAACATGCTGCAGGCCTCATTCAGATATCACCACTCAAAGTCCAGGACGTCATATGATGACCTTGGGTGGGAAGTGGTTAATGCTCTCTGTCAGTGCTGCTTCCTTGAACTTCCTGACTTTACAGGAATGAGTTAACAGTTGTCAGAGCAGTCTCAAGTAAGACTGTTAGCTTGGAGGGGGAGAAGCAGCAGGGGAGTGCCATCCCAGGCTACTGGCTGTGTGTTTCTAGGGATGCACACAGTGTACTAATACATTAACTTCAGTTCCTGCATGCAATGGTGGCTCCATAAGACCTTGCAAAAGAAGGGAGCCACCCTGAAACCGAAAACTTGAGGCAGCAGTCATGCTTAAACCGGAACATAGGCAAAATAACCCCCTGGGTTTTGATATCCCCACAACAGCATATTTTCTATGCTTGTTATACTCACTGTGGAACCTAAGGGATTAATCCTCCATTGTGTAAAAAATCAGCTTGATCTTGTATGCACAGATCCTCCTCATGCATTGTCCCCTTAGATAAGACAGACCCTTTTTTTTGTGGTCGAGTGCATGTGATCAGCACAGGGCCAATCTGCACTGTCCAGACAGAGGGTCAGGAGCCCTGCAGCCTCATAGGACAGCTCAGTTCAGTATGAAAACTCCTCCTACAAGTTTCACCAGGAACTGATAGAAATAACAAGACTGCTATATATTGCTGATGAGAGAAGGTATTTAGCAGTTTATATTTACTAAAAATTTGCATTTCCATGTTCTGTGTATTGTGGGAGACCAGATATAGTGAATGCAGGGTCCTGGGTTTAGTAACACTTTAAGTAATGTTGCTGCCACCTTCCTTTTGTGAAGTCTCCATATACTTAGCACATCTTCTTTATAAGGGGAAATTTGAATTAGCTTTAAGTGCTCCTCCTGTGGCTTGCATATACATCCTGGGGCTCGTTGAGTGCAGGAAACTTGTTGAGCTATCTACATCTAGCAATTTACTTTGTGGCATAACTCACAGCATCAAATCGTAGAAATCATCAAATATGTCTGTATGATTTAGGATGATTTTAACATGTTGAATTGTTCTTATTAAAGGCTTCAAATAATTATTTTGTTTTATGTACGTGTTTTTGGATGGCACCTAAAAAATCCCACAAAAATGTCTTCATTCATTGTGACCATTTATTGGGTATGTGACATAAAACTATAAACAGAAATTTAGTTTTGGATGGACTGACCCTTTAAATGTAATATCGTCAACAAATCAAGATATTGTATAACTCCCAGGAAGCTAAAAAAATAAATGTCTGCCTTTAAGTTAACCACTTTAGCTCAAGACCTTTTCTGGCACTTTCTGTTTACACGTAACAATCTCAGTGATTTTTGCTAGAAAATGTCTTAGAACCCTCAAACATTATATACTTTTTGTATTAAAGCACAGGCCCTAGAGAATAAATTGGTGGGCATTGCAATTTTTTATGTTACATGGTGTTTGTACAGCAGTTTTTCACACGCATTTTTTTGGGAAAAAATACACTTTTTAAAAAAAGAAATATGAGATGTTATGCTGAGTAAATGGATACCAAACATGCCATACTTTAGAAAAATTGCGCATGCCTGTGCAATGGCCTTTACAGGTTACCACTTTTCCCTATGAAAGCTGGTAAGGGGAAATCTCTAATGGAGCCCTGACTGGAATTCTCATCCTTCTCCACTATGCAAAACTAAATGGTAAACATTTGACTGAATATGCACTTTAATTTCACACAGAATCCTAGTTGAATCTAGAATATGCCGTTTTGACCTACATTTTGTAATTAAATTTTTTTATTTTTTCCAGGAAATGTTTTCCTCAAACACGGCTCTGAACTCCGACTCATTCCCAGAGACAGAGTGGGCAGCTCTTAATACCTTCTGGATGTCTTGCTTTCTGGAACATGGAAAGAACATACTTACTGAGGGCCTAAAAAAAGATCAGACTCTGAATTTTAATTTAAGATTTAATTCAGTCAGGCCCTGTTCTCCTTTAAAATCAAAGTGACTTTGAAGATTAAAGATTTGGAAGATTTAATTATGGCTTCAGATGTCTTTAAAACCATATAGCCCTGGCGCCTCTATAGTCTGTCAACGTTAATGTGTATAAAAGAACGTACAGTGTATGTTTAAACTGTAACACTGGCTGTGTACAGGAAATTCTAATACAGTCGAAGAGGAATATAACTTTTTATCTCGTGAAATTGGGTTACATTTACTTATGTTTCTTTTTTTCTTTTTATATTTAACCTAATAAAACTGCGCTGGTGGCACAGTTTTAATGATCTGACTTTCCGCATTGATAAGTTGAGATCACTCCAGTTTTCTGCTGCTCACTAAATGAAAGGACCCAGAGATTAAATTATTTCTGTGTTTGTAAGGGACTATATATGTATAAAAATTGTGTCAGAAAATGGTGTTGAAAGCAGGATTCTGAAAATTTGCTCCTCAACAGTCAATATTTCATGCATTTTCCTTTATAGTCTTTGGTGTATTTGCCATTAATAGGGTGTGAGTGTATTCTGCCTTACACCGTTTTCTTACACAACTTTTTAATGTGATTGGTTCACATACATCATTTAGAAGCTACTTTTCCACTGTTTTTGCTGTTCAGTTTTTTTTTTTGTAGAAAAATAAATGGTGGTAAACAACTAGTTGATTTAGTCCTGAATTTGTTAGCGTAGGATAAGAAAAAAAAATAATCAAAGCAAAAATATAAACTTTCATACGCTGTATAGAAACACCCTATTGCCATTTAAAATGCATATGTTGCTATTGCATAAAGAAGTGTCACCTGTAGTTTTTGAAGAGAATGAATATTTCACTTACCATCCTTCATTCTTTTATCGGGCGCCTCACTTTTAATCGCTTCAGCTCCAGAAGGTTTACCCCCCCCCCCCCCTTAACCACTTGCGGACCAGCCGCCGCAGTTTTACTGCCGCAGGTTGGTTCCGCTGCGCTTAATCACGTGATCTCGCCGTGGGTTCCGCAGACTCGTGGGTTCCGCAGACTCGATGTCAGCGGGGAATCGTCTCACAGAGAGAGAGAACGGGGAAATGTAAACAAGCATTTCCCCGTTCTGCCTAGTGACACTGTCACTGATCACAGCTCCCTGTAATTG
The DNA here is from genome assembly GCA_028564925.1 of Lithobates sylvaticus. NCBI lineage: Eukaryota > Metazoa > Chordata > Amphibia > Anura > Ranidae > Lithobates > Lithobates sylvaticus. The sequence goes on from CM053027.1 coordinate 552,493,711, forward strand.
GGAGCGGTGATCAGTGATGTGTCACTGCTAGCCCATCTCCCCCCCACAGTTAGAACACATCCCTAGGACACACTTAACCCCTGCAGCGCCCCCCCTCCTGGTTAATCCCTTCACTGCCAGTAACATTTACACAGTAATCAGTGCATTTTTAATCGCACTGATCACTGTATAAATGTGACTGGTCCCAAAACAGCGCCAAAAGTGTCCGATCTGTCCGCCATAATGTCGCAGTCACGATAAAAATCGCAGATAGCCGCCATTACTAGTAAAAAAAAAAAAACTATCCCCTATTTTGTAGACGCTATAACTTTTGCACAAACCAATCAATTAACTGTTATTGCGATTTTTTTATTTTATTTTATTTTTTTACCAAAAATATGTATAAGAATACGTATCGGCCTAAACTGAGGGAAAAAATATTTTTTTTGATTTTTTTTGGGGGGGGATATTTATTATATCAAATAGTTAAAAGTATTTTTTCCGAACTAATACCCATTAATGTGGAGAAGGATTAGTAGGTGTTTTTTCTTTTCAAGTGACTCATGCAACTGAAATGAAATAGAAAAAAAAAAATCTTCCAGTAAAAGAAGGCTTTTAATACTTAACTATTCTGGCCACACTGACAACTTTTGTTGTATTAAAGAAGCTTAATTGTCCAGTGTAATTACATAGGGGTTGGTAGGTGCAGAGCCCAACTCAAGGCACTTTGATACTTATTGGGGTTTGTTTTGCTAAAACTGGAGCGTGCAAAAGCTGATGCAACTCTGCATAGAAAACAATCAGCTTCCAGGTTTTATTGCCAAAGCTTAATTGAAGAAGCTGATTGGCTAACATGCACAGCTGCACCAGATTTTTCACTCTACAGTTTTAGTATATCAACCCCATTCTATTAATTTTACTCCAGAAGCTAGTAGTTGTGGGAGAATGGACTTGTAAAGATAGTGATCTCTAGCAGTCTTTTGTAATATGACCCTAGTTTCTGATTGTCTCCTATTGCATGTTCCCAGTCTCAAACTACTGTTTAGCATATCTAACAGTCTGTGAAATCTTCTGCATTATATATCCTGAATATTATGTACGGCCCCCCAAGGGATGTTGGGGGCATCTGATGAAACCCATATATTTGGTAAGAGGAGCATCGGTGATCCAATGGCAAGCACCTTGTGGTGCATCAAGTACACTCAATAAAGGAATATTTCAGTTTAATATAATGTATATACATATATTTTATACATAAATGTTATTAAAATTCTCAGTTTCAATCTTCAGCTGTTGCAGTTCTCTAAAACTTTGCACAAACTTTGCACAAATTTGAATTTCACCTCCTTGCAATATACAAAACCGTATGGAACAATGAATGACAGCTGAAGCTGACCATACTGATACATTCTCAAACGAATATTATTTGAAAACTATAATGTTCCCAAAACGTCTTTCAGGACAGCACCGAGAGATCATGGCTCCTCCTCCCACAGGAAACACCTCATCAATCAAATCTTTGAGGAGGCCTCCACGTTGCTTCTATCAGTTTTTTTTGTGTTTCCTCGAACCAGAGGAACACCGGTGGGAGCCATGATCTCTCAGCGCTTGCCTGGGAGACGAAAGGTTCTCACCTGTCATTTTTTTTTTGCTAGGAGATCCTCCCACTTGCCTCTTGCTGGATGGTCCCGTGGGCTCCCTCACCCCCTTCTAGGGGAGCCTGTACTGCCTGAGAGCGCTGCCCTTTTTTCTTGCAGGATGGGAAGTTTGCTGTGGTTCCCCCGCTGGCCGCCCACATCGCGGGATGGCTGCGGTGCAAGGGTAGGCATCTACCATTGTTCTGGTGGCCGAGGAGAGTCCTCGGCCACGTCTACAAGAAGAATCCTGACTCTATCTGGAACAAAGTTCCAAAACTGGATTCCGCTTTCTCACAGGTCTCAAAATCAACTGACCTCGCCTTTTGAAGATATGGGCACACTAAAGGAGCCCATGGATAAGAGGACGGACCTGCTTCTTGAAAGAGCCTGGCAATCAGTGATGAACAATCTGAAGCCAGCAATGGCAACTACATGCGTTGCTAGGAATTTAGAACACTGGATTAACCAGATGAAGTCCCATTACTTCATCTACTACGTTACTGCGTATTCCACAAAACAGGAGATTTTGGACTCCTTTACAACTTTATCTGCAGCAGTATCATATATTGCGGATGCCTCGGCAGAATCTATATGCAAGTCGACCAGGTCTGCATCATTAACGAACTCTGCTAGGAGGGCCTTATGGCTAAAAACCTGACCCGGGGACGTGACATCAAAAAACAGGCTGTGTAGCATTCCCTTCGCACAGGATTTACTGTTTGGTTCTGAACTAGAATCCATTCTTGACCGAACGGCTGATAAAAATAGTTTCCGGTCAAGAAGAAGCAGGTGCAGACCTGTAAGCATTTTTTTTCGGCCTCAAAAATAACAGCACTAAGGGAAAACGCAGAGCAAAAGGAAACCATGGTCTTTACAGAAGCCCAAAGGTAGGAGTGGAGTGCTCTTCAATCCTCCTGTGACTTCCGGATAGCAGCAGTGACTCCTCCCTCCCGGTCGGGGGAAGACTCCAGGAGTTTCTTCCACAGTGGAGAGGCATTACATCAAATCAGTTTATTGTAAACAAGCTCTCCCAGGGATACGTGATCGAATTCACAGAAGAACCTCCAAAAAGATTCTTGGTGACAAACGCCCCAAGGGATCCAACCAAGGCTCTCTCCATGAAGTCCCTAATCCAGGAACTGAAATCCCAGAGAGTCATTGTTCCGGTCTCTACAGGGGAGTTCTTCCAGGGTTTCTACTCGCACATATCCCTCATTCAGAAACCCTCAGGAAATTTCCGTCTCATCCTAAATCTCAAGATGCTAAATCAATCGGTAGAGTACAGAAGATTTCGGATGGATTCCATTTTCTCAGTAAAAAGCCTCCTGAACCAAGGGTGCTACATGGCATCAATAGTTACAGGATGCCTACCTCCACATTCCCATTACCGCCAGGTCCCAGAAATATCTGAGGTTGGCATTGAAAGTAGGGAAGAAGGTGGTACACCTGCAGTTCAGAGCACTCCCATTTGGCCTGTCATCGTTCCCAAGAGTGCTCACAAAGGTAATGGCCGAAGCGTTGGCACCTTTGCTTTTAGAAGGAATCTCAGTGATTCCTTATCTGGATGACCTGCTGTTTTTCCTCTCAAACCAGAGAAGTGCTTCAGAAGAACTTGGTCAGAGCTCGTGCTCACCTAGAATCCATAGGATGGATCTTAAACCTCCAAAAGTCGAATCTGTTTCCCTCGCAGAAGGTGTTATTCTTGGGTTTCCGTATCAACTCAGTGGAGCAAAAGATTTTTCTTCCCGAAGAAAAACAGAAAAAGTTGGTGGACATGGTGTCTTTGTTACAGTCCAGTAAGCTCTTGTCCATCAGGAAAATCATGTCCGAATTGGGAAACCCGACCTCTTCCATACTGGCAATTCAGTGAGCAAGGCTCCACTTCAGACCTCTGCAAAGTTTTTTTGTTAAAAACCTGGCATCACCAGCAAGATTCACTGGACTCACTAGTGAAGGTCCCAGCTGGTCTGTTATGGTCCTTCCCAATCCAATTAAGATTAACATCGGATGCCAGCTCCTGGGGTTGGGTGGTCCACATGAGTGGTCGGTGAGCTCAGTGGTCCACAAGAGAAGCAGTAAGGTCCTCAAATTGGAGGGAGCTAAAGGCAATTGAAATGGCCTTACTGACATTTGCCAAAGATGTTCAGGGACTGCGGATACAGATCCTGTCAGACAATGCCATGGCGGTGGCCTACATAAACAGACGGGGGCGCCAGAAGCAGAATGCTTTCTGCTAGGCACTGAAGAACTCTAAGATGGGCAGAGCTCCACACTATCCTTGTCCACCTAAAGAAGACTCTAAACAGGATAGCAGGCTTCCTCAGCAGAAACCAGGTATACAAATCAGAATAGCGATTAAATCCGGATACCTTCCATATGATCACGAAGAAATGGGGACGGCCAAGAGTGGATCTCTTTGCGACTCAGGAAAATTCACTGGTGTTTCTTTCCTTCTTCCTGGACCGAAATGAGTCCTCCCTGGGGGTAGATGCTCTGGCACACAGTTGGAAATGTCACCTCTGCTACGCTTTTCCCCTTTTCAGCTTATCCCTCAGGTCATATCAAAAATCCATAAAGAGTATACGACAGTAATCCTCACTCCCTTCTAGCCCAAGAGGGCTTGGTTTTCATACCTTCTACTGATGCAACTCAAACCGTATTGGCACCTTCCGTTGAGACAAGACCTGCTGATACAAGGTCCCCTGCATCACCAGGGCATAGCAAAGCTAAAACTCACAGCTTGGCTTCTGAGGAGCAGCTTTTGAGGATTTTCGGATAGGTTGGTTGCTACCCACCTATCTAGCAGAAAGAGTGTTACCATAGCAATTTATTCCTAAGTCTGGAAAGTTTTCAACTCCTTAAAAGAGGTTTCTTTTATCCTAGAGTTCCTGCAAGAAGGAGCGGACAAGGGCCTAGCTGTCAGTACCCTCAAAGTTCAAGTTGCCGCAGTGGGGGTATTGGAAAAATCTATCTCATCGGAACCCCTAGTGATCAGATTCTTTAAAGCACTCACCCAGACATGTTATTTGTTTCATTTGCTGGTAGTAAAAAATGAAGACAAGCTACCAGAGGAACCATTGCCAGATAGTTAAGAGTGGCTACCTCAGAGGCCTGATCATCAGAAGAAAAAGGGGTTGGGACTTCAAATGAAGCACAACTAAAATAAGGATCACATGATGGTGGATTCCACAAAGTATACATGAATTAAGAATAGTAACAAAATAACATGATAAGATAAAGAACACCTTGACAATTTATTGTACATAATAGTATCATAATTTAGAACCATTCTAAGTATAATAATACATAAGTATATAGTAGTATAAAAGTAAGGGTTCACAATCAACATAATTGTCATGATAAAAGAACATTAATATTTCATAGGATTGTTGGAAATACCAGAGGCCTATTCTCTTACAGTCCAGGAGAGTCCAGTTGCTATTCAGGGTCATTCTACAAGAACTTTGGTGAGTTGGCAGAAAAAAATGGTGAATAAATCTGTAAGGCAGCTACATGGACGAGTCTGACAACCTTTGCCGTCATTATAGGTTAGACCTGCTGACGGCTGTTGTCCCACCCCAATTGGGGTAGGTCTCGATTATCCTCTTGGGTGCTGTCCTGAAAGACGTTTTGGGAAAATTCAAATTGGACTCGATCTCACCCCATTTACTGACTCGCTATGATATACCTGTGGCTTATGTGTTGCAGCCGGGGCTGGAGGTTCTCTACAAACAACTGATGGAAGCAACGTGGAGGTCTCCTGATAAAGATTTGATTGATGAGGTGTTTCCTGTGGGAGGAGGAGCCATGATCTCTCGGGTGCTGTCCTAAAAGATTATTGGAAAACAAGTTACCGGAAAGTCTAACTTGAATTTTTACATTTGATAATGCCAACAATGACCTGATGAACACCGTTCAATATTACTTAAAAATTGTATTTGCTTACATTTAATTTTAATATGAATGTAACTTCCCAAATGAAAACCATCTTCACTGTTAGAAATTCAACTGTTCAAGAAAAAATGTCAAACCTGTTCCTTTGAATTTTCTTGCCACCACAGTCAATAGCAAATGTTGATTTGACCCCATTGACCATGCGAAAGTGAAACAAAGGTCCTGAAAATGAAAATTTTCTGTTTCATTAGTTTTTATTAGTATTTTGAAAAAGACAAAAAGGTAAGTGAGTACTTTACAGAGCAGCAAATATTCCTTGTGTGCTCTTAATCATACAAGAAATGGTACATAAGTGAGGAGGAGAGAAAAAAAAAAACACCACAAGAAAATCTTGGTAAACGGGTTTGGTTTTCCATCAGGCCATGGGTGAATGCATGGACATCAACAGAAATAAACAGAAAAAAGTAAGCATTGAGCTATAAACATAGTATAATACAACAAGAACATTAACACTGGGAGGTAGATGTCCAGATGACTGCCCTTTAAGTCAGAATAAGGACCAATAAGTCTTAAAGATCTTGATGGCAAGACCTCACTAAAGTGTAATCACTGTGAATAGGCCTACAAAATGGAAAAGCCTTAGTCCAGTGATTATAGCTTCCTAAGTATTTCCCGTTACCAGGCAATTTACTAACAGACATATCAGTCTGGATGTCAAACCACTTCCTCAAACTGAATCTGTCTAAAACTGAGCTCTTAATATTTCCTCCACCACGTGCCCCTTCCCCTGACTTCTCAGTCAAGATCAATGGCACATCTATCAGTCCATCCCCCACATGCCAGGGTGCTAGGGGTAATCCTAGACTCTGAACTGTCCTTTCAGACCCACATACAATTCCTCTACAAATCATGCCGCCTTAGCCTCCGCAACATTTCCAGAATACGCCCCTTTTTAACTAATGGCACCACCAAGCTTCTAACTCACTCCCTGGTTATCTCTCGCCTCGACTACTGCAACTCCCTCCTCATTGGATTACCTTTACATAGACTATCCCCCCTTCAATCCATAATGAATGCCGCTGCAAGACTCATCCACCTTACCAACCATTTAGTGTCCTCCACCCCTCTCTGCCAATCCCTCCACTGGCTTCCACTCACCCAACGAATAAAATTCAAAGTACTAACAATCATCTACAAAGCCATCCATAACTCTGCCCCCAGCTACATCACTAACCTAGTCCCAAAATACCAACCAAGCCGCTCTCTTCGGTCCTCCCAAGACCTCCTGCTCTCTAGCTCCCTTGTCACCTCCTCCCATGCTCGTCTCCGGGATTTCTCCAGAGCTTCTCCCATCTTTGGAACTCTACCCCAATCTGTCCGACTGTCCCCTAATCTATCCATTTTTAGACGATCCCTGAAAACCCTTCTCTTTAAAGAAGCCTATCCTGCTTCTAACTAACACTGTTTTACTTCCTACATCAGCTCATCCCCCACAGCTATTACCTCTTGTATCAATTGAGCCTTCCTTTTTAGATTGTAAGCTCCAACGAGCAGGGCCCTCTGATTCCTCTTGTACCAAATTGTAATGTCTGCCTTTATTTTGTTAAGCGCTGCGCAAACTGTTGGCGCTATATAAATCCTGTATAGTAATAATAATAATAATAATAATAGACGGTCCCCCATCAGGGGCTCCAATCCCCCGACTATAAACATAAGCCGTTTGAGTAAGAACAGAAGGAAAAAAGGGGGGGTGGGGAGATGGTGCATTATGCCAAGGCTGGCTAGAATCAAGGGAACCTTATAAGAGGCAAAGAGAGAGGGAGGAAAAAAAAGTGAATCCGTCCGGGGTTTCTCCAGTTATTATCGGCTTTGCTCTTCCGGGACCTGCTGATAGGCCAGCCAAGGGGACCATATTTTATCAAAGGTAGATTTTTTATCTTGTAGGACCCTCACGATTTTTTCATTCAACATGATCCACGTAAGTTTCCATTTTATTAAGGCAATATCTATAACAGGGCTTTTCCACGCTGTTGCTATAGCGATTTTAGCAGCTAAAAACATAAAGTGGATCAAGGTCTGGGTATGTCGTGGAACATTTTCAACAGGCTTATTTAGTAGGGCTATAGTCGCATCCTTAGTGATATTAACCATCGTAAATGAGAAAAAAAATTGAGTGAACCCTTATCCAAAAGCAATGACCTTTACCATACATAATGACCATACATGCAATGGTGTACCTATCTGGCCACAACCCCTGAAGCGTGCTGCTGAGGTGCCTGGATACATTTTTGAAAAACGCTCCGGTACCAAGTACCATCTGGCATGGACTTTATAGCCTGCTTCTATCAAGGCAACATTTAGGCTACCAATATAAATCTGCCTACTCCATTTACGCCAGTATTCCACCTCAGGGGTTATGGACAGATCCCTTTCCCACACCACCTGGTAGGATTATCTATCAGTATTGTTGATAAATAGTTTGTATAGTATAGAGACCCCCCCTGTAGAGCGGCTTTCTGCATGCACCTGTTTTCAAACACAGTACGGACTGCCACATCAGAGAAAATTAACATTTTCAAAAAAAAATCAACTATTGCTGGCCTGCTTAATTTAAGCTGCACAAAAATCTATTGTAACCGCTTCATCAACTGGTAAATATTCTTGCATTGTTCTGTTGATGTGTAAGGCTTCATGTAAACACAGCCTACTTTGACCGCCGGCCACAGGAAAATGCAAAACGTGGCAAAATCGCGGTGCTGGTCTGCGGTCAAAACGTTCCTATCCTGAACACAATTCTTTAGCGTTTAGGAGAGGGAAGTTGAAGCTCTCCTAACCGAAGAAGCTCATAAACGCTGCTAAAAGCCTATGTGTACATTGACACATAGTGGATGATTTACTAAAGGCAAATAGTCTGTGCACCCACAAGTGCACTTGCTCTGGATCTGAGGGGCACATGCAAGGAAAATAAAAAAATACAGCATTATTGCTTGCACATGGTTGTATGATAGAAATCAGCAGAGGTTCCCTTCATTTCAGATCTAGAGCAACTGCACTTCCAAGTGCACTTGTAGTGCACAATTTATATGCCTTTAGTAAATAAACCTTATAGGCTTTACTGCAGTTGAGTTTAGGAGCTTTGGCAAAGAATGACAAAAGCTCCTAAATTCAAATTTAGGAGCTGTAGTGTACATGAAGCCTTAGATCAACAGGCCTCTGTATAAAGTGTGTACCTGTAAAGCATATAAAACAATATAAGGAATAATAGAAATACTGGCAGACATCATCAGGGGTCTGCAATTGGGTTGCATTTATGGCATTGTACTTTTCTATTAACTGCTAGCTTTAACCACTTCAGCCCTGGAAGAATTTACCCCCTTCCTGACCAGAGCACTTTTTGCGATTTGGCACTGTGTCGCTTTAACAATTGTGCGGTCATGCGACGTTGCACCTAAACAAAATTGACATCCTTTTTTCCCACAAATAGAGCTTTCTTTTGATGGTATTTGATCACATCTACGGCTGTAAACAAAAGAAGAGCGACAATTTTGAAAAAAAAAGCAATATTTTTTACTTTTTGCTATAATAAATATCCCCCAAAAATATATAAAAAAAAAATTTCTTTCTCAGTTTAGGCCGGTATGTATTCTTCTACATATTTTTGGTAAAAAAAAAAAAATCACAATAAGCATATATTTATTGGTTTGCACAAAAGTTCTAGCGTCTACAAAATAGGGGATAGATTTATGGCATTTTTATTATTAATTTTTTTTATTAGTAATGGCGATCTACGATTTTTATCGTGACTGCGACAATATGATGGACACATCGGACACTTTTTACGAAAACTGTCGTACGAGGAAGAATCGTGCGATTTTCGGATCGTGTGTACACTACTTTTGACATCCGATCACGACAGTTAATCCAATATTATTCGATCGGACACGCGCAAAAATTTTCCTTGTACGTTTCCAGATCGTACGATTTTCATTTAGTCAGTATAGTTGTCGTCCGAAAATACAATACAAATACAATACAACACATGACAACTCTTCCGATTTTTTTTTTCAGTTTCTACTTGCGACTGTTAAGCGAAAAAAGTACAATACGATATTCGGATCGTGTGTACGGGCCATTAGTTTGCCTTTTCATTTTTTCTGAAAAGATGAACTAACACGTTTTCCAAGCTACCAAAAACATGGCATTTCACAGATATTATACAAGCATTGTCACCATGTTGATTGCAGGATTTGTTTTAAAATTACCATCTGAATAACGCTCATTTCATTTAGTCACTTGTTATATGATAAGCAGTCATCCCGTTGTCTGCAGTGTGTTTCATACACTTTTAAACACATGTTTTTGCAATTGCACATTGAAGTTTCAAATGTCGCCATATGGGACCTATTAAGCAAATGTGTAAAGTCAGCTGTAAACAGAATTACTTCCTGGTCCTTTATGCCACCTGATGATTATTATTTCGGCAGTGGAGCCGGTTCCCTTGGCAACTCGCACTGTGATGGTGACATGGAGGATGAACCCTGACAGACACCCTTGTATACGTTCTTCCTGGGTTATAGTTTGTTAGAACTGGTTTGGTTCTAGTCATACAGACACTTTTTATCCATGATATTGATATAACATGACTGACTGTCTAACCCATATTAGTTCATCATTATGTTGATCTAGAGGAATGCAGGTACTGTCAGCCTAGAGAAACATCACTTCAATGCAATTACATTTTTGGCATGTCATTGCCTGTCATTGTTAAACTATAACAATATAAACCGATCTCAATCTCTTAAAGGGTTTGGATGGAGAATGGAATATATCCAGTTTGTTATATTTCCCTTCTGGTTATCTATTAAAATCAAGTGCTCCTAGTGGCATTTTGTAAAGCAAGATAAAGTGAATTCCACCTTTATCTGGGTATTGTCATGCCAAATGTATTCAGACCATTAATACAGTGCCTTGAAAAAAGTATTCATACCCCTTGAAATTTTCCACATTTTGTAATGTTACAACCAAAAACGTAAATGTATTTTATTGGGATTTTATGTGATAGAACAACACAAAGTGGCAAATCACTTTGAAGTTGAAGGAAAATGATAAAATGTTTTTTTAAATTGTTTACAAATAAATTTCTGAAAAGTGTGGCGTGCATTAGTATTCAGCCCACTTTACTTTGATACCCCTAACTAAAATCTAGTGGAACCAATTGTCTTCAGAAGTCACCTAATTAGTAAATAGAGTCCACCTGTGTATACTTTAATTTCAGTATAAATACAGCTGTTCTGTGAAGCCCTCAGAGGTTTGTTAGAAAACCTTAGTGAACAAACCGCATCATAAAGGCAAAGGAATGCACCAGACAGGTCAGGTATAAAGTTGTGGAGAAGTTTTAAAGCAGGGTTAGGTTATTAAAAAAAAAAAAAAAAAAAGGCTTTGAACATCTCATGGAACACTGTTCAATTCATCATCTGAAAATTGAGTGTGGCACAAGTGCAAACCTACCAGGACATGGCCGCCCACCTAAACTGACAGGACAAGAAGAGCATTAATCAGAGAAGCAGCCAAGAAGCCCATGGTAACTCTGTAAGAGCTGCAGAGATCCACAGCTCAGGTGGGAGAATCTGTCCACAGGACAACTGTTAGTTGTGCACTACACAAATCTGGCCTTTATGGAAGAGTAGCAATAAGAAAGCCATTGTTTAAAGAAAGTCATAAGAAGTCCTGTTTGCAGTTTGCGAGAATCCATGTGGGGGACACAGCCAACATGTGGAAGAAGGTGCTCTGGTCAGATGAGACCAAAATTTAACTTTTTGGCCTATAAGCAAAACTAACACTGAACATCACCTTCAACACACCATCCATCGCGAAACATGGTGGTGGCAGCATCATGTTGCTTTTCTTCAGCAGGGACAGGGAAGCTGGTCAGAGTTGATGGGAAGATGGATGGAGCCAAATACAGGGCAATCTTAGATGAAAACCTGTTAGTCTGCAAAAGACTTGAGACTGGGGCGGAGGTTCACCTTTCAGCAGGACAACGACCCTAAATATACAGCCAGGACTGCAATGGAATGGTTTATATCAAAGCATATTCATGTGTTAGAATGGCCCAGTCAAAGTCCAGACCTTAATCCAATTAGGAATCTGTGGCAAGACTTGAAAATTGCTGTTCACAGACGCCCTCCATCCAATCTGACAGAGCTTGAGCTATTTTGCAAAGAAGAATGGGCAAAAATGTCACTCTTCTAGATGTGCAAAGCTGGTAGAGACATCCCCAAAAAGACTTGCAGCTGTAATTGCAGCGAAAGGTGGTTCTACAAAGTATTGACTCAGGGGGGCTGAATACAAATGCACCCCACACTTTTCACATTTATTTGTAAAAAAAAATTGAAAACCATTTATCATTTTCACTCCACTTCACAATTAAGTGCCACTTTGTGATTTGTCTGTGAAATTTTACCAGGGATAGGAGGTAGGGACCAGATAGTCAAACTCAGGAGGTGCAGGAAACAGCAGAATCAGATATAGGTAAAAATGGTGTCTAATTTAGGAAAAAGAATAGCCCCTAATATACCTGATCCACCAAAGAAAAAGGTAACATTTTTAGATCAAACAGGCTTCTATTATTGTAAAAAGTGTAAAGCATGCAAAACAGTGGAGGAGTAAGACAAGGAAAGCATTCATTTATATCAAATAGTACAGGGAAGGAGTATAACATTTTTTTTTATTACATGCCAGTCCACTCATGTCACCTACCTTATAACCTGCCCCTGTGGGTTACAGTATATTGCCCGTACCACAAGAAAGCTAGGGATCAGATTAAATGAACACATAAATAATATAAAAAAAAAAACGTTTTTTAAAAGAAAATAGTCTAACCATTTTAGAATACACCATAATAGAGACCATAGCCTCATGTGTTTTATTGTGATTGATAGAGTTGAGCCACATTGGAGGGGGGGCATTTGACACAAAGGATTTCAAGAAATTAAACAGAATTAATTTACATCCTCTAATTAAATACTTTACATCCTGCAGGTATGAATTTAGAGATCGATTTGAATTGTTTCATTTCAAATTATTGTAACCTAAAGGGTGATTACGTGGGACGTTAAATGAGACGTATGGGAATGTATAGGCCTCCATCCCTGTAACTATATGCAAAAAAGGGGGGAATGTGGGACTTTGAATAAAGAGAGTGTGGCGAAACCAGAGTATAAAAAGTATATATGTTTATTTACGAAACAGTAAATGATATGACATATAACAGTGAAATAACAACAAAAATACTGCGCTTGTGTGTTGAGTGCAAAAATAAGCAGCAAAAAAAAAAAATGTGAGAGATATACACATGAATACATATGAAATACAGAAAAAGTTGCGCTAAGTGAATATGAATATAAATAGAGTCCAACATATGATTGAAAAAATGTGTCAGCAATCAAACAAGATAATAAATCCAATTCCTTAAGACATGTGCTGAATAAAGTGCTGAGTGCTATAAACTCCAGACGGTATCCTTCACCAGGTGAATCACCAACATAAAGTGAGGCTGTACTCACACCCCACACAGTGATACATACATGGTAAATTAGAATAGCAATATATACATTAAAATAACAGAATGGCACATTGCAAAATAATATATACGTAATAGTCCTCCATGTCATGAGGTCAAGGAATCGTAGGATACTGAAATGTGGTCTAATAGAGATGGTTAGACCATCTAAGAAAATGGTGTGAATGAATGCATCTGAATCGGCTCGACACGTTTTGTGGAGTCTATCCACTTATCGGGAGCATATGCATTGATAATCTGGAAGGATTAAATAACCAGTGTAATCTATTGTTGAAACCAAACATGGGAAAAGAATGGGTGGAAAGAAATGGCTGGCCATGCCTAAAAGTACTCGCATATCAGCTGGAGTCAAAGCCTGTGGTCCCGCAAACCAAAGGCTGGCCGACATATCTATTCAGGGAGTTGTGGAAAGAGACCCAGTGGAGAAGCTGGGAGCACACTTGTAATCCCCAGAGGGGTGAGATATGTGAAAAATCTTCATAACATGGTCTAAGGGAACTCTGGATTATATAAACTAAAATGAGTTGTACCCATAACAGTGTAATGATAGTAATGTCAGAGGGGAAATGTCATTTCAAATTAATAATCATAATTTTATGGAAGAGTTTATGGTAGAGGTATGCCATGTGAACGTGTTCCAATAGAATCCAACCCTTGTATGAATACACATGCATTTAGGATTCATTTAGAATATGGTCTAATATTAGATGCAACTATTGTTAATTTTGGGTGGTGTTTGAGGTTTACATTTAATGTGATTCTTATTTTACTTATCAATGTGCAATATGGTATTATCACCACCAGTAATATGAGTTCATGGTATGTGACCCTCTTTATTCTATCTATCAAATGTGCAATGTGGTAAATTACCACTAGGGGGTATTAACTTTCACTTATTTAACATTTTGAATTTTTACCACTAGATGTCACATAATGATATCGGAATGGATATTTTTTTATAGAATAACACATTTTTTAAATTAGGTTTTCTTTCTCTAAATTAATAGTTAAAAAAAAGGATATAGATGGATTGACTTCGGATTGAATTTTATAGATGTCTATGGCGGTAGTGTATATAAAGGAGGCAATGTGTCCGGACATGTGACCCCTGATAACGTCAGACATATGCTGATGAAACGAGTAGGGTGGCATCAAATAAACCTGGATTTACTGCACTATGAGAGGCTTCTCTTTTACCTTCCCCTTTAAACATGTTCTGGCATTAGTGTTTAAAGGCGCAGGAGCGCTGCCACTGACAATTTATCCTGCGATGCTCCTTTTGACGATTGTACCAGTGGATTAATGCAAGTGGAATCATCAGATACCCTATGCTGTTTTTGCATGCCTGTAATAGGGGTCAAAAAGTTCCAGTGAGTGGGTTGTGTGCTTGCATGCTGGTGAAGAGGAGACACTAATGGTCACTGTTGGTGTGGAATTACTGCGGTGCTGTTGAATACGCTTGGAATTCTTTGAAAAGGACACTGTATTTTAGTTTATTCTGACACAATTTCATTGGACTTTATGAACACTTTATTTGTGGAAGTGAGAGCGCGATTAAATAATTTGATTCAACATTTTCAAGCTATGATTAGCTTTATAATGAGCAGCTCTCACATTTATATGTTGTAGTAATTGGTATTTTGTTAGATATCACTTGGTAATTTTTCACATTTGCGCGGGTGTAGGGTTACACAAACCTATTCATTGCTTATAGGTAAAAATGGCTTTGGAGTAGCCTTTGGTTCTTTTCTCCAAAAAGTCTTTTTGGGAACCCAGACTGACAACAAAGAAAATACTAAAAAAAAGAATATGTGCCTCGGGACTGCGGAATTCAGGAAATGCATCCCCTCAGCTCTCTCTCTCCTCACTGGAGCTCAAGACAGCAGCAGGAACCTTTGGCTCCTGCTGCAGTCAATCACAGCCTGTAAGTAGAGAGGGGTGGGCGGGGCCAAGCAGCCCTTGCTATTGGGGGGGATTTAAAGTTGGGGAGGAGCCAAGAGAGGAGGACTGGGGCTGCTCTGTGCAAAACCATTACCAGAGCAGGTATGTTTATTATTTTTCAAAAATTTCCTTTAGAATCACTTTAATATTATACTTTACAATTGTCCCAAAAACATCCGATGCGTCCGCCATAATGTCGCAGTCATAATAAAAATAGCTGATCGCCGCCATTACTAGTAAAAAAAAAATATTAATAAAAATGCCATAAAACTATCCCCTATTTTGTAAACGCTATAACTTTTGCGCAATCCAATCAATAATCGCTTATTGCAATTTTTTTACCAAAAATATGTAGAAGAATATGTATCGGCCTAAACTGAGGGAAAAAAAACTTTTTTTATATATTTTTTGGGGATATTTATTATAGCAAAAAGTAAAAAATAATGCGTTTTTTTCAAAATTGTTGCTCTTTTTTTGTTTATAACGCAAAAAATAAAATCCGCAGAGGCGATCAAATACCACCAAAAGAAATCTCTATTTGTGGGAAAAAAAGGATGTCAATTTTGTTTGGGAGCCACGTCGCAGGACCGCGCAATTGTCAGAGCGGCGCAGTGCCGAATCGCAAAAAGTGGTCTGGTCTTAAGCCAGCAAAATGTCCAGTCTGAAAATGGTTAAAAAAAACGAAATACTTATGGGTAAATCTAAAAAGATCATACAATCAGATTGTAGTGCGGGGCTCGCTTATATGTGCTGTTAAGAGCCTTCCTTGTTGCATACAGGGTTTTGCGGTCCTTAGGGAATTCAAAAACCATGGTCAGGTAACAGGAGTCTGAGTAGGGACAAAAATCTGTAAAAGCTAGTTCTTAAACTTGTAAAAATGTAATTTGACCATCAATCATTATTTCCTTTTAAGAGGACTTTCACCATAATAAACACATTTTACAATTAAACACTGGCTCCAGGGTGCTTCCATGTTACAGTATACGCAGAGCAAACTTGGCTTTCTTAGAGGCCCAATATAAAATATTTCATGTCTGTGTAATTCCTAATAATAGATCTTATTACTGTTCTGACTTTTTCCAAATTTAATATACCTGGGATCAATCTCCTACATTGTGGCAGTTGGTCTATGGACACTTACAAACTTGGTGTTAAATCGTTTTCGGCTGATGCCAGAATGAGCTGAACTTTAGGTATGATTTTTATTGCCTAGTTGCATTGGTCCAGCTTCGACCAATGTGAGTACAGTATGCATATGTCATACCTGAGCGATCCCTGTGAGAGCTGGAAATCACTGTTGTGGTCGTCGCTACTACAGTGACTCCAGGGCTGAGCGGCTGCCTTTCTGCACAGAGGGTCGCTTGCTTGGCACTGTTGCCACTGACAGAATACCTTGAATTTTTTCAGTGTTCTGCGATTGGGTTAGGATGGAGACTGTGACGTCACCATCCCACCTCTCCTCTTGTCCATTCAGAAGATGCCTTGTATTTATTGAAAAACACTACTACAGGCATACCCCACTTTTAATTACACAATGGGGTTTATTTACTAAACCTGGAAAGTGCAAAATCAGGCTCCCTTCTGCATAGAAACCAATGAGCTTCTAACCCCAGATTGTTCAATTAAGCTTTGGTAATAAAACCTGGAAGCTCATTGGTTTCTATGCAGAAGTGGGCCTGATTTTGCACTTTACAGCTTTAGTAAATAAACCCCATTGTGTACTTAAAAGTGGGGTATGCCTGTAGTTCTGTGAATGTATCGTTTTTTTCAGTGCAACGCTGTCTTATGATATGTGATCAAACATGCTCAAAATATAAAATGCGTGACAAAAAAAACACCAAAATAACAAATTCCACCAATTAGATATTTTCTTAAACGACATACTTAATGTCCTTCTTTACAAACAAATGTCATTAATCAATCAGCACGTGCTGTGATTAATCAGTTAATAACCTTTAAAAAAAAAAAAGTGTGGTGTATAATTTGGTTAATATGTAAAGTTAAAAAAAAGGCAATTTATTCTTAAATATCTCTATGCAGTGGTAAATGAAAATAATCAACTATATGGTTAGGGAGCAAAATATCTAATACACTCTGAGAATAACAGACAGAAGAGATATACTGTATATACTATTAGAGGAGATATACTGTATATACTATTAGAGGAGATTTACTGTATATACTATTAGAAGAAATATACTGTATATACTATTAGAGTAGAGATATACTTTATATAATATTAGAGGAAAAATATACTGTGTATACTATTAGAAGAGATATACTGTATATACTATTAGAGGAGATATACTGTATATACTATTAGAGGAGATATACTGTATATACTATTAGAAGAAATATACTGTATATACTATTAGAGTAGAGATATACTGTATATACTATTAGAGGAGAAATATACTGTATATACTATTAGAGGATACATACTGTATAAACTATTAAAGGGTGAATCTGGTAAATATCATCAGACTCAGAGATCAATTTTTTTTAATTAAAAAAAACAATGTCTTTCTTAAAAAAAAAAAAAATCATTTTAAGAACATTCGTTCGATTTTCGAATCGTTAGTGGGGTCAAATCGACGTTCTTTTTCAATCACAGTGATGGGAAAATTTGGAAATAATAGAATACTTCTTGGTCAAGGGAATTTTCAGACAGTGTATGTGGTTTACACTTTCATTCAGCGAATGTACAAAGATTTTTCGTCTGAATATTCTCGTCTGAAAATTGATCTGTGTGGCCTGCAAAAGGCTCAGTACACACCTATGCAGTTTGCTTTTGATCAGTTTCTGCAGTGCTTTTTGCTGTGCGTTATTAACCACATGCCGACCGGCGCACGACGATATACGTCGACAGAATGGCACGTACAGGCAGGAGGGCGTATATATACGTCCCTCCTTTCGCCTGTCCGTGCCATCGGGAGCGCGCCGGGAGCGGCGCGCTCCCGCGCCGGTCGGGACCCCCGTGAGTCCGGCCGCGGTCCCCGCGGACTCGATCGCCGCGGGGACTCCCGCGATCGTCTCACGGAGCGGCTGAACGGGGAGATGCCGAGATAAACAGCATCTCCCTGTTCTGCCTAGCAACTAGTGACGCCGATCTCTGCTCCCTGTGATTGGAGCAGAGATCAGCATTCACTAGCTGACAGCCACGCCCCCCCACAGTAAAAAACACACCCCTAGGCCTACTTAACCCCTACACTGCCACCTTGTGGTTAACCCCTAAACTGCTAGTGTCATTTATACAGAAATCAATGCATTTAAATGCATTAATTGCTGTAAAAATGACAATGGTCCCAAAAATGTGTCAAAAATGTCCGATGTGTCCGCCATAATGTCGCAGTCACAAAAAAAATCGCAGATCTCCGCCATTAATAATAAAAAAAAAATTATTAATAAAAATGCTATAAAACTATCCCCTATCTTGTAAACGCTATAACTTCTGCGCAAACCGATCAATAATCGCTTATTGCGATTTTTTTTACCAAAAATATGTAGAAGAATACGTATCGGCCTAAACTGAGGAAAAAAAATGTTTTTTTATATATTTTTTGGGGATATTTATTATAGCAAAAAATAAAAAATAATGCATTTTTTTCAAAATTGTCGCTCTATTTTTGTTTATAGCGCAAAAAATAAAAACCGCAGGGGCGATCAAATACCACCAAAAGAAAGCTCTATTTGTGGGAAAAAAAGGACGTCAATTTTGTTTGGGAGCCACGTCGCACGACCGCGCAATTGTCAGTTAAAGCGACGCAGTGCCGAATCGCAAAAAGGGGCCTGGTCCTTTGGCTGCAAATTGGTCCGGTCTGAAAGTGGTTAATCTTGCGCACGTGATTTTGCTGCGATTTGCATTTTGTTTGGACAATTTGTTGTTGGGCAGAATTAAAAAACACATAGGTGTGAACCAGGCCTAAGATGTTTAGTAACATAATTGGGTTAAAAAAAAAAAAAATTAGCCCTTTATAGTAAAAAAAGCAGATAATCGCTGCTGTAAGGTGTTCATTTTTTTACTGTAGAACTGTGAAAGTAATATTTACAGTAGCGATTATTTGCTCTTTTTATACTATAAAGGGCTCTTTTTAGTTTTTTTAACCCCATTACGTTACTGGCCGATTCATTTCATAATCGATTAGTTGTCGATTAATCGATTAGTTCTTTCAGCCCTACTGGAAACTGCCCCATATATAATAACAAAAACACAGAAACATGTTTCCAGGTTTGGCATCTCCTTTGTTAAAGAGGATCACAACAAATTTAGCCACCACGTAATTGTTTTTAAACATACAATATTGTGGTATACCAAGCTGTTTTGTGGATATAATCCAATAAGACTGAGAGATAATGATAATACAGTGGACAACGGTTGAGGTAATCTTATTATTTGAGACAAGGACATTATTGGGAACCCAGGGCACAGATAATGGAAGATGGGAATACATGTGAATTTTTTAAAAATACATTCCTACATCTTGAAAGTTCAGTATTGTAATAAAGATAGAAAGCTAATCAATAAAAAAAGGATTGTTGTTAAGCTGGAACAAATTGTGCATCTGAAATCACAGGAGCAGACATCATCCCTTGCCTGGGCTCAAGAGATGAATGATTAGTCAAGGAAAGCGACGCAAGTTGCCTATTAGCCTGAATGAAAAACTATGCACTATATTACACATGGAACTTTTTTTTCCGGTGAAGGCAGAGTATTAGGCTGAGAGTCAGCAATGTAAATTTGTTTTTATTTTGAATAAACAAATTACTGGACATTGATATTACATATACTATATATATACATATGTATGTATATATATATATATATATATATATATATATATATATATATATATATATATATATATATACAGTATCTCACAAAAGTGAGTACAGTAAAACCTTGGTTTGGGAGCGTTTTGCAAGACAAGCAAAATGTTTTCATAAATTTTGACTTGATATACAAGCAGGGCTGGTGCAAGAATTTTTGACACCCTAGGCGAAACCTCGTTTTGCTGCCTCCCCCCTGGCTCCACCCTCTTTGCCCTGCCCCTGTATATACCCATGTATATAAAGAAAGGTAGTGATGCGCTGTATAGAATAAATAGTAAAGTGCAAAAGTGCAGTGATAGCAGCACAAAAGTGAAACAGAGGCAAGTAAAGAAATCCTGGTGTAGATAAACCACACGGTATTCGGTAATTCTTGTCCAGTGATGTAAAATAAAGTACCGTATTTATCGGCGTATACCACGCACTGGTGTATAACACGCACCCCAAGTTTAGGAGGGCATTTTAAGGAAAAAAAGTTTTAGGAGGGAAGTTTAGGGGGAAAAAAACTTACATTTAAGCGTCATTTGCAGCTTGCCCAGCGTCATTTTCAGCTTGCCCAGCGTCATTTTCAGCTTGCCCAGCGTCATTTGCAGCCTTGCCCAGCGTAATTTGCAGCCTTGCCCAGTGTCATTGCAGCTTGCCCAGTGTCATTGCAGCTTGCCCAGCGTCATTGTAGCTTGCCCAGTGTCATTGTAGCTTGCCAGCGTCATTTTCAGCCTTGTCCGCGTTTAAATTTCCCGCCGCCGAGACGGTCTGTCGCATGCGCCGCGGACCTGAGCAGCGCACAGGACCTGAGCAGCGGCTCAGGAAAGAGGATCTCAGTAGGACAATGCTGGATTCATTGGGTGGGTATCTGAATTGAGGATAACTAAGCATCAGGTAAGAAGGGTAAAAAAAAATAGGGGGGGGGGTGAAGTTCCTCTTTAAGTGAGTACTGTGTGTGTATATATTAGGGCTGTGGAAATTAAAGATTAATTCCTCGATTAATCGTTAATTTTTTTTGATCGATCAAAATTCTTTTGATCAGTACTCAACTCTCCGCCGGCTTCCAGGTCTTCAGGGAGTTCCGTCGGAGATCCGATGACGTCACGGACATCGATGTCACCGGACTCCTCACCCTTCCCCAAGTGCCTCTGTCTGCTAACGAAGGGAAGGGGGAGGAGTCTGGTGACATCGAAGTTCTGATTGAACGTAACGCGTACGGGGGGAGGAGCTACGCATGACGTCACCCGCTGCTGCCCTACGGAACTAACGCGGTTGTCGGCTTTACATACTGTGTTTTTATCATCTCTATGTGAGTAGTTTGTGTTTGAACACAAAAACGAAATCTTATACTTAAGCGGTGAGCACTTAGATCTTTTCTTTCTACCCATGACCTGACATCCTTGCTGAGATCTAAGGAGATGTGAGAGAAGTTCATGGTCCGTGTTAACCCTTTTGATACCTGCTTGCATGACCACCTGTTTGCACAGAGGTCCATGCCATAAGGTGAGAGTGATTAGTTAGACCGGAGGTGGAAGGATTGTCATGCTACTGTGGGAAAAAAAAATGACTTACGTCAGTGCTACAGTTTGAATTTAAAAAACATATTTGTGTGAACTGTGAAGTTAAGTCATGGATTGTGGAAACTAACTAGTGTCGGGTGATTGTATATAGTGTATACCACATTTACCACTGACTAATGCAGAGTTGCAATGCAAGGAGATCAGCTAAAAGTAGTTGGATCTGTATGTGCATTATAATAATCGACATTTGTTGATTAATCGATTAAAAAAAAAATCGATTGATCGAACACGAAAGTTTTAATCAGTAACAGCCTAGTATATATACAGTACATATGTTTATTGTATTTATATATTGTTCATCAAGCAGGAGCATCATTTCATCCACATGCAGCAAGCTCAAAAAAAGCACAAAGGATGCTTGTATATAGAGTTCTATTTTCAGCCCCATCATTATTTTAGTGTTGGCCGCCTTCCCCCTGAAAAAAACCTTTCATTGCTTCTTATTTTAAAAGAACACAACAGCCCAGGGGAAAATTGTTTGTAATATTTTCAGAAGAGAACCATGTAGAAAATCCCAACTAAGCTTTGCTAAAACCCTTACTGATACTTATTTATATAGCGCCATCATGTCCCATGGTGCTATACAAAGTATGAGTTATAACAAAGGAGGTTAGTAGAGGTAATACAATACATTGTTCCAAAGGCTAGTACATACAGTTGTTAAGTAAATTGTAACAAAAAAAAAAAAAGGAAGCAACACTTTAAATATTTAGCACCACAGAGAAATACAAAAGATGATTATGAATGTCAATGCAAGAAAAGTATGTTGTTTTGTAGTATAGTCTGCTAAGGGCATTTATTAACAACATGAAATGAATGAAAGCCAATTGCACCCGTGAAATGGTCAGCCAGCTGTGTAGGATTGCATTGTCTGCGCTCATCTCTGTACACATTCGGAGTATTTTCCCCAGCAGTCAAGTGATTTAATAAATGTTCCGAGGCTATTGAAATTACAAAGTGATAAGCAATCTTCTTCACAAGTGTTGAGATAAAGAAAGCTAAACGTTACACAACACACGATGGAGAGAAAAAAAAATGAATTTATCAGACAAATTTATATTTTTTTTTTCACAAGATAGCTTTTTGGTTGCCGGCTGTAGCAGCATAGTCTTTCATAAAAGAAAAGTATTGATTCTTTCCCTTATCTAAGTATTCTGACTGAATTCTTACCTGGGAGGATGGCACATAAGAGAGCAATAATTCACGATCTCTCATGATATGCTGGTCATGACCAAATGAATTAATAATGTGTTTTGTTTCCAACTGAAGCATTTTTTTTCTTTACAAACTTTGTTGTTTTTGGACTTTGTAAAAGGAAAACTCCACTTTTACTAAAAGAAAAAGAACACGATACAGTGTGTACAATTGCTACACAGCTACTTTGTAATTGAGGCCCAGTTCACATTGGTGCAACATACTCTCCGACTTTGGGAGCTCATGTCACATGACGTGTACAAATCAATGGCTCCCTATAAGAGCCATCTTAACTGGTCCGACTCAATTCGGTCTGACTTTAGAAAAGGTTCCTGCACTACTTTGGTCTGACTTTGGTCCGTTTTCAGCCCATTCAATATCATTGGAGTCAGATCAAAGTCGGATCCTCATCCTAACCGTCTGACTTGTGACATCCGACATGGTGATTACAGCGGCAGGAAAAGGAATTTATGTCACACTGGGATTGTTTTGATTGGTCAAAGGACAAGTCGGACTATCTCAAAGTCGGAGCAAAATCGTATCCTGTTCATTCAAGTCGGATGGAAGTAGGACCGATGTCGCAAGGCAAAGTAGGATGACAGTCATACATAGACATGTGCACACTGAAATATTTCGTTTCGGAATTTCGTTTTCGTCCAAAAAATTAATTTATTTAGATACTCCAAGAAATTCCTTTTTATTTATTTTGTTTTTCGTTAAAAATTGCATTCGTCCGAAAAGGTTCCTGCACTACTTTGGTCTGACTTTGGTCCGTTTTCAGCCCATTCAATATCATTGGAGTCAGATCAAAATCGGATCCTCATCCTAACCGTCTGACTTGTGACATTCGACATGGTGATTACAGCGGCAGGAAAATGAATTTATGTCACACTGGGATTGTTTTGATTGGTCAAAGGACAAGTCGGACTATCTCAAAGTCGGAGCAAAATCGTATCCTTTTCATTCAAGTCGGATGGAAGTAGGACCGATGTCGCAAGGCAAAGTAGGATGACAGTCATACATAGAAATGTGCACACTGAAATATTTCGTTTCGGAATTTCGTTTTCGTCCGAAAAATTTATTTATTTAGATACTCCCAGAAATTCCTTTTTATTTATTTTGTTTTTCGTTAAAAATTGCATTCGTCCGAAAATCCAAATGAATTAAGGTCGAATATGTCATTGGAGGCTTATGGTGTCTGTCGAATGTTCAAAGAAGATTTGACGGAGCAGCTAAACTGTATGACTCCGTATAGTTAAGCTGCTCCGTCGAATCTTCTTAGAACTTTGACTGTCTTCTGAAATGATGTGTGTGTGTCTCTCTCTCTGCTAGCAATCGTAAGTTAAAGTAAGTTGGCTGTACGTGTGTACTTAGTTCTAGCTATTTTACTGCTCCTCCTCTTTGGTTACAATCAGCCAATAACATTCATCATCATCGTTATTTTTATTTTACTTCCCCCACCCAATACCAGCAGCGATCTTTTCTCGCTATGTCAAATCTTTTCTCTCTATGTCGAATCTTGTCTCTCTTTGTCAAATCTTTTCTCTATCTGTAGAATAATCTTGGACTAATAGAGTTAAGGTTAGGCACATTCGATCACAATTGTAGATTACTTGCTAACACTCTGGTGTGTTCCAGTTATAGATAGTGAGGAATATGAATTTAAGACCCCCTTATTCATAGCTTTGTTACATCAATAAAAGCCGGACTCCAATTTTACTATAAAAATTCTCTCAGTTCCGGACACCCCTAAAAACCAAAACAGCATGGCTTCAAATAAAGACAGACACTAGTAATGCACCATTCTTAAACACATATCTCTACATTTGTCAGGGTCCTGGCCGCTCTGTGCGGTCCAGATTGCCTCTACGTAGGCAAACGGTCACCCCCGTGCTCTCCAGGCATCAGCGCGGGCGTTGGCGCGCGCCGCGGGCGCGTGCACGCGCGCGACCGGCCCGCGGGCGCGCTCCCGTGCGCTAATAGCGGGGGCGCGCGCCCGTGCGCGTGCACGTGCGCGTTTATCGCTGTTTGGCGCCAGTGCCCCTATTTAAGGATCAGAGCTGCAGCCCTGCGGTGCTGTTCGTCTGCAGCTCTGACCTGAGTCTCCTGTGTTAACCTGCCTGTACCTATCTGTGATCCTTGGAACCCGACCTGGCCTGTCTGACCCCGCTGACCTCTCTGCTCCTTGACCCCGGCTTGCCTGACTCTGCTAAAGGACTTACCACCTGTTGCCGAACCTCTGCCTGTCACTTGACCATCCGTCTGCCTGCCGTTTATGCCTATCTGCCTTCCCTGTGACCCGGCCTGTCTGACTACCTCTGCCGTCCGAGTGTGCCTCTCTCCCGCACAGGATCTGCCTCCGCTGCTGCTGCTCCAGAGACTACCTCTCTCTTCGGTCATCCGACCCCGAGCCTGCTGTGCCATCACCTGCAGTTCCTGCCATCTAAAGACCAGCACCAGCATCCTGCTTCATCCTGCACCAGCTGACTCACCGGACGGACACTCCTACTCCGCTGTGCTCACGGGTCCCCTGTCCCCATTCCAGTGGACCCTGAACCAGAGTCGTAAGAGAGGTCCCCTTCCGTCAAGCCAGGCTCGCCACCAGGTACCTTACAGTACGAACAGCCCAGATGACCGAGCCTGCGGAAGGAACCTCGTCCATGCAGGACTTCTGCTCCCACCTTGCAGCCCTCACCCAAGCAGTGAAGTCTCTACAAGAAGGCTATACCAGGCTAGAGGGACAGGTACAGAAGCTCTCTGGTCCTATGGCCGCTGCACCTCCTGCACCACCAGTTCAACCCACGGTTCAGCCTGCAGTAGTGATGCTTCCTCCAGAGCCAAGAGTGCCCGTTCCGGAAAGATTCTCAGGAGATCGGTCCAAGTTCCCTGCCTTCCGAGATGCCTGTCAGCTTTATTTTGCACTTCAGCCCAGGACTTTTTCGTTGGAAGCCACCAAGGTGGGGTTCGTAGTATCTCTCCTGCAAGGAGAACCTCAATCATGGGCCCACCGTCTTCTGAGAGTCGATAGCCCACAGATCCAGGACCTTGCTACCTTCTTCCAGGCAATGGAACAACTCTATGACGACCCCCAAAGAACCACTACAGCCGAGACCGCCTTATCCACGCTCCAACAAGGCCGTAGAATGGCCGAGGACTACATCTCTGATTTCAGGCGCTGGAGCGCGGACACTCGGTGGAATGATGCAGCCCTTAGGCATCAATTCCGCACAGGCCTATCTGAGAGTCTGAAGGATGAACTGGCTCGAGTGGGGGTTCCCGAGTCTCTGGAAGACCTGATTACCCTGACCATCCAACTGGATCGCCGGCTCCGGGAACGCCGAGCCGAACGTTCCTCCCAACCGACCCGCCCGGCCTGGATGGTGGCAAGAGCTCCAACTCCAGCTGCCCGCTATTTTCCTGCACCTGCTTCAGTTCCAGCCAGTCCTGCCTTCGACGGCCCTGAACCAATGCAGATCGGACTTATGCGCTCCACCCTGACTCCTGAGGAGCGTGCCAGGCGCCGGCAGCTGAACCTATGCCTCTATTGTGGTGGCCCTGGACATTATGTGAACAACTGCCCAGTCAAGATCCGTAAGTGTCTTTCTTCTGTCTCTTCTAAACCTGCACCTTGCCCCAGCAACACCACTCACCTGGCTCTTCCCCTCTCGTTGCAGCTTCAAGGAAAGACAATCCACACCAACGCTATCCTTGACTCCGGAGCATGCAGTTGTTTTATCGATGCCACCTTTGCCAACTTACAAGGCCTACCCCTCCGAGAGAAAACCCAGGGACTTTCTGTCTTCTTGGCCGATGGGTCACGCATCAAATCAGGTCAAGTGACCCAAGAGACCTTGCCCCTGCCTGCCACCATCTTGTCCCAGCACCAAGAACTATTGATACTGGATGTAATTTTCTCTCCTCTCTTCCCAGTGATTTTGGGCATACCATGGTTCCAAGCCCACAACCCTTGCATTAACTGGTCAACGGGACAAGTAAAATTCCAGTCCCCTTATTGCCTTCAGCACTGCCTACCTGAGCCCGCTGGGGCACCCTCTGCTCTGTGTTGCCTGAACTCCGATCAGGACTTGTGCCGGGCCGTGCCCAAGACTTACCACGACTTCCTCGACGTGTTCAGTAAACGAGGGGCAGACTCCCTGCCGCCCCATCGTCCATATGACTGTCCTATCGAGA
Source organism: Lithobates sylvaticus (assembly GCA_028564925.1). Classification (NCBI taxonomy): domain Eukaryota; kingdom Metazoa; phylum Chordata; class Amphibia; order Anura; family Ranidae; genus Lithobates; species Lithobates sylvaticus. The sequence goes on from CM053027.1 coordinate 552,520,521, forward strand.
TCCTTCCAGGTGCCGAAATCCCATTCGGTCGCATCTTTCCTTTATCCGAAAAGGAGCAGGAGGCCCTGAAGGCATACATCGCGGAGAACCTCGAAAAAGGGTTTATCCGTCACTCCACTTCCCCAGCAGGCGCAGGGATATTCTTTGTTACCAAAAAGGACCAAACACTCAGGCCTTGTGTGGACTATCGTGAGTTGAATAAGGTGACAGTCAAGAACCGATACCCCTTGCCGTTGATACCGGAGCTCTTTCAGAAACTACGAACGGCAACTATCTTCTCCAAGCTGGATCTAAGGGGTGCCTACAACCTGGTCCGTATCAGGTCCGGGGATGAATGGAAAACGGCCTTCCGGACCCGCTTTGGTCACTATGAATATCTAGTCATGCCGTTCGGCCTCTGCAATGCCCCTGCCACCTTTCAGCACCTGATCAATGATGTCTTTAGAGACTTTCTGGACATTTTTGTAATAGTATACCTCGATGACATTTTAATTTTTTCCAATTCGCTTGAACAGCACCAGGGGCATGTGGGCAGAGTACTACTTCGTCTCCGGCAGCACGGCCTATATGCTAAGGCAGAAAAGTGCCTGTTTGAACAGCAAGAGATTCAGTTTCTGGGACTTGAGATTTCCCCAGCAGGGATCAGGATGGATCCCCAGAAGGTGACTGCTGTATTGGACTGGCCGGCACCATCGGACAAGAAGGGCATTCAGCGCTTTATAGGATTCGCAAATTTCTATAGAAAATTTATTAAGGGATTCTCTACCATCGTCAACCCTATTATCCAACTGACAAAGCAGGGTACACGCTTTCAGTGGGGCCCCGAGGCCCAGGAAGCTTTTGAAAAACTTAAAAGACTATTCACCTCTGCCCCCATCCTCAGTCACCCCGACCCTGCCCTCCCATACATTCTGGAGGTCGACGCCTCCGAAGTAGCGCTGGGAGCGGTGGTATCTCAGCGTCCAGGCAGCAAGGATTTGATGCACCCGGTGGGGTTCTTCTCTCGAAAACTAACTCCTGCAGAGAGGAATTACGACGTTGGAGATCGGGAACTCCTGGCCATCAAGGCAGCTCTGGAAGAATGGAGGTACTTGTTGGAGGGCGCAAGTCATCCGGTATTGGTGTATACCGACCACAAAAACCTCGAGTATCTACGGACAGCCAAGCGACTGAAGCCCCGACAAGCCCGTTGGGCCTTGTTTTTTTCTAGATTTTGTTTTCATATCACCTACCGCCCAGGATCCAAAAACGTGAAACCAGACGCGCTCTCGCGCATGTTCGACAGTCCAAGAGACACAGCAGCTCCAGACACCATCCTATCATCCGGCAACTTCCTACTCGTACAACCGGATTTGCTCTCGCAGATCAAGGAGGCATCTGCAAATGACCCAGCGACCCCAGGGGCTCCCCTGACTCCCAGAGACGGCCTCTTTTGGAAAGAAAGCCAAGTTTTTGTCCCGGAATCTGTCCGGACCAAGGTCCTGAATCTTTGCCATGACCACCCTCTGGCAGGACATTTTGGAGTCCGCAAGACTATCGATCTGGTGCAACGCACCTTCTGGTGGCCAAGTCTGAGGAAAGACTGCAAGGAGTACGTCAACGCTTGCCCTGTCTGTACCCGGAGCAAGACCTCAAGAAGCCGAGCTTGGGGCCTTCTTAAACCTCTTCCCGTACCCGATCGTCCATGGAGGATGATCACCATGGACTTTATAGTTGAACTTCCATGCTCAGAAGGATGCACAGCTATTTTTGTAGTCGTAGACCGGCTGTCTAAAATGGCCCACTTTCTGCCCCTTAAGGGAACCCCGTCCGCTTCTGAAACAGCCCGTGTCTTTATCAGGGAGATAATTAGGTTGCATGGGGTCCCTGCCAGCACAGTCTCCGATAGGGGGGTTCAATTTACGTCCCGTTTCTGGAGGGCCTTGTGTAAATCCCTAAAAATTGAGTTGGCGCTGTCCTCGGCCTATCATCCCCAAACAAATGGACAGACAGAACGCACAAATCAGACCCTGGAGCAGTACATTAGGTGCTTCACGTCCTTTGTGCAGGACGATTGGGTGTCCCTACTACCCCTAGCCGAGTTTTCATACAACAACGCCAACCACTCAGCCACAGGTCAATCCCCTTTTTTCTCCAACTATGGCTTCCACTTATCCTTTCTCCCTGACTTTCTTCCAGAATCTCCGGTTCCAGCGGTGCAGGATACAGTGACCTTCCTCAATCACAACAATCAGATCCTCCAAGAGACGATAACCAAGGCCCAGGCAGACTGCAAAAGGTTCTTTGACCGGAAAAGAAGGGGAGAACTGGACCTCCAGATTGGAGATCAGGTATGGCTTTCTACTATTAACTTGAAGTTACCTTGCCCTTCCAAGAAACTCGCTCCCAAATTTCTAGGACCCTTCCCTGTGAAAAGGAGGATCAACCAGGTGTCCTACGAACTGTCGTTGCCCACCTCAATGAAGATACACCCGGTGTTTCATGTGGCCCTGTTGAAACCCGCTGTACCCGACCCCTTTCCTGATAGGGGAGCTGGACCTCCTGGTCCTGTTCTTGTTGAGGGCGGTGAAGAATACGAGGTGGAGGCCATTATTGATTGTAGGAGGCGGCAGGGGCAGACACAGTTCTTGGTTAAATGGAAGGGGCACGGGGCTGAGGACAATTCCTGGGAACCCGATAGTAACCTTCATGCCAGAAGACTGATCCGTGCCTTCTTTTCCGCCCACCCAGAGAAGAGAAGTCTTTTGGGCACCCGGAGGTTGCCCCTTGTGGGGGGGCAATGTCAGGGTCCTGGCCGCTCTGTGCGGTCCAGATTGCCTCTACGTAGGCAAACGGTCACCCCCGTGCTCTCCAGGCATCAGCGCGGGCGTTGGCGCGCGCCGCGGGCGCGTGCACGCGCACGACCGGCCCGCGGGCGCGCTCCCGTGCGCTAATAGCGGGGGCGCACGCCCGTGCGCGTGCACGTGCGCGTTTAGCGCTGTTTGGCGCCAGTGCCCCTATTTAAGGATCAGAGCTGCAGCCCTGCGGTGCTGTTCGTCTGCAGCTCTGACCTGAGTCTCCTGTGTTAACCTGCCTGTACCTATCTGTGATCCTTGGAACCCGACCCGGCCTGTCTGACCCCGCTGACCTCTCTGCTCCTTGACCCCGGCTTGCCTGACTCTGCTAAAGGACTTACCACCTGTTGCCGAACCTCTGCCTGTCACTTGACCATCCGTCTGCCTGCCGTTTATGCCTATCTGCCTTCCCTGTGACCCGGCCTGTCTGACTACCTCTGCCGTCCGAGTGTGCCTCTCTCCCGCACAGGATCTGCCTCCGCTACTGCTGCTCCAGAGACTACCTCTCTCTTCGGTCATCCGACCCCGAGCCTGCTGTGCCATCACCTGCAGTTCCTGCCATCTAAAGACCAGCACCAGCATCCTGCTTCATCCTGCACCAGCTGACTCACCGGACGGACACTCCTACTCCGCTGTGCTCACGGGTCCCCTGTCCCCATTCCAGTGGACCCTGAACCAGAGTCGTAAGAGAGGTCCCCTTCCGTCAAGCCAGGCTCGCCACCAGGTACCTTACAACATTATCCGCAAAGGGAACAGGATAGCAAGACGTGAAAACAAAGATACTTATTTTTGTCTTTATTTGCAGTCATGCTGTTCTGGCTTTTGAGGGTGTCTGCAACAATAATTTTCCTCATTAGAACACTGCAAGTGCATCAGCTGAATATTAATGAAAAGCTACTCACATTCAGATTTACTTTGCACATTGATCAGTACAAAAGGTATTCCTCATAGCGGAAAAAGATAGGAATCTTCAGCAAAGTTTGTTAAAATCCCTGAAATGTATATAGATCAGCCAGAGGGGAATATTTTTTTCTTCTCAATAAGTGCAGTTACTCTTTTAAGGAATGTAGAGGATATAAGTGTTACTGAGCTAGCCATCTGCAGACATTTCTGTTTGTATGTAGTCCTTACATCCTTGGCAATAAAAGAGTTGAAGTATATGTCACCCCAAAAATGTTTCCTTTGGTTTTGTATAAAGTGGGTAAGTATTAGAACCCTTGCCAGGCTTTTACTTCTATCCAGGGCTTAGTTACAGGGATTTTTTTCCTCATTTACTATTACAGCACCTTCAGATTCACCAGCCAGGAAATGAGGGAAAATCTGCAACAGGGACACAGACAGAAATAAAAAGGTGAGGGGTTCAAGCCCTGTTACTAGCTACAGTCATGGCCAAAAATATTGGCACCCTTGCATTTCTGTCAGATAATGAACCACTTCAGCCAGAAAATTGTTGCAATTACAAATTATTAGGCATTCTCATGTTTATTTATTTTGTTTGTATTGGTATGACACAAAAAAAGTGGAGAAACAAATGAGAAACGAATGACTCATTCCACACAAAACTCAAAAAATGGACTGGATAGAATTTTTGTCACCTTCTCAAAATTGTAAGAAATTGCATTCCAAATCTGTGATGTTCCTGTAATTTGTAATTAACTCACCATACAACCAGTTAAAATGGTGAAAAGTTGTCTCAAGTTTTCTGTTGTGTGTCTCTGTATGCCACACGGAGAAGAGAAAGAAAGAGCAGAAAAGAATTGTCTGAGGATTTAAGAAAAAAATTGTGGGAAAGCATGGACAATCTCAAGGTTACAAGTCCATCTCCAGAGATCTTAATGTTCCTGTGCGCAACATTGTCAAGAAGTTTACAGCAAATGGCACTGTAGCTAATCTCCCTGGACATGGACGAAAGAGAAAAATGTTTCAAAGATTGCAACAAAGGATTGTTGGAATGGTGGATAAAGAACCTCGATCAATTTCCAGACAATGTCAAGCTGACCTTCAGGCACAGGGTACTGTGTCAGCTCTCACTATACGTCACCATCTGAATTAAAAGGGACACTATGGTAGGAGAACCAGGAGGACCCCACTACTGACACAGAAACATAAAAAAAAGCCAGATTGGAGTTTGACAAAACTTTCCTGAGGAAGCCAAAGTCCCTTTTAGGAGAATGTGCTGTGGACAGATGAAACAAAATGGCAGCTTTTTGGTAAAGCCCATCATTCTACTGTTTTCAGAAAAATAAATGAGGCCTTGGTAGAGGTTCACTGATGTTTTGGGGTTGCTTTGCTGCTATAGGCTCTTGACCGTGTGCATGGCATTATGAAATCTGAAGACTACCATAGAATTCTGTTATGCAACGTTGGGCCCAGTCTCAAAAAATTGGGTCTACGTCAGAGGTCAAGGGTCTTACAGCAGGACAATGACCCAAAGTACATGTCAAAAAGCACCCAGAAATGGTTTAAGGCAAATCTCTTAATAGTACTGAACAGTCCAGATCTAAATCCCACACGTGGAGAAATCTTAAAACAACAGTTGGGAAAAGGAACCCTTCCAATCTGAGAGACCTGGAGCAGTTTGTGAACGAAGAGTGGTTTAACATTCCAGTCGAGAGGTGTAAGAAACTCATTGATGGTTACAGGAAGTAATTGTTTTCAGATATTTTTTCCAAGGGGTGTACTACCAAATATTAAATTGAGAGTTCCAATAATTTTGTCCAGACCATTTTTGGAGTTTTGTGTGGGATTATGTAAAATTTGGCTTTTTGTTTCTCCACTTTATTGTCATACCAATACAAAACAAAAGAAATAAACACAAGAATGCCTAAACATTTGTTATTGCCACAATTTTCTGGGAAAAGTGGTGCATTATCTGTCAGAATGTAAGGGTTTCAATATTTTTGACCATGACCGTAAACAGACTTCGTTCATCCCTATAGATGAAGGCAGCTGCCATTCAGACACATCAGGGATTATTGCAGCCACAGGCATCAGCATGTACAGGAACTTATTTTTATGTATTTTCTTACCACTTTTGTCCAGTGCCTGTATTAGCCTCCAATGTGTCTGAATAACTGTTTCATTGATTCAAAGAGATGAATGAAGACTCTCACTTCTGCTTTGAATGTTTGTCCACAGCAAAAGGTCACAGCAGTGATCTGTGTCTAGAGACAAGGATATCTTGCTGATATAAATGATGCTTTAGGCTTTGCATCTTCCTTGAAAAATCTTTAAACAGTCTATGCAGTCTTTGAAGTCTAGCAGCCAAGTCAAAACAGATTTTGAACTGGGGTATATTTCGGAAGTTGTCCTCTCCATCCTCTATTCTTTATTGGCCTTCGTTCAGAGTGTCTCTTTTTTTTGTTTTTTTTTGAGTCTGCTGCACAAAAACAAAACACCAAAAGGTGCATGTGAACACACACAAAAAATGCTCTAGATTGTGACAAATAGTCCCCTCCCAAAGAGGAAGAACCCTTCCCTAACCCTCCTGGGAAGCAAGACTCCTGATGGACTCAGGTCCATCTAGCCAAAAGCCCCAGTGGACCCCATTCCTCATGATCAGTCAAAGCCAACCAACAAGCACTGGGTGGGAAGCTTTCCCGAAGAGGGTCCCCCAAGGCCGTGGAGGAAGGAGCCTAATGGTCACATATGCTCTCCATAGACTTCAGGGCAGGCCAAAAGACCCACACCCTACCATCCTAAGTGAAAAGTTAACACACACAAAAATAAAGCAACAGATTGCGGTAGAAAAAGTAAATAAAGTGCCAATGTGTTCAGCAATGGCTAGATCTTACGGGCAGAGTGTCTCTTATTTATTTCCCCCACTAGAATGCCCATCGTTACACCCCTGGCATCAGTATTTTAATGTATTGTAGGTAAAGTGTCAAAACCTAATTTTATATACAACAACAGATTCTTGCTCATTTTGTGATGTGAGTTTGTTCAAACATCTAGCTTTTCAAAATCTCAATAGAACAATAAGAGGAAATGATCTGATACATCGCTCTTGGGTACAAAGCATTCCTCATATGAAAGCCATGTTCTTTTTATTTTCAGAGCAATACCTCACTTTTATTAAGGAATGATTATTCGCTTGCCATCAAGTGTTTTTTTCGTCACTTCTGATCATTTTGTTGCCCTGCAGATTTGCATTGATATTCTATAACATAACCTTAATGGAAAAACATGTCCTCAAGCTCTGAAGGCAAATTTGTAGGAGAGAGAGGCACAAAAGTTAATATAAACGCTTAGAGATGCCTGGAAGAATTACAATATGCAGGGTAGAGCCAAAATGCTAATCTGCAGAATACAAGAATAGGTGGAATTAGAAGAATATTAAAACAGCTATGCTTTCAGGGGTGTGGGTTGAGTGACCTCATATGATCCGGCACCTCATCCATTATATTAATAAAGTACAAAAAAGGGATATATATATATATAAGGCGGTGCCTTATATATAGAAGATTACAGTATTTTACTTATAAAATGTATACAAAAGACAACAAACATAGAGTGCATAAAATATAGACAGAGTAATATAAAAACAGTGATAGTGGCCAACGTATCCATATATTTGAAATGGTCACTGATGCCTGTCAGGCCCTACATGTGTCGCCAAACAATGGCTTCTTCAGGGGATTATATGATCATCAGTGTTCAACGCTGTTGAACATGTCAGGTGAACCTGTGTACAGACAATCCAAATTTAAACATTCTCAACAAGTAGGTATGAAGCTTTAAAACAACCCCTCACTGAGCTATGTAGCTGGGGGCACTATGGAGCAATTCATCCTCAAAATTAACAGCAGAAGCACTAAAGTTGTTTAATCATTCTCCCAGTAGCTCCACCACCCCCTACTTTCCTGTACCACAGTGCTTGTTTTGTGCTTATATTAAATATTAGAAGGTTAGAGGGTTGTCACTGTGAGAACTAAAATTACTTCACAGCAACTACTCTGAAATTTGAGGACGAATTGCGCCACAGTGCTTTTTGCTACACAGATCAATAAGGGCTTGTTTTAAAGGTTCACTTCCTGAGCCACTTGCTCTTCACCGTCAGCCATCTTGTAGTCTTCCAGTGCTCTCCAGGGCTCCCATCCACATCCCATCCAGGCTCCAGTGACAGCTAAACCCTGCTCGGCTCTCCTACATCTGGATGTTTATTGAACAATAAGACCCACCTGGGGTAGATGACCCACATGTTTTAAGGCTCTTAACCCTTTACTTCTCTACAGGTGCTGCAATCCCTACCAAAAAAGCTCATACTGCTCTGCGAGGGTCAATCCCCAGAAGCTGACCATGCATGATGTTTTTACATGTACAGCATATGCCTGATATAACTACATTGTCTTGTAAGTTGCCAATTGTCATGTGAATAAATACATTTTTATACTGCTACACTCAGATGCACACTCTGCTGTCCTTATCTATTACCTTAGAGAATCTGCATTCTCTTGAGAGGTGCTGCACTACAGTGTTTTGGAATCACTCAACCAGCTCACCAAGACTCCCCTAGCCATCTTCCTCCAGTGTGTTGAGCACATACACGTCTGCACCATATCTCTCCACATTCTTGCGAAAAAGTTCAATTCCCCACAAAACTGATATTTTAGGTTTGTTTGGCTTTTGGTAAATAAATGATATGCTGGCTGTTCATAGCTTTTGGGGTTTCCAGTGTGAGCTTTTTCCCATTAATGTTCCAATTGTATCCAACCACTTCGGCCATTTCAACACCCATTAAAGTTTATCATTATTGCAGAATAACCTAAGAGTTAGGGGATCTGCCTACAAGACAGTGACCTTGCAGCCTTTGGAGCTTCAGAGAAAATAAGGAGCTGCCAGGTAAGTTATTACAATACCTAACCCTATATAAAAACTAATGTTTACCTTGCCATAGGTAAAATTTATTTTAAGAACATTTATGGCAGTAACACGCAGTATAATGCACATCAATTAGGTGTGAAGCAGTGGCTGCTTGGCCTGGTGGTGCTGTCTTTTTCCATTGCACTCATCTATAGTGCCCTATTGGTCATTTGATTGTCTGGTGTCTGATGTTTTGTCTGTATGTGTGTTTGTATTTGTCCCCAGACAACGTTGTCTATTTATGGTGTTAAGTGATGATTTTTTTGCTATTTGGATGTCTATTTTGTCATCTTTTACAATAAACAATTTTTTACATATTTTGCTCTAATTCTGCATATTATTTCCCTGGGCTCTATTTACGTGGTACTTGGTTCTGTGCCTTCTCTCTGGTACAGTTCACATTTTTTCATGTGAAGCAGCTGGTGCTGGAGGATTTTGGGGGGTTGCGAAAGAAGCAGAAGCAGGAGAGGGAGGCGTTGCCTGTCAGCTGCAGTACCTGTGTCTCATGCTGCGGCCATCTTGGATTTCATGTTGGCTGTGACATAGTCCTGCAGCCAGCAGGGGAGAGACTGGGAGCAGGTTCTGCTTCTAGCCTCAAATGGCTCCATCGATGGAGAGTGTCGGCGGGCAGCGGGCTGGGCTAGAACCGGATCTCCGCACGGGAGCCCTCCAGCAGTCACGGCTCCCCTGGTCTCGGCACCGTGACTTCTGCAATGAGACAGTCTTTAGCCTCCTGTCCTGATTGGCCAGGGCAGGAAGCCAGAAGACAATGCCGATTCGCTGGTATCACAGAGTGGGAGGGCTCGGGCGCAGTGCTCTGCTTCCCGAGGACGACATAAAACCTGCCAATTGGGGCTTCAGGCTGTGGTCATGTGCTTGTGAGGGGGTGATCAGGTAGAGACCTGTTGGTCCGGCACCCCACACAGTCCTACCTCCCAACATTTTGAGATGGGAATGAGGGAAACTTACTAAAAAATCTATGTAGGCATAGGACCCCAAAACAAAGGTTAATTAAATCCACAAGTGCTTTTTTACCACTACTATTCCTTTATATTGGCTTTTAAAATGTAAAAATGCAGCAATTTAGAAATTGGATGAAAGGTTTAGCACTGGGAAACCTTTTTGAAAGATAAAAAGGTGCATTTTATATACAACTATAGAGATCAGACCAAAATGAGGAGGAATGAGGGACAGGGGGACATTTCTCCAAATCAAGGACAGTCTCTCAAAATCAGGGACAGTTGGGAGGTATGCGCACAGTGCAGGGCCCCACAGAGAGTGCAGGGTGGGGGACGGCGCCCATGCGCCCCTTGTGGAACAGCCGCCACCGTGAAGCTAGCCTCAAATCCATGCCACAGAAATTGATTGAGAGCCGTATAAGATTCAGTACAACTCTCATCATTTTCATATCTGATTTTTAACTAGTTACAAAGGTTCTGCTTTAAATAGCCACAATGCAAGTCTACATATCTGAAAGTCTGTGGTGGGGCACAGTCATCGTTATCATCTGCTGCACTGCATATTAGCTCCATAGGGGGGCAATGTTTATTGATTGCTCCAAATGCAACTGAAAGTGAAACACTCAGTGACTGCACATCTACAAACGCTGTGACAGATTTTTTTGGAGTGCAATTCTTTTTTCCTAGCAACAAAAAACACTTGGAGAGATTTGGAGTTGATACAAAAAGGCTTTTGCGTCATGGTCGTAATACATAATTTATTATTTACTAAAGCTAAACTGTGGTCGTCTATCTAGAACAAGCAGGAGTGTACTTTAACCTGGTAGAAATCCCTGATCAAATATAGAAACCACTGAATGAGAAACTGATTTATATCATCAGAAATGCAGGGTATAGCAACTGTATATCACTGATGCCTCAACCGTAATAAATACTTAACCAGCGGATGGCAAACCTACAGAAGTGTTACCTTAAAACACTAAAGATCCACCATGATAAAATTTATGTCTGCTTCATTTTTTATTTGATGCCTACATAAAATATTAAAGTGAGCCTGTACATTTCCCATGTTTGGTAAAGCAACAGCATTCACTTTATTGCTACACAACTCGAATGCAACCATAACGGGGGGACACAGGTTTCAAATACATCTGTAAGGTTTGAATGCTAAAAATCCCAGAGGTATGCGTCAGAGTTGGTCCTGATAAGTATAATAATATACTTTTATTGGCAGCCTTTTTTATTTAATTTTGTTTTTAGCTATAGTGTTGTTTTAAAGTGGTTGGAAACCTCAGACATGAAATATGAACAAAGCATATCCCTCTATAGTGTGCACTTGTCTCAATTAAGAGCACTAAATGCCATTTCTGTCTACTGCTTCCTTCCTCTGTTGTCTGCATGAATCACTTTTGACAAGTTTTCCTGACACCAAGAGAAAATGGTGACAGGGGAGGGCTGATTGACTGCCTCAGCTCTGTTCATGTGTGTTGTGTGAAGTCAGCTCTCAGAACTCTCCTCACTGAGATCTGAGTGTAACTTCAGCTCTCCGCCCCTTTTTCTGAACTCTCAGGCAAGCTTTATAATCCAGCACTTTGAACAGATGTAGAGAAGAGAAGACTGCAGATAAACAGGTACAACTTACGTAGGAGGAGTTGTTTCATCTATGTGTATCGCCAGAGGCCAGTCACTTCACTGGGTATATGTGAGGGTTTACAACCACTTTAAGGCCCTTTTCACACTTGACGGATTCCACTCTGATCAGCATGGGATCTGTGAGCTGATCACCTTCTGATCGGAGCAGAGCAGGTGGATGTTTACTCAATGCAGAGCGGACACGGGACAGACCCCGCTCTGCTATATGGGCAGTCGGGTGTAAACGGACTTCGCTGTCCACTCAGGTCCGCCAAAACCAAGAAGGACCCAGTCCTCTTCTGTTTCTTTAGCGGACCTGATCAGGCCTATAGATAGGTGGATGTAAATGGACACAAGTCCGTTTATACCTGGCTGCCTGTATGGCTTCATGGACCTTCCAATTAGGTCCGCCTGAAATCTGACAGGCCAATTTGATCAGAACGGACGTATGAGAGGGACCTAACTCATTAACCCTTCAGATTTCAAGGTAAGGAATCAGCTTAAAAAATAAATGATAGCATCAGGGGCGTATCATTAAATCAGTGGGCCCATGTGCAAGATGAAAAGTAGGCCCCAAGCTAATAAAAAAAATGTGAGGCGCTCAGCGTGCTGCCCCAACTTGTGGGCGTGGCTTAAATTGTGCTAAATATTGGATGTGGCTTAAATGGGGTGTGGTGTAATAGAGTCTAAGATGATTTACATTCCACAGAATGTGGTAATGTTAAATAGGGAATGTACAGTGCGGAGTGTACGGCCGTGGGTAATATGTGCAGGAGAGGAGTATGGAGTGTATGATGGTGAGTATTATGTACAGTGCGGAGTGTATGGAGGTAGATAGTCTGTGCAGGAGAGGAGTATGGAGTGTATGGTGGCGGGTAATATGTGCAGGAGAGGAGTGCAGAGTGTATGGAGGAGAGTGGTATGTGCAGGAGAGGAGTGCGGAGTGTACAGTGGTGGGTAGTTTGTACAGGATGGTGTCAGTAAGGCAGTGAACAGTGTCAGAATTTTTTTTTTTTTATTATTTAATAATTTTTTGCAATTTTATTATTTAATAATTTTTTACAATTTATTTTTGTATTTTTTTTGCATTATTTTTTACACAGTGATTGGGGGGGGGGGGGGGGGGGTAGTGGACAGTGTCAGTAGGGCAGTGGACAGTGTCAGGAATTTTTAGTTTTTATTATTTTATTATCTATTATTTTTTTAAATGTTGTTTTTAATTTTTTTAAATAATTTTGTAAAATATTTTTTTTCACAGTGCTTCTGAGGAAGGGGGCTATGGGGCACTGGACGGTGTCAGTAGAGCAGTGGATGGTATCAATATATATTTTTTTTTTTATGTATGTATTTTTTTACAATTTCATTTGTTTTTCATTTTTTTTCACAATGCTTTTTTTTGGGGGGGGGGGGGGGGTGGAGGGGTTTGAGGCAGTTATGCTATTTCTTTACAATAACATTTTTTATTATTTTTTTACTATTTCATTTTGTAATATTTATTGTTTTTTTATTTTTTTATCAGCCCTGTTGGTGGGCTTTGGTGAGATATCAGGGGTCTAAACAGACCCCTGACATATCCCCTTTGAGACAGGGAAAGGGACTGAGGACACAAATTCCCCAGTCCCTTTCTCAACACAGTTTACTCTCCTCGGTTACACAGGAGCAATCAGGAACGATCAGTTCTGAAAAGGAAGGTGCCGGGAAAATATATATTTGCCGGCACCTTCCTCCACTCTCCATCCTGACACATCCCCCCAGTAGCCGCCAGGAGAGGCGGGAAGCCGGCTGCATGGCGGTGGGAAGATATGGGGGCCGGAGGAGGACACTGGGGCAGGGGTGGACACCGGGGTGGAGGAGGACACTGGGGCGGAGGAGGACATGGAGAACAGCAATTTTATATGCTATACAGTGGCATATCATCCATGTGTGTAGGGGGGCCCACTGTGACCCACACTGCACACATGAATAATTGTCACCTTGACAGTCGGGGATGATCGGTGTGGCGGGAGGGACAGCTGTAAGCACTGATCTCCCTGTATAGCTTTTCAGCTGACAACCGCGGAAGGGAGAGGAGGAGAAGCAGCTGTCAGCTGACAAGCTATACAGGGAGATCAGTGCTTGCACCTATCCCTCCTGCCTCACCGATCATCCCCGATTGTCAAGGTGACAATCATCTATTGGCAAGTAAAATTTAACTCAGCTTTCCATAAAGTTGTGGTTAATCACAGTTCATTCATGATTCAGCATGGTAGGAGGCAATTACTTTTTCACATAGGGCCAGGTAGGTTTGAACAGCTTTTTTCCCTTAATAAATTAAATAATAATTTAACCACTTGCTTACTGAGCACTTAAACCCCCCTCCTGCCCAGACCAATTTTCAGCTTTCGGCACTGACGCATTTTGAATGACAATTGTGCGGACATAAAACACTGTACCCAAATGAAATTTTTATAATTTTTTCCCACAAATAGAGCTTTTCTTTTATTTAATCACAGCTGGGGTTTTTATTTTTTGCTAAACAAACAAAAAAGATGGAAAATTTAAAAAAAAATAAATCATGTTTAATAGTTTGTTATAAAATTTTGCAAACAGGTAATTTTTCTGCTTGATATGCACTGATGAGGCGGCACTGGTGGGCACTGATAGGCTGCACTGGTGGGCATTGATAGGCTACATTGATGGGCACAGATAGTGTGGCACTGATGGGGACAGATAAGTCGGTACTTATGGGCACATATAAGATGGCACTGATGGGCCCCAATAGGTGGCACGGATGGGTGGCACGGATGGGCACTGATAGATGGCACTAATAGATGGCACTGATAGATGGCACTGATGGGCACTGATAGGTGGCACTGATAGTTGGCACTGATGGGTACTGGTAGGTGACACTGATGTGCAGCACTGTTCAGGCACTTATTGTGGGCACTGACAGGTGACACTGACAGATGGCACTGTGGGCACTGACAGATGGCACTGTGGGCACTGACAGATGGCACTGTGGGCACTGACAGGTGGAGCTGGTGGGCACTGACAGGTGGAGCTGGTGGGCACTGGTAGACAGGACTTGTAGGGGGCACAGGTGGGCACCGAGGAGCTGGGGCACATTGCAGTGATCGGGACTAATGTCCCTCTCACTGCCGCCGGTGATCAGCTTTTTTTTTTCTCCTCGTGCTGACAGCGTGAGGAGGAAAAATAGCCGATTACCGGCTCTGTTGATATCACAAGATCAGCTGTCATTGGCTGAAAGCTGATCACATGGTAAGGGGTCGGGATCGACCCCTTACTTGGATCTGTGATCCAGCGAGTCTCACAGACTCGCTGATCACAGAGAGCGCGCCACACGTGCCCTTCAGGGGGTACGCAGGCCGCTGGTGCACAGGACGACATCATAGGAGGTAGTCCCGGCAATGTAGATCCGCACTGTAGCCGTCATTCAGCTATAGCGCGGATCTCTACAGGTTAATAACTGCATCTTGGATTTACTCTGGTTATCTTTGTGTAATGTAAAAATTTGTTTGATGATCTGAATCAGTGTAAGAAATATGCAAAAAAAATAAAAAAATAAATCAGGAAGGGGGCAAATACTTTTTCACAGCACTGTATCTCTACAATTAATCTCACTCATGGATCTGCCACTGTATACAATCTTAATTTTTGGGGTACTTTGTTAGATTTTCATTTATTCCTGCCAGATATTAATAAACTAACTAACTTTCAGTGTATTTTTCACATCCTTTTTTTCTGCAAGAAAAATTCACACCAGGCTCCCTCTGCTGAGACACAAATAGACATCTTGGTGAAGATAGCCTCTGTGCAGCGATTAAATCATCCAGGGGAGCTATTTGTTGTGCTAGCTGCTACCTCCTCAAGCTATGAGTCACCAAATTATAGATATTCCTTGCAAGAATGCTTTCATAATGTCATTTGGATTCTTTCTCCAGAACAAATAACATGGATTATTTATACATACATTATTTGATTGTGTCGACATCTGTTAATTACACCAAACAAATGTATTTGCTATTAAAATTCTAATATTGACAAGACGATGTCAACAGTATTTTATTTTAATAAAAGCTTAAACTGAAACCATGCGGTGGTTTCTAATTTTGTGGTCGTTTCCAAATGAAAAATCATGCCTTTTATATCTCTACAGAACCGTCGCAGCAAAACATGCACAGTGGAGATCTGTCAATCTCAGTCTAAATCACATGGTCTCAGGCTGCCAATCACTGCTAGAGAGCAGGATCAAAAGGCTAGTGCTACAGCCTACCTATAAATATAATTTATAACTACACTTTTTTTTTAAATACCACCCACTGAAAAGATTTCTACATTAACCTTTTGCCAATCACATAATACTTACATGCATTGGAAGGATGGGTGGGCCTTAATGCCTACAGGCCACACATATGCATCCATGGCGGCCAAGGTTCCTGTGCTGAGAATGTGTTCACTGGTTAGAGCTGTCACAGAGAGCTTCCAGTCTCGGGACAGGAGGGACAGGCTCCAGATCATGTAACCACTTGGACAGCCAATCACAACGATCATGTTATTGCAGGGCCGGGATACGGGGTGGGAAGGACGGGCGGTTGCCCTGGGCACTGTGGTATCATGTGATGTGGGGGGCACTACAAGGAGGTTGGGGGAGGGGATTTATGTTGGGAGGGGGAATTTGGGGGGCGGCAGGGGATAAAAATTGTTTTAGGAGGGGAAATTTGGGGAGTGCTAGGAGTGGTGATTTGAGGGGATTTGTATTGGGGGGATGGGGGGAAAAAGATTTGTGCTATGAGAAGGAATTTTGGGGGGTTCGTGCTAGAAAAGGTAATATGGTAGGGGGATTTGTGCTAGGAAGGGAATTTTTTTAGGGGGGGGGTTGTGCTAGTAGGGATGATTGGCAATAGGTGAGGGGATTTGTGCTGGGAGGGGGGAATTTGGAGTGGAGAGAGAGGATTTGTGCTCAGAGGGGATATTTGAGGGTTAGACGATTTTTGTACTAGTAGGGGGGATTTTTTTTTTGAGGGGGTGGATTTGTGCTAATGGGGTTGGGGTTCAAATATTTGTGCTGTGAAATGGATTTCGGCAGGGGGTGGATTTGTATTGGGAGGAGGAGGAATTCATGTTTAGGGGTAAGCATGCAGATTAGTGCTCAATTTTTTTTTGGGGGGATTTGTGCTGACACTTAATCAATTAATCCTCATACATCTTGGAGGGGGGGGGCACAATTTGGCATGTTCGCCCTGGGCTCTAGATGACTTTGTCCCGGCACTGTGTGACAGGGAAGTCCATCCTGCCTCCCGGGATTAAGACCCAATTAATGGTCCACCAGGAGGGGACTGTAAGCAGTTAAAGTAAACTGGTGGTCAGGCTATGGATGTTCAATTATTTGCATACTGTTTTCTTATCAACCAGTAAATGAGCTTTAAAATAAACTGACCCATGTGCCTGAAGGCACTGTGGAACAATTTATACTAGATGTTCATTACAGAAGTACTGTAGTCAGATTCTAGTTGGGTTCTCAACTCAGCTCATCTTACTCCCTCCTCCTCAGCCGACAGTGACTTAGCAGCCTTCTGATGTAACCAAAGTGCACCTAATCGGTGTTCACATTAAAAGCTGGAACCCTGCAAAGTCACTGCTGCTGAAAAATTTACTAGAGCCCGGCTATAGTGCCTCCATTATGTACTTTAAAGATGAATTATTTCACAGTGCCTATAGCTACAGAGGTCAATGAGTGCTTGATTTCAAGTTTATTTGCTATTTGAATGTGTAAATACTTACCTTTCCTTCAGCAGGGCTTCACGCCAGCAGGGCTAGTGAGCCTTAACACCTAGCTGCGGCAGTTATGCAGCAAACTGGCAAAGCTGTCACTAACAGCTCACAGACAGTCATTGTTCTGTGATTGGAAGCCAGCAGGATGGAATCCCAGTGATGTGACAGCCACAAAGTAGTATCAATATTCCCATATCCCACACTTTCCTGGATAAGGCTTCAGGATTAATGGGTGTTGCAGCAACAACCAGCTGGAACCGGAGACATCACAGATCAAATGCACATATTCGCCAGCACACCACAGATCGTCAAATACATCCAAATATTTATTGAAGAATGATCACATGACAGAATATAGTGCAATGTTTTGTAACCACACTGGACCCCTACGTTAGGCATGTGCCTGATATAGGGGTCCAGCGCGGCTCTGAAACATTGCACTATGTCTTCTGTCATGTGATCATTCTTCAATAAAGATTTGGACATATTTGATGATCCGTGGTGTTCTGGCAAACATGTTCATTTGTGCTGTGACAGCCAATTACAGCGATCCCGTGATTGGGAAGCTGCCTTTTCCTCCCGATGCTAATGTTGATTTAGGGTAAATCAGTAAATTTTTTTATATTCACATTATTTTTTGTTTTGAATTATCATGGTAATGTTCATATCTGATATAAGAAAAACTGAAAGAAGAGATCTACTATTTTAAAACTAAGATTTCCTAGATACTGGTGGTAACATGTAAGCTTCTGTGAAGAAGTACAATCCAAGCTCTACTATTTGCATGCATAATGTATGGGGAAGTTACTTGGTCAAACAGTTTTGGAAAAATATAGCAGCTGATGAGTAAAAAGAAAGCAGAATTTATAATGGCATCAAAGTAGAACTATAAAATCACATTGCTGTCCAAACCAGAAGGACTGGACTCTCTGCTTTTTCTAAGCACCCCCTGGAATGTAGTGGCGGCTAGTGGGTTTTTCTTTTGGGGGGCAGCAAACCAGCACCCCCCTCCAGGCGGTTGGCGGTGCAGCACTGACAGCAACCCCCCTCCCCCCAGGCAGCTGGCAGTGCGGCACTGACACCACCCCCCCTCCAGGAGACAGGGGGCATGGCACTGAAACCAAACCCCCCCAGGAAGGCGGCGGGGGGGCACTGACAATCCCCCCACCCCCTGGCAGCCGGCGGTCAGGCACCCAATCTAGAGCTGGCAGGCTGTGGTGTTCTCTCCTCCTCTTCCAGTGTACAGGCAGCGGATCCGGTGTCTGCGGGCAGCGGCTCCAGTGTCTGCTTCCTCCCACATTTTACTCTGCCATGTGTCTTCTCTCTGTTCCTCCTAAGCGATAGGCATCCAATAGGATCACCTGACACTTTGGACAATCGGGAAACAGGTCTGACGACCTGCCGCCTGATTGGCGGGGAGGAACTATAAAAAGTTGTGAAAATAGCAAAAATTTGTTCGCTATCGTCACACAACTAGGTGAGCTCTGCGCCCCGAGCCCACCCTTTTTTGGAGCCTATTAGACCCTCTGGCTCTAATCAGGTGCTTCAAAAACCACTCTCCCCATTGGAATCCATAGTCCGGCGCCCTGATATGTAGATCAGGGTGCTGGACGCAAGGGTGGGGGGGGGGGGTGGCGCTCGTGCACCCTCTATGGATGGGCTGCCACTACTGGAATGTTTTGTTTTGTATTCTTTTTACTTCCCCCTCCCTCTCCCTTTCTGTCTGTTGTCTACTGCAAGGGCAGAGCGACTGGTACTTGATATATACTGTATGCTATTTTACCATTTTTGAAAACTTAAATGATCTAACTGTTGTGACTATAAATTCTTTACAGTTATGTTATTCTTTTTTTGTATAATTTTTATTTTCATTTTCAAATATTAACAAGGTAACAACACAACACATACATGGAAAAAACAAAAATCAGAGGGGGGGGGGGGACATCAGGGGAGGGTAGGGGGAACAAGTGGGGAAGGAGGGGGGGGGGAGAAAGGGAGGGGGTTGCAAGTTTATCGCTCTAAGAGTAAGTGGTTAAGTCTACGACTGCTGGGGTGCAGCTTTTCTAGTGTTTAGGGAGACTCCCCGCCCATCTTGGACATTCGGTCCTCTTAGACAGACGAGCCACCCCCCGGGTTGGGGGGTGGATGGGTGTTCCCCTTAAGTAACTTTGTATCCCCTGGTTGTCGTGCCAACAAGCATGAAAAAAAAAAAAAACCAGGTCAAATAAAAACAACCAACAATAATGGAAAAAGGTGGGTAGAGATTGGGGCATGTACCCCGAGAGAGGAGAAGGAGAGAAAAAAAGGGAGAAAGAGAGGAGGACCAGCGCTAAGAGGAAGCTTGTTTACCATATCTCACCGGATTCGTTGGTGTCCACCTTTAGGTGGAGCTTGTGGTTGCTGACGGATGGTTCGCCTGGACAAGTCTCTGAAAGGAAGGGTCTGCTAGTGCAAGTAGCGCAATATCTAGGCTAGAGGGGGCCCAGTCTGTCTCTTGCGTGTGGGCTCTCCATGCTGCCCACGTAAGCTCAAATTTGTCTCTAGTGTCTCGGCAGGTGGCCAGCCAGCTCTCTGCTTCCATGATCTCCCCCACCTTCCCCAGCCAGTCTTGTTCGCTGGGGATCTGTGCACTCTTCCAATGTATTGGAATTAGCCGTTTAGCTGCGTTTAGGAGGTGGGGGAGAGCGCTTTTTTTGTAGCGAGACAGAGACATGGGGGGCACATGGAGGAGGAAGTGTTTTGGCAGGTCCGGGACGTCTATTCCCAAGCTGTCAGAGACATGTTTGTTCACCATAGACCAGAATGGCCTCAGTATTGGGCATTCCCACCAAATGTGTAGGAATGTGCCTTTCATCCCACATCCCCTCCAGCAGAGGTCAGATACAGTGGGGAAAATTCTAGCTAAGGTAGTGGGGACCCTATACCATCTTGACAGTATCTTAAAGTTATTTTCTTGTGTTTTGGCGTCTATGGAGCTCGAGTGGGTCAAGCGGTAAAGGTGGTTGAGTTGTTCATCTGTAAATTCAAGTTGTAGGTCTTTTTCCCACTCCTTGATGTAAAGGGGCTTGGGGTTGGGGGTCGCTGTTTCCAGCAGTCTGTACAGTGCCGAAATCATGTGAGGCATTGGGTCAGCAGCTGACCAAATGCTTTCAAATTCCGTCAGCGTGGTTCTGATTGGTGTTTGTCTGTGGCGTTTAGCTACAAAGGTCGCAAGTTGACGGTGTCTCCAGAAATCAAAGGGGAAGCTGCCGTAGCGTTCCCTCAGGGTGGCCAGTGGCATCACTGAGTCTCCCTCCAGTAATTTTGTTAGCCTGACGTCACTATCTCTAGTCCATGTGCCCAGTGCTGCTGCCTGTTCCCCCGGAGAAAACCACGGGTATCCACACACCGGGGTCAATGGAGATATCTGTGGGGCTAGAGTTAAGCGGGCGTTCACTCTGTCCCATATTTGTAGGGAGTGAACAGTCAAGGGTGAGACCCAGTCTGAAAATCCTCTATCCCCAGCGGGGACCCAGGGGGCACCCGCCAAATCTCTGCCTGCCATCGTCTTCTCCAGGGGGACCCACAGTTTAGTTGACGCATGGAATTTCCAGTTTAAGAGTCGCTGTAAAGCGATCGCTTGATAGTACTGGGGGATGTTAGGTATTCCCAGACCCCCCCTCATCTTGTTTCTTTGGAGCGTTGCCATAGCCAGACGGGGCTTCTTGCCCCCCCATACAAATTTAATGAATGAGCTACGTAGCTCGGTAAAGAAGCGTTTTGGCAGGTGTACTGGTACCATTTGAAGCATAAAAAGAATGCGTGGTAATATCGTCATCTTTATGATGTTCGTCCGGCCCAGCCATGTAAAGTGCGTCCTGTCCCATTGCAGAAGATCTTGTGAGATCCTCTTGAGCAATGGTGCGTAATTATGTGCGTACAGGGAGTCTGGCCTGTCTGTAAGCTGGACGCCGAGGTATTTCATGGAGGGGGAGGCCCAAGTGAATGGGAACGATCGTTTTAGTGTATCTGTCATGGACGGTGGGATGGTGACTGGGAGTATTTCAGATTTTGTGAAATTTATACGGAAGTTGGATACCTCTCCGTATGCAGTTAATTCCTCCATCAGATTCGGCAGCGAGACCTGGGGTTCCGCTACGTGAAATAGTATGTCATCTGCGTATGCAGAGAGCTTATGCTCAGTGGAGCCCACCTGCACCCCTCTGATGTTTTGGTTATTTCTAACTTTCTGTAATAGGGGTTCCAAGACCAGCGCGAACAGGAGGGGTGAGAGCGGGCAACCCTGTCTCGTGCCGTTTCGGATGGGGAATGGTGAGGAGAGACCTCCGTTCACCTTGACCTGTGCTGTGGGGGATACATACAGAGCGGAGATCCAACGTAACATACGTGGTCCTAGCCCAGTGCCCTGGAGTACAGTGTTCAGAAAATCCCAGTCTACGCGATCGAATGCCTTCTCTGCATCTGTTGATAAGATTAGGTATGGAGGCATTCGATCGCTAGTACGTGCCCAGTGGATAAGCTGGAGGGCTCTGTTAGAGTTATCCCTGGCCTCCCTACCAGTTATGAAGCCTGTCTGGTCCGCATGGATCAGTTCAGGCAGCAAGTGTTTCATGCGGTTGGCAATGATTTTAGAGAAAATTTTTAGGTCAGTGTTCAGGAGGGAAATTGGGCGATAACTTTGTGGTTGGGTGGGGTCCTTCCCTTCTTTTGGAAGGACGGTGATGTGGGCCAGCGAGGTCTCCCTTGGAAGGGAGCCTCCGGTTGCTAGGGAGTTGAGGAGGGCACAGAGTGGGGATTGTATTTTATCAAAGAACTTTAGGTAGTAGGCCCTGGTGAAACCATCCGGTCCAGGGCTCTTACCTGTCGGTAAAGATTTGATGGTGGCCAGTAGTTCAGCAGTGGTGATCGGGCATTCTAGGTCGGTCGCCTGTTCAGGGGTCAGGGTGGGGAGACCAGTCGATGCAAGGTAAGTTTTAATACGAGACCTTTTAGCTTCTATCTCAGTGGGCGAGGAGGAGGGGTTCAGGTTATATAGGTTCTCGTAGTATTCACGGAACAAGGCTGCTATTTTGGAGGTGTGTTGTGCGGGTTCTCCCGTAGAGGAGTGTAATTTATGGACGTGTGCCATGAGTCTTTTTTTGCGGAGAGCTCGAGCCAGCAACCTGCCGCACTTGTTCCCGTGCTCGTAATAGGTGTGGGCTAAGTAGCGTAATTTGCGATTTATTCTACGGTCCAGTAGTTTGGAAAAGAGCTGCCTTAGTTCTGTCAGTCGCTTAAGCTCTTCGGGACCTGACGAATGTTTATGTTTGATCTCTGCTAGCTGGAGCTCCCGCAATACTCTCTGGAAGTCCGCCTGCCTAGCCTTGTTGAGTTTTGCTCCCATGGCTATAAAAGTGCCCCTCACCACCGCCTTGTGGCCCTCCCATAGGGTGCCTTCATTAACCTCCCCATTATTGTTTTCAGCGAAATAGTGTGTCAAGGTCTCCCTAACCCCCGCCACCACTCCTATGTCGTCTAACAGGTTTTCATTGAGTTTCCATGTCCTTGCTTTAGTCATGGCCTGAGCTAGTGAGAGAGTAATTGTCACAGGGGCATGGTCTGAGATTGTTATCCGGTCAATAGTTGCTTCTAGTATTAGGTCTAGGGAGCTTTGGTCAACCAGTAGCAAGTCGATCCTGGTGTATATTTTATGCACACTGGAGTAGTAGCTAAAGTCCTTTTCAGAGGCGTGTAGTGCTCTCCAGCAGTCTACTAAAGTAAACCTCTGGAGGGACCTACGAAAGTGTCTCAAGAAGGCGAGTGAGTGGGACGATCTATTTGTTGAGGTATCTAGCGTGGGGTCTGGGCTGACATTGAAGTCCCCTCCCAGGATTAATCTACCCTCCCGGAATTCTGCTAGTTTAGCAAGGGCTTGATCTATAAAGGTAAGTTGTTGGGAGTTAGGTGCATATAATGTGGCGAACGTGTACGTCTGCCCCAGTATGGTGCCCTTCAAAAACACATAGCGACCCTGGGGGTCTATCATGTGTTCTATGTGTGAAAATTGACAGTTCTTGTGTATAGCTATGGCCGTGCCCCTGGCTTTAGGTCTAGGAGAGTTACACATGAACCATTGCGAGAACATATGGGTGGGCAGCTTGGGAATAGAAGCATCTGTAAAGTGGGTCTCCTGTAGGAACACCACTTGCGCCCTCAATCTCTTCAGTTCTAACCACAACCTATTGCGCTTGTTAGGGGAACATAGGCCTCTGACATTGTAAGAGACTACCTTAATCGTGGCCATGTTGCAGCAGAGGCGACTGTCCAGGCGACCTTTTCGTTGCAACCGAATCCGGTGGTGGTGGGGTTTAGGTTCCTTCCTTCCTGGTGAGAAAAAGTCAGTTGGTTAGGTAGGGAAGTAAGAAAGGAGGAGCGGGTAAGTACTGAGGTGTACAAGATAATAGGAAAGGCTAGAGAACGAGAGAAAAAAAAATATAAAAATGGACCAAAAACAAGTAAAAACAGTAGCAGAGGTATCGCAGGCCAGGCCTATAGTAATAGGCCTAGCTGACAGTTACACTTTCTCTAACAGGGCGTGCCCCCGGGGGACCCAGAAATCTGAGACCCCGGGAACCGTCCTGGTGTCCCTCTAGGGACTAACACCTAAGTAGGTGGGGCCTATACGGGAAACGTGGGCAACCACAGGGGGGACGTGGGGCCCGCGCCCCGTCCAGTCCATAAAATCTTGTTACAGGGTAACGATAAAGTGAACAGTTAACTTTCTTGAGCCAATTGGCTGCATACTCCTAGGGGCAGTTGTCGGCCAGTGTTGCTAGGTAGGAGTCAGCGAAAAGCAAACAAACGGGACGGGGGTAGTCATGTACCACCATCACCCAATTCCGCATATGTTCCCCTGTCCAGCATCCTCTCATGCGTGGGGCCTTTTAACTTGGCGTCTCAATCATGGATGTGCTCGGTCAGTTCCTTCAGTCAAGTCCCGCCAAAGGAGGGGGGGTAAGGCACATCCATGGCGTTGTAGCTCGATGGCCGTAGGTAATGGATATCACTGCAAGGTTAGTCCCTAGACCCCGAGGGCCCTGGAGAGTATCCTCTTTCATGCCTTTGACGGCGCCTGGATCTCCTGTTGCCGGAGGTGGGTATCCATGGTTCTGGCACTTGTGGGGTCGGTATACTCAGGGAACTGCGCCAGTCTGGAAAGTCGACCTGCTCCAGCTCCAGTGTGTGTAGGAAGCGAGGGAGGTCATCTTTGGTTCGCAACACTGCCCATTTGCCGTTCTTAGATGCCTGCAGGCTAAACGGAAAGCCCCAGCGGTATGTAAGTCCTGCCGCCTGAATCTCAGACAATAGTGGTCGCAGGGCTCTGCGTTGCATGAGGGTTCTTCTGGAGAGGTCCTGGTAGAATGACAGGGAGGCCCCATCAAAATCAAAGGTTGGTCTGTTGCGCATCTTTTGCATTATGCGTTCCTTCAGCGAGTACTTGTGGAGTTTACAAATGACGTCTCTAGGCCTCTCGGGGTCATCTGATGGGGGCCTAAGTGCCCTGTGTGCTCTGTCTATCTCGATGGGAACAGACGCAGGTAGATTTAATATGTCACGGAATACTCCTTGCAGTGAGGGAATAATATCTTTGGGCCCAGTGGCTTCTGGCAGTCCGCGTATGCGGATGTTCGCACGTCTGCTGCGATTTTCCATATCGTCTAATTGGCAGATTAGAGCTTCAATTTGTTGGTCATGTGCGGATGCCCGTTCTCTTAACATGGCTACGGCAGGTATAGAGTCCTCAAAATTCTGTTCCAATGTCTCTATTCTATGGCCCAGCTCGGTCGTGTCACTTTTCAGTTGCTCAATGTCCTGTTTGAATGCTTTTTCCACTCTGCTGGTGAATTGTTCTAAGTCAGCCTTTGTGGGGAGAGACCATAGATGTTGCCTGATGTCCCTGTCCCATGTTAAGTCAGCCGCATCTGCAATCTGGCCCTGAGGTGATATGGAGCGAGGGGAGGCAGGGGGAGCAGTGTCACTTACCACCCTAGGAGAGGGGATGGGAGACATAGCAGGCTGTGTCCCCAAGGGAGGTTGTGCAGTTTGTTCAGCTAGCCGCGGTTGTGCAGAGGATGCACATGGCGATGGCAGTTCAGGCTGTGCGGTTGGCTGTGGCAGTGTAGGTTGGAATCCTAGCGATGGCTGTGCAGGCTGAGTTGTGAGCGGTGTCTGTGCAGGCAGGGCCGCTTGTGTATGCTGAGCGGGCCGGGCCTCGTGGCGTTCCGGCGAGGCCGTTCGTTCCGGCGCCATCTTGGATTTCCCCTTCTCCTGCTGCTGGCGTGGGGTGTCCAAAAGAAAGGATTCCATCGATCCTTGGCGGGTTTGGTATGTCCTTTTCGGCTGGGAGGGTGTTCGCCGCCGCTGTGACATACCCTGAGCTTAAAAACGGGGGATAATCGCCCCTGTAGCTGCTTGTATAGCTGCGGACCGGACGGAGCTCAGGCAGGACACGTCCTCACTCCTCCATAGCCAGACCACGCCCCCAGTTATGTTATTCTTAACAATCCTTCTGATGTTTATAGGAGACCCGAAGAGTCCTGAAAAAGTTGTGACTCCCATGAAACGCGTAGACTGCGGTTCTTAAACTAAATGGATCAAATTGTCCAAA
The DNA here is from genome assembly GCA_028564925.1 of Lithobates sylvaticus. Taxonomy (NCBI): domain Eukaryota; kingdom Metazoa; phylum Chordata; class Amphibia; order Anura; family Ranidae; genus Lithobates; species Lithobates sylvaticus. Next base: position 552,546,227 of record CM053027.1, read on the forward strand.
ACACAGCAGCAAGAATAGTCACCGGAAAGAAACCCTGGGAATCCATCTCCCCATCCCTAAGGATGCTCCATTGGCTCAAGGTAAAAGACAGGATCACATTCAAGACCCTCTGCCTCACCCACAAATGTACACAAGGAAATGCGCCTCAATACCTTTGTGAGAAAATAGAAAAATACATACCGAATCGCAGACTTCGATCAACAAACCAAAATCGCCTTCTCATCCCCAAAGCCCGCTACAAATCGAAGGGAGAACGAAGATTCGCAGTACAGGGACCCCGGCTATGGAATGCTCTACCAAACAACATCCGCATGGAAGAAAACCATCAGGCCTTCAGGAAAAAACTCAAGACCCACCTCTTCTAATACATGGCATCCCAACATGAGCAGTCAAGCGCCTCGAGGCGATTCAGTTCGCAGTTGCAGCGCTATACAAATCATTCATTCATTCATTCATTAAACGATATAACTTTTACAATTAGGTGCTGTTTTAAAAAAATCATTATATGGGAGGTTTTTAATTAAAAATATGTAGTAAAAACATTATATTTTTTAATACTCAGTAGTTATTGTAGAGGTCACTATCGAAGGTATATTCAAAGTCCCATTTTTCTTGAGATATGGTGATGTTTTGTAAATACTTGTTGATCCTGCTTGTAGAACCATTGGTTTGGCTCTTTATTTGATAAGGTGACAAGATTCTTCCTTCTGCATTGGGATCATTCCAGTGTTGTCACCCTTGCTGCTACTGTACTTACTTATAGTAGATGTTGGCACCATTGGTAGCCTTACCAGTAAATCGACATATCTTCAGGAGCTTAGGGAAATTATGTAAAAGTCCTGCTCAGACCATCCCACCTCTCCACAGGTGTCTAGCAGGGCGCTTTGAGAAATTCTCCACCCCATGGGTGTTTTTCATTTAAAAAGCACAAAATTACAAAATACCTGTTTATAACTCTGTGAGGAAAAAAATGAGGGTCTAGATGGACTTCAAGTTACAAAATAAAACATGTAGCAATTACATATGTTATACCAGCCTTTCTCAACCTTTTTAACACTGAGAAACCTGTGAAACAACTTTCAGGTATCAGGGAACCAGTGGCGGCTGGTTCTCAAAATTCTGAAAAATACTGAAAAAAAACAAAAACATCAATTGCAGGCACTGTGCCATCAAATTCAGCCACTGTGCCCATCATATGCAGCCAACTGTGCCCATCATGTGCAGCCAACTGTGCCCAGCAAATGTAGCCACTCTGCCCATCATATGCAGCCACATTGCCCATCATATGCTGCCAACTGTGCCCATCATATGCAGCCACTGTGCCCATCATATGCAGCCTCTGTGCCCAGAAAATGCAGCCAACTCTGCCCATTATATGCAGTCACTGTGCCCATCATATGCAGCCAACTCTGCCCATCATTTGCAGCCACTGTGCCCATCATATGCAGCCTCTGTGCCCAGCATATGCAGCCAACTATGCCCATCATATGCAGCCAACTGTGCCCATAATATGCAACCAACTGTGCCCATCATATGCAGCCAACTGTGACCATCATATGCAGCCTCTGTGCCATCAAATGCAGCCAACTGTGTCCCATCAATTGCAGCCTCTGTGCCCATAATATGCAGCCACTGTGCCCATCATATGCAGCCAACTGTGCCCATCATATGCAGCCACTGTGCCCATCATATGCAGCCTCTGTGCCCAGCATATGCAGCCAACTATGTCCATCATATGCAGCCAACTGTGCCCATAATATGCAGCCAACTGTGCCCATCATATGCAGCCAACTGTGCTCATCATATGCAGCCTCTGTGCCCATCAAATGCTGCCAACTGTGTCCCATCAATTGCAGCCTCTGTGCCCATAATATGCAGCCACTGTGCCCAACAAATGCCGCCAACTGTGCCCATCATTTGCAGCCTCTGTGCCAATAATATGCAGTCACTATGCCCAGCAAATGCAGCCAACTGTACCCCATCAATTGCAGCCTCTGTGCCAATAATATGCAGCCACTGTGCCCCCCCCGGCCGCTCACCCGCTGTCTGCCCGGCACTTACCCCATCTTGGTGGGTCAGGCGGCGAGCTGTGGGAAGGGTAGCTTGGCGATGGCTCCTGTGTCCTCCATGCGTGTCTTCTTCCTGTTCTGCTAGGCGGCCAACGGGATCGCCTCTGCCTTCAGCCAATCAGGTGACCAGCTCTAATCAGCCTGAATAGGGGACGCCTGAATAGGGGGTGGCTACAGCGCCCATAGATAGATTCATGCAATGCATGAATCTATCCATACTACACAGAGGGGGTGACTGGAGAGAGGGGCAGTGCCCATGCGCCCTTAATGGATGCATGGGCACCGCCCCTGCTAATAATTCATATATCTAAAGCTCACAGTACATTAGTGTGATAGACTGGTCAGTGTGAAGAATGCTCCTTACATTTATGGTCAGTAGGACTCCCTATCCCTACAGATAGCTAAACTTATAATTGGTGTCACTGGTTACTTATCTGAGAGGCAGAAATTGCTCTTTGCTTAAGCAACCCCTATCAATCTCTGGAGAAATCCTATGGTTCCACGGAATCCGTTGTTGAGAAAAGCTGTGTTATACCATTTTTTTTTTTTAGAAGATGTAGGTTCTGCAGCAGAGTTATTTTTTTCTGTGTGCTCCATTTCAGCTATAGTATATGATATACCCTATGCATGATTGGACACAAAAAAAGCTGAAACTCCTCATTAGAGAACATCACACTTTACGTGGTCTTGAATTACATTGTTTAGGCACTGTGTGTTGTCTTGATTCAATTGAAGTATTACACCTTTCCAGCAGCTTTGTAATGTATATGAGTTAGTAGTTCATACCTTTATAGAGCTCCAGTGAAAACAGAATTACTGCATAGGCTCAAAGGAAATCACAGCCACAACACTATACCCTCTCTAGTGACGAGATGCACAAGAATCACAGAGACTTCAAGGAGAATAATAAATCACGCCTCTCACTGATTCCAAATGACATGACAACGTATTGAAAATTCAAAGACCAAATGTCAGCTCCAAGCTTCCTAGAGCTCACTTTTATGTCAGGTAATTGTTTCTGGATAATTACTAGAAATAGCTTTATCTTTATTTTTTCTATGATTATACCCTATGGAACACAGAATTCAAATAATTACTGTTATGGCAGTTTTTTACAGTTTGGAGAATACACCTGGATTCATTAGTGTCAGTCTTGTGCAGATAGACAAAAAAAAAAAAAAACTGCAGTACAATGCGTACCGGTATTTATGGAAAATGACATTTTATCTCTTTTTTTGCATTTAGAGATGCAAAGTTATATTTTGTGAAACTTAGTAACCATTACTGCAATAGAAATTCAAACTCCTGTTTATTCTTTTAAAGGGCCCATAGCAAAGAATGTGGGTAATTACTGGTTGGAAATATTTTTCTGGATATTGCCTGATATAGTACTGTGCTGCTAAAATGTTATTTTTTTGCCCTGAATACAGACAATCATTATGCCGCGTACACACGATTGGAAATTCCGCCAGCAAAAGACTGATGTGAGCCTTTGGTCGGAAAATGCGACCTTGTGTATGCTCCATCGGACTTTTGCTGGCGGAATTTCGAGCATGTTCTCAATTTTTGAGATGGAAAAATAAATTCCGATCGCCTGTGGCAATTCTGACACGCAAAATTCCGACGCAGGCTCAGAAACAATTCAACGCATGCTCGGAAGCATTGAACTTAATTTTCGCGGCTCGTCGTAGTGTTGTACATCACCGCTTTCTTGACGGCCGGAATTTGGTGTGACCGTGTGTAGGCAACACAAGCTTGAGCGGAATTCCGTCGGAAAAAACATCCGAGGCTTTTCCGACGAGAATTCTGATCATATGTACGCGCCATTAGGGTATCTGATATCCTAATTTTTAGATCAACGTGTATGGCCAGGTTTGCGCTGCCCCAAAGTGCTCCTGGCTTCCAGAATAGGTTGCAGGTTTTAGAAATTCCCCCGAAAAATGTTGATGCTTTTTTATGTTTGATCATCATCAAAAGAATACTCTGCATACTAAGTTAAGGTTGAACACATGCAAGTATAAAAAACAATCAATACAACTAAGTACCTAAATTTGTCTTGATATCATCATCCTATCATTTCTTGCACAGCAGCACTCATTGTAGTAGAGGATTGGTCATGACTAACAGACAATCAGTCTCTGTTGCAGTTGTTACAAGACAATGCCATATCATGGTGAAAATGGCATTTAGAGTGCAGTTTTGCAGAAAATATATTGCAGGCTCTGGAAACAGTTTGGTGTCATCTAGGGTTCTCAACCATACAGGGTAAGGGGTTCCAGGATGCATGTATCATACAAAGAAAACTGGCTTTTAGGTTTCTCTGGGATTGGGTTCTGGAGCCTGGCGGCTTTGTAAATTCTTGAGTGGGATGAAGCCTCCAACCCTAGGTCTATGTTTTGCTGACAACCAGTATCCCCTAACTGTGCAGGTGTGCCCAGGGTTTAGGGTATGGGAGCTTACTACAGTTCAGGACGCCACCTGGGGGGACAAGAGGGTTTCACATAACAATCAGGGTGGGAGCCAGTGAAGCAAAGAGCTGTGAGATGGTCCATGTAGGTACAAAGAGTCTGAGTTGTGTAAAGTGCCATTAGTATGTGTTTGCAAGAAAATCCAATTGCGCTTTAACTACTGTATTTAATATTTATTATTGAAGTCAATTGCTGCCCATCACCAGGGCTTTTTTTCAGCAGGAACATGGGGGTGAGCAGTTCCGGCACCTCCAGCCCTGAATGTATGTAATGGCAAAGGGTGCAGCGGTGTTCTGGAGAGTCTATTGTTGTTGTTGTTGCTTGCTGGGGAATCTTTTGTCCCTGGTGGGATCTATAGTTGCAGGGGGCCTATTGTTGCTAGTGGGGGGGGGTCTATTGTTGCTGGGGGCAGTTGTTCCTGGGAAGGATCTACTGTTGAGGAAGGGGTCTATTGTTGCTGGCTGCTGGAAGGTCTATTGATTCTGGCTGCTGGGGGATCTATTGTTGTTGAGGGATCTATTGTTGCTGGGGGCATCTATTGTTGCTAGGTGGGGGTTCTATTGTTGCTGGCTACATAGGATTTACTTTACTACTTTTCTTGTTATCATTAACACATTCACTGCAAATTAATTTGAATCACAAAATTATACTTGGTTCTGTATTCTATAAAATGTGGGGAGTGGGTAAGGGTAAAACCAAGGGATGGTGCTCGGAGGTGGGTAGGGGCGGAGACATGGGGTGACTCAGAAGAAAAAAAAGTTCTTGTGGTGTGGCTTTTTTTGGGTAATGTTTATAAAAATGCATTTGACACAGTTCCCCATAAACGTTTACTGTACAAAATAAGGTCCATTGGCATGGACCATAGGGTGAGTACATGGATTGAAAACTGGCTACAAGGGCGAGTTCAGAGGGTGGTGATAAATGGGGAGTACTCTGAATGGTCAGGGGTTGGTAGTGGGGTCCCCCAGGGTTCTGTGCATTCTATGCATTAACATAAAAAGCATTCTGTGTGCAGTAGCCCCCCTCAGCCCCCGCAATACTTACCTGCGCCCCATCTAGATCCAGCGATATTGTTGTAGGAATGTCTCAGCTGCCTGGGACTCCCCACCTCATTGGCTGAGACAGCAGTGCTGCATAATTGGCTCCCACTGCTGTCAATCAAAGTCATTCAGACAATGAGGAGAGTAAGGGGGCGGGGTCGGGCTGCAGCTCCGTGTCTGAATGGACACATAGAGCTGTGGCTCAGGTGCCCCCATAGCAAGCTGCTTGCTGTGGAGGCACTCAACAGGAGGGAGGGATCAGGAGCACCAAAGAGGGACCCGATAAGAGGAGGATCACGGCTACTCTGTGCAAATCCATTGCATAGAGCAGGTAAGTATAACATGTTTGTTTTTTTTAATTAAAGAAAAAAAATTAGCAATCACTTTAAGCTTCCAACAGAGTCCACTGCGATATTCTAATCAATCAGCAATTTCTAATTTTTAAATAAGTAACCACTAATACCAATGATCTTTTTCACTATATGTACAGTATCCTTTAAATTGTAACTTCAGCCAAAACTTTTTTTGTTTTGTTTTGTATTGAATAAAGTGTATGAAGGTAAAAAATGGTATTGTAATTTGAGGCCTTGTTCCTGTTTTAGCGACAACTTTATAGCACGACAAGACAGGGACATACGGGTTAATTTACTAAAGGCTGTTCACATTGCAAGGGAATTTCCCCTTAGCTTAGTGAATGAGGTAAAGCTATGCTGACCTCCATCATCCGATCATGTTCTTGCAAAAATGCTGTTTTTTTTTTCCTTGAACGTGATTGGCTATTCTTTGCAATGTGAAATTTCCATGACATTTACTAAGCTCTACAGGGAAAATGAATTTGCAAAGTGCAGCTTCCCATGCAAAGTGAACAGAACATTTGGTATTAGTAAATCAACACCACAGAGAGCAATAAAAGTACTGATAGGGGTTACAGACTTCCCAAATCTCCTTAACTGAGTTGTTTTTTTTTTGTTTTTTTTTGCTGTATGTGTCCCTCTTTGAGATTCCCCTTTCACATCCACATCACAATTTTTTTTTTCACTTGATAGGGCTATAGAGAGCAGTAAAAACTGACAGAGGTTGTAACCCTTCTTCACCATACCAAAAAAAAAAAGCATGATATAAATGAATTTTTCTTTATATGGTTTAAAGGAAAATAACTTTCAGGTTAGATTAGCCTGCCATTTATGGTAAGATAGGAAATGTCCTTTACATGTTAACAAGAATATGAAAGGGAAGGAAAATGCAGCATGGCATTGGTACATTACATACCAGATCATGAAAGAACATCCTTCACATTGCTCAGTGAAATGTAAGCTGTGTCAAGCAAGATCCCCATGGATGAACAATTTTATCAGGCCAGGCTTCATTACAGACACGTTCAGGGAGCAGGTGGTAAAGGTGGCATGGACAAATGAACTACTGGTAGACGCCATATTACAGGAAGGGGGCAAACTGTATAACAAGGATTTATAGGGCTGCTGTAAGCTGAATCAATAAATGGCCAGGATGAACTCTTTCTATAGTAAATGGGGGAAGGAGAGAAGGGGGGCAAACTGTATAACAAAAAAAAAAAAAAAAAAGAAAAAAAAAAAAGGCGTAAGTGAAATCTTTTTAGGATGGCGAATCGCCCTTCCTCGGCCTGTGCTTAGTCTTTTTGTTTTGCCTCTTTTTGCTTATTTACTTCTTTTTGCCTCCCATGAGAGAGTAAGGCACAGAAAACTTGAACACCAGCACCAGTACCACCAGGGGAAACGGCTACGCATAAAACATACGGTTAAGCGTTAAGCGTTTAGCAGGACGTGGACAGCCTGGACTATAACCTTAGCTGTTTAAAACATACCTTGTTCTCTAGTTTTCTTATCGGAGGCCTTTCACTTCGTGCCGGGCATCTCTCTCCCCCCCTCCTCCTCTACCTACGCCCCCCCCCCCCTTACCTGCTCCCCATCAGAGGTGAGAAAAAGCGGAACTAGAAAACTGCTGGTGAGACCCCTGACGGGGATATCACTATTAACTCAGGGGGAAGGGAGACGGCGAGACCCAGATCCATTACAAACTAGGCTGGGAAAAGAGAAGTAACACAGGAACTCACCATGAACTGTCTCTGACCTTGTCCTAATTATTATTAAATGACTGTACAGCCGAAAACAGAATAAGAGGACTGGGGTTACCCCAGAAGTAAACACGAGTACGCAAAACCCACGGTCTATAAAGGCCCAGAAAAACTCTTAAAGAGACCTTAAAACCAGTGACGTAGTCCTTAGGCAGATAGCCTTCAAGAGAGGGCCAACAGGATTGGGCCAAGAAAATCCCTACCTATATATCTGTATATAGGTAATTAATAACCAGAATACAGACAAGGAGTGCAAACCAAAAAACTGGGTAAAAGGATAAGAAAGAGGAAGGAAAAAAATAGCATGACTGGAAGAACAACGAGAGGGAGCGAACATAAAACATCAAAAGGGCACTTAAACACTTCGACGATAAAACAATATATGTCCAAAGCGTCAAGTCCTAAGGCCCCAAAATCAGGGAAACAACCAGACGAGCAACAAGAAAAAGGGGAGGACATAGGGAAAAATAAAGGGGAACTCCAGGAGCAAACGCAAGAAAGAAGTATGGAGAGAGGAGCGACGGCTGGGAAGGCTGCAACAGACCCAGCCCCCACAAAAAATGAGATGATGGAGATGTTTTCCAGACTCGAGAATGTAATAAAGGCAGAAAATTAGAGGACCAAGAAAACCGAAACCGCAGACAAAATCTGCGTATCCGAGCAGTCCCAGAAGAGAGAGGAGAAGATCTGTTCAAAACGATGAATACCATTTTTAACCCTCTTTTAAACAAAGGAGAAGCGGATCCTCTCAAGATCGAAAGAGTGCACAGAGTAAGAAAACCCAAAAATATTGCTGAGGACAAACCAAGAGACATAATCATAAGATTCCAATACTACACAGACAAAGCTGCAATATGGGCGAAACTGCGAGGAGGACCCCCCATAAGTCATGGAGGAGCGGAGCTCCAAATTTTTACAGATCTGGCACCCGAAACATTGGCGAGAAGACGCCTATTAAAACCTCTATTGGAGCAAATGCGCCTACAAAATATTAAATATAACTGGGGATTCCCCGCAAGCCTGATAGGCACCAAGGACGGAAGATCAAGGATACTACGATTTCCTGAAGAATTAACTGAATTCTGCCACCAGCTGGACATAAGTCCCCCTATCATCCGTGGCTGGGGAGAGGAAGACTCGACAAGAGCAAGAGAAGAAAGACCAAGGACCTAAATAGTGGGGGAGGAGTGGGGGGGCGAGGTGGGGGGGTAAAATTGAAAACTGAAAACAAAATTCAAAATAAATGGTTAATGGGGGGGGGGGTGGTGGGGTGTGCGGGACTAAAGATAACATTCAAAAACCCAAAGATCTCTCTCTGCCCCGGGAAACCCTCCGCGGTTCCCCTGAGATAACAGGGGACAGCGTTGGGAGGCGGTAGGTATGGTCGGAGCACCACCCCAAGGGAGGAGAATTCCAGATGGGAGAGGGTGGAACTCCCACAGGGAAGGCTCAGGCCAGCATGTGGCCAGGGGAGGAGGGGGGAGGGGAGGAAGAGCTCAAGACCAGAGGGCGGCCAAGGGTGAGGGAGGGGGGTGGGAGGGGAGGAAAGGGAGAGGGACAGGGGAGGGAAGATAGGAGGGAAGGGAGGGTATCAAGACAGGTTCCATGTAGGAAAACGATAATCTCTATTACGAGCTTTAAACTCCTTCGGGACGAGAACATACCTCCATGAAGAACCAAGTAAATATCCTAACTGCGACTGGAGTCAACTACGAGATGGGAAAGGAAGCCCTGGCAGCATCCATTACCGTTATTTGGAAAGAGGGAAAAGATAAATCGTTATGCTTTACGCCAAAGTTCTGGCAACAAGGTGGAAGGAATGGATGAACGACCTGGTCCACCCGGACCAGGTGGGATTCATCCCAGGGAGGGAGGGGAGGGATAACGGGGTTAGAGCAGCGCTCCTCATCCAGGCTATCAAAAAAAGTGAGACCCCAGGTCTACTCTTGTCGATCGACGCAGAAAAAGCGTTTGACAGAGTAGACTGGGGTCTCATGATTAGAACTTTGGAAACAATGGGCCTGGGTCCGAGGATGATAAAGTGGATACAGGTACTTTATAAAAATCCATCGGCCTGTGTCAGAGTTAACGGTACGAATTCCCGGTCGTTTGAGATGAGGAACGGAACACGACAGGGCTGCCCCCTTTCACCTCTCCTGTTCGTTTTGACCTTAGAGCCGCTACTCGCGACAATTCGTAACAACCCAGACGTGAAAGGTATAAAAACGGGAGGCGAGGAACATAAGTTGGCCGCCTTCGCCGATGATGTTCTATTCTTCATCTCAGAACCTAGGACCACCCTGCCAAATCTCTTAAAAATCTTGAAATTATATGGGGAAATATCCAATTTTAAAATCAACATGACAAAATCAGAAATCATGAAGATTAACATTAAAAAGCAGGAAGTAGAGGACCTGAAAAGGGCATTTCCGTTTCCGTGGCAAAATAGCTTACAATACTTGGGTATAAGACTTACAAGCACGCCGTGGAAATCCTATCAATTAAACTATATTCCACTGTTGGATGAAGTTAAAATGGAGACAAAAAAAATTGCAGTCAGACCCCTATCCTGGTTCGGGCGTATTAACGCAATAAAAATGGTGATTATGCCAAAAATATTATATAAATTCCAGATGCTACCAATCCCACTTCCACAAGCATACTTTAAAACCTTGAAATCGATCTTAACGAACTGTATCTGGCTCAACAAAAAAGCGAGAATAGCATCTGCCGTCTTGGAAAAGGGGAAGAAATATGGGGGGCTAGCTGCCCCAAACATTAACAAATATTATAACGCAGTCATACTCTCACGGGTGATAGAATGGGGTATACCAGAAAATGAAAAAAGATGGGTCAAACTAGAAATCACTGCAAGTAGCACACAGTTAAATAAAGAAATATGGAATCCACCCCAGAATAGGAAACTGGGAGAAAACACATACACTTTAACACACACGGCACTTAAAATATGGGATAAGGTACACCGACAACAAAAATGGACATACAACTCACCTTTGATTTATTTAAAAAAATAATGAGTTTTTCCCTCCCGGGAAAAACTCGATAGCAGGGAATTGGATAAAAAAAGACACAGCACAGTTAAAAGATATATTGACACGAGGCAAAATAAGCACGTACACTGATTTAAAAAGAAACACAGAGCTATTTGAGTTAAACGAATGGCGATACCTCCAACTTAAGCATTTTGTAGAGAAGCTACCCTCCCCGGTAAGAGATATGAGGGAGCTTAGACCCTTCGAGTCTCTCTGTGAGAGGGGGAAATCCCGCAATAATATAGCTCGAATATATAAAGTCTTAAGCGATGCAGGGGAGGAGATACCGCCATACATAAGGAAATGGGAATTAGAATTAGGAACACCCAGTAACAAACATAGTATAGATAAAATTTTTCAATTAACACATAATTCAGCCAAAGATTCCAAGACGGCAGAGATGAATTTCAAATGCTTAGCAAGGTGGTATGCTACTCCAGTAAAACTGAGTAAATTTCAACCTGGGGAATCTCCAAACTGTTGGCGGGGATGTAAAGAAGGAAAAGAGACGGACCAAAACGATAAGTGGTCTAGATGGATAGAGTTCAAAAAATCATGGAAATATGTAGAAATAATGACCCAATAATTCCCGAAGTAGAAGATAGGAGAAAATAGCTAGATATATAAAGAACTGGAACCAGAATATTAGAAAGAGTGGGGGGGTGGGGGGGGGGAGTAGGGGAATAAGGGGGTAGTGGTTTAATAGGATGTTCAAGAGTAATATCTTCTTTGTGCAAAGATCAAATTGATGACTATCTCTTTTTTATGGTTGTATATGAAAAATTTGAATAAATAAAGAATAAAAAAAAAAAAAAAATAATAGAAGGTAATGAGAGCAGATCAAGCAATTGAGTGGAAACCAGAATCGGTGTCACTGAAGACAGCAGGTCATCTACTGAAGATAATCAATGCCATGCTAAAGAACTGCGGCTGGAATGAGAAAAAGCTAAAGCCAGGTGTGTGCACCCTATTGACTTAATCTTAAAGGAAAACAACACATCAGTCAAGAGCATTCACAGCAACATTTCAGATTAATGTGGGAGGTAGGTGTTGTCACCGTTCACCCTCATTGATTACCACCTACACAAGGTCCCTGCCTGTTTTATCAGTACTGAGCACCTGAACGTTAATTTGATGAAGTCCATCCATTATTCACATTAAGAAGTTGTTTTTACAATGACCTGCTTTAGCGTACCCGTGGGCTTCTTCATTTGTCACCTCTCCTTTGAACATGCGCAATGCGTTATAAAAACTTGTACAGTGAAAACTCAGTCATCTCTGTAAAGACTGTTGAGTGAAAACAAAAAACAAACTGCATCCAGATCCAGCAAGGCTTAATACAGAAAACACAGTGAAAGAAATGGGCAGGGGCTGAAACCAGTAAATCTGGAGTCAACAGTGATTGCCAGCCAAGCCAGATTTCATAGCCAACGGGATCTAGCCAAGAAAAACTATTTTGCTTACAGGTGGTACTTGACGATCTTTAAAGCGGAAGTAAACCCATTCATAAAACAGTTTCATTTCCGGCACGTGACGGAAGTGTAACATTCCCATTGGTTGTGCTCTCAACCAAACTGTGAAACCATCCAATGGCTGGTGTTTTAACTGATCACATGTTCAGCATCGTGGCAGTTGTAGATTAAACTGAGGCAAAGATGGCAGCTTCCTTGGCTGAAAACGATAGGTGCAGCTTTTCCAGAGTTCCTATGGAGCTGTATGGTGGGAACTCCTAGGGTGAAAACCCTGAAATGGCAGATAACAAACAGATAAGGACCAAAATCAGGACATGAGCTCAAGATATAATCAGCAACAACATGATAAATGAAAAACAAAAATATTGAGAAGAGATATTTACTAAAAGCAAAGGGAGCTTGCCGGCTTCAGATGTTAGTGTGCCTCTTCCTGTTTGAAGCTCAGTGACAGCTGAAGCCAGCAGGACTGTTTGTAAACAAAACCTTGTGTGATCACCATGATTGGCTGTCATAGTAATCACATGATCAGGAATCATGCTGATTGGTTCCCAAGCATTAGTTTAGACTAGCAGCTGTCAAAGACAGCATTGTCTTAGAACTAAAACAGAACAAGGAACTTACATACCGTACATGTGCAGCTCATTGTACAATCTTGGCATGTGTAGGTGCTGGGACAATGTAACTTCAGACAGAGATAAAGTACACAGAGTAAGAGCTATACATGCATCAACGTGATGTTTTGGCACCTAGTGACCTATTGTAAGCTGTACAGGAATTCAGAAGATCGCTGAGAAATCCTCAGCTTATGTGACCTGTGACCAGCCCCTGTACTTACATCTGTGTTTTGACCAAGCTTTTGTTTGTCTCTGCTTCATCCCAATATTCTGTTTTGACCCTGGCTTGTGATCTAACCTTGTCTCCTGTCTGCTGATTCAATACCTTCTCTCCTCATCTGATGATGCTTCCTGATCCTGTACTTCTGCTGCCCAGTAGTTGCTGATGCCTGCCTGACTACGCTTCAAGATCCTGCATCTGCAAGCTTCTAGATTGCTTCCTGTATGGATTCCAGTCCTGCGACCACAGCATCTCCTGCACAACCCACATAATTGCCAACAATCCAGATTTTCCCCGGATAATCACGATTTTTGGACCCTCGTCCCGATCTGAGGCTGTCACGATGAAAATCCCGGGATTTTGCTTTTTCCCCGGGAAATCGGGACAGTTTTTGGCACCCCAGCTTCTGGCTCTAAAAATATGGCTGCTGCCACGAGATCTCTTTCAGGCTAGAAGGTTCTTTCCCCTTGTGTTCAATGGAGAGGGGCCTCTGATTCGTGCAGCCAATCAGATTCTCTTTTCAGTGTAGAAAGTGACAGTGACAAGACAATTCTCTTGTACACTGAAGCCGGGTTAGATGCACGGATCGGAGGCCCCTCCCCTCTCCACTGAACACATGAAAATGAGACCTGCAAAGACACATGGAGCTGCCACCAATCCTCCGTCCTGTGTCCTTCTGCTGGTCTGTGAGAGGCAGAGCCAGGGGACTCTACTGCACTGGGGGCACCTGATGTAAGGAGGCACTCCACTGGGGACACCTGATTTAAGGAGGCACTCCACTGGGGACACATGATGTAAGGAGGCACTCCACTGGGGACACATGATGTAAGGAGGCACTCCACTGGGGACATCTGATGTAAGGAGGCGCTCCGCTGGGGACACTTGATGTAAGGAGGCATTCTGCTGGGGACACCTGATGTAAGGAGGCATTCCGCTGGGGACACCTGATGTAAGGAAGAACTCCGCTGGGGACACCTGATGTAAGGAGGCACTGCGTTGGGGACACCTGATGTAAGGAGGCACTCCACTGGGGACACCTGAAGTAAGAAGGCACTTTGCTGGGGACACCTGATGTAAGGAGGGACTCCGCTGGAGACACCTGATGTAAGAAGGGGCTCCGCTGGGGACACCTGATGTAAGAAGGCACTCTGCTGGGGACACCTGATGTAAGGAGGGACTCCGCTGGGGACACCTGATGTAAGGCGGGACTCCGCTGGGGACACATGATGTAAGGAGGGACTCCGCTGAGAATGCCTGATGTAAGGAGGGACTCTGCTGGAGGGACTCTGCTGGGAATGCCTGATGTAAGGAGGGACTCTGCTGGGAATGCCTGATGTAAGGAGGGACTCTGCGGGGGACACCTGATGGCATCTGGTGGCAGGCAATGTGGTAAGTGACATGCTCAGGACTCCCACTGATTCTGCATTATGGTGATTTGAACAATTTTATTTTATATTACAATGTAATAATAGAAATAATGCGTTTCAATCATTCTGACACCATACCAACGATGGTGCCAGGATGATTGAAGCGCTAACACCAGATCTCGGGAGTATCTTTATCTGCGGATTGTTAAACTTTATGGAATGCACATATTTCTATTGTGGTGTAGGATCTGGGCCTGCTGCCCCTCCATCCTTCTTTTTTTCCTTCCTTCTATCTCCTTCCCTCCCTATTTCTTTCTATTCCTTCTCTCATCTTCCCTCCCTATTTCTTTCTTTCTCTCTCCATCCCTCATTCATCTCAGACTCGAACCACACCCCTTTGACCCATGACCCATTTAAGCCACACCCACTATTTAGTTTAAACCATGCCCATTTTTCGCAGAGGCACAAGCTTTCCACTCTACACCACATCTAAAAGTGAATGCCCCACCCCCTAAATACTGTATTTATTGGCGTATTACACAAACTTTTTCACCCTAAAAAACGGGTGCAAATAGTGTGTGCGTGTTATAAGTAGATACTGTAATTTGGGCTGCCTAGGAGGGAACGGGGAGGGGGGTGGGACAAGAGCCATAAGATTACATACAGCGAGAATCTCCTGTTTACTCAGTGGCCTCTGTAATAGGAAGTCCCGTCTCCTGGGCCGGCATTGGACCAGTGTTCTGTCTATCATAGAACTTTGCATTAAAGAGGCTGCTGAGTAAACAGGAGATTCTCACTGTAGGTAATCTGATGGTGCTCGTCCCACCCCTCTCCCTGTCCCCTCCGAGGCAGCAGTAATCTGAGGTGAGGCTGCAGATGGTCACTGATCAGGCTGCATTCATGGCATTGGTGAGGATGCATATGGGCATTGATCAAGCTGCAATGATGGGCAATTGTGAGGTTGTAGATGGGCATTGATCAAGCTGCATTGATAGGCAATTGTGAGGCTGCAGATGGACATTGATCAAGCTGCATTGATGGGAAATTGTGAGGCTACAGATGGCATTGATCAGGCTGCAGATGGGCAATAGTGAGGCTGCAGATGGGCAATGGTAAGGCTGCATTGATGGGCATTGACCCTTATTTTGCTTCAAAGTTCTTTATTTAAAAAATTATTTTTTTTCCCTCCTAAAATTAAGGTGCGTGTTATACGCCTGTGCGTGTTATATGTCGATAAATACGGTATATTAAGACTCTGCCTACAGACAAAAAAGTGTCCCTATACATTTTTTTTACAACGTTGGCAACTATGCCCACATTGTCTTTCAACCAGGATCCTCTACAGACACCCATGCCACTCTTTGCCCTCTTATACCCTGTCATCAACTTCAGGGGAAATGTGACAGGAGGTGTAAGGGAAGACCTCTCATTTACCTCTACCAGGTGTGTGAGGTCCATAATGTGTAAATATGCTGAGCATACTTGCACATCATGTTAAAAGCTCCTGGCAAATTATGTCTATCTTGGCTGGAGTTGGACTTTATCATAGTGTAGTCATTTTCCAGTGATATTATTAGGAAATTGTACAATTTCTCTTATTTTAGTGATGTTGCCTCTATTTGACTTCTAATTATAGATTAACACAAGCTTATACATAGGAAAAGCAGTTTCATACACTTCTTCTCTATATGTTATTGGACAATGATTTCCATTTGCACTATACCTGTTATTAAGGGTTTTAATTACAATAAAAATGTGCCCACTGAAAGCTGGTGTACATCTGTTCTGTGCAAATGAGACAAAGAAACGATTGTCATCAAGCTATTTCCCGTGTTGATTGAATGTTTTTCATTGATTCAAACCAGTAAATACCACAGTTGGCTACTAGATGGGGCTAAGTACCATGTGAAATTCCTATGATACTTAGTGCCATCTAGTGGCCAAATGTAGTATTCAGAAATATTCAATCAGCACATGAAATAGCCTAATAATATCCTCTTCTTTGCCCCATTCAACACAGAATGGGGCAAAAATTCAAAGCGCAAACTGTTATGCATTTTGCAGCTGCCCTGATGCTCTTCCTATCCAACTTCTTTTGCTGTCCGCCCCATGTGCTCTTCAGCCCTCCAGTACTCTCCAGCCCCCAGTGCTCTTCAACCCCCCCCTCTGTGCTCTCCAGCCCCCCCCCCCATGCTCTCCAGCCTCCCCCCAGTGCTCTCAGACTTCCTAGTGCTTCCAGCTCCCCCCAGTGCTCTCCAGTGCTCTCCGCTCCTCCCAGTGCTCTCCAGCCCCCCCCCCCAGTGCTCTCCGGCTTTCCTGCTCCTCCTGTGCACTTTGCCCCCCGTGTGCTCCCTGGCCTCCCCAGTGCTCCACCCCCTCGTGCTCTCCGACCCCCCGGTCTCTCCACCCCCCTTTCTCTCATTCTCTCCCCAGTGCATTCCGGCCCCCCTGGTGCTCTACAGATCATCCCATGCTCTCCAGCCCCCCAGTGTTCTCTAGCTCCCCCAGTGCTTTCCAGCTTTCGCCTAGTGCTCTATGGCTCTGTCCAGTGCTCTCCAGCTGCTCCCCAGTGCTCTCTGGCTCCCCCTCCAGTGCTCTCTGCCCTCCCCCCATGTTCTGCACTCCCACCAGTTCTCTCCACCCCTGCCAGGCTCTTTTCCCCCCCAGTGCTCCCAGCTCCCCCTGCTCTGTGCCCCCCATGCTCTGCCCCCCCCTGCTCTCCATCCCCTAGTGCTCTCCAGCCCCCCCCCCCCCAGTGCTCTCTGCTCCACTCCAATGCTCTCTGCCACCACTGTGCTCTTTCCCTGCCCCCCTCACCCCCCCAACAGCACTGCTAGGCTTCCCACTCCATTCTTCCGCTGGCTGCTGCGGGGAAATCTGTCAGGATGAAAAATGGGGAAGGGACCAGTATCATGGGCTGCTCAGTCTAAAATGCCCAGGCCTATTTTTTGTCCCACTCCGGGCCTGGACATCACCACAGTCTGGGTAACCAAGTGGTTAATGAGTTGGAACTGGGCAGGATGACCAGGAGAAGATGGCAGCACTCGTGGCCAACGGGATGTGCTAATATGCTGTGCATACTAACCCATTATGGCTAAGCGTTCCAGGGGCCAATTTCAAAAAAGACATTGACAGACGTTTAATTCCATTTTTAATAATTATACATGACATGTTTTCTTTTTTCATGCTATTTGTATTGCTGTATGATTAGTTCAGCAGCAGAAGGAAACTATTTAATGGACGTTAAGGTGAAAGGTTGAAGAAATAAGCCTGCCACGATAAGAAACATTACATTTATCCATTTGTATAATATGCTTCATTGGAGGTGCCACATTTAATTGGCCAGCACAATGGTTTGATTTATTACACTCCACAGCTGAAAGATGAAAGCAAACATGGAGGTATAGTGGGGTTTTCGCAGATGTTTACATCTCCTAGGGAGAACATTTCATTTTTTTTTCAAAAAGCCATCTGGATTTCAGTGCTCTCCCTAGAGGAGTTCATTTTGACTAGAATTCAAACAGTTTTATGTGAATTAGCATACAGGGATAGTTTTCAAGTGTAACCTGAAATCATTTGGTGAAATAACATGACTATTTTTAACTTTCAATACCCACTAATAAAGGGAATACAATTAATTCCTAATTGGTAGCTTCATTAGTGACTGATAAGTGAGTCTTCATTAGATGTAATTATCAATGCTCACACAACATCACAACTACTGCTGCTGACTAAAGCTGGCCATACTTTATACAATTTTCTTTTTCAATTTTCTTTAGATCTACGTGATTGCATACAAATTGAAAGTGTTTGACCTCATTTTATATGGTTTTGGTAAATCTAAAGAAAAATTGTGTGTACTGTATATGTATTATATGTATAGCCAGCCTTATTTTTAAAGGGATACATTTTGTGGTTTTGTTATCCCAATTTATTCTTCATTACTTAAAGTAATGCTGCGTACACATGATTGGTTCTGGCAGCAAAAGTCCGATGAGAGCTTTTGGTCCGAAAATGCGACCGTGTGTGTATGCTCCGTCAGACTTTTGCTGGCGGAATTCCAGCCAGCAAAAGATTGAGAGCAGGTTCTCAATTTTTCAGAAATTCTGATCATTTGTACCAATTCCAACGTCCAAAATTGCTACCCATGCTCGGAAGCATTGAACGTAATTTTCTCAGCTCGTCGTAGTGTTGTACGTCACCGTGTTCTTGATGGTCGAAAGTTCAGCAAACTTGACCGTGTGTATGCAAGCCAAGCTTGAGCGGAATTCCGTCAGAAAAACCATCCAATATTTTTCCGACGGAAATTCCACTCGTGTGTACACGGCATAAAACTTTTACTTCCATGCAAAAATTATAAGAATTTCTCCTGCAAAAAAAATGCTAAATTGTAAATGCTTACCTATACAGAAGTGCTAAAGCCTCTGCCAGCATCTTGACTTTCAACACATTTCCAAGAATGTCAAATTCATGATGCTCCCACCACCTATTTCACTACTGTGTTATGTAGTGATGTAGGAGTGTTAGATGGAACCAAAGCACAAAATGTAACGACCAGGGTCATCTACTTCCTGGACTAAGAGGCTGGCACAGTTCTAAAAATCCTGGCGCCTGTCTTGTTTTTGCTCCCAGATATCTGATGCAGATTATCCCCTGCTGCAACCTCTCACCTTGATTTGCCACAATGTTGCATTTATGCCCCATACACACAATTAGATTTTTTGCAGATTTTTGTCTTCAGATTTACCAAAACCATGTAGTGCAAGGGCCTGCCTGATTGCATACACATTGAAACTCTTAAGATTTGACCTCATATTATATGGTTTTGGTAAATCTGAAGACAAAAATCTGAAGAAAAGCTAATGCCGCGTACACACGAGTGTATTTTCCGTCGGAAAAATCTTGGATGGTTTTTTTGACACAATTCTGCTCAAGCTTGGCTTGCTTACACAAGGTCACACAAAAGTTTGCTGAACTTTCGACCGTCAAGAACATGGTGATGTACAACACTACGACGAGCCGAGAAAATTAAGTTCAATGCTTTCGAGCATGCTTCAAATTGTTCAAAATTCATTATAAATCACATCGTCCAGCAACATACTGTAGATCCTAGTAAATCATGACGATCTGCCACCCAACTATATTTCCATGCTACCAGTCATGATCATATTTGACCAATGACGTCAACCAAGATTCCTGCCCTGTTTGTCTACCAAAGTGCCTGCAGGCTGTGTTTTACCCAACTGACCATCATCCTCCACCCCACCACTACATTCTTAACACTACAGCTGCAATCCCCCCTTTCCCCATTATGCTTACACCCCCCCTCCTCCTACTACCATGCCTGTACCCCCAAACACACCTCACAGCTTTACCTTCCCCTGCTTTCACATCATGCCTTCACAAAATCAACCCAACCAAACTTTCACTAACAAGCCTGCACCACCACTAATGCCCCTGCAGTTGCAGACCCATTTCTTCTCCCACATAACTCCTAACCCCTACAAAAAAATCCACCCCTTCTCCCAGTCATAAAACTGCATGGCCTAATAAATATTAAAGATGAACTCTAGTCAAACATCTAAATACAAAGATAAAATACCTATAATGGAGCTGTTTTACCTGTAAAATGTAAAATAAAATTTACCCCAAATCATTAAAGTAAAAATAAGTTACTTTGTTGAAAAAGATCATATATATTATATACTGTATATTCTATTGTGTTTGTAAGATAATAAAACAATTTATCAACAAGCTATTCTATTTGTCAGTAGCCTACCCAATTCATCATTTCAATAATAAAAGCAATACTGCAGAATACTTCCACATCTAACTGCTCTCCATGAAGCAGCCAGTATGTTTGCTGAATGGCTTATAACAAAAGTGCAGCTCACCACCAAGACTAAACGATTCTAAACGCAGTTATCGCTCATAGTGACATACAGTGTATAATGCTTACAAAGGCAAACCATTAAGCTAACATATTTTACTAAAGAAAAAGAATAAATAATTCCAGGCGTACAAAATTCACAGAAAACAGCAATTGACTTCCAGAGGGAAAACTTTTTCTTAGCACCCACACAGTGACTATATCAATTAACCTTGTACAGTGTCCTCTGTCTGCTGAATCTAGAATATTAATGCTCCTCAAAAAGAAGCGTTGGAGGCTCTAACAAGCAGAAAAGAGAATACAAAATAAATTCTCGACTCGTTTGTTTTAACCCTTTCATGTAAATCACTAATGTGTTCCCATTTTATACTGTATCCATGTGAAATGAACAAATGTCACAACCTACAAAGACCTTTTAAATATTTGAAATCAATAGAATGTAAAGAATCTTAACAAAGCGTGTTCATGTTCTAAAAACTCACATCCTCTATTGTGCTGTCCCTTGCAGATTCACTGCTTGCAGCCCGGTCCTCTTGTGGGTTGAATGACGCCCAATATCATTCAACCCACATCCTGTAAATCCAGGGCATCAATAACCCACTCTCTAGGGGCCACCTGGGACTAACAGAAGAATTATGCAGAGTGTGAGGCAACATCATTCAGGACCTGCTCTGTGCCAGGGTAGAAGAAAATGTAGAAGACCATACTGACACAACGGGATACAACCGGTTCAAAGACTTGTGCAAAAAAGGGAGAAGATTGGTGGGGTTGGGTAGGAAGGCATAATTGAGGGTTGAAGGCAGAACTGGGTTAAAGGAAAAAATATGTGAGGCGGTTAGGTGGTGCTCCATTGGGTCTTTAGAGCCCTTTCCAAAATAAAATGTTTAGGCTACATGCAGGCAGGTAGTTTTGTCCATCAGCAGAATTCCCGCATTAGGGGCTTATATCCCTGAATGCATATGGCCCTAAATAAGAAAACCATACAACATCCAGCTGTTGTGCATGTCAGCCTGTCATAGATGTTAACAAGCTTCTGGCCACGATACTGGACTCTACACCTGTACTTTCAAGGTTCACGAAAACACCAGGATTTTATGCTGACAGGCCAAACCACCCATGCGCATGGGCGCATGCCCATGAGGCCTTAGAGATGCATTTCAAATGACTTTACTGTTAGTAAATCAAGCCTGCATGTGTTATACTCCTAAATAGGTTATTAATTAATGCATCTATCAGTAAGGTCTTACTGACCCATGTGCATGGGAGGAGTGTGGACACATGCACTTGTTCTGGTACACAAACCCTTACATAAGGCTATTGCTGGGTGAGCATATGTATGTCAGTGAACCTTGTGTCATGCTGGCACACACACCCAGGACTGTCTCCAAGTGGTCTATTTAAAGAGACCCTGTCACCAACTTTAAACATTGCATATACAGACAAATCAAGTATTTTAATTGCTCATTTGAAGTTTTTTTTTCCTTTCTATCTTCCTATAATTTGTTTTTCCACTTGCAATTTGCCTTACTTGCTAAGAAAAAAGACTAGTCAATTGTATAATTGTAGAGGCTGAGGCTTTTCTGTATAAACTAACATGCTGCAAAGGATAATTACTAGAGATTTAGAGAGGAATGTTAGGTGCAGGAAGTAAAATGTCCACCTTGGATACCACATCCTTACATTAGTACAAAAAATATAAAGGGACTTTATATGTGGTCTCAAGGCCTGTACATAATAAATATCCCATAAAGTATAACATCTTTTATTCATTATTAATTCATTGCTATCACATTACAATACAACAGCTACAAAATTTTTAAAGACCCTTCACAGCAGGGGTAGGCAACCTTTGAGAGGTAGAGATCTACCTGGACAACATAGAAGAGATCAAAGATCACCGCAGGGTGCCGCACTTTAAAAAAAAAAAAAATAACTAGCAAGCCCCCAATAAAAAATAAAGACGCCATAAAGAAAACTTAGAAATATCTAATAAAATAAATGCCACTGTAAAAATATAAACTCTCTACCTTACAATTTTGCTTCAGTGAAAAACACTGTTTTCACTTTCATTCACAATTTTTTCATGTCTGTGGAGTAATTGGTTAGCCCCACAAGTCTGCTTCCAGAGCTCATCGTGAAAGCAGAACATGTAGGGCAGTGTACAAAGATCAGTAGGATGTAGGGCAGTGTACAAAGGTGTTATCAGTGTTATGTAGGGCAGTGTACAGAGGTCAGTAGTATGTAGGGCAGTGTACAAAGATCAGTAGGATGTAGGGCAGTGTACAGAGGTCAGTAGTATGTAGGGCAGTGTACAGAGGTCAGTAGTATGTAAGGCAGTGTACAAAGATCAGTAGGATGTAGGGCAGTGTACAAAGGTCAGTGTTATGTAGGGCAGTGTACAGAGGTCAGTAGTATGTAGGGCAGTGTACAAAGATCCGTAGGATGTAGGGCAGTGTACAAAGGTCAGTGTTATGTAGGGCAGTGTACAGAGGTCAGTAGTATGTAGGGCAGTGTACAAAGGTCAGTAGTATGTCGGGCAGTGTACAGTGGTAAGTAGTATGTAGGGCAGCGTACAGTGGTAAGTAGTATGTAGGGCAGTGTACAGAGTACATTAGTATGTAGGGCAGTGTACAGAGGTCAGTAGTATATAGGGCAGTGTACAGAGGTCAGTATAATGTAGAGCATTATATAGAGGTCAGTAGGATATTGGGCAGAGTACAGAGCTAAGTAGGATGTAGGGAAGTGTACAGAGGTCAGTAGTATGTAGGAAAATGTACAGAGGTTAATAGTATGTAGGAAAGTATACAGAGGTCAGTAGTATATAGGGCAGTGTACAGAGGTCAGTATTATGTCGGGCAGTGTACGGTGGTAAGTAGTCTGTAGGGGGGCTCAGGAAGGTGCAGTGCAGTGGGGGGGGGGGGGGGGGGTTCGGGTGGGGGCGGGTGTGACGGGGGGGGGGGGTTGCGGGGGGGGGGTCAGGGGTGGGGGGGGAGGGGGGGGGGGGGGTAAGGAGGGTGTATTGCAGGGGGTCAGGAGGGTGTATTGCAGGGGGGTCAGGAGGGTGCAGTGTGATGAGAGCCTACCTTACTATGACTGATGGTACAGGGGGTTCAGAAGGGTGGAGTGCAGGGGGGGTCAGGAGTGTGCAATCCAGGGGGTCAGGAGGGTGCGGTGTAGGGGATCAGGAGGGTGTAGTGCAGGGGGGTCAGGACTGTGCGGTGCAGGGGGGTCAGAAGGGTGCAGTACAGGGGGGTCAGGAGGGTGCAGTGCAGGGGGGTCAGGAAGACACAGTATAGGGGGGTCAGGAGGGTGCAGTGCAGGGTGGTCAGGAGGGTGCAGTGCAGGTGGCTCAGGAAGGTGCAGTGCGGGGGGCTCAGGAAGGTGCAGTGCAGGGGGCTCAGGAAGGTGCAGTACAGGGGGGTCAGGAGGGTGCAGTGTGATGAGAGCCTACCTTACTATGACTGATGGTACATGGAGTTCAGAAGGGTGCAGTGCAGGGGGGTCAGGATGGTGCGGTGCAGGGGGGACAAGGAAGACATGGTGGAGGGGGGTCAGGAAGACATGGTGTAGGAGGGATCAGGAGGATGCAGTGCAGGGGGGTCAGGAGGCTGCAGTGCAGCGGGGTCAGGAGGGTGCAGTACAGCGGGGGTCTGAAGGGTGCAGTGCAGAGGGGTCAGGAAGGTGCAGTGCAGAGGAGTCAGGCAGGTGCGGTGTGATGAGAGCCTACCTTACTATGACTGATGGGTAGAAATGGCCATTAATTCAAGGATCAATTATAAAGAGAGGGCTGTTAAGTACAGAGAGAGAGGGAAGCAATGATCTTCACATCATTTTGAAGGAACATAGTTAATGGGGAGGAGATATGTGCACCAAAATTCACAGGAGTAAGAGCTCAGGCGTGTTCAGGCAAGAGCACAAACCCACCTGGGCTATTCTGGAGGCGGCGCCTGCCCCTTTGCATACATGCGGCTGTGGGGTGGGGCCGACCTCTGCAGCCTGGGATTGGCTGACCACACACCTACGCCGCTCGGCACCTCTGGGGGAAATCACTTGGTCGGCAAGGCAGGGATCTATTCGCAATATACTGGTCACCTTCCTGCGGTCGACTAGTCGATTGCGATCGACAGGTTGCCGACCCAGACTCCGACCCTCCGAGTTCTAGCATAGAATAGAGAAAAACATATAGGGATATGGTCCAAAAATTTTGAATTGTATTGTAGGGCCCATGCTGAAGCTTTTCAACATCTTCCCCTTTTCAGGGCAGGGCTTTTTTTTATCCCATGTGGGTGTACCCAAAAAATCATTGATTTCCAAATCCATATAGGAACAAGTGAACAATTTACAGTGACAAAAATAATTACATAGAAACATATATACATATCATGTACTATAGACAAAGAACGCAGGTTGGGGTTATTCTACAAAAATGAAGATACTGCTGAGGATATGAGTAAACGTAGTCAGCAGCAGGGCAGTTTTAATTAGAGATAAGAGGCCTAACTAGTGTATGCCTAATATAGCCAGGTGCCCCCGGTTATACAACCGGTGAGCAGTGACATAAGAGGGCTGCTGTCTGCAGAGTGGACTCAACTGTTTCTTTGCTCGATCCCCTGCTCGCCGCATAAGCTGGCACAAAGTGTTCGGCGCCGCTCTGTGTAAACAGAGCAGATTTAGGAGCTGCTGCTGCGGGCTGTGTGTGCCTGCTCTATCCCCCTCACTGCCCTGCTGCCATGAGTGCCTACATCAGAGCTGACAGATTGAGCCTTGGGGAGGACTAGATTTGCAGAGAGACTGAGCCTTGTGAGACCTGATTTCAGAGGATTGAAGACCACCAAGTGATCTGGATCAGGGAGGGATGACTTGAACATCCATGCTTATCTCAACACTAACACAATTATTGGTGTAGAGAATCCCTCTTGTTTAGCGGCTGACTAGCCATCTGCTTCACATTATTAAAGGGACCGCTGCAAGTTCACCACCTACAAAAGGGGCCCCAACGTAAGCTTGCCAATGCAGACAATTAGGCGCCAGATAATTTCAGACACCTTCAGGGTCACCCCTTTAGCAGTAACACATATGCCCACCTGCTAATGGGGTGATGTGCATAGTGTGCACATGAGGACAATTTTGAAAAAAACGCATTATTTTTTACATTTGGCTATAATAAATATCCCCCAAAAATATATAAAAAAAGGTTTTTTTTTTCCTCAGTTTAGGCCGATACGTATTCTTCTACATATTTTTGGTAAACAAAAAAAACCCAATAAGCATTTATTGATTGGTTTGCACAAAAGTTATAGCGTCTACAAAATAGGGGATAGTTTTATGGCATTTTTAATTAATAATTTTTTTTTTTTACTAGTAATGGCGTTGATTAGCGATTTTTATCGCGACTGCGACATTATTGCGGACACATCGGACAATTTTGACACATTTTTGGGACCATTGGCATTAATACAGCAATCAATGCTATAAAATTGCATTGATTACTGTAAAAATTTTACTGGCAGTGAAGGGGTTAACCACTAGGGGCGGGGAGGGGTTAAGTGTGTCCTAGGGGAGTGTTTATAACTGTCTGGGGGATGGGCAAGCAGTGACACGACACTGATTGCTGCTCCCGATGACAGGGAGCAGACGATCAGTGTCCTGTCACTAGGCAGAACAGGGAGATGCTGTTTACATCGGCATCTCCCCGTTCTTCAGCTCCGTGACACGATCGCGGGTATCCCCGTGGCGATCGAGTCCGCGGGTCCCGTAGGCATGGTCACGGAGCTCGCGGCAGGCGTGCGCGCGCGCTGCCGGCGGGAAATTTGAAAGTAGCATACCGGTACATTACTTTGCCCAGCCGTACCATTATGCCGACGTATATCTACAGGGGCGGGTCGGGAAGCGGTTAATGGCACCTGTTTAAACTTGTTATCAGTATAAAAGACACCTGTCCACAACCTCAAACAGTCACACTCCAAACTCCACTATGGTAAAGACCAAAGAGCTGTCGAAGGACACCAGAAACCAAATTGTAGACCTTCACCAGGCTGGGAAGACTGAATCTGCAATAGGCAAGCAGCTTGGTGTGAAGAAATCAACTGTGGGAGCAATAATTAGAAAATAGAAGACATACAAGACCACTGATAATCTCCCTTGATCTGGGGCTCCACGCAAGATCTCACCCCATGGGGTCAAAATGATCATAAGAACAGTGAGCAAACATCCCAAAACCTTAGTGAATGACCTGCAGAGAGCTGGGACCAACGTAACAAAGGCTACCATCAGTAACACACTACGCCGCCAGGGACTCAGATCCTGCAGTGCCAGACATGTCCCCCTGCTTAAGCCAGTCTGAGGTTTGCTAGAGAGCATTTGAATGATCCAGAAGAGAATTGGGAGACTGTCATATGGTCATATGAAACCAAAGTAGAACTGTTTGGTAGAAACACAACTCGTCGTGTTTGAAGGAGAGAGAATGCTGAGTTGCAACCAAAGAACACCATACCTACTGTGAAGCATGGGGGAGGCAACATCATGCTTTGGGGCTGTTTCTCTGCAAAGGGAACAGGACGACTGATCCGTGTACATGAAAGAATGAATGGGGCCATGTATCATGAGATTTTGAGTGCAAACCTCCTCCCATCAGCAAGGGCATTGAAGATGAAACTTGGCTGGGTCTTTCAGCATGACAATAATCCCAAACACACCGCCCGGGCAATGAAGGAGTGGCTTTGTAAGAAGCATTTCAAGGTCCTGGAGTGGCCTAGCCAGTCTCCAGATCTCAACCCCATAGAAAAACTTTGGAGGGAGTTGAAAGTCCGTGTTGCCCAGCGACAGCCCCAAAACATCACTGCTCTAGAGGAGATCTGCATGGAGGAATGGGCCAACATACCAGCAACAGTGTGTGACAACCTTGTGAAGACTTACTGAAAACGTTTAACCTCTGTCATTGCCAACAAAGGATATATAACAAAGTATTGAGATGAACTTTTGATATTGACAAAATACTTATTTTCCACCATAATTTGCAAATACATTCTTTCAAAAATAAGACAATGTGATTGTCTGGATTTGTTTCCACATTTTGTCTCTCATAGTTGAGGTATACCTATGATGACAATTACAGGCTTCTCTCATCTTTTTAAGTGGGAGAACTTGCACAATTGCTGGCTGACTAAATACTTTTTTGCCCCACTGTATATAATAATGTGACACAAAGATGGTAAATAATAATGTGGTACTACAATGGTATATAATAATGCGTCATAGAGATTGTTTAAAATAATTTGACACTAAGCTGGTGTATGATAGAAGGGCACTGAGCTGGTATATAATACTGTTTTACTCTGAGATGTTATGCAATAATCTGGCACTGAGCTTATACATAATGGAAAACTAAGCTGGTATATAAATATGTATATTTTAGGATTACATCTTTGATAATATGTTTGTACGCTGTAATTTAAATCATTCTATTTCTTGGAGGTGAAAGATGAAATATGACATACAACTGCTTTCCAATAATTCGCCTCACTAATTACATCAAGGGCCCTAGGACATGTATAAGTATTTTTTTGTGGTATTTATATCTAGTTTGATTTGATTTCATAACATAGGTATTATCATTCATTTAATCTCAATCGTTGCCAGCAGCAAATCTAATTTTTCATTTGAATTTCATATGAAAAACACCAGCAATGTAAAATGATAAAATTATGGGACAGCAGAGCTGAATAATGTTGTGTAGGAGTATTAACTTCCTGAGAGTTTCTGAATCTTATTCTAACAAATCTGCGCATCAAAATATACGATTTCATCACAGATAAAGCCAAAAAAATCCATATTTTTTCTTATTTTTTAGATAGGATGGAGACAGGGTTGGAACCTCTGTAAAGCATTCATTGTTATTGTGTCATTATATTGTCATTATTGCTTCATTTCCTGTCCCAGGGAAGAGACAGCCACCAAACCTTTTTTTTTAACCACTTGACCTCCAGAATATTTACCCCACTTCAAGACAGACCATTTTTTCTGATATGGCACTTCGTTACTTTTACTGACAATTGCGCAGTTGTGCGATGCTGTACCAAAATACATTTTTCCTACAAATAAAGCTTTCTTTTGGTGGTATTTGATCACCTCTGAGGTTTTTATTTTCTGGGCTATAAACAAAAAAGACAGACATTTTTGAAGAAAAAAATTTTTTTTTTACTTTCTGATATAAAACATATCCAATAATAAAAAAAAAAAAATCGAATTTCTTCATCGATTTAGGCCAATATGTAGCATCTACAAACTGAGATGTGTATATTATATATATATATATATATATTTTTTTTTTTACTATTAAAGGCGGCGATCAGCGACTTATAGCGGGACTGCGATATTGCAGTGGACAATCGGACACCTAACTGACACTTTTGACACTTTTTGAGGACCAGTGACACTAATACAGTGATCAGTGCTAAAAATATGCTCTGTCACTGTACTAATGACACTGGCTGGGAAGGAGTTAAACATTAGGGTCGATCAAAACAGTTAACTGTGGGCCTAGCTACTGTGTTTGTGTACTGTGGGAAGTGCTTTTACTAGAGGAAGGCATGGATCCATGTTCCTGCTTTGCATGAACACAGGATCCATGCCTTCCCTACTGACAGAATGGCAATCTGCTTTGTTTACATAGACAGATTGCCATTCTGGCTCTCTGCCTCATGATCGGTGGGTGACGGTGGACATCGAGTCCACGGTGCCCACAGATCAGCTCCTGCTGTGTATAATCACACCGGGAGTGGGTCGCCGGGGGCGCCCCAGACCGGAAAGTGCCACCTTGCTGCAGTATAAGTACGTTATACTGGGGTCAAGAGGTTAAAGGGGAACTTCACTCCCCTTCTATCCCCTTCTTACTTGTTATGCAGCTTCATCCTCATTTTACATACTCACCTTTCCACCACAGGCATATAACATTCACAGAATTGTTGAAAGATGAAGAGTATGATGAAGTGCTGCAATACTTGAATAGAGTGAAAGTTCACTTTCTGTGAAGAAGCTACATATCCAACAATCCCTGGGTCTTTCTGTCTAAAGGTGTTGCAGGTGAGAGCTAAACAGTTATTCGATCTGACATAGACACAAACAGGCAGAGCAATAAGCAAAGAGATCACAATGCAGTCTTTCATCACACTAGCACTCTCACATTTGTGATGCGACAAGAGGAAATGGCAAATAATTTGTCTGTCCCTTAATAAATAGGAACAAGCTAGGTGCATGAATACATGGACATAGGGGAAACAATCAGTCATGACATGTGAGCCCTACTCCTGGAACTCTCTGCTGCCTTTGATACAGTTGACCACCCCCTCCTCCTCAAAAAACTCCACACCTTTGGTCTCCATGACTTTACTCTTCGCTGGTTCTCTTTCTACTTATCCAACTGCACCTTTAGTATTACTTACAATTCTACTTCCTCCTCTTCCTTTCTCTGTTGGGGTCCACCAAAGTTCTGTTCTTGGACCTCTCCTATTTTCAATCTATACCTCCTCCCTGGGTCAGCTGATAGCCTCCCATGGCTTCCAACACCACCTCTACGCTGACAACACCAAAACCTATTTCTCTACCCCTCAGCTCACTCCTTCAGTCTCCTCACGTATCACTAATTTACTATCAGATATATCAGTCTGGATGTCACACCACTTCCTCAAACTTAATCTATCCAAAACCAAATTTATCATTTTTCCTCCCCCACATGCTTCTTCCCCTGATCTGGCTATCAAAATCGATGGCACAACTATAAGCCCATCCCCGCATGCCAAGGTCCTAGGTGCAGTCCTGGACTCTGAACTCTACTTTAAGCTCCACGTCCAATCACTGTCCAAATCTTGCCGCCTCAACCTCTGCAACATCTCCAAAATACGCCCCTTTCTAACTAATGACACAACAAAGCTCTTAACCTCCCTAGCGGTAATCCCGAGTCTGGCTCGGGTTCAGTTTTTTCTGCTGGGAGCGGTAACCCCGAGCCAGACTCGGGCTTGCGTGCAGGATACAGGGGGGAAGTTACTTACCTTTTCCCCTGGATCCTGCGATGTCTCCCCGCTGTGTGAACGAGCCGTCCGCTCGCTCGATTCACACAGTGCCGAGTGCCGCTGATCTCCGTTCCCTGCGACGTTCTGACGCACGGGAGCAGAGATCGGCGCCAAATTTAAAAAAGTTTAAAAACACACAACACATACAGTACTGTAATCTTACAGATTACAGTACTGTATACCAAAAATGCACATCCCCTTTGTCCCTAGTGGTCTGCCCAGTGCCCTGCATGTCATTTTATATAATAAAAAAAAAAAATTTCTGCCTGGAAACTGGAGATTGTCCATAGCAACCAAAAAGTGTCCCTTTATGTCAAAAGTGGTTTTAGACCAGCTAGAAAACACCGATAAAAAATTAGAATCACAATTTATCATCAAACAATAAATTTAATGACAGCGACTATTCTGCAACTGAGCAAATTTCAGTGTTTTTGATTTGATTACATTATTGAATAATTTTTATATATATTTTTATTATATTATAATTTATGATTTTGTGTTTCAAACTTTATCATACTCGGGATGTCTACTAGACTCTGGTTCGGACAGATTTAAGTGAGTTATTCATAAGAATTGCATGCTTACAATAAAAAAAAAGCCAAATTTCCATGCAAAATAATTGTACCGCTTTCAGCACAAAATTCCAGCCAGAATCATACCGCCAGGGAGGTTAATTCACTCCCTGGTCATCTCTCGCCTTGACTACTGCAACTCCCTCCTCATTGGCTTATCTCTGCATAGTCTATCCCCCCTGGAGCACTTGTCAGGATAGAAGGAAAAACTGATGAGGCAAAATACTGTCAAATTCTTGAGGGAAATCTGTTGACCTCTACTCACTATAGTTTATATAAAAGATAAGGTGCTTAGCCTGTGCAACTAAATAAGATATGAACAACAATTTGGTGTTAATATCATAGATAAACCAAGTGTCAATGCATAAATAGAAGTCTGTGTCTCCAAAAGTAGTATAGATATTGTGTATCCCCACACCATGGAGTTCAAATATAATGATTTATTCAACAGTTCTCCACATATATCATGCCTATAGTGCCACCACATGAAGTAAGAGATGCTCACTCACCAGATAACATTGACCCCTGAATACAGGAAGGTCAATATGCGCTTTAAATGTTTTAACAGTAAGAAAGATTCAACAGCTCAAAGCAACCAATCCTCCAAAATATGCACACAGATGGCTCCCAAATAACACTTTTACATCTTCAACAAAGCTCAAAGAGAGTACCAGGTAATAGAGAAAAATGCTCATTATGTGTCAATTACGGAAAGTTCTCCCCTGGATGTGACATCACTGGATGCCGGAAAGGATGGATGAAGTCCCGACCCAAAACGTTTCACCATGAGTCTATAGGAAGCGCAGAAGCCTCCATATTACCAGAGTCTTATATAACCCATGAGTGTTTGTTAAGAATATACTGGCTGCATATATGGTAGCCTGATCAGCCAAAAAAATGCCATTTTAGTTTTAGTCCCTTTTTAGTCATCTGCAATGGTTTTAGTTTTGGTCGTATTTTAGTGGAATAAAATGATTTTAGTCAACTAAAATCTAATGTGATTAGTTAAATTGTAATGCATTATTTAAGAATTTCTATAGAATTTCCAAACTCATTATATACTCCTGGAGTAAAAAAATATAATATCATGTTTTTATTTATGGTATTAAAGTCTGAACAAACTCACAGATACAGATTTAGCCACTCTGGATGGTCTGATGAGGCCTGTAATGCTGCACAGTGCTGCAGACAGCGATCTGTTTGAGGAGGCCTGTAATGCTGCACAGTGCTCTAGACGGTGGGCTGAGAAGGCCTCTAATGCACACAGTGCTCTGGACAGTGATCTGAGGAGGCCTGTAATTCTGCGCACAGTGCTGGATGGTGGCCTCAGGTCTGAGGGATGGCCTTTAATGCGCAGTGCTCTGGATGCCAGAGGTTGCTGGTCACTGGTCAGAGGATGCCTGTAAGGTTGCCAGTGCACAGTGCTGGATAGTGGTCTCAGGTCTGACTGGGGGTGACCTGTAATGCACAGTGCTCTGGATGCTGGTGGTTAGGGGAGGCCTTTAATGCTGCACAGTGCTTGAAGATGGTCTCAGGTCTGAGGGATGGCCTGTAATGCACAGTGTCCCTGGATGCCAGTGGTCAGAGGAGGCCTGTAATGCACACACAGTGCTCTGGATGAACGGTGGTCTGAGGGGAGGAATCAGGCCTGTAATTGTAATGTACTCACTCACAGTGGGTGCTCTCTGCTCTGGACGGTCATCATCGTGAGTCGGGAGTGGCACTCTCTTTGGGACTCGGAGGCCTGTAATGCTGGCTGCACAGTTGCTTGCTTGCTGGGAGCGGAAACAGGCAGAGCTCCATGCAAACCAGAAGTTAGTTCATGAAGGTAAATGTCCCTGCCTCACATTTTCATTTTGTTTCTTTCGTTAACGAAAACAGAATTGATATCCATCATATTTTTCGTCAGCGGATGAAAATGTGGTGTGCTTTTCGTTTAGTTTTCGTCACTACAAAAATGGTGCTGGTGAAAATTCTGACAAAAATGTTTTGTTGACAAAATTAACACTGATTATCACGCTATTGGCGGTGTTCATCCTTGTGTTTTATGTTTACATACTTTGCATACTGCACCTGGAAAGCAGAGGAGATCCCATTGAAATAGCTGGGCTGACAGCTTGGCTGAGCTTGGGCAGAGGCCTTTCCTAATCTTTCAAGTGCATGATTAGACCACTCAGGGTCTGAGGGTCAACATGTTCTGGTAAGCTGCAGTGTTTTATATGTGGGTGTACAACACTGGGGGGGCTTGGTGATTTACTAAGAAGAAGGAACTGCACCAGTTCATACATTAATTGGTGCACCGGAAAAGTCATTAATCGAACATGCGAACCGGGACACATTAAAGCGCAAATATTGATAATAAATACCCGTATATGTAAACTGCAACTGGCGATAGGGTAACTGTGGTTTTCACATTGATAATAGCGCACACACAATACAATTGGTTAATTTCATCTCATTGGATGTGTCTTGTTAGGCAATTAGTAGGTGTACTCAGTTAATTAACCCTTTTGATGCTAATCTTATTCCTATCACTTCTAATATATCTTTGAAATGTGTTTTTTTTCTTATTTTACAATCTTTCAATACATTACAAAGAACAGAGAAGTGTTTCTAAACCCAATAAATTAATATTTTCAGATCTTGAGCTTTAAAGGTGACCATACACTGCAATCAGTTAGATCTTAAATACATTTGATATAGTGCAAGAGCCTGTTTGATTTCCTATAATTTTAATTAATTGTTCAAGTGCGTCTTCCTATTACCTATTTTGGCTAAATATCGAGTTGTACAGAGATTGGCCAATCAGATTGCATAGTGCATGACCATCTTAAGTGCCAAATTTGGAATGTAGATGTGCCATGACCCACTTGTATTTTCCCAACGATATTTCTTGGGCATTATACAAGGCATATGAAAAACAACCTTTTTTCAAGACATGCTAGAGTGATCAGGAATCTTAAAACTACGGCTCTCCAGCTGTTTCAGAGCTACACATCCCATGAGGCATTTTAAAGCTCTGACAGTTCTTGAACAACTGGAGGTCCGTAGTTTGAAGACCCCTGTGCTAGACCCTTATTATGCCTCCAGAATTGGGAGTGTGGGATCTACCGAACTTCTCTCTGCTGGTGGACACACATATATATATATATATATATACATACACACACTGAAGCAGGAAGCAATGTATATACATTGGCACGGAAGTGAATCTGTACACAGGAAGTAGGTGTGTGGTTTGAGGGCAAATCATTTAGACATACACACATTACCCACACAAACACCACTCCATGTAAAAATAAATAAAATATGATCTTAATATGCAAATAAGGATCATCTCTTCCTTAGAAAACAGTGAGCGGGACATGGTGGTGGGAAGAAATTAGCAGCAGTACAAGCAACTTCCTGGAGGGGTGTGATGTCATTCCTGTGTGCTGGCCATCGCTTCCGGGAACCAGATATGCGACACGGGTACATACCTCTGCACACACAGCAGTCACGCATCTAGATGCATTTTGGCGCATCTAGCGGCAAAAACCCAATTTTTATGGAAATTAATAGTAAAGCAGGTGCAGATTTCCAGGACTGGACTAACAAATGTTTCTAGTGAAAGGCAACTGTTGTTTTCTATTAAACAAGGTCTAAATGGGCCATTGGCATGCATCACAGTTGAAGGAATGTGTCTTTGCAAAAGTTAAACTAAAGGAAATCCTTTCATATTTTTGCGTGCAGAGGGATTAGAAGTCTTGTCAGTTTTTTGGGGATGTCTGCACCCCTGATAGGGTGAAGACACCCCCCAAATTTTGCCAGTTTCTCCATCAAATTTTTTCACTTCCTGTCACATAGCCAAACAGGAAGTGAGAGTAAAACCCTACCAATGTTTTTCCTTGGGGACACACAGGTCAGTCTAAATCGTCTAAATCGTTTCCCCATTAGGATAATTGCACTCTAGCATTTTGCTGTGTACACCCCAAATTATTAGGTATCTTGGACTTTGGGGTTTATTTACTAAAGGCAAATCCAATTTGCACTACAAGTGCACTTGGAAGTGCAGTTGTTGGAGATCTGAGGGGGCCGTGCAAGGAAAATTAAAAAAAACAGCATCTTTGCTTCTACATGATTGGATGATAAAATCACTTCCCCTCAGATTTACAGCGAGTACACTTGTATTGCAGAGTGGATTTGCCTTTAATAAACCTCAAAATACCTAATAATTTGGTGTGTACACAACAAAGTGCTAGAGTGCAATTTGCCTAATGGGGACACTAGTTAGATTGACCGGTGTGTCCCCAAGGAAAGACATTGGTAGGGTTTTACCCTCACTTCCTGTTTAGCTGTGTGACAGGAAGTGAACCAATTTTCAGAAAGGGGACACAAAGCCCAACCTAAAAAAGACAAGCAGGGGTTCTAACACTCACTTGGTTTCCCTCAAATGCCAACAATTAGAATAGGATCGTCTTGAGCTAGATTTTAGCTCAGTGCTCTAAATCAGTGGTTCTCAACCCTGTCCTCAAGTACCCCCAACAGTCCATGTTTGCAGGTTTTCCTTCATCTTGCACAGGTGCTTTAAATCACAGTCAATGGCTTGGTATTTTGGACAGCCATTATAGCTAAGATAAATTACCAAAACATGTCCTGTCGGGGGTACTTGAGGACTGATTAACCACTACCACTAGACTGAAAAAATGGAAAATTGAAAACTTACTGTAATTTTCCTTTCCTGGTGCCTATCCGTAGCAACATACGCACAATCCATGCATATGCTACCATAAAGGGGCCAGGAAAGTAGCTTTTAGACAAATTGCACCTTTTTTTGTTTTGCCATGCCAATCAGCCTAGTTAAGCTGCATCTGCAAAACAAATTATTAACAAAACACATAAAACATAAACATTTTCTACAAATTTTATTGGTCAACAAAACAGGACTTGGAAAAGAGCAAGGAAAGCAAAACACATGTATGTTAATTTGAAATGCAAACAATTATTGCGCCTTTCTTATAAAATATAACTGAATCAAGGAAAAAGCAGCTACACAGAATGTGACAAAAATTCAAATCAGTAATAGTGGTGAATATGTAGCGCTAAACCAAACATATAGACAGTGCAAACTTGGGAGTGAGATTAATCAAACAAAAAATAAATAAGTGAGAAAAAATCCACATAGAGGTAAATGAAACACCAAATGTCCATCTAGACACGTAGGTAAATACACAGGATGTCACACAGCCCAGAGAGTCATCAAACTGTAGGCATCTTCAAAGTAAACATCAAGGTTCATATACGCTTACCAGAGATGTTGATCTCGACTATCATAAGACACAGAGTCAATTGAGCATGAATGCACCCATGGGACAGGTCCACGATGACAGTATATCCGATGTCAGGAAATTCCCGGATTGGCCTTACTCCAACTTCACACAGTATCGACCATGGATATAATGGATACTGCAGGCGGTACCAGGACAGGAACTCCAGTGATGGTAAATGAATGACCAAAAATAACCCTAATGAGGGTGCTGGAACCAAATGGTGAAGCTCAGTAGCACTTGCATCGGTGACATAAAAAAATTAAAATAAATAAAAAATAAATAAAGGGGGGGCTCTGATAGTGCAGGTCAAAAAGACGGCTTTTAATGGGTAAAAAGCAATGTACAAAAAATGTATAAAAAAGTATAAAAACAATCACATGTGATAAAAGCAATATGGGGAATAGAGTACCTCGCCCGGCGCTTTTCGTCCAATACGGACTTCTACTGGGGCATCTGGTGTCTTATGATAGTCGAGTCCAACATCTCTGGTAAGCCTATATGAACCTGGATGTTTACTTTGAGAAAGTCTACAGTTTGATGACTCTCGGGGCTGTGTGACCTCCTGTGTATTTACCTACGTGTCTAGATGGACATTTGGTGTTTCATTTACCTCTATGTGGACTTTTTCTCACTTATTTATTTTTTGTTTGATTAATCTCACTCCCAAGTTTGCACTGTCTATATGTTTGGTTTAGCGCTACATATTCACCACTATGTTAATTTGAGACACTAACAGAATATGGTTTAGAGGTCTGACCATTTTGCAGAGGAAATTACCAGGAGTTAATAAAGGACTGCGCCCACAAACGGACAGTCTCTTAAGGATTAAAACATTTTTCAAAACATCTTGAGGAAGATTTTGCAAAATAATGCAGCACATACAATTAAATCAAAGTGAAACTAAACCTACAAACAACACACGTTGACAACATCAAAAATATTTCAGGCAAGAATATCCCCCCCCCCCAAAAAAAAAATGTCTGTGCAAAACACATCTGTTTTGCACAGACATAAACAAAATACAAAGAGAAAATACATGTGTTACAAACTCTATAAGGACACCCAAAAGTACTCTTGAAACACACACACACACACCCTTGTGTTCTAATGAGGCAATTGAAAACACACGCACAGTCCATGAAACACACAAAATGAAAGTTCACCCAGTGTAGAAACAGAACTTCAAAGTGGGTACACTTGTAAGGGATGCCCTTAAATTACTATCCCAAAAAACACACTCTCTGAGCATGCCCAGAAAAATCCAAGTGCTGTTCACACACAAAAAGCACAAAAAAAAAAAGTCCTTGAGCATGCCCCGACCAACCCAAATGCATTTCACACACCAAAAGCCACAGCAAAAAAACAAAGTCCCTGAGCATTCCCAGACCAACCCAAATGCAGCTAGCACAAAATAAGCCACCCCCTGTCCAAAATTGAGCACATCATCCAGCGTGCTACAAAATTACAGATGGGACAAACACCCCCCAGCCAGTCCAGGGGGGCAAACAAAGAGCCTAATATGGGCAAAAGTTATACAGCAAATACCATCACAGTCTATGGGAACTGACTTGTTAATTTTGCCAATCCCCACTTGGCTGGCTCATATTCTAGTTATTGGCCTTAAAATGGGTATGGGGGCCCAGGTCCCACCCTGAGGGGCATATAGCAATGTCATCAATTTGGACAACCCCAAAAACGAAACAAGTAGAAGTGCCTTTAAAAATTCAAAATTGCTTAAAAGCTAGTAACTTGGGGTGGGGGGGGGGGGGGCTTACTCTGCCTGTAAAGTAGTGCATCTGTAGCATTGTATCCAAAATTCTACTTCAAAGATGTACGGCTTTAGAGAAAACTTACAAATCTACATTGTAGCTGCAAGATTTTAACCCAAAGCAAAAAATAGCCTGCCCCCCCCCCCCCCCCAATACATACAAGGCCACTAACAAACCCCTAGCCAAACACACAGCAAGCCAGCCCATGAAGGGGGTGTATGCTTGGGGCAGGGGGGGCTCAGGCACCTAAAAAGTCAACCATCTTGTTTCCGGAATCATGGGGACAAGGGCCTCTTCCACACAATCCTAGGCTGGGGTTGTGGGGGGCTGCAGACAGGGAGCTTTACAGAATGTGGAAAGCCCCTTTAAACTAGTGGGTACAAGGTGCTTTGTGGTAGGTATTGGGCTGAGCCCAACATGCCCCAAAGACAGCCAGCTATGTTGAGTGCATGTGGCCTTGTATGGTTCAGGAGGGGGTTGGGCGATCGCTCTTCTCGCCCCTTTCCTAGATGGCCTGTTGTATGCTCTGAAAAAGGGTGTGGTTTGGATTGGAGAAGGCAGCTCACAGCCTTTTGAGAATGAAGTGGAGTGCCCCTTTAAAAGCAAAATCTAGCCCATGGAAACCCAAGAGGTTAGAGGGGGGAGACAAGAGCATTGGAGTGTGGAGTTTCCCTTTAAAAGCAAAAGCTAGCCCATGGAAATCCAAGGGGTTAGAGGGGGGGGACAAGAGCATTGGAGTGTGGAGTTCCCCTTTAAAAGCAAAAGTTAGCCTAAGGAAATCATATGCATTAGAGGGGGAAGGTTAAATGCCCTTTTAGGAGGAGCTAGAAGAGCGAGAGTCTTTTTACAGAATTTTAACAAGGTGCATGTCACATGTTGGCAACGTAACATGCTAACATGACCTGTGTGCAAATCTCCTTAAAAAATACATAAAAGGTGAACCAGCGTAAAAAAATTTTTTATCAAGTTTAGAGGTGC
Organism: Lithobates sylvaticus; assembly: GCA_028564925.1. NCBI lineage: Eukaryota > Metazoa > Chordata > Amphibia > Anura > Ranidae > Lithobates > Lithobates sylvaticus. Next base: position 552,585,225 of record CM053027.1, read on the forward strand.
GCCCGTTCAACCAATGCAATTGCATGTACGTTGCTTAACATTTACTAACAAACTCATGTGAACGAGCGCAAGAGCCGCTTGCACATGCGCAGTGCTTACATTGATCTCACGCAATGCTAAACATACTTGCGGGCACAGCAGGCTTTCAATGAAAAACTTACTTTCTGATTCTATTTTGGGCATATTTGTTACTTGGGCAGTTGTTACTAAACTTCCTCACATCACCCCATAATATTGGCACCTCCATCTTCTTTCAATATTGAATTAGAGATACCGTGCACCATGTCCATAATGGTGCACAGATTGCATTCTCTCATGCACCGAGATCGCTATGGTAAATGGGGGATTCGCCCTATGTTACCGGCTCACCATTTCGTAAATATGGAAATGTGCGTTGCGCCTCGCCGTGCGCCTCTACTGATGGCGCACGGCTTTCTTAAATCACCCCCCATATCTTTAACCCCTTTTCATCTGGGCTGATGGTGCAAATTAGTTTTTTATATATTTTTTTTTATATTATTTGCCTATGTAATGTGATATCACTGACAATCTTTGACAGATGATTACATGCTTCTTTTAAGGGTGCACATATGTTTTTATATGTATTTGTGTAACGTGTTTACATGAAATATTGGGTATATGCGTTCACATAAGCAGATTTTTGTTATAAACTTTTATTAGAATTTGTGTGTTATTCAGTTTTCACAATTGTTCACATTAGTGCTACGCTTTGTATACATCAACGCAGCGTGGTGTGATGTTTTCAGAAAGCTATGTACAGCACCTTGCCGTCCCCTTCCACAGAAGTACAGAAATCCGGTGATAACTGGGCCAAAAATAAAATATATAATAAACTCTGAAAAGTTTTATCTAAAAATGTGTTTGCATGTTAATAAGAAGAAAAAGGAGGAACCAGGAAAGGCAAAATATAGGCAGATTAAAGTTCAGCTTTAGTAATAATATTTGGATTCAAGAAAGGGTAGCTATGGCTCATTTATAACTGGTATTTGTTGTACATTTGACCCATTAATTTCTAAAAAGACAATTATGCAGTAAAAAAATCTTTGTTTAGTTTTATTTATCACTACATTTGTATGGTGTCAGTTTATAAATAATATATGTAGCTGACCATTATCTGACTGCATATTTTCCCAGAGGATGCTAGAACATTTCAAATGGTCAGTGATTAACCTATCAAGAAGTATGATAACTAATTATTCTGTCTGCATTAAACATATATTATTCATGTATGGTGAATAGCTTACATGGCAATGGTATTATTGTTATTCATGCCACAATGTCTATTGTATTATAGAAATGGTTGGTGTTTTGTAGGAATTTGTGTAAAATTCACCCCCACATGCTTTTTACATTTTTTTACCTCAAAATTTGACCCACGGTTGAAGCGCAGCAAAATATGTTCATTTTATAGAGGGGCATGTTGAGTAGAAGTTCAGTTTTTCTCAAAATTCTGCACATTTACAGTACTTAGAAACATGCCTAGAAAAGGGTGTATAATGATAATGAAAACAAGGAGAAAAGGGGACATTACTTTTGAGAACTTGTAGTAGGAGGAGATGATTGATGTAGTAAACAAAAGGTGTCAAACTCAAATTCATCGGGGGCCGCATCAGCAATATGGTTGTTCTCAAGGGGCCAGTCTTATATCTAAAACTATGTAATGACTCTTTATCATTTTAAATAATTGCCTCTGCATTTAATTATTACTGGTTTTTAATTTAAGTAATAACTAGCTCAGAGTTCAGGGGTGTGTTGTGTACAGAGGGCAGGGTTTGGGATCTGTGCTACATACCGAATGCAGAGTTCAAGAGTGTGCTACGTAGAGAGTGCCGGGTTCAGGGGTGTGCTGTGTACAGAGTGCAAGGTTCAGGGGTGCGCTACACACAGAGTGACATGTTTAGGGGTGAGCTATGCACAGAGTGCCAGTTTCAGGGTTGCGCTATGTACAGAGTGCAGGGTTCATGGGTGCGCTATGCACAGAGTGCGTAATCTACGATAGTACCATCAATCTATGAAAAAGGAATTGCTGCCCATATCCCTGAAAATGTAATTAAATATCAAGCAGGTTCCTATGTGGGACTTTGAAAAGCATAAATTTCTCGACAAATTAGTATAATAAAATATATTTGTATTTTATTAGAATAGTTAAAAATTTATATATGTTCTTACATACTAACCCTCACACGTCACTATCTCTCCCATGGAACCTGAATCAATACTATAGAAGCCCATCTACCAAAACCAAGGGCATCACATTATTTTACAGAATGCTGAATAACAAGGAAGTGTTCAATAAAACCCCGGCAATATATCAATGGGAAACTGACTTAGGCCAGACTTTCACATCAGAACAGTGGCAAAAAGCTTTTAAGGTAAACTATACATCAACCAAGAGTGTTAACTTGTGGGAACTAACCCACAAGATCTCACTTTGCTGGTACTTAACACCACATAGAATCGTGCAGTTCACACCTCGCCACTCCGCCTTATGCTGGCGACAATGTGGTGAGGTGGGAACCTTATATCACATTTTATGGGCATGCCTGGTTCTTAAACATTACTGGAGAGCAGTCTTTAATATTATTAACCAAGTCTTGGGCCACACTATCAACACGTCCCCAGAGTTGGCTCTACTCTCCCTGTCCGTTGACTCCATTCCAAGGGAACATAGGACGGTACTAACACATATACTTATGAGTGCAAGACTAGTACTGACCCGTCACTGGAAAAAACACCCAGCTCCAGCCATATCTGAAGTAGTGACGACTACTAACACCTACGCCACGTTCTAATTAATGTACGCTAGTTCACAAAACCGCCTTTCACAAGCCTCAAAAAAATGGGAAACCTGGACTAAATGGTATAAAATACAATACCCTTAGATCAATAGACAAAGAAGCGTGTTATGAGCTTAGTTGGTAACTTCCCCTTATTTCACAAAACTGATTTTCGCTCTTATTTTGAAATACAGTGATGAATAGCTTATTCTGTTTATATCCTTTTTGTCTGTTATAACTTCCGTTGTTGTTATATAACATCAAGATACTACTGCTACATGTATTTACATGAATGTATTCTCACGACTTTACTTGTATCTGATAAACTCAATAAAAAATATTGAAAATTAAAAATTAATATATGACTTATTAGAAAGTCACAATAGGATGCATATATATGTTAAACAGGGTACAAGATCAAGAGACATATAGGTGTATATACAAACAGCCACTTGAGACTGGCCAGTAGTGAACTAGGTCAGGGATGCCCAACACGTTTCGAGGTTTGTAGCAATTAAACCTCTTCTTCAGGGGTTAGTGGTTCAGTGATTGATTGTCTACAAGTTAACAAAAAGTAAAAAGAACATAACAGGCATTTGTCATACAGCATATATGAATAGGCATTACATGTTGGATATATATTAAAATTCAACATGAAATCTAACCATATTTCCTGAGATGTCACCAAGAATGCATCCAATTAAAAAGAATGGTGAGAAATAGTCCGCTGCCCCAGATCAGCCAAGATGGAACAAGCCAGGGAGGTCAGGTATGGTGGGCCCAAACCAGAGAGATCACAAACAGAGGGCATCTATCATCCAACCAGAAAATGGGGGCTGACCATGCTAAAAGCCGGACAAACCCTACAAATTGGTTACAAGATGGGGCTATATAATTTACTATAGAAAAAGACTAGTCCTATGAAAAACACACACCTTATTATGGGTTCAATGTTGATAATGTGCAGATTTTAAAACAGCATGTGTTCCAGACAAGGGAAGAGAGGAACAAAGAGTGCCTCCCAGATCTATAAAGCAATATAATAATTAATATATAACACACAAATTAGTGTGCGAAGTCAAGAAAAGTGACTGGACAGTTTTGTTCCATAAAGTATTGGACAGTAGAAAAAGATGGAGAAAATAAAAAGCTAGTTATTACCTTTAGTCTGGGATCACTATTGCTTCATCTGCACGGTGCTGGATGCACACTGAGGGAGGAGAGTATCCTCCCATTCACTCCTTCTTCATGTAAGCCCACCCTCTAGTACGAGCTAGGTGTGAGTGGGGACAGGAAGGAGGAGGCGCCCTCCGAATCTCTGGTGCGGAGGTCCGCCCCCCTGAACATCAGCTCGGCAAAGATTGCAAAGATGAAGGCGGCGCTGATAATCAGCGTTGTGACATCATCGACCCGGTGGAGTGGGGTGAAGGCATATTGTCTGGGTGACCGGCATCTGCGTCCGAAACCTGCGGCGCACAATGGGCGCCATGACAAAGAGCGGACACTCGGTTGCGTTAAGGCAAAAGATCCATCTCTGCTCATGTTGCAGGAGGATCTTATTCCAGTCGCCACCCCGACTACCCGGATGTATCCGGTCTAGGATCAAAAACAATATCTTTGGAAAACTTCCATCATGTATGGCCAAAACATGTCTGCCTAGGGGGAGACTGGGATTGCATGATTTCATGCATGCTATGTGTCGGTATGCTCACTTCCAAAATTCCAAGCTGGTCTTGCTAACATAAAAACATGCACAGTCGCATAACATAAGATATATCACACCGAAGGTTCGACAATTGGCGTAGTGAGTAGGTAAGTATTTCTCTCCATTAGGTAATCTGATGTTTTTGGCAGTATTCATGAACTGACAATATCTGCAGCCCCCACACCTAAAAGTCCCTGGGCGTTTACACGGGTCTCTCTTTCCCCCTCCTCCCAAGTATTCACTTATGACTAGTTGATCCCTTATTGATTTTGCTTGTTTGAACGTAAATGAGGGATTGTCTGATACAAAGGGACCAATAGTTGGATCAAATTTCAGCACGTGCCAATATTCATCAATGAAATTTTTTTATGGTTTTGTGCTGATTTGAACATTTTGTAATAATTCGTATCAGGTTAGTCTTATTGCTAGCAGACCTGGGATTGTAGATAAGCTTGTGTCTCATTTTTTGAAAGGCTCTTTTGAAGGCTTTTTTAGGCAAGTGTTGGAATATCCTCGCACTAACAGCCTTGCTTTTAATAAGTCTGCTTCCTTTTTGAGTTCATAGTCAGAACAGTTTCTTCTGACCTGAAGGTATTGGCTATACGGGATAGAGGAAACAAGCGGTTTGGGATGGAAGCTGCTTGCATGTAGTTTGGAATTACCGGCTGTGGGTTTGCGGTAGAGAGAGCTGGTTAATAATCCATCTTGATCCTTGTGGATTGTGACATCCAAAAATGTGATGGAACTATGATCATAAATCATTGTGAAGGTCAGATTGAATATATTATTATTCAGTTCATGCAGAAAACTCAGTAGTCTGTCAAATGGTCCATCCCACACAAACAAGATATCATCAATATAGCTATACCATTTAATTACATTTTCGATGTATGGGCGCATTTGTTTAGATTGAGTGAGCATGCGTTCCCATTCCCCAGGTACAGATTGGCATAGGACAGGGCAAATTACGTCCCCATCGCTATGCCCTGTACCTGGAGGAAATGTGCACCATTAAAGATGAAATAGTTATGATGAAGTATGAAATCCAAAGCATCTACTAGAAACAGATTTTTCTTTTTTTCAAAACGACTTTTTTGTGAGATGACGTGCTGAATGCACGTCAGCCCCTTGTCATGTGGTATAGAGCTGTATAAGGCCTCTATGTCCAACGCCACCAAGATTAATGTAGGTGGGACGCAGAGGCCGTCAATAGTCTGTAGCAGATGCATGGTGTCTTTCACATAACTTGGTAAATTCAATACGTGTGGACTTAAGTGTCCATCTACAAACTGAGATTTTATGTGAGTGATCCATTGCCAGATACAATTGGCCTTCCCGATGCCCAGTGCATGTTCTTGTACAATTTGGGCAGGGCATAGAACGTTGGAGTATGGGATAGTGAAGTTCTCACATAGTCCCATTCTGATTTGGAAAGTATATTAGCAGCATAGAAAAGTGTGGGTAAATAGCTGCGCCACCCCAAACAAATATGTGAAGCTGCCAACATACAACAATATGACCAATTGTACTCAAATATATAAAAACAAAAAATGTAGCGCTAAATAAAACATGTGAGAACACTCATTCAGGACGAGACTATAAAATCACGGCCATTACTGTTTGTTCTAGTATAATGTGAAAAAATGAGAAGCTTTAATCAAGTGAGCACCATGTGCAAAACATATAATGCTTAACAAACAAATCCCATCCCAATCAGATGTATACAGTGGGGACAACCGCGCCAGTCTATCCTCATGAACGGGGATGGTGACGCTAGTATATCCACTCAACACAGTATACTGATTCACGGAAATAAGATTGTGTGTATACAATCAAATGTGAGCCATATAGCCAACAGTAAGAGTCAAACACCCAAACTCAGGCAATAATGGCAATCTAAATACTAATTATGTGCTCAAGAGAAGCAAATTAGGATGATCTCACCCCAATCAATAAAAAATGGTGCTATCTCCTTAAGTGTATAAAATAAGTGATATAAAGACTAATTTAAGTAAAATAAAATTAGTGAGATTTTGCATAAGTATTCATGCTGTGATGTAGGGTAGTATCATACATACATAGGAAGTCACTCCTTTTACTCACATAGATCACATAAATGGGTATGTCAGACAGTGTGAATGGACACACCACACATAGGGACATCTATGAAATCATACCATTTACCCACATAGATCGCATAAATGGGTATTTTAGAAACTGTAAATAGCCACACCATAAATAGGGGCGTCTATAAACAAAACGTCACTAACAGGCTTAGCAAACATAAATTATGTTGTATACAAAGTCCATAATCGATCTGATATCGAATGGTATTCTTAAGGGAAAGCTTGAAACCAATATCCTCTTGATGTTGGATTTAGTTGCAAACCAGTAGAAGTAAAGGAATACGGTACGCTTACCACATCAGGTGGACCCTCTAACCGGTGGTTGGGGGTCAATCAGGCTCGATATCCTAAGGCTTGCGCCTATATTGGATTGATGCTTGGAGTAGAGCTCACCGAAGATGTCACTCCACACTCACCAGACACCAGTGGTTCACCAAGACGTATTCAACAGTCGGACCTCCACTGGACGTGCGCGGATCAACTCAACACGTGATGGTATATGGATAAAGAAAAAAAGAAGAGAGAGGGCCTCCTCATAGTGTAAAAAAGTCCAGGTTAGGACTCCATTTATTAAAAACTGCTTCCGGAATACATATCAATAAAAAATTGTAGTATTAAAAGCAAATCCAATAGCTTGAGACGCACTAGAGTCGGTATATAAGCAAGGTTCTCCCGACGCGTTTCGTCTGATAAAGACATCAACTGGGGCTCATTGCAAATAGACTGATAGTGCGTTGTATTTATATATGATATAACCACTTGAATATGACTAATTGGGAACAGCCCAACTCCTGGTATGACAACCTTCTGAGTTAGTTACACTGTGATTGGCTCAAACTAGACCAATGGTTAGCAAACAAAACTCTAGCGGTATCAGACCGCCGAGTATTCGTCCAATCAAAGAAAGGCGCTCCTTACCTTTAAGGTGAGCCGGCCAATGTTGGCAGGCTATGACACTGAGAATGAATGTGAGAGGGTGAAAGGAAAATGGACCAATGGGTCGAAGTTGGTGTCCTAACCTATCTGAGTAGGGACTTTTGGCGCCAAAATGTGCGTTCGATTGTGATAGGAGTGTAGTCTCATAACGCCGGTTAGTGTCATCACCAATGAGTGCGCGCAAAAACCGCGCGGAAACGCCAGGACATACCACAACCGGAAGAGCATCAGAACGAGTGCCGGGCGACGCCTCCACCAATCGGCGCGGCCAACACGGAGCACGTCACACAACGGCGCTACGTGAACACCACGTGTTAGGGTCACGTGACGTGGAAGCACCAAATCAGAGAGATAGGGCCTACACCTATCACCAAGGTCAAGAGAAGACATGTGACACAACAATGTCACGTGAACGCAACGTGGTAGAGTCATGTGACTCGAAAGCGTTACATGATGGAAAGCTTGACATGAAGGAGGCACGTAGAGTGTGGAGTGACATCTTCGGTGAGCTCTACTCCAAGCATCAATCCAATATAGGCGCAAGCCTTAGGATATCGAGCCTGATTGACCCCCAACCACCGGTTAGAGGGTCCACCTGATGTGGTAAGCGTACCGTATTCCTTTACTTCTACTGGTGTCTGGTGAGTGTGGAGTGTGACCGTATTCTCTTTACTTCTACTGGTTTGCAACTAAATCCAACATCAAGAGGATATTGGTTTCAAGCTTTCCCTTAAGAATACCATTCGATATCAGATCGATTATGGACTTTGTATACAACATAATTTATGTTTGCTAAGCCTGTTAGTGACGTTTTGTTTATAGACGCCCCTATTTATGGTGTGGCTATTTACAGTTTCTAAAATACCCATTTATGCGATCTATGTGGGTAAATGGTATGATTTCATAGATGTCCCTATGTGTGGTGTGTCCATTCACACTGTCTGACATACCCATTTATGTGATCTATGTGAGTAAAAGGAGTGACTTCCTATGTATGTATGATACTACCCTACATCACAGCATGAATACTTATGCAAAATCTCACTAATTTTATTTTACTTAAATTAGTCTTTATATCACTTATTTTATACACTTAAGGAGATAGCACCATTTTTTATTGATTGGGGTGAGATCATCCTAATTTGCTTCTCTTGAGCACATAATTAGTATTTAGATTGCCATTATTGCCTGAGTTTGGGTGTTTGACTCTTACTGTTGGCTATATGGCTCACATTTGATTGTATACACACAATCTTATTTCCGTGAATCAGTATACTGTGTTGAGTGGATATACTAGCGTCACCATCCCCGTTCATGAGGATAGACTGGCGCGGTTGTCCCCACTGTATACATCTGATTGGGATGGGATTTGTTTGTTAAGCATTATATGTTTTGCACATGGTGCTCACTTGATTAAAGCTTCTCATTTTTTCACATTATACTAGAACAAACAGTAATGGCCGTGATTTTATAGTCTCGTCCTGAATGAGTGTTCTCACATGTTTTATTTAGCGCTACATTTTTTGTTTTTATATATTTGAGTACAATTGGTCATATTGTTGTATGTTGGCAGCTTCACATATTTGTTTGGGGTGGCGCAGCTATTTACCCACACTTTTCACTGTTTCATATTGACCTATAGCCGCTGCCGTCCCTTATTACGCATAATCCTTATCCGGTTAGAGACCGGCGCTTTATAGCTTGGGTATTCGTATTTACAGTTGGATGCTGATCTGAGATTCTACATCCTTTTCCTTTTATACACACATTTGTTTAGTGCATTATTCAGCATGGATGTGTTTGAATATAGAACTAATCGCACAGTCAGCCTTGAGGGGGTTTTTACCTCTATCAACGCTGACACAGAAATAGGTGGATTATTTATGAGGTTGAAAAACCTCATGGTGTCTGAACTCCATCTGGAATGGGACATTGCGTTCCTTGAGCAATATATTAAGGAACGCATGGTCCCTCGTGGGTTAAGATGGAATGTACACCCACAACAGGGTGATACTGACCCAGAAATCTGGTTCAAGTATTTCAACGAAGCAGGTCTATCTTTGTTGGGATTCTTGAATGACCGCAAACGAATGAAAAGAACCATTATTGATAAAGAAATTAAAGAGATTAGAGAAAAACTCCAACCATTTAAAACAACCACTGAATATAATACTTTGTCAACAAATTTAAAAAATCATTTGGAGAAAGAAGAAAAAGAACAACGTACAAAGAAACAAAAAAAGTATATAAGAGACAATACAGATTACAAAAATAATTGTGTCTTTAGTTGGCAATCTAAGGATCAACAAGCCAGTAATTCCAATGGCGATCAATCCTCTATGGAGGTGTCAGGTAATTCTGAATATAGACCCTCTGTCCCAATCATCGTTCCACCCCCACCAAATAGAGGTGAACGAAATGGTTATGACAACACAAACCGGCCACCCTATCCAGTCTATTCACCTAACCCTCGCCACAATGGGTCTTATCAAACCCAAAATGGAAGGGGGAGAGGTAATAATAGAAATAGAGGTAGAGCAAAAAAGGAATCTACTACCTATCATGATCATTATGGACATGATCGATCCCCCAGACGTGAAGACCAATACCATGGTGACCACTACAACCAGCCCATATATCGAACCCCTGTCCAAACTAGAAATAGGTTCTCACCCCTTAGAGGTGGTAGACCGTATGACAGTCACAATTCACAATATCCCCAGGAAGATAGAGATTATGGACATTATAGTCGATCCCCTTATAATTATAATATGCCTAGACCATCTAACACACCGGGTTTTCACAGGGAACAAGAAAAACACAACAGAAACCCCGAACCAAGCGTGGCTCTAGAGGGGGGAGGCGGTCCAGGAAAAAGAAAACGAGTTTAAATTCCAGTGGGATATTTAACCTGAGTAATGCGACCCTTACTGACGCTGAACAAAAAGTTATGGACAAAGGACTCAAGTTTGTCCCCCCAAAAAAACTAAATAAGTTTTCGACATTTATCGATGTCCAGAAATTCATACGTAAAATAAACATACAGCGATATATTCTGTCTAATCCCAGTAGACATATAGTGCCCAATAATTCTGGACACACTGTGCACTCTGGCCTCGCTAACCCTTCCCTCTTCAATCCCCCATGTCCTGTCGCCCCATCGGTCAAAGTGTTTAGAGACTTGGTCTTAAAAGACCTCGATGCTCTCCCTAATAAAGTGATTCACTCGGACCCTGATATCAAAATTGGATTGAAAACCCTGTGTGAGCGCAAAGACCTAATAATTCGGCCTGCCGATAAAGGGGGTGGCATAGTCATCTTAGACAAAGAGGCATACCATTCAGAAATGACACGAATTCTCAGTGACACTGATACGTATTGCCTGTTGCCAACTAATCCCACACGGGAATTTAAACGGACACTTATAGATTTAGTTGATACAGGTTCACACCTTGGGATCCTTGATAAAAAAGAAAAGAGTTTTCTGATCCCTGTATCACCCCGTATTCCTATCATATATTACCTTCCCAAGGTACATAAGAGTGTCACCCAACCCCCTGGCAGACCGATAGTCAGTGGCATTGATTCCATTACCAGCAGGATAGGGAAATACATCGATTTTTATCTTCAACCACTAGTTAGGGCGACACCCTCGTATCTTAAAGATACTAGACATACCATCTCGAAATTGCAACAAGTGTCACACAGGAATGATATGCTACTGGTCACTGCAGACGTTACGTCACTTTATACCTGTATTCCCCATGATCTCGGTTTAAAGGCAGTGGATACTTTTCTTGGTAGGAGTGGTACCGTTTCAAACACCCATAGGAGATATATTATGGACCTGTTATTATATGCTACCAAACACAATTACTTTTGGTACAATGGCCAGTATTATCTTCAAACTAGAGGTGTCGCGATGGGCGCCAAATTCGCCCCTAGTTTGGCCAATTTATTTATGGCCAAATGGGAGGAGGATGTCGTCTACACCCTGGACCCTCCACAGTTAGTGATGTGGTCCAGGTACATTGACGACATCCTCCTCCTATGGAAGGGCTCCACGGACTCCCTTGACCAGTTTATGGCACAGCTTAACGACAATAATATAGGAATAGAGCTTACGTATGAAGCCAGCCGATCTACCATTCATTTTCTTGATCTAGAGATCAGTATATGTGGTGATCGATTTGTGACCAAGACGTTTTTTAAAGCTACCGACCGGAATGGCTACATTCCGGTCGACAGCTGCCATCACGCTTCTTGGCTCAAATCAGTGCCTCGCAGTCAACTTATGAGGATCAGACGTAACTGCTCACAGGTGTCCGATTTTCTGGAGCAGGCTGAAACACTTAAAGTGAGATTTCTTGATAAAGGATATGACCTTGCCCATATTGATGATGAGATCAAAAAAGTGTCCTCAATTGATCGTGAGACTCTATTAACAGAAAGACCTCCCACTGCCAAGGAAAATAAACATAAATGGTCGTTTCTTACCGACTTTTCTGTTCAGCACAAGCAAATCAAAAATATCATACATAAGCATTGGGGAGTGCTAAAAAATGATCAGGTTTTGAATTCTATCCTCCCTGATCGTGGGGGAGTGATTTACAGAGGCGCTCCATCCCTAAGAGGTAGAATCGCACCAAACATCATAAATCCTCCATGCCCTCCCACTTTCTTTCATGATATGAAGGGATTCTTTCCATGTCGAAAGTGTAATGTGTGCAAAAACAACTCTTTTAACAGAAAACGTGAGAATTTTGTATCAACCCACACCGGTAGGCAGTATAAGATGAAGTGTTTTGCTACATGCCACACGAGGTATATTGTCTACCTTATTACTTGTCCTTGTGGCAAACAATATATTGGTCGTACCATCCGTACATTTGCAATTAGAGTCAATGAACACATTGCGGCCATTAGGGCTGGTCGCACCAATCACAGTGTTCCAAAACATTTTCTTTTTCATCACAGTAAAAATCCGGCTGGTTCAACCTTTCAGGTTATAGATAAGTTTGTACCGCACTGGAGAGGCGAATCCAGTGTACGTGGAGTGTCAAAATTAGAAACTTTTTGGATACATCAGATGAAATGTTATGTCCCATTCGGGCTCAATATCGAGTGGGACATAAATGCGTTCATCAATCGCTCCTAACCTTGTTTACTTGTCATGGTTTGCCCTTAAGATGGGGTAATCTTACAATTTGTTATTATCAATACATGGATCTTTCTGCTGGGTGGGTGTAGATCTACACTTCTCCTCTTTTCATTGTATTTGTGAGGTATTCTCCAACACCATATGGAAGTAGACCCTCTAGTTGTGTTGAGGACTTATTTGCTCTTATATTTTGTGGCCTTATTTTTTTATCCACCATTGGAATCGTAATCTGTATCTGATCAATTTGGTACTGTAATTCACCTACCTCAATGTGTCAAGGTTGTATATCACTTTTGTACCCCATGACACATTGATATTAATAACTAATGTTTGTCATGATGGTATGTGATCTGATGGGGAGTCTACCAGGAGTTCTTATCCCATCATAATGTGATGTCATTTGACTGTTTCTATGCTTTACCATAATGTGATGTTATTTGAATTTTTTTGTATGGAATATCTATGGAGATCTGGGTGATTTATTGTGAACAGCCTAGCCATGGTTCCCTTTTCTTAGTATTATCACATTAATATTTAGTTATATCATTATATATTTTTATTTCTTAACGGACTGATTTAAATTTACATATTTAGAATGCCGATGATTGGCCGTTTCTAAAATTTCTACACCAAAATTTTTACACCAATGTCACTCAGATATCGGTTCAGGCCGCATTCATTTATGCAGTCCTTACATTAATATTTTTATATTTTCACTACACGAGATAGTATTTTACACAAATGTCTCTATGTACGGCACCGGCACACTTTTTTTAATTTTTATGGGCCTAAAATCAAAGGATGCTGATCCAATGAGGCCGCACACTTGTATGCGTCACCCCTTTCACTTCTTTGGTTGAGGTACCACCACGTGGGTGTTGTTTGTGTCTGACGTGATTGTTGGCCCGCCTTCTGAGCTTAATGTGAGTTCAACTGTATTGGCCAGTCCCTATTAGACGCCCTATTCGCATGTCTGCGTGCCTCCTTCACGTCAAGCTTTCCACTATGTAACGCTTTCGAGTCACATGACTCTATCACGTTGCGCTCACGTGACATTGTTGTGTCACATGTCTTCTCTTGTCCTTGGTGATAGGTGTAGGCCCTATCTCTTTGATTTGGTGCTTCAGCGTCACGTGACCCTAACACGTGGTGTTCACGTAGCGCCGTTATGTGACGTGCTCTGTGTTGGCCGCGCCGATTGGTGCTCCGTGTTGGCCGCGCCGATAGGTGGAGGCGTCGCCTGACACCCGTTCTGATGCTCTTCCTGTTGTGGTATGTCCTGGCGTTTCCGCGCGTTTTTTGCGCGCACTCATTGGTGATGACACTAACCGGCGTTATGAGACTACACTCCTATCACAACCGAACGCACATTTTGGCGCCAAAAGTCCCTACTCAGATAGGTTAGGACACCAACTTCGACCCATTGGTCCATTTTCCTTTCACCCTTTCACATTTATTCTTATTGTCTTAGCCTGCCAACATTGGCCGGCTCACCTTAAAGGTAAGGAGCGCCTTTCTTTGATTGGACGAATACTCGGCGGTCTGTTACTACTAGAGTTTTGTTTGCTAACCATAGGTTTAGTTTGAACCAATCACAGTGTAACTAACTCAGAAGGTCGCCATACCAGGAGTTGGGCTGTTCCCAATTAGTCATATTCAAGTGGTTACATCATATATAAATACAACGCACTATCAGTCTATTTGCAATGAGCCCCAGTTGATGTCTTTATCAGACGAAACGCGTCGGGAGAACCTTGCTTATATACCGACTCTAGTGCGTCTCAAGCTATTGGATTTGCTTTTAATACTACAATTTTTTATTGATATGTATTCCGGAAGCAGTTTTTAATAAATGGAGTCCTAACCTGGACTTTTTTACACTATGAGGAGGCCCTCTCTCTTCTTTTTTTCTTTATCCATATACCATCACGTGTTGAGTTGATCCGTGCACGTCCAGTGGAGGTCCGACAGTTGAATACGCCTTGGTGAACCACTGGTGTCTGGTGAGTGAGGAGTGACATCTTCGGTGAGCTCTACTCTAAGCATCAATCCAATATAGGCGCAAGCCTTAGGATATCGAGCCTGATTGACCCCCAACCATCGGTTAGAGGGTCCACCTGATGTGGTAAGCGTACCGTATTCCTTTACTTCTACTGGTTTGCAACTAAATCCAACATCAAGAGGATATTGGTTTCAAGCTTTCCCTTAAGAATACCATTCGATATCAGATCGATTATGGACTTTGTATACAATATAATTTATGTTTGCTAAGCCTGTTAGTGACGTTTTGTTTATAGACGCCCCTATTTATGGTGTGGCTATTCTCAGTTTCTAATATACCCATTTATGCGATCTATGTGGGTAAATGGTATGATTTCATAGATGTCCCTATGTGTGGTGTGTCCATTCACACTGTCTGACATACCCATTTATGTGATCTATGTGAGTAAAAGGAGTGACTTCCTATGTATGTATGATACTACCCTATATTACAGCATGAATACTTACGCAAAATCTCACTAATCCTAGTTTGAATACTTCACTTTAATTAGTCTTTATATCACTTGTTTTATACACTTAAGGAGATAATACTATCTCTTTACTGATTGGGGTGAGATCATCCTAATTTGCTTCTCTTGAGCACATAATTAGTATTTAGATTGCCATTATTGCCTGAGTTTGGGTGTCTGACTCTTACTGTTGGCTATATGGCTCACATTTGATTGTATACACACAATCTTATTTCCGTGAATCAGTATACTGTGTTGAGTGGATATACTAGCGTCACCATCCCCGTTCATGAGGATAGACTGGCGCGGTTGTCCCCACTGTATACATCTGATTGGGATGGGATTTGTTTGTTAAGCATTATATGTTTTGCACATGGTGCTCACTTGATTAAAGCTTCTCATTTTTTCACATTATACTAGAACAAACAGTAATGGCCGTGATTTTATAGTCTCGTCCTGAATGAGTGTTCTCACATGTTTTATTTAGCGCTACATTTTTTGTTTTTATATATTAGCAGCATAGGCCTCATCAACTAGTTTGTAAACATTCCTGATGGAATTTATTAATTTTTCTTAAAGGGATTTTACAATATCATAGCTCGTTGGATAAAATTTTATTACAGATTTCTTCATAGTGCTCGTTGTTCAAAATGACAATGTTCCCCCCTTTGTCTGAAGGTTTAATGGTGATTGAGGAATTGGAGGCAAGCAACTTGGGTGCACAGAGTGCCAGGTTCAGGGGTACGGTGCCAGGTTCAGGGGTACGCTGTGCACAGGGATTCAGGATTCAGATGTGCACTATGCACAGAGTGCCATGTTCAGGGGTGCGCTACACACAGAGTGCCATGTTCAGGAGTGCGCTACACACAGAGTGCCGGGTTCAGGGGTGCGCTACGCACAGAGTGCTGTGTTCAGGGGTGAGCTACGCACAGAGTGCCAGTTTTAGTGGTGTGATACGTACAGAGTGCTGGGTTCAGAGGTGGCTACGCACAGAGTGCCGGTTTCAGGGGTGCGCTGCATAGAGAGTGCAGGGTGTTTAGAGGTGCACACAGGGCCACTGATAGGGGGGACCACCGGTCCTCCTGTAGGAGGCCCAGCACACAGAAGGGCCCGGAAAGAAGGAGGATCAGTGGAGCAGAGAATGAAGCATGACAGAATGATGCCATGTGTGTTTCTCCCTCCAGCAACTGAAAGCCGGTTTCTCCCCCTCTCCCTTCCGTCGGCTTTCAGTTGCTGGTTGAGAGACACACATAGCAAGATTTAGGGGGTGCTGCGGTGGGTTGTGCCCAGACAGATTTCAGTTCTGCCCCCCAAGGAGGCCCTTCCGTGACTGATGTGCCTCCTTCCGGCGGGCGCTGAGCTCTTCCCCCCCCCCGTCCGCACTCACAGTGGGAAGAAGGAGACGGCAGCCTGGAGCACTGGGAGGAGAAGTGGCAGAGAGAAAAGAGCAAGGAGGAGCCGGAAGTGCGCTGTGTTTTGCTCTCGCCACCTGTCAAAACCCGCCACATTTCCTGCTGCCGGGAGGTGAGCAGCCCTTAGAGGAGATAGGGGTTGGTGTGTGTGTACAGTGCGATCTTCAGTTATGCCTTGTACACACAGTCGGACATTCCGACCACAAAATCCGTCAGATTTTTTCAGACGGATTTTGTTCTGAAACTTGTGTTGTACACACACGGTCGGACAAAGTTGTCGGAAAATCCGATCATTCCGAATGAGGTGAGGTATAAAATGTATGACGGGACTAAGTAGAGGCCAGTAGCCACTAGCTTTCATCTCCAAATTTCTAGTGAGCATGCGTGGCACTTTGTGCGTCGGAATTCTCTACACACGATTGGAAAAAGTCTGATCGGATTTTGTTGTCAGAAAATTTTCGATCCTGCTCTCAAATTTTTTCCGTCAGAAATTCCGATGGAAAAAGCCCGCTAGAGCCCACACACGATCGGATTTTCCAACAACATAATCCGATCAGACTTTTTCCATCGGAAAATCCGACCGTGTGTACGGGGCATAAGAGCGATCCTGTGCTGTATAGATGAACAGTGTTCTTCTGACAGGAGGCAAGAGCACAAGACAGCACACCTCCTCCTGGCTTTGTAGTGGCTTGTCCCTATAGGTTGGGGAGAGGGATGGGAGGCTATCTGTGCTGGGAAGTGTAATAGGGATTTGGTGAGGGGGATATGTGCTAGAAGATGAGGGTTTGGGGGGGGTTTGAGCCAGAAGATGGGGTGTTGTGCTGGGAAGGTAAATTAGAGGGGTTATGCTAGGAGGAGGGATTTCTGTGAATTTGTCCTAGGAGGGGGATTGAAGAAAGAAGATTTGTGCTGGGAGGGGAGATGGGGGGGGGGGTGGGTTATGTGCCAAAAGGTTGTGGGGGGAATTTGGGCTAATAGAAGTGATTGGGGGAATTTGGGGGAGAAGATTTGTGCTAGGATACAAAGTTTGAGAAGAAAGAGGACATGTGCTAGATAGGGTGATTTTTTGGGGTGTGTGAGACTTGTGTTAGTAGGAGGGATTCAGGTGGGATTTGAGCTGGGGGGTGGGATTGGGGAGGACAGATTTGTGGGAGGGGGATTTGAACTGGGATAGACTGATAGAATATGTGCATTATTGTTTTGGGAGAATTTTGGCTTGCAGGCCGAATTTATATTTTTTTATGTATTTCAGAATGTTTGTGTCCACTACTAATGATTTGCATGTATTTTTTGTGAAAATATAGTTTTGATATTTTTGCGGGGGGAGGAGCGTCAGGCCTTGGGTCCACAGGTACACAAATTCCAGGTATTTGAAAATTCCACATGGTGCCACATCAGCAGTATCTTTACCTCATTTAGTTTGGTTGAATATGTAACATATAAAGCAACATTACATTGCTTTTGTATACCAGACTTTACTCAAAGGTACATCTGAACCTTTCCATTGTTCATTGCCCATATTGTCTCTCCTTGGAATATTCCTTTTCTACAATGTAATGTTCTCTGTGATTTTTTATTATGGAATGTGTTTCTGTACCTTGTAATACTTTGAATATTTTGAATAAACATTTATTTGACTAAAATCACTTTTTTCTTTTGTAATATTTAGTTTCTTTTTGCTTTTGACAAGATTCTTTCATAAACGATTGTGGCTTTTTTGCTTTTTTGCACAGGTGCTTTTGTTTACCATACTTTACTCAACGGTACATCTGAGCCTTCCATTGTTGATTGCCCGTATTGTCTCTCCTTGGAATTTTACTTTACTACAATGTAATGTTCTCCATGATTTTTTACTACGGAATGTGTTTCTGTACTTTGTAATAATTTGAATAAACATTTACCGTATTTGACTAAAATAATTTTTTTCTGTCTATCTCTCCAATGCAGATTTTCCCTCACTTCCTGCAGGACATGAAGTGAAAATTATTTTGGCTTGACATCTGCTGTAAAATATATATTTTTTCTGCCTAGAGTTTAACTTTATCTGCTTGCTTCGCAGCATATGTATATAAACGGGGGTGGGTATACCAAGATTATGGCTGCAGTTTGCAGTTTCTAAAGACGGTGATTGTCTTTCATGTAGGAAAAGCCTAGGTGGCTTTACAGCCACCTTTTATTATTATTATTATTATTATTATTATACAGGATTTATATAGCGCCGACAGTTTACGCAGCGCTTTACAACTTGAGGGTAGACAGTACAAATACAATACACATTAATACAGTAGGAATCAGAGGACCCTGCTCCTTAGAGCTTACAATCTAAGAGGTAAGGTCAAGAGATAGAAGAGGTAATAACTGTGGCTGCCACGGCAGTCACGTAGTCCAAAAACTCCCGATTGCATGGAGCGATTAGGAGCTTATCGGTAAAGAGGGCGTGCTCTCAGCATAGGTGTATTGGGGACAATTAAGGCAAATATGCGCCCCCTCTGCGCTAAAGACCAGGCAACAAGAGGCCTCATATTTGCGTACAGGGTTTAAAAATTTAATTTTTATTAAACAAGAAGTTAAAATGTTGTATCCACATAAAACAAATGCAATCATGACCCAATTCTTACAGTCCTTAGTTTCATAGCGACTTTGAACTGATGAATCCTGGCATGTTTCACCCAAAGGGCTTCTTCAGGGGATGAATGAATAACTTGTATAGGGCTACATCGATTCAGGTCGCTTAATGTGTCAATGTGGGATGATGTATCCGCTAGGGGTTAAGGGATTCCTGGGGGTTACATATGTAACTTGAGTCTATAGTCAGAACTATTCAAAGATGTTCTCAATGAAGCCAAGCCAAAACGGACTACACGTGTCCACAGGAGGCATACAAGGACCAGAAAAATCTACTTCTAGAGATAACCACACGGAGACATAAGATTTTAACTGTGACCTCGTTTAGGGCACGGTAGTCCACACAGGGTCTGAGAGAATGGTCCTTCTTCTCTACAAAAAATATTCCTGCACCTGCAGGAGACGTAGACGGGCGGATAAACCCTTTTTTCAGGTTGTCATCTATATAGTCCTTTAATTTCCCTGCTCCACCTCTGTTAATGGAAAGACCCTACCGAAAGGAATCTTGGCCCCGGGAAGAAGTTCAATGGGACAGTCATAAGGCTATGGGGCCTATGGGGTGGCAGCACATCTGCCCTTTGTTTGCTAAACACATCCAGGTAAGCATGGTAGACTTCAGGGATGGACTGGCGTAGACCTGCCTCGTTTTCGAGGCAGAGCAGAGCAGAGGGTCCTGCGGGGACCAAGAAGCCGCAGGACCTTTGGCAGTAGGGAGAAGAAAAGGCCACCTCTCCTGTGGACCAGTTGATGACCGGGTTGTGTGCTTGCAGCCAGGGGATCCCTAGAATGACTGGAAACAAGGGGGAAGAAATTATGTCCAAACATAACAGTTCTTGATGTGACTCTGAGATCACTGTGTGCAGCGGGGCAGTCTCCTGAGTCACTGGGCCAGATTTGATGGTAGATCCATCTGCCAGGTGGACAGACAGGCCTTGTTTTCTCAGACGGAGAGGAATTCGATGCCGGGCAGCAAAAGCAGAGTCCATAAAGCAACTACAGGCACCAGAGTCAATGATAGCTGTGGTTTGTAGGGTCCTTCCTGAGAACTGGAAGGAGACAGAAAGGGCAAGATGAGATGAAACCCCGGTCACAGGATCCACATAACTGGAGAGGATAGTAGGGAACTTACGGAGTTTAGCCGGGCAGTTCCGGACATAATGACCAGGCTCTCCGCAATACAGGCACAGATTGTTGCTGCGGCGTCTCTGGCGTTCTGCTGGGGTGAGAGAAGGCCGCAGGAGTCCAAGTTGCATGGGTTCTGATGCTGAAGAGGGATGAGTAGGTTTAACAGGGGGAACAGTGCGGAAATGACTTGGACCCCTGGGGAGCATCCAGGTAGGTTTTGGGGACCCCAAAGTTCGTTCGGCCCTACGCTCCCGTAGGCGCCGGTCAATTTGGATGCTTAGGTCTATGAGGGAATTCAGGGTCTGGGGTACCCCCACTCTGGCGAGCTCGTCTTTGAGTGCGTCTGAGAGGCCCATGCGGAATTGGTGACGGAGGGCAGCATCGTTCCAGTCGGTGTCGGCACCCCAACGCCTGAACTCAGCCACATAGTCCTCTGCTGGTCTTCGACCCTGTTGGAGAGAACGTAAGGCGGCCTCCGCAGTGGTTGAGAGTTGGGGGTCCTCATAAAGCTGCGCCATGGCATCAAAAAAGGTGGAGAGACTGGTCAATGCTGCATCCTTTTGTTCCACGAGACGGTGGGCCCAGATTTGGGGATCCCCAGTCAATAGGGCTATCACAAAACCCACCTTGGTGGTCTCTAAAGAGAAAGTCCTGGGTTGCAGGGCAAAATGGAGTTCACAAGAGTTACGGAAAGTTCTGAAGCTACCACGGGCACCCGTAAATTTCTCTGGGGTAGGTACCTTGGGCTCAGGTGGTAGCATCACTATAGTCTGGGTAGGTGCAGGCCCCGTTGGGGGTATTGCTGGGTGAGGAGTTCCTTGGGTACTGGATGGACCAGACAGGGCCAGTACCCGTTCCTCCAGCCGGGTGTAACCCTGCTGGAGGTTCTTCACCGCTTCGGTCAGACCTGCCAGGTGTTGGCATAGCCCCTCCATGGCGGGGGCTCCCTGCTCGGGCTCAGACATGGCTGTCTGCTACTGTCACGTACCCGGTGGTGCGAGCCCGAGATTGCAGGGAGAGGCCTCCCTTGCGTCTCCCACTCCTGGTCCCCTGGTGTGGGAACAGGAGAGACAGGAGTGAGGAGGAGCACGGGTGCCTGGCAGGATCAACAGACCGGTGGGAAGGAAACAGGTTAGCTGAGCAGGCAGGATCTCTGAGAAGCAGGTTCACAGGTAAACTGGATAGCAGAGCTGGCAGGATCACAGGAAGCAGGCTCACAGGTAAACTGGATAGCGGAGCTGGCAGGATCACAGGAAGCAGGCTCACAGGTACACTGGATAGCGGAGTTGGCAGGATCACAGGAAGCAGGCTCACAGGTAAACTGGATAGCAGAGCTGGCAGGATCACAGGAAGCAGGCTCGCAGGTAAACTGGATAGCAGAGCTGGCAGGATCACAGGAAGCAGGCTCACAGGTAAACTGGATAGCAGAGCTGGCAGGATCACAGGAAGCAGGCTCACAGGTAAACTGGATAGCAGAGCTGGCAGGATCACAGGAAGCAGGCTCACAGGTAAACTGGATAGCAGAGCTGGCAGGATCACAGGAAGCAGGCTCACAGGTAAACTGGATAGCAGAGCTGGCAGGATCACAGGAAGCAGGCTCACAGGTAAACCGGATAGCGGAGCTGGCAGGATCACAGGAAGCAGGCTCACAGGTAAACTGGATAGCAGAGCTGGCAGGAACACAGGAAGCAGGCTCACAGGTAAACGGATAGCAGAGCTGGCAGGATCACAGGAAGCAGGCTCACAGGTAAACTGGATAGCAGAGCTGGCAGGATCACAGGAAGCAGGCTCACAGGTAAACTGGATAGCAGAGCTGGCAGGATCACAGGAAGCAGGCTCACAGGTAAACCGGATAGCGGAGCTGGCAGGATCACAGGAAGCAGGCTCACAGGTAAACTGGATAGCAGAGCTGGCAGGATCACAGGAAGCAGGCTCACAGGTAAACTGGATAGCGGAGCTGGCAGGATCACAGGAAGCAGG
This sequence comes from Lithobates sylvaticus, assembly GCA_028564925.1. Taxonomy (NCBI): domain Eukaryota; kingdom Metazoa; phylum Chordata; class Amphibia; order Anura; family Ranidae; genus Lithobates; species Lithobates sylvaticus. Next base: position 552,607,603 of record CM053027.1, read on the forward strand.
CTCACAGGTAAACTGGATAGCAGAGCTGGCAGGAACCGGACAACGGCTTGGCAAACAGGTTCACAGGTACACTTGGATAGCAGAGCTGACAGGAACCGGACAACGGCTTGGCAAACAGGTTCACAGGTAAGCTTGGATAGCAGAGCTGACAGGAACTGGACACAGGAAACGGAACCACGGACTGGACTGGAACCAACAGGTGAACAGGCTCGTTACAGAGGGTCAGACTGCAGACTGGACAAGGCTGAACAAGGAACCAAAGTTCATCAAAAGTCAGGTAATAGATCTGAACCAGGGCAGGGTACAATGGATCAGGCAGGAGGATGGTCACTGGAAGCCGGGGTCGGGTACAGGCAGAAAGCAGGATAGTCTTAATGGCAAGCCGGGTCAAAGGAACAGGTATAACAGGATCAGGTTTCACTTTACTACACCACAACGCTGTAGAGCAGACAGCAAAGACCGTCTGCTCAAGTCAGGCTTAAATAGGCCGGCTGGTGCTAACTACCGTCTCCCTGTGCGCGGTTGTGCACGTGCCCGCGCCCGGGCGCGCATGCGCATGCGCAATGGAATCTGAGGGCCAGGACGGCCCGGGTTTAGATTTCTGGCAGGATCTTCATGACATATCCCCTTAAAACAAATGCAATCATGACCCAATTCCTACAGTCCTTAGTTTCATAGCGACTTTGAACTGATGAATCCTGGCATGTTTCACCCAAAGGGCTTCTTCAGGGGATGAATGAATGAATGAATAACTTGTATAGGGCTACATATGCAAACTAAATAGATTCAGGTCGCTTTTGCCGCCTGTGTCAATGTGGAATGATGTATCCGCTAGGGGTTAAGGCATTCCTGGGGGTTACATATGTAACTTGAGTCTATAGTCAGAACTATTCAAAGATGTTCTCAATGAAGCCAAGCCAAAACGGACTACACGTGTCCACAGGAGGCATACAAGGACCATAAAAATCTACTTCTAGAGATAACCACACAGAGACATAAGATCCTCAACTGAAGGATACAGTGTATATAAGCATGAGACTCTTCAGTTTGCAATGTAAACCTGCCCACATGGCTTTGTGGCTTAATCTAAAAATCTTCCTCCCTCTTAATTTATTTTTTCAAAAAGGTTTCCATTTAGAAGATTTGTTTTGGATATATTTCCTCCGCCCATACATTAAAGGTATAGTCACTCTGGCATTTACTGTACAGGAAGGCCCGGCTTCAACGTAAGGAGCTCTCACAAGACTGTCAGCTCATGGTAGGTACAGCTCTGCTTTTATACAAGAATATCTATTTGTTTTGTTTGTTATTTTTAACAGCAGTTGGCCATGTTTATTTTCAGGAGGTTTTTATTAAATTTCAAACCCCTCTGGCGATTATTCAGCTTCAGCGTGTTCAATATAAGGAAACACGGAACCTTTACACTGATGCTACAGATAGATGGGCTGCCTCGGGCACATTTATCAGGAAAACCTCAATTTTCCAACAGGTGCCATACTCTGCAGACACATGAATAATCCTTGTTGTCTGACTCACCTTGTATCATGGCACCAGTTTATAGTAAATTCTTCACAAGCCAGCGTAGACACGGGTCTGCCTCCCTGAACGCTGTAGACAAGGCTCATTTGTCTTACTTTTGTATAACTGTACCTACATCAACTTTGATACTAACACCCATTACCGCTGTGCTATAAATGCCTGTTTAACAAAGAAGACATCAATTACGTTTTTTTTTTATAGAGGCTCCTAAAGCCACAAATCACCATTGCGTTAATTGGCCCTCATTTTCTGAAATATACATTGGATTGTGTGTCGGAATAATTCTATTCAGGCTGTCATTTAATGGCAACTTCTTAATTTTTATTAGCAGCCAGTATTACTCTTTGTCTTAGCTATGTGCACGGATTGTGCTCGCTGTTCATGCTCAGTCATGCTTTCAGGCTAATTTTGGTGATGTGCGGTATAGACATAAAGAGACATATTCAAGGTCGTAAGATGCTGGCATATGCTTGACATATGGTCTGTGGGTAAATGTATTCACTAATGCCTACCGTTCCACTTTTCACATGACTAGAGAGAAGATTGAGATGGAGAGGTTAGCTTATATAGATAAAATAAAGAGGCATAGCTATAGAGAGATCACTCATTTTCCCCAGAGCTTAGTAAATTTGGTAAAGCTCTGCTGATTTCCATCATCCAATCATGTGCAAAATTTTTTTTTTTTATCCTTGCACCTTATTGGGTATTCTTTACAACATAAAGCTTCAACACATTCACTAAGCTCTAGGTAAAATGAGTGCAGTAAGGTGCAAGGATAATAAAAAAAAAAAACAGCATTTTTGCTTAACCACTTTCCGACCGCTGCACGCCGATATACGTCGGCACAATGGCAGCGATGGGCAAATGGGCGTACCTGTATGTCCCCTTTAAGAGGTGGGGATAGCAGGTGCGCCGGCCGCGTACAGCGTCACCGTGCCCACGGGACCAGGTGACTCCATGTCCACCGGTCTCCCGGCGATCGCGTCACGGAGCCGCAGAACGGGCACGTGCCTATGTAAATAAGGCGTTTCCCTGTTCTGGCTTGTGTCATGACAGAGATCACTGCTCCCTGTCATCGGGAGCAGTGATCGCTGTCATGTGACTTGCAGCCCACCCCCCCACAGTTAGAATCACTCCCTAGGACACACTTTACCCCTTCATCGCCCCTAGTGGTTAACCCCTTCACTGCCAGTGTAATTTACACAGTAATCAGTGCATTTTTAAAGCACTGATCGCTGTATAAATGACAATGGTCCCAAAATAGTGTCAAAAGTGTCTGATGTGTCTGCCATAATGTCGCAGTCCTGATAAAAATTTGCAGATCGTTGCCATTACTAAAAAAAAAAACTAAAAAAATGAAAATGCCATAAAACTATCCCATATTTTGTAGACGCTATAACGTTTGCGCAAACCAATCAATATACACTTATTTCAGCAGCGCTAAAAAAAAAATGAATTATTAATAAAGAATCAGTAATCTATAAATCTAAATAAAATCGAAGTTCAAAAGCAGTCTTTTGCATGCAGTGGTTCATAAATGCTTCATCAGCTGCTTAAACATTCGATCATTAATGTGTCTAGTGCTTGTGCTCCCTATAGGAACTGCACTCACCAGATTGTAGATCGATCAAAGCCTCTTAGTATATATGGGGTGACAACGATCACTGCCAGATGAACATCTGTCCAATCCTTACTACACGATCAGCCATTATGTAGACAGACACTCGACATCCACTAATTCAGCAGGATCCAATCAGCTGGAAGCTTACAAGCTTGACTGCAGTCCTTGTAAGCTTGTAAGCTTCCAGCTGATCGAATGTTTAAACAGCTGATGAAGCATTTATGAACCGCTACATGCAAAAGACTGTTTTTGAACTTCGATTTTATTTGGATTTATAGATTATTGATTCTTTATTAATAATTAAAAAATGTTTTTTTAGCGCTGCTAAAGTTCGATAGACAATTTTTTTGATTTTATTGGAATAAGAGTTTTAATTGCTTCCTTTTTAGAAATGTTTAGTTATATTATAGCAGCTGCTTCTCTAGTATAATAATTTTCCTAAGCGCCGGATAAGTGATCCTTTGAGAACTTCTTGTTGTGAATATACGCTTATTGCAATTTTTTTACCAAAAATATGTAAAAGAATACATATCGGCCTAAACTGAGGAAAAAAATGTTTTTTTTATATATTTTTGGGGGATATTTATTTTAGCATAAAGTAAAAAATTCTTTTTTTTTTCAAAATTGGCGCTCTTTTTTTGTTTATAGCGCAAAAAAGAAAAAACGCGGAGGTGATCAAATACCACCAAAAGAAAGCTTTATTTGTGGGAAAAAAAGGACGTCAATTTTGTGTGGGTGCCACATCGCACGACCGCGCAATTGTCAGTTAAAGCAACGAAGTGCCGAATCGCAAAAAGTGCTCTGGTCAGGAAGGGGGTAAAATCTTCCGGGGCTGAAGCGGTTAAACATGATCTGATGATGGAAATCAGCAGAGCCTCACCATATTTACTAAAATCTGGGGAAAATGAGTCAGAAACAGAATCAGAAAAATTATTGTCATTTTACAATAACAATCATAAAATGAAACAGAGTTGTAGCTCCCTCACATTAAAAAAAGAAATTCCACGGCCAGCATAAAAACACTTAGAGAAAGAGAGGAGGCTCTTATAGCAAAAAAAAAATCTTAAGATTCTTTATTATTAAAACAAGCACTCACATTTTTCGTGTGTCTCATCTGACATAAATATTCAAACTTCAACAAGAAGCTTGGTTTGCCTCCAGCCAAAAGCTCCAAGCCGCTAGCACAATCACAGCATGTGTGGTGACGTTACGTCCAAACCCCGCCCTACACGTTTCGTCATCGGAGGCTCTATATTCACAGCTATTTTTACTATACAGACCCCCAAACAAGAAAAACTGGACTATAGTGAGTCTTTTGACTCATCTTAACATCTCATGCATCCTTACCTCTAAAACTCTCTTGCAGAATTTTGTCACAAGCATCCAGAGGTGGACAGAAAAGGGAAACAAAATAAGAAACCATGCTCATAAGTTAGTAGGCTCCTGCCTAAATTGGTCCTAGTATGTGTACATATGAATGTGAGTTATGGATTGTAACAACTTGAGGGCAGAGACTGATTTGAATGTAAATATACTTTATATGTACAGGCATACCCCACTTTTAAGTACACAATGGGGTTTATTTACTAAAGCTAGAAAGTGCAGAAGTGAGCCTGATTTTGCACTTTCCAGCTTTAGTAAATAAACCCCATTGTGTACTTAAAAATGGGGTATGCCTGAAAATCGCTGCATAAAAAGTTGGTGCTATGTAATTACCTGTAATAAATAAAAAAAAGCAAATTATCAAAGCATATTGAGGTTTGGCTGCCATAGGCCCTCCAATAATAAATACAACTATGGCTTCATGCTGTTTTTATTTAATCTGTTAAATTTGGAGTCAGCAAGCAAAATGGCTGTTTCCTTGTCTAAGCGATCTTCAAAACTTGGCATCCACATTTTGCTTATTTTATTACCGGCTTTATTTACTGCTTTTTCACACTTCAGTGTCTCTTAATTGAATTTGAAAGATTCAGTGCTGGATTTAATTCGTAGTAAGTGCACCATAAACTAAAAATGTCGACTTCTAGCAATTCAAGAGCAATTTATGTTCCTGTTTTTATTTTATTTCACATTTGTCAACAATGTTATTTATTGTCATCTGCGGCCAATAAGCCTCATATGTTCAAATTTGTTGTTGGCATACGCACTAAAACAAATGTTTATAATAATTTTTGTTACTTCTGGGAAATTCCTTTTGGTGTGGCATGCTTGCATATGGAGCAGTTTTTTCCCGTACAATATCTGGAAACCTTTTGTGATTTAAGAATCCTGACTTTAAAGCCAAAATCCTTAATTAAAAAAAAAAAATTATCTGATATTTTATTTTGTTATTTTAAAGTTAAACTCCAGGCTAATGTAAAATACACAAATAACGGCAGCTCTGTATACTGTACAGCAGAAACTAGATTGGAGGAGGCAGCAAAGAAGCTGGTCAATTGTGCTGCAGTGCTCATGTGCTAACAGGAGGACATGCTGATGGGAGGGGAGAGCATTGTGCCAGTGAGATGAGTCCTTCAACCTGTTGTTCAATCTTCATGGAAATTGTCTCTGCTGTCACCTTGTTAAATAGGGCTGCTGTGCCCTTGAAACATCTGTGGTTTCTTGTTGCTTATGTGAACTTTAGTAAATTCTGTCATTTGAATCATCAGTTTGGTGTGTTGACTTTCCTTCAGTAGTTTATATTATTGTCATTTTATGCCAGAGAGTGTTTCTTAACCACTTCAGCCCCAGATCAGTTGGCAGCCAAAGGACCAGGCCCCTTTTTGCGATTCGGCACTGCGTCGCTTTAACTGACAATTGCGCGATCGTGCGACGTGGCTCCAAAACAAAATTGGCGTCCTTTTTTTCCCACAAATAGAGCTTTCTTTTGGTGGTATTTGATCGCCCCTGCGGTTTTTATTTTTTGCGCTATAAACTAAAATAGAGCGACAATTTTGAAAAAAATGCAATATTTTTTGCTTTTTGCTATAATAAATATCCCCAAAAAATATATAAAAAAACTTATTTTTTCCTCAGTTTAGGCCGATACGTATTCTTCTACATATTTTTGGTAAAAAAAAATCGCAATTAGCGATTATTGATTGGTTTGCGCAAAAGTTATAGCGTTTACAAAATAGGGGATAGTTTTATAGCATTTTTATTAATATTTTTTTTTTACTAGTAATGGCGGCGATCAGCGATTTTTTATTGTGACTGCGACATTATGGCGGACACATCGGACATTTTTGACACATTTTTGGGACCATTGTCATTTATACAGCAATCAATGCTATTTAAATGCATTGATTCCTGTATAAATGACAGTTGTAGTGAAAGAGTTAACCACTAGGGGGAGGGGAGGGGTTATGGGCTCTGACGTGTGTGTGTTTTTTTACATTAGGGGGCGGGGCTGACGTCTGACATCATTGATCGGCTTTCCCGATGACCGGGAACAGCCAATCAATGACAGGCAGAGTAGGAAGCGCGGGGAGAGGTTTGTTTACACAAACCTCTCCCCGTTCCTCAGCTCCGTAACCCGATCGCGGGACACCAGCGGCGATCGGGTCCGCTGGTCCCGCGGCCGGGGTCACGGAGCTCCCGACCGGGTCACGAGAGCGCCGCTGGCGGCGTGCGACCCACGGGCAGGCATTTAAAGGGCCACGTACAGGTACGTGGTTTTGCCTGCCCGTGCCATTCTGCTGACGTATATATGCAGTGGGCGGTCGGGAAGCGGTTAATTAATGTCCTATAAGGAGAGGGCAAGAAAGGACACTGGGACAGGAAAACACAGATGGCAATAAAAACATTGTCAGAGATTTTAACCCAACCCACTCAACTAGAACAAAAAAGTTTGGGGTGTAGTTGGGCTTTAATCACTTCAGCCCCGTAAGGATTTGCCCCCTTGATGACCAGTCCATTTTTTGCAATACGGCACTGCGTTGCTTTAACTGACAATTGCACGGTCGTATGATGCTGTACCGTAACAAACTTTCCACACTAATAGAGCTTTCTTTTGGTGGTATTTGATCACATCTGCGGTATTTATTTTTTGCACTATAAACAAAAAAATAGCGAAAATTTTGAAAAAAAAGCAATATTTTTTTTACTATAATAAATATCCCCAAAAAAATAAAGAAAATAATTTCTTCCTTAGTTTAGGCAGATATATTTTCTTCTACATATTTTTGGTATAAAAAAAATGCAATAAGCGTATATTGATTGCTTTGTGCAAAAGTTATAGCGTCTACAAAATAGGGAATAGATTTATGGCATTTTTATTATTATTAAGATTTTTTTAATAGTAATGGCGGCGATCTGCAATTTTTATCGGGACTGCGACATTGCGGCAGACAGATTGGACACATTTTTGGGACCATTGACATTTATACAGCGATCAGTGCTATAAAAATTCACTCCTCCCCCTCCTCTGCTGTCCAAAGGTGTCCCCTGTACTCATTCATCCAGAGAGGGGGCTGTCTAATACAGGAGGTATGTTACTGACCTGATTCCAGTAATGATCTGGCAACCAGATCAAAATTCCAGCTCTGCTGGATCAGTTCCAGAAAGTTCCCAGTTATGATCATTATAAATGATAACAACTATTTGTGTATTTTATATAGGAGTTTATGCACTGAAAAAAGTTATAACCTAAAGCACCTCTTTATAATTCTTATAGTTAGGTCAACTTTCCTTTTACTTTTGGGTATTGTTCATCGTAAACCATAAAACAATGTTGTGGTTATTTACATAAAAGCTGGGGGCACATATTTTTCTACCCTCCTGCCGCCAAGAAATGTAGGACAAGTGGGACTGACAATAAAGACTTTGCTGCATTTGCAAAATGTGACTCTAAAAAGCAGATAAGCAATAGTGTCACATTTGTAGTGTTGGTGAATAATATTTTCCCCTTCCACAATACCCTGGGGACTTAGCATCAGCATTAGAGAACTGTTAGTTTTATCAGTAATCTCCCCGCAGAACATTTGGGATTTTCCACCTCTTTTGAAATCACACATTTGGATTTTTTGCATGTTTAATTATGTGATTAGATGCTAAATTCAATTTAGTCATGCCCTGAATCCTCCAAGCATGTTCAGTCAACACGGAACGCACTTTTAAATATTTACCAAGGCTGTAAAGAATGTATCTCATTACATGTACACAGGCTATAAAATAAAACACTGTAGAAAGTTATTAACACTTAAAGTGGAGGGCCACCCTGAAAAAAAAACTTGATAAAAATGTTAATAAAAATGTAAAATGGAAAAAAATATATATATATATTTTTTACTTACTAGAAATGGCTGTTGCTAGGCAGATCGTCCTAAACTGCCTCTTCCTGTTCCGCGGAGCTGTTCTGTCTTCTGCTCCTAGCGCCGTCTTCTAGTGAATGAGGCGCGTGTGTTATGGGAACTGTGTGTCCCACAACACATAGCGTTCCCCATTCACAAAGCCCCGCCGACGTCGCATGCGCAGTAGGCCGCGCGACGACTCGCGCATGCGCAGTAGGCCGCGCGACGACTCGCGCATGCGCAGTAGGAAACGGGCAGTGAAGCCGTAGTCTTCGCTGCCCGTTTCCATTACTGAGGATGGTAGCGCTGGGACCGGAGCGCCGAGGGACATCTCGGCCTCCACGACCAACATCGCGGGCGCCCTGGGAGGGTAAGTGTACTTATTAAAAGTCAGCAGCGACTTTTTTTTTAGCTGCTGACTCTTAATTTCAAAATTAATGTTTTGTGTTTTTTTTTTTTTTAATACTTAGGGGTCTATTTCTAAAACATAAGTTGTGCAAATGTCAGAATCGTTTGTGCAAGCTGAACGAAATGGCACTGTGATTTTTCTAAGAGTTGAATTGTTTCATCAGCTCCATCTAGTGGCCAAAATGCAGTATAGTCTTCTCATTGAAGTATTTCAGAAAACTATAAGGCATTTTGGCCACTAGATGGAGCTGATGATACAGACATTAATCTTAAAAAATGACAGTAACATTTAGTTCTGTTTGCATTATTACTTTTAACATTTGTGCAATTAATGTTTTTAACATAATGTCTTTATTTTTTATTTACTTGAGTCCACTGCCACATGACTCACAATGGCAATTTCGGTAGTGGAAACTGCTGAACCATCGCTGCAATCTACATTAGTCAACTGGTTTGTTCACTGACCCTCTTATCATGACATTAAAATGCTGCCACTTTAGTCTTTAGGACTGTGAGGACCCTGCTAATGGACTCTTCTTATAATCAATGGGAACCATCCGTGTTACCAGGGAGCAATATAGTGGGCTCCCACCCCACAAACCTAAAGAAAGAAGACTAGGAACCTGTCATATGACTATGGATTTAGGTAAGAACTTTGGGCATTTAGGCAAGTTTAAAAAAAAGAAAAGAAAAATTCGATATTAGGTGGTGTTTTTTTTTTTATTTTTTTTATTGAAGATCAGCTTTAACCACTTGCCTAATGGGCAATTTTACCCCCTTCCTAATTTTCAGCACTGTTGTACTTTGAATGACAATTCCGCGGTCATGCAACACTGTCCCCAAACTACATTTTTATAATTTTTTTCACACAGAGTTTTCTTTTGGTGGTATTGAATAACCACTGGGTTTTTTATTTTTTGCTACTTAAACGAATAAACACCAAACATTTTGAAAAATAAACAAAAAAATGTTTTCATAGTTTGTTATAAAATTTTGAAAACAGGTACATTTTTCCTTCACTGATGTGCACTGATGGGCACTATTATGCTGCACTGATGGGCACTGATGAGGTGGCACAGATGAGGCGGTACTGATGGGCATTTATGAGGCTGCACTGATAGACAGCACTGATGGGCACTGATAGGTGGCACTGATGGGCACTGATAGGTGGCACTGATGGGCACTTATAGGTGGCACTAATGGGCACTGATAGGTGGAACTAATGGGTACTGGTAGGCACCACTGATAGGTGACACTGATTAGGAGGCACTGATGGGCAGCACTGGTGGGCACAGATGGGCAGAACTGGTGGGCACTGTTGGAACTGCACTGATAATCAGTAGATGTCCCTTTAACGCAAGCCAGTTATCAGCCCCCTTCTCCCTTCCTCGCGCTGTCAGCACTTCCTTCCCCGTCTCCTAATTGTGCCACTGCAATGTCATCCGTCACAATGGCTTGCAATGGAGGATCGAAAGTGGCTATATTGACACAAACTGCACAGCCCATAGCTCCCAACTGTCCCTAATTTTAAAGGGACTGTGCCTAATTTTGAGGGACTGTCCCTGATTTCGAGGGACTGTCCCTGATTTGGAACAAAGTCTCTCTGTCCTTCTTTTTTCCTCATTTGTCCCTCATGTTGGTCTGATCTATATAGTTGTATATAAAATTCACTTTTTATCTTTTTTTCAATTTCAATTTCTCAGATGCTGCATTTGTACATTTTAAAAGCCAATATAAAGGAATAATAGTGGTTAAAAAAGCACTTGTGGGTTTAACTACCGTATTTATCGGCCTATAACACGCACTTTTTTCCCCTTAAAATCAGGGGAAAATCGTGGGTGCATGTTATACGCCGATCTCCGCTGATTGTGAGTGGAGCAAGCGTCGCCAACATACACATAGCCGAGTGTACTCGACTAGGCCCTGTGTTATGTCCATCATAGGGGCGGGACTGCGAGAGGAGCCGATCCGAGTACATTCGGCTTTGTTTATGTCGGCGGCGCTCCCTCCTCTCTCCGCTCTCCGGCTATCGGCTCCGCTACCGATTTTACGTTTAGGAAACACGCCCTGAGAAATACCATGGAGAGCGTACATACATTTAGACATGGTGTGGCTGCAAAGAGGTTGTAGAAAATAAGAAGTAAGATGCAATAAAGCATTTGAAAAAAGATTTAAAAAAAATGGTAATGGATAGTGACAAACTTAATGTTATTCTGCTAGGATTTAAATCTACTTTAATTGCTGTATAGGCACTTTTCTTCTGTTTTCATTAGTTATTCACTTACCAACCTGACATCCATGCTAACTGGAATAATTTGCTTTTTAAAGTCAAATATATATACATATGTAGCACCCTCATCCTAAAATAGGGTTACAGGTAAATTTAATTATGTTGGATGGTAGCCACCCTGGCTAATTTGTAGTGTTTAGAGGTCAAATGGCTTCCCTCCTAATCCTGTTTAGTTGTGGTCTCTCCCTTTTGTCAGTAGGTGGTGCTGTTGCCTTTGACATTTAAATGATGAGCTACAGTGAGTTCAGGTTATGGATAAACATACCTCTCTCAGCCAATAATATTTGCTGCTATGAATGTTGAGAAAAGGTATTTATTTGGGAGAAGTCAGGTAATCAGGGTTAGTCTTCCCATGCGGCCTGGATGGCGGTGTGTGAAACAGCTCCTGGCTGCTAGGCCTGAAGCCTGAGGCCTATCCGAGTGTCTAAGGTTCTTCTGAGAAAAGCCTGCTCAATATCCGGAAACAAATTCTGAGAGGGATGGAGTTCTATGGAAGCACCAGAGGTCACTCTTCGTGGACCGGGGATCCATGATGTGGCTGGGAGAGCTTCAAGAGAGAACTCATCCAAATAATTCAGTATGATGCAGTGAGTAAAGCTCAGTTACTATAAGAGACTGCCTATCCTACAAAGTACAGATGTGCTGGTTCAGCTTAAAGGTTCTTTTCCTGTACTGCTGTCTACCTTATCTCACCTATTTTTGTCTAAGGAGTCTGCCAATCTGCCCATTTGCTGATCGTTACTAAGAGTATTTTGTGCCCTATCCCCTCTCTCCCACATTTTTCCTGTTTGAGAAATAAACTTCTCTCTTGTTTAAGCATAAAAGTGACTGGTGCCCAACTTTCTTTCTTGTTCATTGCCCACTATGCCTAGTAACATGCACCCTGAGTAAGTATCTCAGCCCTCCTTACTTCTGGTAGTCACCACCAGGCTCCTGGAAAATGAGGGTAGGCGCTACACATATACTGTATATAATGTAGTATATGTGACTATAGTCAGCTTAAAGTAAAATGCTAGTCAGAATAGAAAACCTCATGTGAGTGAGGGGTGCATTAGTACATTCATTCAGGATGATACTTTCTTTGCCCTGAGCTTAATTTGCTACTATCCCGTTTACATATTTAATAATGAATGAGTTTCCTTGTCCCTTTACAAATAATTATTGTGCTCTCTGCTTTATGGTGCAAATCAGTAACTATGCACTGCTGCTCATTTATTCTCAGCAAACATGACCACAATACTGTTTCCTGGTGACCTTTCCTGTGATTGATTTTATTTTAACAGTCTCTAAGCAGGCTTTTGATGCTGCACCTATTGTAGGTGTGCTACTTTAACTAACTAACTGACAGGGTAATAAGCGTAGCTGAAACAACTGTTCAACAAAAATGTGTGGATAAGGAGAACCAGGGGCTTACTTATATCTTTATTATACAAAATGTATATAGCACTAACAGTTTGAGCTACCCTTTACAAAATAAAGGGAGACAGTACAGATACAATGCAATGCAAGATAAACAGATAAGGAGGGTCCTGCCCCTGAAAGCTTTTAAAAGACAGGGGCAAGTGATACAAAAGATAATAACTGTTTAGGGATGTGTTGATATGTAAAATTTCAGTCGCTAGTTAGAGACGGGATAGGCTTCCCTAAAGAGATGGGTTTTAACCTGTAGCTGACCGCCCACTGTCAAATGACGGCGGGACGGTGCAGCTCTTGTGGCGGGCCGCCGTCATATGACGGCGCTCGCTTTTTGGCCACTAGGGGGCGCGCTCGCGCCACGGGAGGCGTGCGCGCGTGCCCTGTGCGTAGCTGGGAAGCCGATGCACGTGCCCGGCGGCCGCGATGTCTGCCAGGCACCCGCAATTGCCCGGTAATTGAGCAGGACGTGGATCTGTGTGTGTAAACACACAGATCCACGTCCTGTCAGAGGAGAGGAGACCGATGGTGTGTCCCTTGTACATAGGGACACCGATCGGTCCCCTCCCCCAGTCAGTTCCCTCCCCCCACAGTTAGAATCACTCATATAGGGAACATATTAACCCCTGCAGTGCCCCCTAGTCTTAACCCCTTCCCTGCCATTCACATTTATACAGTAATCAATGCATTTTTATAGCACGGATCGCTGTATAAATGTGAATGGTCCCAAAAATGTGTCAAAAGTGTCCGATATGTCCGCCGCAATGTCGCAGTCACGATAAAAATCGCAAATCGCCGCCATTACTAGTAAAAAAAAAATAATAATAAAAATGCTATAAATCTATCCCCTATTTTGTAGACGCTATAACTTTTGCGCAAACCAATCAATAGACGCTTATTGCGATTTTTTTTTTTACCAAAAATATGTAGAAGAATACGTATCGGTCTAAACTGAGGAAAAAATTTGTTTAAAAAAAAAAAAAAAAATTGGATATTTATTATAATAAAAAGTTAAAAATATTGTGTTTTTTCAAACTTGTCCCTCTTAATTTGTTTATAGCGCAAGAAATAAAAACCGCAGAGGTGATCAAAAATGTTATTTGGGTACATCCTTGCATGACCGCGCGCGCAATTGTCATTCAAAATGCGACAGCGCTGAAAGCTGAAAAATGGCTTGGTCAGGAAGGGGGTGTTCGTACCTGGTAGGCAAGTGGTTAATGGAATGCCTAAAGGTGGACAGGAGATAGCTAGGCAGATTGGGATAAGGAGCCTTAGGAAGTCCTGGGAGGCAAGTATTCTGGAGAGCTGGAAGTCTTGGCAGGAGTGAAGAGGGTGGTTTGCAGTGGTGGCCAGTCCATAAGGGGTGCAGGGGGGCCTCCCCCCCAATCCATGCGAGAAAGTTGGTGGATACTGAACAGTTGGTAAGGTAAATGTGTCTGGGAGCAGCTTTCATGATAAACGACTGAAGGATAACCTATTTAACCTCCCTGGCGGTAATCCCGAGTCTGGCTCGGGTTGAGTTTTTTCTACCAGGAGCAGGTAACCCCGAGCCAGACTCGGGCTTGCGTTGCAGGATACAGGGGAAGTTACTTACCTTATCCCCTGGATCCTGCGATGTCTCCCCGCTGTGTGTGCGAGCCGTCCGCTCGCTCAAATCACACAGTGCCCGAGTGCCGCTGATCTCCGTTCCCTGCGACGTTCCGACGCACGGGAGCAGAGATCGGCGCCAAATTCAAAAAAGTTTAAAAACACACAACACATACAGTACTGTAATCTTACAGATTACAGTACTGTATACAAAAAATACACATCCCCTTTGTCCCTAGTGGTCTGCCCAGTGCCCTGCATGTCATTTTATATAATAAAAATATTTTTTTTCTGCCTGGAAACTGGAGATTGTCCATAGCAACCAAAAAGTGTCCCTTTATGTCAAAAGTGGTTTTAGACCAGCTAGAAAACACAGATAAAAAATTAGAATCACAATTTATCATCAAACAATAAATTTAATGACAGCGACTATTCTGCAACTGAGCAAATGTCAGTGTTTTTGATTTGATTACATTATTGAATCATTTTTATATATATTTTTATTATATTATAATTTATGATTTTGTGTTTCAAACTTTATCATACCCGGGATGTCTACTAGACTCTGGTTCGGACAGATTTAAGTGAGTTATTCATAAGAATTGCATGCCTACAATATAAAAACGCCAAATTTCCATGCAAAATAATTGTACCGCTTTCAGCACTAAATTCCGGACAGAATCATACCACCAGGGAGGTTAAAAGAAGTCTGATAAGATGAGGGTTTCAATAGTCAAGGCAAGAGATAACAAGGGAGTGAATAAGTATCTTGGTGTTGTCAGTGGTTAGAAAGGGGCATATTTTCAAAATGTTGTGGAGGTTAAGACAGCAATTGAACAATGATTGGATGTAGTGCCGAAAGCCAATACAGGCGGTCCGTGGGTTACAAACAAGATGGGGTCTGTAGGTTTGTTAAGTTGAATCTGTTTGTAAGTCAGAATATGTAAATTTTTTAAGTGTAGCTCCAGCCACACTTAAGCTTTTTAGAAAGCATATGGAAGGGTTAACACCCCTGTAATGTTTGTTTTGCTGTCTGTTCCCTTGTCCAGAAGATTTCACCTCACTTTCTGTCCCAATGACAATTACATTTAGAAAATTTTGGGTTATTAGGTAAACAAGGATTGGTGATAAAGCTTCAGTGGAGACACCTTTTTCCCATATTAACTCTTGCAATGGGGCAGGCGCACTGGGTGCGCCGCAAGTGAAGGCAAACGTGTCGTCACTTACGGCTCCCGCACGCATGCGCCGGAACGACGTCATCGCTGCTCCGGCCACTCACAGTGCCGGAGCAGCGATACGCGGAAGGAAAATGGGCGCTTCGTGCTACAGGGAACAACGGGGATATCGCTGGCTCCTGTGTCAGGTAAGTGACACATAATGGGCTACTATGCGATGCATAGTAGTCCATTATGCTTTACCTTTGCAGGGAAACAAAGAGGAAGTAAACCCATCAGGGTTTACTTCCTCTTTAATGGCGAGAGGCCACATATATGTGTACCTACGTAAATGTAAATAACGCTGTGCTGAGTTCCCAGCGGGTAATGGAAAGCTCCTCAGCGCTACTTGCAAGTAGAGATCGGGAGCTTTCTGATAATGTGACCACTGTGACAGCTAAACACAGTGGTCACATGACCGAAATACCCGCTTCCCGTCATCTGAAACCTCTTAAGGGTCGGGAGGCGCCGGGGCTAAGGGTTTAATGTGTCCCCCCCCCCCGTTTTCATTTTTACAATGTGGCTTTATCCTTCCCAATTCAGCCCAGTATGTTTTATCTGAGTTTGACATGCTATTAGTAGAGTTTTTTTTTTACTCCTTATATCTTATCTCATCTTAACCTATGTATATAGCCAGTTGCATATCTACCACGAGGCAAACAAGGCGTTTGCCTTGGGCAGCATTTTTCAGGGAGGCAGCGCTGCCCCCAGGCAGAAGGGCAGAGGCAGCTGTTTAACCACTTCCCGTCCAACGACATACCCGTACGTCGCTTGACTTTCAGTGGTTGTACCAGGATGATGCCTGCAGCTGCAGACATCACCCCGGTATTGTTTTTTTAGAGACGGTGGTCAGCTCTCTTGTAATAGCAATCGGAGCAGCTTACTACCACCTTCCGCAGCTCTCTGGGGCTCTCCTGTGCCACCAGGACTGGCTTTGACTGACTGTTCGTGACAGTAAACCAGAAGGGATGACATGACATCACTTCCGGTTTAATCGGAAACCATCAGCGCCAGTTTTTAAAAATCCAAAGCATTCAAAAATACTGATCCTGTTTTGAATGCTTTTAAATGGAGGCAAAGTATTTGGGGTCTTATAGACCCCAGATCTCTCCATAAAGAGTACCGGTCACATGCCCCGTCACATGCCTATTGCTGTCACAAGGATGTTTACATTCCTTGTGACAGCAATAAAAGTGTTCATAAGAAAAAATATTCACTGGCCCATATATATCTTTCATACATTCAAAATTCATTGAGTACTATGTAACTATTATTTTGTATGTATACCTATGCCTACTAATATAAAATACCTTGTATTACATTCATCAATGTTTACTCTCTCTCATGTGCTGCCAAGCTGACATATATGTATCCATTATGTTTATACCATGTGTGCATGTGTATATGTATATATATATATATATATATATATATATATATATATATATATATATATATATATATATATATATATATATATATATAAAAACTAGTGTTACAAATAAAAAATGTTTATTAAATACTCTAACTCCACAAGTCAATTGCCTCATTTAAAGTCCCACATTCCCTTCTTATGTATATAAAAAAAATTTAAGCAACAGTGTAAAAAAATATAAAATTAATAAAAAAAAAAAGTGCACACATCCTCCCATGCAAAGATGAACGTGCGTGTCGGTCTCTCATACAGGCAAACAGCGATTGTCCCACACATGTGAGGTATCACCGAGAACATTAGATCATGGACCAATCATGTCTCAGGGTCTGATGAGGAAACCATAGCTGTTTACTGTGAACAGCTGCAGCTTCCTCTTCAGACCCTGAGACCAGAACAGTATACCCGGGCTGGGGTGAGACAAATTTAGATGGGGGCGCCAGATTTTAGTCTTGCCTAGGGCAGCACAAAACCAAAATATACCACTGTATATAGCTATTATTTCTGGCTGCTCCACAAGGATGTTTTCCATCATAGAAAGCATAGTTCCCATGTCTTGTTCTGATGAGCATGCTGTATCTGTGCTAGAAACTGGAATTTTGATACAGTTAGGTACAATTAGCCATAAATGATTTGTTGGCATGGATAATCCTGCCCTTCTAAACAGAACCATAAATCCCATGTCTGTAGATTTGTTATTAAGTAATACCTATAGTACGGCAAAAATATACCTTTAAAATTTCACTGAAAGCATTCTACAATAATGTTGTTATTTTACTATCTTCAGAATAGTTATTATGTCTTGCGAAAAGTGATTATCAAGATCGATAATAGCTCAGCTAGGCCATTGCGCTGATGATGCCAAAACACTTGGAGCTCTTGTCCATAAACCTCCTGCAGAGCGGAGACTGTTTTATAGTCCAGTCATAAGCAGGACAAACGCGGGAGGCTGATTTCATAAACAAATGCATCCCTGCTCGCAGCAGAGAACCATTACCCTGAACTGTAAAGGACTTTCCAAACCAGAAATACAATTTTACATTTTAGCAAGCCTTGGATCCCTTATCCACTTTTACCCCTGATAGGCAATGATTTCTGCCGCTTGCTACTTCGTGGAAGTGAATCTTTTAGCATTATAAATATTACATTTCAGGTTTTTGGAAAGTGGCCTAAGGATTTTAGAACATTGCGGCGCATAATGAATCATCACCCCATGACTACAGACTGAGGTACCGCAGGATGATTTGATGTGCCATTCATGCGTACAGGGAATTAATTAACAAAAAATATAGAAAAAAGTCTTCTTTTGAAATTGCCAACAGATTTATGTAAACAGATGTCACTCAAAAAATTATTCAAACACATTTTAGGAGAATTTCAGTACAATAAAATTGTGTTCACCTTGTACGCACTGTTTAAGTTCATAAGCCACAATGTTCTGTGGTCTTATAAGCTTCCTGCTTATATTGGTACTTGAAACTTCCATGTCAACCCATCAGGTTCACAAAGGTCTATTTATATAAATGGTATTGGTCCAACTCACCTGATTTTAAACAGGTTTCCTGCTCAGAGCACAAAACATATTTGTCTGTGTGTGGATGTTAAGAGTGGAATGGTTTTCAAAGGGGATTTCCAGGAAAACGTTTTATTTTACATCAGAACCCCTTTGTACAGTCCCACCCTTCCATAGTGCATCGTTTCTCTAAGGACAGGAATGTTGCAATTACAGATTTCACTCGCTTTGCAAATCTGGTATTGGAATATGGCCTTAAAGTACAATAGTAGACTCCAGTTGGGCAGGAGGTTTCTTATTTTCTTCAACATCCTCTTTTAATGGTGTCATCTACTTACAATAATAAAATTACATATGCATATTCAAAAAAGACTATTGCATAATTTGCTAGTAAATAAGCCTTTCTATTATTGCTGTGTAAATTATTATAGGTTATTTTTGGGCAGCTATGAATTTGAGTACAAATATTCTTCTATTCACAGAAAAGTCACCTCATGTTCACCACCAGGTCTGGATACAGAAATCCAGAGCCATGTGAGCAGAAAATAACTGTCATTAAACCTGCATAACAAGGTAATGGAACTTTATAAAGTTCGAAAAGGATATAAAAAGAAATCCAAAGCCTTGAATATGCCAGTCAGTATTGTTCGATCACTTATTAAGAAGTGTAAAATGCCGGTATTTCTTCATACAAAGCCAAGGTCAGGTAGATCAAGAAAGATTGCAGCAACAACTGCCAGAAGAATTGTTCGGGATGCAAAGAAAAACCAACAGATAACTTCAGGAGAAATACAAACTGGTCTGGAAAATGATGGTGTGGTTGTGTTTAAGAAGCACATTAGGATGATACTTGAACAAAAATGAGCTGCATGGTCGAGTTGCCAGAAAGAAGCCTTTACTGTGCCAATGGTTATAATATGCCCGACAACACCTTGACATGCCTCACAGCTTCTGGCACACTGTAATCTGGAGTGACAAGACCAAAATAGAGCCAGAACCATAAGCCCTATGTTCAGAGAGGGATCTATAAGGCCTATACCGTCAAGAATACCATCCCCACTATGAAGCATGGTGGTAGCTAACTGATGTTTTGGGGGTGTCTGAGCTCTAAAGGCAATCTTGTGAAAATTGATGGCAAGATGAATGCAGCATGTAATCAGAAAATACTGGCAGACAATTTGTATTCTTATGCACAAAAGCTGTGCATGGGACGCTCTTGGGCTTTCCAGCACGACAATGACCCTAAGCACAAGGCCAAGTTGACCCTCCAGTGGTTACAGCAGAAAAAGGTGAAGATTCTGGAGTGGCCATCACAGTCTCCTGACCTTAATACCATTGATCTCTAAGGTGTAGTTCATGCAAGACCTGCAAGCATTTTGCCTAAATGAATTGGTAACTATACCACCTGCAAGAATTTAAGGCCTCATAGACAACTAATACAAAAGACTACACGCTGTCATTGATGCTAAAGGGGGCAATACACAGTATTAAGAACTAAGGGTATGCAGACTTTTGAACAGGGATCATTTCATTTTCCTAGTTGCCATGTTTTGTTTTATGATTATGCCATTCTGTTATGACCTACAGTTGAATATGAATCCCATACAAAATAAAAGAAATGTGTTTGCCTGGTCACTCATGTTTTCTTTCAAAATACACTATATTGCCAAAAGTATTGGGTCACCTGTCTTTACATGCACATGAACTTTAATGGCATCCCAGTCTTAGTCCATAGGGTTCAGTATTGATTTGGCCCACCCTTTGCAGCTATAACAGCTTCGACTCTTCTGGGAAGGCTGTCCACAAGGTTTAGGATTGTATCTATGGGAATGCTTGACCATTCTTCCAGAAGCACATTTGTGAGGCCAGGCACTGATATTGCACAAAAAGGCCTGGCTCGCAGTCCCCGCTCTAATTCATCCCAAAGGTGTTCTATAGGGTTAAAGTCAGGACACTGTGAAGGCCAGTCAAGTTCCTCCACCCCAAACTTGCTCATCCATGTATTTATGGACCTTGCTTTGTGCACTAGTGGATGTTGGAACATGAAGGGGCCATTCCCAAACTGTTCCTACAAAGTTGGGAGCATGACATTGTCCAAAATGTCTTGGTATGCTGACGCCTTAAGAGTTCCCTTCATTGGAACTAAGGAACCAAGTCCAACGCCTGAAAAACAACCCCACTCCATAAGGATTTGGACCAGTGCACAAAGCAAGGTCCATAAAGACATAGATGAGCGAGTTTGGGGTGGAGGAACTTGACTGGCCTGCACAGAGTCCTGACCTCAACTCGATAGAACGCCTTTGGGGTGAATTAGCGCAGAGACTGTGAGCCAGGCCTTCTCGTCCACATTGGTGCCAGAGCTCACAAATGCGCTTCTGGAAGAATGGTGAAACATTCCCATAGACACACTTCTAAACCTTGTGGACAGCCTTCCCAGAAGAGTTGTAGCTGTTATAGCAGCAAAGGGTGGGCCAACTCAATATTGAACCCTATGGACTAAGGTTTGGATGCCATTTATGTTCATGAGTGTGTAAAGGCAGACATCCCAATACTTTTGGTAATATAGTGCAGCCTTTTTCAACCAGGGTGCCTTCAGGGGTCTTCAGGGGTGCCTTGGCAAAATACCTATAAATTGCCCAAAAACTGTATACAAGCAAACAGGTGGATCAAGCCTGCCTATTAGTTACACGAGGTTTTCGTTGTGCACCATTACAGCCTTCCAGCCTCCAGTGTCCTAGCAACCAATGATGTGATCAGTGATAAGGCAATATTAAAAGTCCAGGTAAAACACAAATCATAAAAGACGGGTGCCTGTCCCTTTAAAATATTGCAGCAGCGCTAAAATACAGTCCTTTTATGTTACACCCTCAGACGACGTCCGGAAGTGACGAAACGCGCCAGGGTCGTGACCTCGCAGGAAGTGACGCATGCGTTCCAGGGTGCGCTCCAGCCACCAAGCGACCAGGAAGTAGAGGCAGACACCATTCTACACACGCTGTGGCGCCCGATTTCCGGCGGACGGACGGGACAATCAGGCAGAGTGCACTCTAATACTAATTACAAAGCTGTTTATTATTTGCATTTTGGTACGCAGATTTTAAAAGGGGGGTATTGGATATTTAAATAAAGTTTTATGCCAAACTGTACTACGCTATCTGCACTATTATTCTCTTCATATGTGTATGCTGGGTTGGAGTGGATCCTCTCTAGTGCTTGCAGAAGGTGAAGAGGTGGCCGTGCTGAGGAGATAGCAATTACTTGGCTTGTGATTGAAATGCTTATATTGATCATATTTCTGGTGAGTGCATCCCCAAAGGGGAGTGTGTACTACACGCGGTGAAAATTGAATATCCGGTGGAAGGTGTATCACTCTATCTTTATGAATTTGGGCTCACTGCACCACTATGGACTTTATTCTGGGTCACCATGATTTTTTATGAACTTTTTTAACATAAAAGGACTGTATTTTAGCGCTGCTGCAATATTTTAAAGGGACAGGCACCCGTCTTTTATGATTTGTGTTTTACCTGGACTTTTAATATTGCCTTATCACCAATCTTACTGTATTTTATAGCAGCTGCTTTATTGATATTTAATAGCGATATTAGGTATTGATACGTGTGTTAATCAGTTATACCTAAGTACGCTTAATCCAGGAGCGCGGAGTGATAGTCCCAGAGGGCGGCAGATTTTGAGGCACTATCCTTTTCCAATGATGTGATCAGTTGATAAGGAGGATGTTGGGCACCTGCCCCGCTCCTTCAGCACCAGGGTCACATTTCACACTGAGTGAGGGAGAGAAACGAAACATTGGAATACTAATCAGTACCAGTGTGCAAAGATGTACTTGCTTTGGAAGAATAAATCATCGCAAATGGCGAGTGTCCTACGCATGTGGATGTTGCTACATTATGCAAAACTACTAGGTTTGTTTTTTAAATTTGGAATGGAGTGCCTCAAGAATGTGTAGAATTTTAAACAGTGCCTTGACTGAAAAAAGGTTGAGAAACACTGATATAGTGTATATTACCAATTCTCCAAGGGTATGCAAACTTTTGTGCACAACTGTACTTACATCAGTTGATACAACTGTGGGGTTATACAAAGATATTGAGCATTACTGACTTCAAAAGGGCATATTTATTATTTCTTCCACCATATCTATTAATATTTTAGACATCATGCCTATCAGTTTTCATCATCATACTCTATAGGAACTGTATAGACTGACGTAAGTTACAAGGTGCAGGCCTCAGGCTTTTATTCTGATCTTGGCTTCAAAAACTAGGAAGCATTCGATCTTTTAAACATATCAAGCAGAAAATCATACTTTTCAGCCTTCACTAGTTGTGTGCTTGTTTTAGTTCAGAGGCAGGTATAGTTGATCCATATTTTCAGATGATGTTAAATTTGGATCGAATTTTATGGACTTGAATGGTTAAAACTGAATGAATCCAAATTTCAGTGTTATATTTGGCAGTTCAGATATCCACAATGCTTCTGGGAGGAAAAAGACCCAAGGCTTTTAAACGGCTGTTTCTCCTCTAATGCCCCGTACACACGGTCGGAAATTCCGATCACAAAATCCGTCGGATTTTTTTCCGACGGATTTTGTCCGACACTGGTGTTGCATACACACGGTCGGACAAAGTTGTCGGAAAATCCGATCATTCTGAACGTGGTGACGTTCGTTGCGTACGACGGAACTACGTAGAGGCTATTAGCCAATAGGTTTGGTCTCGTAATTTGATCTGAGCATGCGTGGCACTTTGTCCGTCGGAATTCTCTACACACGATCGGAAAAAGACCGATTGGATTTTGTTGTCGGAAAATTTGAGAGCAGGATCTCAAATTTTTTCCGTCAGAAATTCCGACGGAAAAAGTCAGATGGAGCCCACACACGGTCGGATTTTCCAACAACATGGTCCGATCGGACATTGTACGTGTGTACGGGCATATATCTGCTTTTGCTTTTGCCTGAGAACCCTTCACTTGAATGCCCCTGAGTCTCATCCTTTCATTTTAAAGGAGAAGTCCAGCCTGAGCTCGTTTGGCTGGGCTTCTCCTAAGGGTCACAGGAGTGCAATTCGTTTTGCACTCCTCTGACCCGTTTTCAGCAGAGAGCGGTCTGAAGTCCACTCTCCGCTGATGTCACCAAGTTCAGTCCAGGCACCGCGTCATCCCTTCTTCGGAAGTCTGGATCCTCCAGGTGCCTGGACTGAAAGCCATTTCAGACTCTTAACGAGCCGCTGAGACAGCCACTCCCTGCCCCTCCACAGCTCAGCGCTCCAGTGAGCGTGGAGGAGCAGAGCAGGAGAGCTGCTGATTGACAGTCAGCAGCTCTCCTCTCGGGGAGCCGAGAGAACCGAGCCATCTGCGGTGTTCGATGTCTCAGTTCTCAGTGCATAGATGCCGGGGGACAGATGCAGCATCCACCTAGGTAAGTTTGATTAGGGAAAAAAACGGAACCCATACTTCTCCTTTAATATCTGCTGTATAATTTTTAAAGGAAGTGGCTTAGGCTGTTTTTGGCCCCGTTATCTTATTAGGCAGGGCAACCAAGAGTTTCCCAAACCATTCTGCACAATTTGTATTATTTGCTAATATATGCTCTACAATATACACCTTTTGCTTTTTTACACCATTTACTTTATTAGGACTCTGAATATTTTTTAATTTTTTAATAATTCAATTTAATAAAATGTAAATACTTTTAGAAATAAACTACAACTGATTGATCTTCTCAGAAGTTCTCTAATCTCTAGTGACAAGGTAGTCAAGCCAGAAACAGGAAGCCGTCTTTAAAGCCTTCACCCTTATGCCGCGTACACATGAGCGGATTTTCGGAAAAAATCTTGGGTGGTTTTTCTGACGGAATTCCGCTCAAGCTTGGCTTGCATACACACGGTCACACAAAAGTTTGCTGAACTTTCGACCGTCAAGAACGCAGTGACATACAACACTACGACGAGCCGAGGAAATTAAGTGCAATGCTTCCGAGCATGCGTCGAGTTGTTTTCGAGTATGCGTAGGAATTTTGTGCATTGGAATTGGTACACACGATCGGAATTTCCGATCGAAACTTTTTCTGACCGAAAAATTGAGAACATGCTCTCAATCTTTTGCTGGCTGGAATTCCGCCAGCAAAAGTCTGATGGAGCATACACACGGTCGCATGGTTTTGGTAAATCTAAATTGTACAAGAAAATTGAATACTGTATAGCCAGCATTAGTGGCACTGCATCTCCTTGTACTGCAGTGCAATGTACCACCCTGCTGTGTAGAGACATGAATAACGTGTCACTTTGTGCACTTCAAAAAATGATTAAAAAAAAGTAAACAGTATGATTCATGGAAACATACTTCACTTCGCCTCCTCACATGTCACCACAAGAAGAAAACTGATTGCTGCCTTCAGGCTATAATGGAGCATTAATCATGCAGGCAATGTGAACAAACACAAAGGATTTGTAGTGTTATGCACCAACTCAGTGGCGGCTGGTGCTCAAAATTATTGGGGGGTGCAAACAAACTGAAAAAAAAAAAACCATCAATTGCAGCCACTGTGCCCATCAAACGCAGCTACTGTGCCATCAAACGCAGCCACTGTGCCCATCAAACACAGCCACTGTGCCCATCAAAAGCAGCCACTGTGCCCATCAAACGCAGCTACTGTGCCATGAAACGCAGCTACTGTGCCATCAAACGCAGCCACTGTGCCCATCAAATGCAGCCCCTGTGCCCATCAAATGCAGCCACTGTGCCCATCAATTGCTGACACTGTGCCCATCAATTTCTACCAGTGTGCCCATCAATTTATCGCTACTGTGCCTCATCAGATGCTGTTAGTGTGCCCCATCAGATGCCGCCAGTGTGCCCCATCAGATGCCGCCAGTGTGCCCCATCAATTGCCGCTACTGTGCCCCATCAGATGCTACCAATGTGCCCATCAATTGCCGCTACTGTGCCCCATCAGATGCTACCAATGTGCCCATCAATTGCCGCTACTGTGCCCCATCAGATGCTACCAATGTGCCCATCAATTGCCGCTACTGTGCCCCATCAGATGCTACCAATGTGCCCATCAATTGCCGCTACTGTGCCCCATCAGATGCTGTTAGTGTGCCTCATCAGATGCTGCCAGTGTGCCCCATCAGATGCCGCCAGTGTGCCCAATCAGATGCTGCCCGGCACTTTCCTGTCTCGGAGTGGGTCAGCGGCGGTCTCCTGCACGCTCCTCCATGTCTTCTTCTGTCCTCTCTCAGGTGTCCAATCACAGCGCCTGACGTTTCAGCCAATCAGGTGACCGGTAACAGACCCGGCAACCTGATTGGCTGAGAGGCAGATTCAGTGTTAGCAAAACGAATTCCTTCACTTTGCTAACACACAGCGTGAACAGCACAGCATTGCGCCCGCTGTTCACCTTTTTGGGCGCTTATTAGAGCCTATGGCTCTAATCAGGTGCTTCCAAAAAACACCCCCGCCGCTGTAATTCAGATGCCCGGCGCCCGAAAATGGGCCGGACACCTGAATAGGGGGTGTCAGCAGCGACCATAGATAGATTCATGCAATGCATGAATCTATCTATGGTGATTACAGCGGTGCCAGGAGAGAGGGGGCGGCTCCTGGTTACGGAAATAATGATAGGAATTCTATAGAACGAGGGTCAGCAACCTGTAGATTGTGGACAGGTGACTGGAAGATCGTGGTCTGGGCTTGCTGACCCACCATTCCAGAGCATCAAACAGAGTGCAATGCAGAGAGACTATTTGTAAAGTTGGAGGTGTAGTAGGGAGCAAAAGCTGCATAAGCTGATGACTCCTCTGTATAGCCGGCTCATTTTCCACGAGGAGTACTACCAACTGCACTCCACCTCTTATCCTGGCTAACAGTCTCCAATGTGGTGGCAGCAACAGGAAAGAAGAGATTTTCAGGACAGTGTGAAGCAAAACACTGGCTGGGTATAGAAGTATAGGGCTGCTTTCACACTAATGTGCTGCGGTTTACCCCCACCTGTAGCTATAGTGTACCTACAGCTTTCCTGCAGGTTTGCTGTACTTAGCCATAGATTTCTATTATATCCTGCTGTTTTACCACCCCCCAACTTTACGTGTGAACAAGTCCTAAGGGTGCCGCTGCCGAATGCAACTAAGAGCTCATTCATAAGTGCAGCAGGCACTGCTGCTCCTCTGAAAAGCAATCTGAATGTGTGTTGACAGGTGATGAGAAGACGATATATTGCCTCCTCACCACCTGATTGAAACCCATGAATGAAACCAATGCACGCGATTGTGATGTGGTAGTACGGAAATTACAGGTTTAAATCAGGTGTGAGGAGGCAACACTGAGCGACACTATGCCCAGTTATCTTTGACTTCTCCTGTGTTTTTCAGGTAGATCTCCACCTCTTTAAGGTTGCCTACCCCTGCTATAGAACCAGGGGTATGCTTAGGGTTGCCACTTCATCCCTTTAAAACCGAACACATATTAATTACACAGGTTCTGTGGCTGATTAACCACTTCAATACCCGCCCATAGTCATATGACGCCCACAAGGTGGATCTACCATCCTGGGTGGGCGTCATATGACGTCCTCGGGTTCCCGGCCGCCTGGGGGGCGCGCGCGCGACGCCGGCGGCGCGCGCGCGCGCCCGCGCGCGCGGCATCGCTCGGGACCCGGTGCGAGTGCCCGGCGGCCGCGATGTCCGCCGGGCACCCGCGATTGCCCGTTAAAACAACGGGACCGGGCGGGACCGTGGAGCTGTGTGTGTAAACACACAGCTCCACGTCCTGTCAGCGGGGAGGAGACCGATCATGTGATCCCAGTACAGAGGATCACATGATCGGTCTCCTCCCCTTAAGTCCCCTCCCCCTACAGTTAGAATCACTCCTATTAGGGACACACATTAACCCCTCCAGCGCCCTCTAGTGTTAACCCCTTCCCTGACAGTCACATTTACACAGTAATCATTGCAATTTTATAGCAACGATCGCTGTGTAAATGTGAATGGTTCCAAAAATGTGTCAAAAGTGTCCGAAGTGTCCGCCGCAATGTCGCAGTCACGAAAAAAAAATCGCAAATCGCCGCCATTACTAGTAAAAAAAAAAAAAAAAAATAATAAATTCAATAAATCTATCCCCTATTTTGTAGACGCTATAACTTTTGCGCAAACCGATCAATATACGCTTATTGCGATTTTTTTTACCAAAAATATGTAGAAGAATACGTATCGGCCTAAACTGAGGAAAAAAATTGTTTTTTTTTTTAAAAATGGGATATTTATTATAGCAAAAAGTAAAAAATATTGTGTTTTTTTTCAAAATTGTCGCTCTTCTTTTGTTTATAGCGCAAAAAATAAAAACCGCAGGGGCGATCAAATACCACCAAAAGAAAGCTCTATTTGTGGGAAAAAAAGGACGTCAATTTTGTTTGGGTGTAACGTCGCACGACCGCGCAATTGTTAGTTAAAGCGACGCAGTGCCGAATCGCAAAAAGTGCTCTGGTAAGGAAGGGTGTTTAAAAGCCCTGTATTGAAGCGGTTAAGGTGGTAATTAAACTCACTTGGTGCCTTATCTGCATCAAATTAGCCTCAGAACCTGTGTAATTCCTATGTGTTCGGGTTTAAAGGGATGAGGTGGCAACCCTAGGTATGCTGACCGCATACACGGACAGTTTACATTAGGCTGATTCAATAAAGCAGTTCTTCACACAAGATAAAATAATTAAACTGAAAATTTCTTTTCACATGATTGGGTGATTGAGGGGAATATATAAATTATTTATTATATGGAGATTCTCAAAAATTTCAATAAATTAGCCTCTTCAGGTCATAAAACAGCCAGATCCATTTCATATATGAGTATTTGCTGACTTTTCCATAATACAACTATCAGATCGGATCGCTGTCAAAAGTTTATAGAGTTCCCCTCCATAGCATCTCTAAAATACGCCCCTTTTTAACTAATGAAACCACCAACCACTCCCTCGTTATTTCTCGCCTTGACTATTGCAACTCCCTTCTCATAGGCCTACCTCTCCATAGGCTATCCCCTCTTCAGTCTATCATGAATGCGGCTGCCAGACTTATCCACCTTACCAACCGCTCAGTGTCCTCCACCCATCTACTGGCTTATGATTGCACAACAAATTAAATTCAAAATACTAACAACATGCAAAGCCATCCACAGGTCTGTCCCCAGCTACATCATCAATCTTATCTCCAAATATCACCCAAACTGTCATCTCCGTACCTCCCAAGTCCTTCTGTTCTCTGGTTCTCGTGACTCCTTTTCCCATGCTCATCTCCAGGACTTCTCCAGAGCATCTCCCATCCTCTGGAACTCGCTACTTCAATCTGTCCAGCTATCTCCTACTCTGGCCACCTTAAGGTGGTCTCTGAAAACTCATGTCTTCAGGGAAGCCTATCCCGCCACCAACTAACCCTCTTGTAGTTTATTGTATTGTAACTGTAATCTCCCTTTAGATTGTAAAGTGATGTGCAAACTGTTGGCTTTATATAAATCCTGTATAATAATAATATTAATAATTAAAGCAAAAAACGTTTTTAAGTTTTGGATAGAGTGGGGAGGGATTAGAACACCTGTCAGTTTTTTATTACTCTGTTGCCTATATTCCCATCGCACATGTATCTGGAAACAGGACTCATCAGTAGTGGGTGCTGTAGCGACTACCAGCTGGATACTGGAAACCTCACAGATAAATGCATATATTCGCAAGCACACCAAGGATCCTCAAATATTGTCCAAGGGCTTTTATTGCAGAAAGATCATATCACAAGAACAACGTTTCAGAGCCACGCAGGACCCCCTATCACATGCCTGACAAAGGGGTCCTACTCAGCTCCAAAACGTTGCACTTGTTCTTGTGATATGATCTTTATGCAATAAAAGCCTTTGGACAATATTTTAGGCTCTAATTGGTGTCTGTGCCCCCATTAGGGAGATTTACACTCTCTATCTGTCCTGTTTACTGTTATCATCGAAAGTGCAAGTAAAAAAGATCCCAAATTTTTGGTTGTCACCAGAACAAGAATGCTGAGGAAATCTTACAAGGGGAAATTAATTCTGGTGACAACCTCACTTCCTGTTGTGGTTATGGGGCAACAAGTTGCCAAAAATCTCCCTAATAGGACATAGCAAAAAATAAAATAAAATATAAATAAAAATAACTACATTTATAGCCCTCCCTTAACTGCTTCAGCCCTGGAAGATTTGGCTGCTGAATGATCAGGCCATCTTTTGCGATTCTGCAGTGCGTAATTTTAAATGACAAGTGCGCAGTCATGCAGCGCTGCACCCAATCAAAATTGATGTCCTTTTTTCCCCACAAATAGAGCTTTCTTTTGGTGGTATTCGATCATCTGTGCGGTTTTTATTTTTTGCGCTATAAACAAAAAAAGAGCGAAAATTTTTTAAAAAAACACAATATTTTGTACTTATTTGCTATAATAAATATCCCCATTTTTTTCTCAGTTTAGGCCGATGTGTATTCTTCTACATATTTTTGGTAATAAAGATCACAATAAGCGTATATTGATTGGTTTGCACAAAAATTATAGCGTCTACAAAATAGGGGATAGATTTATGGCATTATGCCATAGTAATGACGGCGATCTGCGATTTTTATCTGGACTGAGACATTGGCATGCATGCGCGCCCCTAGTGGCCACAGGGAGAAGCGACGCTGCATAACATCCTTTTTGCCCAGCCGTGCCATTCTGCCGCAGTAAAACTGCGGCGGCTGGTTGGCAAGTGGTTAAGGAGCTCTTAGATTTGTCTTTTTATTTTTCATTCAACCAATGGGTTGAATGAATTAAAACTGACTTGATTCCCCCATCCGCACACTTGATATGGATGGGGGAAATCCTCCCCGCCGTCAGAACAGCTATAGTCTGCAGTGCTGATCGAGTGGGAAAAATCACAGAAGGTTTTTCCCCTAATGCATAGAAAAACCCACAAGACTTTATAACTCCTGTAATCGATAAATTGGCTTCTGTACAACCTCCCTGCCCATACAAGGATCAAAATTTGGCTGGTGCCTGCTGAATCTGCTGTATGGCCAGCTTTACTCTACCCGAAATGAAAAAAAAAAGTTTAGCCTTTAGTTCCACTTTTTGCTGGTAACTAAAATGTGACCATTGTACAGACCCCTATGGTGTTTTTCTTATGTAATAACTGGACAATTATTTTTCATGTATTTTAAAGTAACTATTTTCACCGCGTGTTTAAGCTTCATGGTGCTATTTAAATGGATGTATTTTTATATCAGTACAATAAAGAAAAGCACCCCCCCCCCCCCCCCCCCCATCTTTTTCCTGCAGTTTAAAAGACTTTCCTTTACTCGCTGTGCCATGACTTTACACAGCTGTACTGGCCAGAAAACAGTTTGACTACAATAATTAGAAAAATCTTTTTATCCATTTTGCTGGCAGTTCTTGCCTATTATTTAAATATGTTCTGGGTTGTTTTTTCAGCATTAGTTCTGCCAACTCCGTTTGTTTGACAGAAGCATATGACACTGGAAGAAACTCATCAAAGATCACTAGTTCCCCCTATTGGGCACAGATTGTAAGTCTTCAATAAAGCGCAAATACAGAATACATCTTCCTATAGAATAATGGGCTCACCTAAATCACTTACATATGAACTGAGTGTGTATTACACTAGAACAACAAAATAAGCATAAAACTGCCATTCTATTCTAAACCTGTCATTTTCCAGTATTAGCTTGTATCTGTTTTAGAGCTACTGGAACAAGACAATCCAATTTTGTATAATCAGTGGATTTAAAAGTAGACTTCATCTTTTACACGCACAGTGTTTTGTGTAACTTTTAATGATTTCAATAATAAGCTTATTATCTTTAAAAATCTGTTTGCTATGTGTATAGTCCCTATAAAGCCCCCTTTTTGTTTTGCTATCTACTATAACCGCTTCAGCCCCGGAAGATTTTACCCCCTTTCTAACCAGAGCACTTTTTGCGATTCGGCACTGCGTCGCCTTAACTGACAATTGCGCGGTCGTGCGACGTTGCATCCAAACAAAATTGACGTCCTTTTTTTCCCACAAATAGAGCTTTGTTTGGTCATATTTGATCACCTCTGCGGTTTTTATTTGTTGCGCAATAAACAAAAAAATGCGTACATTTTTAAAAAAACACAATATTTTTTACTTTTTGCTATAATAAATATCCCCCAAAAATATATTAAAAAAAAATTGTTTTCCTCTGTTTAGGCCGATATGTATTCTTCTACATATTTTTGGTATAAAAAATTGCAATAAGTGTATATTTATTGGTTTGCGCAAAAGTTATAGCGTCTACAAGATAGGGGATAGTTTCATGGCATTTTTATTATTCATTTTATTTATTGGTAATGTCGGCGATCTGCGATTTTTATCGGGACTGCGACATTATGGCAGACACCTCGGACACTTTTGACACTATTTTGGTACCATTGTCATTTATACAGCATCCCCCCGCACTGGTGCCCCAAGCGGCACGCAAAGCCTCTTTTGCCGGCACCTGACTCCCTCCCCAACAACAGAGCAGTGCAGGAAAGTGTCAGTGAGACGCTAATGCATTCCAATATCACAATTCCCCATGCCGCACCTGCATTGGGGGAAGGCACTGTGCCCCCACACATTGTAAATAACGGGAAACATTGATTGGTTATCTAACTTTGTTGTAACTGCGATCGTCAGCTCTTGTGATGGGGAAGAGATTGGGTGCAGTTCTGCTAGGGGGCGGTCCCTGTTTCCAGGAGGAGGAAGACTGCGATTGGCCACTGCCAAAGCCAATCACAGTACTGCTAGCCCCACCCACCATCTGGAGGAAGATGACTCACTCAGTTGCCACTACCAATCTCAGAAAGAAGGGATTTCACTGTGATTGAGAAAACCCCAATCAGGTGACAGTTTGTGGAATTTTGTTGGGAACTTTGTTGAAAATAAAAAAATAATAAAATATATATATACAGTGTGTGAAAAAGTGTTTGCCCCCTTCCTCATTTCCTGTTCCTTTGCATGTTTGTCACACTTAAGTGTTTCGGAACATCAAACCAATTTAAACAATAGTCAAGGACAACACAAGTAAACACAAAATGCAATTTGTAAATGAAGGTGTTTATTATTAAAGGTGAAAAAAAATCCAAACCATCATGGCCCTGTGTGAAAAAGTGATTGCCCCCTAAACCTAATAACTGGTTGGGCCACCCTTAGCAGCAACAACTGCAACCAAGCGTTTGCGATAACGTGCAATGAGGCTTTTACAGCGTCCTGGAGGAATTTTGGCCCACTCATCTTTGCAGAATTGTCCTAATTCAGTTACATTAGAGGGTTTTCGAGCATGAACGGCCTTTTTAAGGTCATACCACAACATCTCAATAGGATTCAGGTCAGGACTTTGGCTAGGCCACTCCAAAGTCTTAATTTTGTTTTTCTTCAGCCATTCGGTGGTGGACTTGCTGGTGTGTTTAGGATCATTGTCCTGCTGCAGAACCCAAGTTCGTTTCAGCTTGAGTACACGAACAGATGGTCGGACATTCTCCTTCAGGATCTCTTGGTAGACAGCAGAATTCATAGTTCCTTTTATCACGGCAAGTCTTCCAGGTCCTGAAGCAGCAAAACAGCCCCAGACCATCACACTACCACCACCATATTTTACTGTTGGTATAATGTTCTTTTTCTGAAATGCAGTGTTCCTTCTACGCCAGATATACTTGGACACACACCTTCCAAAGAGTTCCACTTTTGTCTCATCGGTCCACAGAATGTTGTCCCAAAAGTCTTGGGGATCATCAAGATGTGTTGTGGAGAAATTGAGACGAGCTTTGATGTTCTTTTTGCTCAGCAGTGGTTTTCTCCTTGGAACTCTGCCATGCAGGCCATTTTTGCCCAGTCTTTTCCTGATGGTGGAGGCATGAACGCTGACCTTAACTGAGGCAAGTGAGGCCTGCAGTTCCTTGGACGTTGTTGTGGGGTCTTTTGTGACCTCTTGGATGAGTCATCGCTGCGCTCTTGGGGTAATTTTGGGCGGCCGGCCACTCCTGGGAAGGTTCACCACTGTTCCATGTCTTCGCCATTTGTGGATAATGGCTCTCACTGTGGTTCGCTGGATTCCCAAAGCTTTGGAAATGGCTTTATAACCCTTTCCAGACTGATAGATCTCAATTACTTTCTTTCTCAATTGTTCCTGAATTTCTTTGGATCTCGGCATGATGTGTAGCTTTTAAGGATCTTCTGGTGGACCTTACTGTGTCAAGCAGCTCCTATTTAAGTGATGCCTTGATTGTGAACAGGTGTGGCAATAATCAGGCCTGGGTGTGGCTAGAGAAATTGAACTCAGGTGTGGACAACCACAGTTATAGTATGTTTTAACAAGGGGGGCAATCACTTTTTCACACAGGGCCATGATGGTTTGGATTTTTTTTTCACCTTTAATAATAAACACCTTCATTTACAAATTGCATTTTGTGTTTACTTGTGTTGTCCTTGACTATTGTTTAAATTGGTTTGATGTTCCGAAACACTTAAGTGTGACAAACATGCAAAGGAACAGGAAATGAGGAAGGGGGCAAACACTTTTTCACACCACTGTATATGTTTATGACCCCTCAGCTCTGCATCATCTACTACTACCAACCTCTACATCACTTACTCCCAACCTCTGAACTTTGCGTCACTTACTACTGAACCCCTGCACTCTGTGTCCCTTGCCACAGCCAGTATTCAGCACAATGAAAATCACACACAATTTTGCTTCAGCGCTCGGAACCACACTTTTTCTCAGCTGCGGGGGCTCGATCTTGCATACAGCCCCACTGCTTTCAGAAAATGCCCCTGACCTGAGCTCATCATTGAGCATCAATTCCAGATGCTTGTATGTGGCATCACATACATCACAAACAAGCACGTGGGCTGAATGCGAGAGTTGGATCTGCAGGATGAATGTGGCAGGACAGGTAGATCTCATCTCTACTTCCTTGCACCACTCTGCATATCGTGCATATCATAGATGATAAGAGGGTACATTGGTGGGGCAGATGAGAAGGGGGGGGGGTTAATGGTGGAACAGAAGAGCAGGAGAGTATGATGGTGGGGCAGATGTGTAGGGGGTACAAGGATGGAAGAGATGAGAATGGGGTTCAGCAGTGAGACAGAAGAGCAGGGGGGTACAGTGATGGGGCAGATGAGCAGGGGGGGGGTCAGTGATGGACCAGATGAGAAGGTGGTTATAGTGGTGGACCAGATGAGAAGGGGGTTACACTGGTGAGACAAAAGAGCATGGGGGTACAGAGGTTGGGCCATTGTTCAGGGGGGTACAGAGGTGGGGCAGGTGTGCAGGGGGTACAGTGGCATGGCAAAGGAGAAAGGCCATACATTGGTGGGACAGATGAGCAGGGGGTTACAGTGGTGGGGCAGAAGGGTGCAGAGGTGGAGCAGAAGAGCAGGGGGGTACAGTGGTTGGGCAGAAGTGCAGGAGGTACAGTGGTGGGAGAGATGAGACAGGGTTCAGGGTAAGACAGAAGAGCACAGTCCTGCACTGGTGACAGTACTGCACTGGTGACAGTATGTAAAACAAAATTGTGAACAACATTTTTTTTTTAATTTCTTCATTTTCCAAAAAATTGTGACAAAACAAATTACAACTTTCAAAAAACTTGCCTCTTACTAAATACCCTGGTCTGTCTACTTTCCAAAAAGAGGTCTTTGGGGGATATTTGTACTGTCCTGGCATTTCCAGGCCTTAAAAGATGAGGCTGTCAGTACATTAATTTTCAGATAAATACTGTATACCATAGTTTGTGGACTCTATAACTTTCCTACAGACTAAATAATATACACCAATTTTGGTTATTTTCACCAACGATATATAGCAGGATACATTTTGGCCTAAATTTATGAAGAAAGATTATTTATTTGCAAAATTTTATAACAGAAATGAAGAGAAACACTTTTTTTATTCAAAATTTTCAGTCTTTTTAAATTTATTAGCAAAAAATAAAAAACCCAGTGGTGATTACATATTACCAAAAGAAAGCTATATTTGTGTAAACAAAAAAAGGTAAAAATGTCATATGTGTACAGTGTTGCATGACCGTGCAATTGTCAAAGTGTGACAGCTGAAAGCTGAAAATTGGCCTGGGCAGGAAGGGGGTGAAAGGGCCTGGTATAGAAGTGGTTAAATTACAGTATAAGTTCTTGTATGAAGAGGAGGTAGTTCACCTGATCTACTCACCTATTTATTTAGTTGTATTAAAGCTGAGCTCTAATCAGCCATACAGCTTAAAGTGGAGTTCCCCGAGCGGAGGTGGAGACGAGCGGGGCTTCGATCCACCGCATCACTGGACCCTGGGACAGGTATTTGTCCGTTTATTAAAAGTCAGCAGCTGCTGTATTTGTAGCTGCTGAGTTTTATTTTATTTATTTTTTTAAGCGGAACACCGCTTTAAGTATTTTGTGCTTTCCTCCCCTTACATTTAGACCACAGTTAGTCTAGGGGAGGTTTACTTACCATACTCCTCCTTTCACCAGCACAGGAGTTCTACTCCACTCTTGGTATGTGGGCAGCCCCACCATCCTCACATACAATATAGGAATGTTGGATGTACAT
Source organism: Lithobates sylvaticus (assembly GCA_028564925.1). Lineage (NCBI taxonomy): Eukaryota > Metazoa > Chordata > Amphibia > Anura > Ranidae > Lithobates > Lithobates sylvaticus. Next base: position 552,643,522 of record CM053027.1, read on the forward strand.
TGTACTTACTGCACGACCATCAAAGAAGAGCGGCTTTGTGAATCCGGTTGCAGGAGCCAGGAATAGGATAAGTATTTTCAGCTTTAAGCCTCCCTTGGACTAAATGAGGTCTAAATGGAAAGGTGGTGACAAAATAGTGAAATTGTGGATACACACTACGCTACAGACTTACGCTACCCTAATGAATTGCCGATGGGTCTGCTACAGTGTAAGATCATTAATATATTCCAGGGAACCACTTCATAGTTTGAATTGGTAAGCTGCATTAATGGTAATTATAGTTCTCGCCTATAATATTAATCTCATCAGCCTTAATATAAATATTAAATAAACAGCCCATCCTGCCAAGAAATGTGACAGATGCCACCAGCTATTTTGTACTTACATTGATCTACAACCTGCTCAGGGCTCTCTTGAAGCCCCATATCATGATTGCCAGATCCACTAACCGCTGTCAATTGATTTGGAACACCAGTCTAACAGAACAAGTTTGAAAATGCCTTAGATTGTCATACATACGGTAGCTCCAAATTCTTCATTCTGAGTATGTGTTTGTTACAGACAGCGAATGCTCTGGTATATATCGCGGTATAGTATTAGAAAGGAAATGCATGATCATGACTTTTCATATGGATGAGCTAAATGCTGTAAAATGAATAATGTGATTGAAAGTGTATGCTTGTATCCGCATATAGAGTTATTTAACCAACCAGTTAAGTTATTTTACCTCTATTATTTTTGATCATTTTCCCCCCCAAAAATGTAAATTCAAAACATAAATAACAATTAGGGATGATTTTTTTTTTTTTTTTGTGCATGAAATAGGCATTCCAAAGAAAACTATATTACACTAATGGAAGTCTGCAGGCTGTGCTAGAATTGTCACTGAGGATAAACTAACTAGCCAATAAAAAGCTAAAGATTGCACTGCTTTCCCCGTTATCCGTCGTTGCCTCCTGCTTTCTTAATGTGGCCACCAAATTTATTGTGCCTCCATTAGAAGAAATACATAGAGGACCATTAATGACTGCGCTCAGTGCTGGGGGCTAGTATGGCCCATTACTGGGAGGCGATGTTTGTTAGAAATATGCAAGAAGGAAAACATCCAAAGTAGTCATACTAGCTCATATTATGAGGCTAATTTTCTAAAGAAGTTGAGAATTTTTATTAAAAATTTTGTGTAAATAGTAATTTCAATGGGACAGTCATGTGAAAAGCATCTGCACATGGTCAGGTGTTCAAAAGGATCAGGAATGTGGTTTTCATATTGTATAATGGAAGAGAATTTTTATTAAAAGTTTTGTGTAAATAGTCATTTCAATTGGACAGTCATGTGAAAAGCATCTGCACATGGCCGGGTGTTCAAAAGGATCAGAATATTCACACAAGTTTTAAATGAAAATTCTCAGCTCTTAGTAAATCAGCTAAAATGTCTGTATCTTCCAGGGGCGGACTGACAACTCATGGGGCCCCCGGGCAATAGGAGATTATGGGGCCCCCGGGCAATAGGAGATTATGGGGCCCCCAGGCAATCAGAGATTATGGGGCCACACAGTATACACACACACACAGTATACAAACACACAGTATACACATACATGTACACACAGTATACACAGACATGTTTCTATTGGCTGAGAAGGTACTGGAGAGGTGGGACAGCTATAATCTCTGGATTTTTAGACCAAAAGGATGCCGGTAAGGGACATTTCAGAGACAGATGTAAAAAAAACACAGATTTTTACATACTGTCCCTGGTTTTACTGAGGCTGGCAACCCTGATGGGGCCCCCTAGTGGCCCGGGGCCCTTGGGCAGTGCCCGAGTGGCCGAATGGTCAGTCCGCCCCTGGTATCTTCTCTACATATTAGGCAAGAATAGTGTGATGGACTGGAAATTATACTGTTGAAATTATGAGGAAAATAGACACCATACAAATTTTTTTTATTATCATTATAAAAGTGGAAGTCCATGCAAAATCTAAAATCCCTGCATCTATAGACACCAGGGACCTAACACTAACCTCTCTATCCCTGTGAAGAAAAAAACGAGTATACATACCTTTTTGGAAGCCAATCTGACCCGTTCCGACCTGATCCCATGCTGAGCTGTCAGCCACGGCTTCTCTGTGTAGACGGGTGCAGCGGAGACGGAGGACATTGGAAGCCACATAGTAACTCTATGGGTGACGTCACTTCCCATTAATTTCACAGCCGTTGTCGTCCATGTCCTCTGCAGAGCTTCCGGCGCTGGAGATTGGGTCGGAGCAGGTCAGATCGGCTTCCAAAAAGGTATGTATACTCATCTTTTCTTTACAGGGATAGAGAGGTTAGTGTTAGATCCCTGGTGTCTATAGATGCAGGGATTTTCGATTTTGCATGGACTTCCACTTTAAGTTTGAGTTCTGTAAAAGATGTTCTGGAAGCAACCTGTAGTTGGCGGATGACCCTGTAATGAGGGGGTAAGTGACGTTCTGGCCAACAGTGGAAATAAAGTAAAACATGGCATAAATCTATAGTTATTGTCTCTTATTCATTCATGTTTGAGACCGGTAACAATAGCAACTGCTCAGATTTAAAACTAGTAAAAATGGGGAAGGTGTACACAGGTCAACACAAAAATTAACTAAACCGCTACTACGAATTTACTCAGGGTAAAATCAGAGGCTTTTGAACAAAAATGGCTACTGCCTCAATCTACAAATGGATTTTACAGCAAGGTGCACATGAAAGGGCTTTGCACACAGCAAACAAAACAAAATTTATTTCCCAGCACACCTACCAGCTAGAGAGCAAAAAACAAGGCTTTTATTTGCACAACATTTGCAAGTATTTGTGCAAAGCCCTTCTGCATAGTGCACTTATAACTCTAGTCTATGTATTCTGACTCCAACTGTTGTAATAGTGACTAATCCCTTGCTGAGAACTCTATGCCTGGCCTGTATAAGCAGATATAATCACCGCGGACAGTCTTTATCAGATAGCTTGAACTCACCAGACACATATTTTCCATCAGCGTAGGTTTTATTGCAAGCAGATTATAGCAGACATCAAAATGTAATGTAACAGATGATTAAAAAATGGTATCTGCAGGTCAAAACATGATAATGTGTTCCCCTATGCGAGTAGATTGCATTAAAGGGTTAGACAAGTGGCCATCTCTATCCCTAAGCATAAAGAAGCAGGAACAGGAAAAGGAAGTACATCATAAAGTGGGAGGGAACACATATGATAAAACCCAAAAGGACGGTGCAATAAGCAAAATAACCACAAGATGGCAGTATAATAACCACACTAATTCTACGCACCCGGCAGGATAAAACGGCCTTAACCCCTGAAAGAGACACAGAGGTAGATGCCTGAAGTTGCAGATGTCCCAGATGATGGAGATACTGACATCTCTAGTGGCGAAGAGACGCCCAGTCCCAAGAAAGAAACAGGCAGGAAGGAATTGTTTCCAGCTGTTTCAGCACCAGCATCCTCACCTGACTACGGTGAGATGATTTGCTTTAATTGTGGAGGAATTGGTCATATTGCAGCTGTATGTTCCAGTCCCAAGAAGAAGAAGGCAGAAAGCCGCCAGCCGGCGGGAAACGCCAAAGGGCCCCGGTGAAGGAGTCAACTGGGTGCCCATCACCTTCAGTGAGCTCCAAGAAGCACAACAGGAAGAGAAAGCGAGGAGACCAAACCCCTCGGAAGGAGCCCAGGGATCCTCAACCAAGGTGCACTCCAGAGAAAGGGGGCAAGACCCCTCCGGAGAGACACAGCACCCCCAAACGTGAACTCTTCAAAGTGAGAGATAACAATGTCCCTCAACGGGTTCACACTCCCAGTAAGAGGGAGGAAATCAATGCATACCAGGCTCAAGAAAGGAGCAAGTGCAAATTAAGTGCTGGTAAAGCAAAGAGTCAGAAGAAGAGGACAGCATCAACTCAGCCTTACCCAGAAGAGCTAGTTGGTCCATCCCCTACTGTACCCATCCAAGTGGAAGGAGTGTACACGAAGGCCCTCCTGGACACTGGAGCACAAGTGACCCTGTTGTACAGGGACTTCTATGACAGATACCTGAGTCATCTGCCCATACAGAAGATAGAAGAGTTGGAGATAAGGGGATTGGGAACTCAGAGTTTCCCCTATGATGGATACTTACCCATCAGATTGACGTTTGACCCATCCGTAGCTGGGAAGTCTGAAGTGTTCGACACCTTAGCAGTGGTGTGTCCCCGCCACCAGGAACCAGCAAGACGTCCCTGATTATAGGGACAAACACGGACCTAGTCAGAAGGCTTCTGACCCCCCCTGGTGAAGAAAGAGAATCTTTCAACTCCCAAGATCCATCCCATGCTGAAGGCAGCCTACCAGCGGTTGGTCCTAGAGCAGAAGACCCCAAGTGAGGGGATAGGAAGGGTATGGAGGCTTGGAAAAGAAGGAGCAGTGTTACAGCCTGGAGAGGTGACCTGCATGAGAGCCACGGTGAAACTTACCTGGGAGCAGCCTGGCCCCTTTGTAATGTTGGAACCTGACCCAATGGAGGGTCACTCAGGCCTGGAAGTGAGCTGGATGCAACTGGACACAGATGGTTGGCGGCGTTGTCTGGATTCAATTTCAGTCTCAAGTACAGACCAGGGGCTGGAAATAAGGATGCAGATGCCCTGTCCCGAAGATCCCATGTCATGGTCGATGACTGGGAAGACTGGACCCAAGTGGCACCAGATGGAGTGCGAGCCCTTTGTCAGGGGGCTGAACTCCAAGCCAGAGGAGGATCCAGAGCTGAAGAGGTAGGAGTTACCACAGTGGGAGTCCCAAAGTGTTACTGTGGGGTAACTCAACTAGCAGAAGAGTGTCTACCGAAGCTGTCCAAGAAGGAGCTGAGGTGTGACCAATTGGGAGATCCCATGGGGAGTTTGGTCCTGGAAGCCCTGGAAGACAAGAGTCCAGAGGGACTTCGACTTCACCCTTCTAAAGAAGCTCGCCTACTGAGGAGAGAGTTGGACAAGTTACAGGTGCATCAGGGGGTGGTCTACCGAAGGGGCCCCTCTGATGGCCCAGAAGACAAGTGGCAGTTGTTTCTCCCGGAGAAGCATCGAGAGACTGTGCTGATTGCCTTACATGACCAGCATGGTCACTTGGGAGCAGAGAGAACCTTCCAACTTGTCAGAGACCGGTTTTACTGGCCCTGCATGAGGGCCGAAGTGGAGGAGTATTGCCATTCCTGTGCAAGATGCATTCAGAGAAAGACTTTACCCATCAAGCTGCCCCAATGGGCCACCTACAGAGTGAAGGCCCAATGGATCTGGTATGCATTGATTTTCTCTGCCTTGAACCCGATTTGAGCGGATTGGGAAATGTTCTGGTGGTAACCGACCATTTCACTCGTTATGCTCAGGCTTTCCCAACCAAGGACCAGAAGGCCTCTACAGTAGCCAAGGTACTTTTGGAGAAGTACTTTGTTCACTATGGACTGCCACAGAGAATCCATTCAGACCAAGGAAGGGACTTTGAGAGTCGCCTGATCAGGAAGCTGCTAGATTCTCTGGGAGTAGAGAAGACTAGAACCACACCATATCACCCTCAAGGTGATGCCCAGCCTGAAAGGTTCAACAGGACCCTATTGAACATGTTGGGAACTTTGGAAACAGAGAAGAAGCAACATTGGAGTCAACACATATCAGCTCTGGTGCATGCCTACAACTGCACCACAAGTGATGTGACAGGTTTTTCCCCTTACCGACTTATGTTTGGGAGAGAAGCAAGATTGCCAGTGGATTTGGCCTTTGGCATTTCCTTAGACCATGCCTCTGCTGCCTCCCACAAAGGATATGTGGACAGACTGAGGCGCAGTCTGAAGATAGCTTATGAGAAAGCTCAAGCGGCCTCTGACCAGAGGGGGGCCCGAAATAAGAGGAACTTTGATTTGAAAGTTAGAGTACAGGACCTACAGCCTGGGGACCGTGTACTGTTACGGAACCTAGGGGTCCCTGGAAAACACAAGATTGCCGATAGATGGAGATCAGAGCCATATATCATCTGTAGGAAACTTCCAGGCTTGCCTGTCTACAAGTTGAAGCCAGAAGGAAGAGTGGGGCCATTGAAGACCTGGCATAGGAATCATTTGCTCCCACTCACTGAAGCAGTCAGAATGCCTCCAGTAAGAGATGTACCTGAATCTGCTTCCATTCTGGATACCCCCAGGCCTAACACTAGGTCTCAGACATCCCAAGTTAGGGGTGGACAGGACCCCCAACCAGAAGAAGAAAGAGGAGAACTTGAATGGCTATGGCCTTCCTCAACTCCAGGAAATTCTGCCATAGATCTTCCACCTACTGAAGATGTGGAAGATAACACATTGAACCCAGAAGCCACAGAGTTTGTGCCATTCAGTGATGTGCCTGAGTGCTGGGAAGATATCCCTGGTCTCTACCCAGAACAAGAAGATGATGTTCCAGAACCAGAGATGTTGCCAGAATGTTGTGAAGCCTCCCAAGAAGTTAACTTACCCCAAGATGGGAGAAAGTTCAGAGGACTCTGTTACTACAGCAAGGAGAAGTGCTGAAAGCCCTGACCCTTCTGCTGTTCATTTAGTGGAGGGCAACCCCAGCTCTCTCTCTGGCACAGTTAAACAGGTCGCCCACACTGAAGTGACCTGTAGACAGGACAGCTCCCCATCTTATGCTAATTGGTGGGAAGCTCCTCTGTCCAAATTATGTGAAAATGTTGTTCCCGAGAAAGTTTGTAGTTTGAACACTGTCTTTGGGGACCAAAGATTCAAAGTGGGGGGAGTGTGTAGCGGGGTTCTACCCCTTTTAGGGGAAGAGACTACATTTCCCACAATTCCCCAGGCTCCCAGGCTGCTTGCTTCCGCCCGGGAGACTGCTGGGGGAGGCTATAAAAAGGAAGAGCGGAGACCGCCTCTTCCTCTTGGGACACTTCCTCTTCTGAGGCCTGACAGGACTGGCCTGCCTCTGCTGACAGAGCGTGTGACGCGGAGACTGCAGCCAGCAGAGACACCTGTGCGGACCGGAGCTGAAGGCCTGAAGCCTGGGCCTTGCAGCCGATGGAGTGAGACTCTCACCCCTCAGAGTCCACAGCAGCGGAGCGGAGACTTCCCTTACTGTCGGTCGGACGGAGCTGATGACCGGAGTTCAGGGCTGTGACTGAGGAGACCGGACGCCGCCATTGAAGAGACCAGAGCCACCATTGGAGGGACTGGAGCTGAGGACGGTACCCAAGGATTGGTGAGAGAGCCGGAAGGCTCATCCTGCATTGACACACACGTTTTATGCCTATTGAACTGCCTAGGCGCAATTTACCTCAGAGCAGCAATGTTACTTTTTGTGGATTACAAAGACACCATTTAAAGCTACATGTGCACCACCTCTACAGATTCATTGCCGGTGAAGAACACTGTACTAGTACAAGGACTGAGCTCTATTACTAGGGATCAGGCCTGGTCCGTTAGGTAGGCGCAGATAGATTTATTGCACCTCAGGGGTGCATAGCAGACGGTCGCCACACTGGGCGCTCCGTTTCCCCACTGCCAGTTGTTACATATGTGTGTACATGTTAAAGTGCATATTGCAGGGACCTGCTAAAGTATTGTAAGTCATATGTTCAAACGCATGTTGCTATTTCTTTTCCTTACTGACAAAAGTAAAGCCAGTTATTCTTATTTCAGCAGTCTGCTTGTGAGTTCATACCAATTACACTTAGAGTATAAGCTAAGTTTTATGTGCATAGGGACATACCCCTTTACTAACTGTGCCAGAGCGGGTAGAGCCAAATTGCCGGGGGTTGGTGGAGCTGTACTCAGGGACCCAAAACAAACCAGCGGCTCTCTTAACTGGGGGTAGCGCTACAATTGCATTAAAGGGTTAGACAAGTGGCCATCTCTATCCCTAAGCATAAAGAAGCAGGAACAGGAAAAGGAAGTACATCATAAAGTGGGAGGGAACACAGATGATAAAACCTCCAGCTATGCAGCTCTCATTGGTCCTTTTACGACTCATCCTCTCCTCCCTTCCTGGCAAACTCTCACCAGAGTGAGAGAGAGAAAGCTGTGTATGATGTCGTAAGCCTAGGCTAATGACCAGACAAGAAACAGGAAGTGGGCTGTATAAGGTATTTACTGGCAGAAAAAAAATGTTTTACTATCCAAAGTTAAAACAACAAGGGCAGAAGATTTAATAGGTGGAAAGTTGAAAAAATTACTAAAGGTCTGCTTTAACTATATGAATTCTCACACAACATGTGTAACAGCACACTATTAGAGCATACATGTTGGAGCATATACAGTATAGCAAGTATGCCTGGAGGGAACCTATTTCTCCTTAACCCATTCCCTCTGCTGCCTTCAGGCCCTTTAAGAGTTTCTTAAAGAGTTAATGCCGAGAGGCAGAGGCGGGCATTTGGGTCATGTGACTGCTCTGATTGGCTGTCGTGGTGTTCACATGATCGGAAAACTCCTAATCACAAGTATGCATTGGGAGCTTTCTGGTGCCCACCAGTGACTGTGCTGGGAGCGCACTCTCAGCACAGCAAAGTGTTTACATGGTGCTGTATATATGTGGCCTCTCGGCATTACAGCCTACCTGCCCTGAGGCCATATATATGTGTACCCTCAGCGGGAAGGGGTTAAAGGGACAGAAACACAAAAACTGGCCTTGGCAGGAACGAGGGATTATTAAGAGACTGAGCTGAGCAAACTGCTCATTTTTGCCTTGCTTCCCATGCATTTGTGAATGTATTACTGCTTTTTTATTTAATAAATCTGTATTTATTTTCTGCATTATGGTTGACTGCGCTGCTCTCCCACTTTTGTCTATACATTAGAAGTGACTAGGGCCTAAATAAGCTAGTTATAGCCTACTTATTTGTGCATATGTCAGTTAAATTAGTCATGAATGTTGCCTTTTGCTCTAAAACAGAGAGGTCACTTAATGCATTATAGTGTCGGGGATATACAGCATCATACGAGCGCTGTTATTTTTAGATTATTAAATGACTAACTAGAGGACACTGTCTAATTTGCCACAATGTTCTCATCTTCTCTAACACAGTGCAGCTGCAGTTATCACCCATGTACAGAGTTCTCACTTGTCCTATTACATGGAATTAGAAATAAGCATACCAAATTGGAATGTTCAGGATTCTTGCAAACCAGTGAAAGAACATTTTTTTTTTTTTTTTTTTTACAGTTCGCTCATATTCAAATATATAAAGGAAAAGATAGGGCATCAAATTGTGAAAAAATAGGATTCAGCCCAGGTTCACACTGAGCTGCAGGAATGAAGCCGTGCGAGTTCAGCTGAACTTGCATGATTTCACTCCTGCATGTCAGCCCCAATTTCGGCCACGATTTTCGGCCACAATGTAAATCGCAGCCCAAAATCACAAAAAGTAGTACAGAAACTACTTTTTGAAACCGGTGCGGTGCCGCAAATGCAGCATCTCACCGATTAGGACAGTGCCATTGCTGTCAATTCCTGACGATTTGACATGCCATGTCAAATCGTACCAATGTGAACCAGGGCTCAGTTAGATTGTCTTCTGCTTTCCAAGGATGTTTTCTTAAAGTGGGGTGCCCCTTAAAAAAAAAATTTTTAAAGTCAGCAGCTACAAATACTGCAGGTAATCGGACACTCGGTAATACTGCAATAATCGGACACTTACCTGTCCCAGGGTCCGCTCTGCTCAGCGGCGCCGGCATTGTTACTGTGGGCACCCGGCTGTGGCTTCACAGCCGGGCACCCACTGTTTTTTTCCAATTATTTATTTTTTTTATGAATTTTAAGCTATTTTTTTTTTTGGTGGAAACACCACTTTAAATTAGAAATGCACACATTTTAATTTAAAGATTAAAAAAATTAGTTCCAGTTTTTAGCCAGATCTCTTTATGCATTTTATACTCCACATGTAGGATATTTAGGACATTTTGGACAATGCAAGACATACCTATAGAGAAACTAGATGAAGTGGGCAAGAATACTAGACTGCATCCCCCAACCCCCCCCCCCCCCGGTTTTACAAAAAAATAAATGTCCCAAATAAATGAAACAATGATCATTTAGGCTGGGTTCACACTAGTTCGAAATGGATGTGGGTTTCCACGCATCCAATTCTCATGACAGGAGAGTGTGATCGGATCTCTATGGAGCCGGTTCACATATCTCCGTGGCGGCTGTGGAGAGGCTTGCACAGAAGACCTGTGCGTCTTTTTGCTCTGTTTCAGGGCTGATTTCAGGCAAAAATACGGTCCTGATTTGTCCCTAAAATGGAGAAGAGTGACGCACCCACCCACTGCTGTGAGCCGCATCCGGCATTAGTGTGAACCCAGCCTTAGTCTTAAGCTGGCCATACACCTATAGATTATCTGCAGATGGTTAAATGGAAAAAGTGCAACAGATTTCTCCATGTATGCTAAACTGTGTGGATGGTGGAATCTCCCACTGGGCCAAGCTTCAGTATCTTGCTAGTCGGCCCCACTGACTCTCAACCTAAACAATGCCTGCACCCAATCAGAATGTTCAGGTATTGTGAGAGCCAGCGGGGCCAACTAGCAAGATATGGAAGCTTGGGCCAGTGGGAGATTCTTCCAACCACACAGTTCAGCGTAGATGGAGGAATCTGTTCCCCTTTTTCCATCTGACCATAGAAAATCTGCAGATAATCTATAGGTGTATGGCCAGTCTCAGCTTGTAAGCTCTAACAAGCAGGGCCCTCTGATTCCTCTTGTAGTGATTTGTATTGTACCTTTACTGTCTCCCTCAATTTTGTAAAGCGCTGCACAAACTGCTGGCACTATATATTATAAATTCTGTATACAGGGGGTCCCCGACTTACGAACGCCCGACCTACGAACATCCCCTACTTACGAACGAGGCGCTGCGGGGACCCCCCGCCATTTTCCGCCGTGTTCCGCCGTGTTTTGGCCGTTCTGCGCATGCGCGGCCATTCGGAGCCTCGGAAAACTTCGGAAATGTCCGTAATTTGCCGCGCATGCGCAGAACGGCATTGGACGGAACATCGGAAATGTCCGGAAATGGTCGTATTTGTCGGTCTGCGCATGCGCGGCCGACTTACGAACATTTCCGACTTAAGTACAGGCGGGCAGTCCCTAACGAGTTCGTAACTCGGGGACCCCCTGTAATGATAATAATGATAAATTGCATAGACATTTGCAAGCAAGCTACACAAATGTTATTAACCTGGGACAGGTAACAGACCAGTACCTCCTCTGCTTGGGTTATGGCCCCTTTAAGAGGGATGATAAGAGATATCTTGCGTACTCAGGAGTTCTCATCTATGCAGGGTGAGGGGTTCTGGGGTAGCCTGATTAGAAAGGAAAGAACTGATTGGCCGTTTTCTCAGGATTGATAAGTCCTCATTGAGGACCCAGACTTCAGAGGCTCAGAAAGACTTTGGTTGCAAAGCGCCTCTAAACTTTCATTACAGGGACTTTGGTTTCCAAAAGAGTTAACCAGTCTGCAGGGGAGTCCAGAAAAGGCAAAGGAAACAGTCAGCAGGTGTCTGTGACATGGAGTAACGCAGAACACAGCTCAGTGAGCAGTGTGAACTAGCTTGTGACTGAGACATGGTTGTTGAACTGTGGAGACCTCCGCTTTGGGACCCCTGAGGCAGGCGGGAACTCAAAAATCCTGTTAAGGGACCAGTGTTACTGGCAGTGAACTGAGACTTTATTTTTTTTTAACAGAAATTTATGGACTATTTTTTGCTTGTTTTTCCTTGCTGAAGAAAAACTATTTTCTGTTTTCCTGTTTTTTTGAAGGACCATTTGCGTTTACCAATACAACTGCCCGGTGAACCTGGGCTTCCACATATTACAGCAGTAATTAAAAGATATATGACTAAGAAAATAAATACATAAATCTATATCACACATAACATATATACAATACAGAACACAAAAAAGATTGATGTAATCATATAAATAAATAGAAAGATAGAAAAAAGAGATAGATAGATAGATAGATAGATAGATAGATAGATAGATAGATGTAAACACAAAGAAGAAGATCATTATTATACAAATTGTATTCAGAGCTACGTAGATCAATATTAAAAGGATTACACTAAAGTGTCTATTTATAAAACAGAGAATGTGACTTTCACCAACTATTCTTTGGTTAAGAATCAATTACTGCCATTTAAAAAATATGGACCTAGGAGATTTGGTAAAAGTCACATTCTCTGCTTTTTAAATAGATTCCTAACTGTATTCTTGTATATTGCAATATATTATGAATATGCATAACTGAAAATTGGAAGGAAGCTTAAATAATTAAATAATTAATGAATGCAAAATAAACTTTTGGTTCCATTTGCTGCTTGTTGCAAGAAACGCTGCTCACCTCTGAATTCACTGAATGATGTTATGGACAGTTGATTACAAAATTTGTGTTATATATATTTATATTTATATTCAATAAATCTCTTAAGTTTCTAATTTATGAAAGCGTACATTTTTTTCAGAAATGTTTATTTTAGATTGTAAGCTCCATGAGCAGGGCCCTCCTATTCCTTCTGTATTAAACTGCATTGTAATTGTACTGTCCCCCTTTATATTGTAAAGCGATGCGCAAACTGTTGGCGCTATATAAATCCTGTATAATAATGATCCTTTTACACATACAGTACATATGTATACTATTGGCCCATATACATTTGCTGCTCCTTATTCAGAACACTCATAAGGATAGCCTCCTATAGGCATAAGTCTTACATGAAAAGGTAAGGTCAAGCTATGTCACTGAGCACAGCACTCTCCATGCGATATTTCCAGAAATTGTCCAAATAAGCATTGTCATGGCAACTGTGATCAAATATGACACCATTGTGTTGGAAAACTATGAAAATGAATTATTCATTGTAAAACATCATTCATGCATGCGACACAGCCTGTGATATGCCAACACCAAGCACAGGCTTTGTCTGAAAACACATTTAAAACCATAACAAATGCCCTCAGTGTGCAGAAATGGACCTAAATTTGGCCTTGCATGGAAAAATTTAACATTATAACAACATCATCTAGCTTGTCCACTTGGCTTTGTAAAGTAAGTGAAACATTTAAAATGAACATAAAAAAAAAATGCATAAAAAGCACAGCCATGGCCAACTTGCACTGTTGATTTCAGCTTGACATCGAGAATGCCAAACTGATAAGGCTGAAAAAAGCTGTGTGTTTAAAGAGAATAAGTCTTGACTAGACAAATTGAAGAATTTGTCAGGAACGTGTAACGCTCCTTTTCCATGACAGATGCTGGTCTCATTCCAGCATCCTGGTTTTGACTGAGCTGCACTGTCCCTGTCTGACTGTCCATGTGCAGGGTGATTGATGTAGACACAGCCTCTGGGTGGAGACCAAGCCTGTTTTAAGCCTGCCAACCCCTTAGTATCATGATGTTGTTTGCAACACATGCTTCAAGCTTCCTGTTTGCCTGCCTTGTACTTGTACCTTGACCTTTGCCTGCACCTGAGCCCGGCCCTGCCAGCTACTTTTGATTCCCTTGTTGATGACCTCAGATCAGATTTTGACTACTCTTTGAACTCTTCCTGCTCTGAACCTGGACTGTCACTGGACCACACTGTCTATCTGCCAACCACAAGTACTTGTTCGCTGTGCTTATTTCGTGCCTGCTCTGGCGTGATAGCTAGGCACTATAGCATTGTATATAAGACCAGTACTATACTGAGTACTGGTAGACCTGCTCACCTTATGGGAAATGGGACTACTATAGGCAAAGAACACAGAAGCCAGCTATAGTGTCTGGCAACCAAAGCTAGGGGTAGGCGTAACAGAATTATAATTGTCTAATTATGGGGCAGACAATAAGGCAGAAAATGTCTGACCTCACCCTGGCTCTCAGAACCTGTATATAGTCATGCTCAGACAAGGATAGATAAAGCCAAATATTGGGGTAAATACACATATTTACTAGGTTGAGTTATTAGACTTTAAGTCAGAATATTCAGATTCTTTCACAAGCCCAGTTGTGACTGAGGCTTCCTGCTGTCTCATGAGAATTCAGAGGTAGTAAGAGTAATCTGAAACTAAGAAGTAATCCCTCTATGCAGTGTGATCTAACCCAATATGGCAGCTCCAGAACACTCTCTACACTGGTGTTTCTCAACCCTAATTATCAGTTTCATAGGTCCTTTCATATAATCACAGGTGTAGTTTTATGTTTTGTTTTAAAGGATAGCTGTATCTTTAAACTAAAATTTCTTTGTAGACCCCCACAGCTACCCTATTTGCCCAGGGTTACATGTACAAACTGCAGAAGCAGACTGCACAGCGTATGGTGCCCAAAGAAACTGACACAGAACAACATGCAACAAATTATTATTATTAACAATTTATATAGCGCCAACAGTTTATATAGCGCTTTACAATGTAGAGGGGGGCAGCACAATTGCAGTACAGTTCAATACAGAAGGGACAGGAGGGTCCTGCTCGTAGAGCTTACATTCTAAAGGGAGGGGGTGGTGGTACAAAAGGTAATAGATGCGGGGAATGATTTGATGGGGTTGTTAGGTGGGTGTGGGATAGGCTTCCCTGAATAAGTGAGTTTTCAGGGATCTCCTAAAGGTGGACAGGTTTGGGGCTGATCGGATATACCGGGGCAGGGAATTCCAGACGATTGGAGAGGCTCTGGAGAAGTCCTGAAGATGTACATGAGAGGAAGTAACAAGGAAGCTAGAGAGCAGGAGGTCCTGGGAGTCAGAACTTCTGATCACCATAATTACTTTAGGTCAGCGACACCAAAAACACTAAAGCCCTTAGATTAACATGAACGCTAAGACACTAGCATTTTAATAAAGAGGTCAGCAATGGAAGGCTGGGCATTTATAATTTATGCAGTCATGTGAAGAAATACACCCTATGAAAATTGTGACATTTCCACATATTTAGACAAACATTAGATCTTTATTCAAACAGATAATATATTAAAGATGATATCTTAAAAAATACACAAGGAAAATATTATCTTTTTAATCATTTATTCAATAAATGTATCAATAAAAGATACAATGTATTGTGGAAAAGGTGAGTACACCCTTGGTCTGATGTTGATCCTTTTGCAGGAACAACTACTTGTAGGCAATCTATTTAATTAGAGCACAACTCTCTGATATCAACTTGGTGAAATGTATGACCACTCCTTCAACATCAATTGCAAGATGTTTGTGGGTTTCCTTACATGAACTGCCCATTTCAAATCTCCCACTGGCTTTAAATAGGTCAGTTCATAACCCTGCATTTCTTCATTTTGAGACATTCCTTGGTTGATTTGCGTATATGCTTCGGATCATCATCTTCTTAAAAGATCTGTTTCCTGTTCAAGTTTAGCTCTTGGACACATGGCCTCACTTTCTCATCAAGCACACTTTAAGATGGAGCACTCATAGCTGATTGGATGCCTGACATCTGCTTGTGCCATGGAGACCATACCTTTTCTACCACAATGCTTCACAGTTGGTACAAGGTTCATCTTCTGAAATGATGTCTTCTGTTTGCACCGAACATGTCTACTGTAACTGTGGCTAAGCAATTTTATCTTTGATTTGTAAGTCTACGACACATTTTTTCCGTAACGACTGGTCTTGGCCTATATGTTGAATGGCCAACAGGAGTCCTGTTCTAATATTCTTTTTGATTATAAAAGTTTTTTTTTCTGGCAAATTTAAATAGGTACAAACTTTTTCTGATTGTAGATGAATGGGGTTCTTGGAGTTTCCTGTTAGCATCAGACAGTCAGCACTTGGGCTGAATTTGCTAGGCCAGCAATTTCAATATTACACCATTTTTAGATTATTTTTTCTTCCATCCAATGATTGATTTAAAATACTTTGGTAATTTTTAATCCCTTGCCAGGCTCATAGGCACTGGTAGCCTTGTAAAACTTTTTTGATCTTGTCATGATAACACCACACGTCAATAGCGTGAGAACACCAGATTCTAGATATTTGAGGTTTTAAATAAAGCAGGTTTGCCAAATCTTCAATTTCATTAATTTAGATTATGAGAGTGAATATGCCATGTCAGTTTTGTGTGTCATATATTCATGTATATCACCTTTATCTGTAGACACAACTTGGATGAATATCTAATATTTGCCTAATATCTGTTGAAAAAGTCAACAATTTCCATGAGGTGTACTTTCTTTTTCACATGACTGTATATTTAGTATATTGGTCATTTCAGTCATACATTTATATGTGTAATTTTCAGGAAAAAAATAACTAAATTGAAGGCATCAGGTGTATCTATTTTGTTACATATATTTCTAGGAACTCACATTAGCGAGCTGCAAATATCAGGGGATGGAAGTATAAATAAATTGATGGATGGATGGATCAAAACCAATACAGGTAGCCCTTCACTAGATCATTATCCTCACATACACACATCTTGAGTGTACAGTACATGCGTATGTGCAATGTTGTGACCCGCACAGCACTAAACTTAATATACGGTAAGCAACAACGGACTATTGGTGAAAAAATTCCAAACTGTCTCACATGCCTGTTCCCCAGGTGCAGAGTGTCAGGGAATGTCTGCTGTGATTTAAAGTAATGTATTAAACCCTACTGTAATCTGTAAAAGACACAGGTATTACACATATGCTGTCTTTTTCATATGGATACTGGTATAAACCTGTTGGTGGACACAGACGTTATGCCCAGCTGTCACATTTAAAACAGCAGTGTTAATGCGAAGATCGTGACATCACTTCTGATTTTAGGGCCTGATGCACTCCAGGAGAAAATCAGTGTTTAAAACTCAGCTAGGCTGCCTTTTTTTCAAGCCAGTTTAGCAGCGTTTGGTGTTTGGGCATTTACTTTGATTGACCCCAATCCTCTGTTATGTAAATTCCAAGTTATTGTTAGCATGGAACGGACACATTTCAAAGACGTTGGAGACATGAGATGATGCCTTAAAGCAGAACGACACTGTATCGGAGCACCACAAACCAAAAAGGCTATTTCACTCATTTTTAATATTCAAACAAATTCCCACATCCATCCATGTCTCCGTGCTTTACTTTGCTGAGAAATCCCTTTGAATAACACCCCCTACCGATTCTGGATGTGGCCATCTTAGGCCCGGTTCACACTGCTGCGGTGCGGGAGATCGCATATGATTCGCACCGCACTGCAGTTCAAATCATATGCGATCTCTGTGCGATGCAAATTCAGCCATACAGATAGTATGGCTGAATTCGCATCGCATTCGGCCCAAAATCGGACAGGACCCTTTTTTTCGGTCCGCAGCAGAATCGGATCGCATGGTGTTCTCACCATGCGATCCGATTCCTGTCCGAGTTTGCAGATCGCACTGCGATATGCGAGCTGCTATGGGGGTGTCATTAACATTTCATTGACACCCCCAGCAGCTCGCATAGGGCAGTGTGAACTGCCGGCGGGAGACATGCGGTGCGGGAACTCGCAGTGTATTCGTAGCGTTCCCGCACCGCAGCAGTGTGAACCCAGCCTTAAAGCGGTGTTTCAGCTGTAAAAAATTTTTTTTTTTTTAAAGTCAGCAGCTAAAAAAAAAGTAGCTGCTGACTTTTAATAAGTAAACTTACCCTCCCAGGGCGCCCGCGATGTCGGCCGCCGAGGCCGACATGTCCCTCGGCTCTCTGGTCCCAGCGCCACCACCTTTACTAAGGGAAAAAGGCAGTGGAGCCTTACGGCTTCACTGCCCGTTTCCTACTGCGCATGCGTGAGTCGCGCGGCACTTTGTGAATGGGACGCGCTGTGTTAGGGAACACAGTTCCCAGAACACAGCGCGCCCCATTACCCAGAAGACAACGCGGAGGAGGACAGAAGACCGAAGACCACCAAAGATCACCGCGGAGTAGAAAGGAGGCAGATTAGGAAGACTGCCTAGCAACAGGGATTTCTGATGAGGTAAAAAAATAATTTTTTCAAATGTTTATTTTTTTATTTTTTTAAGAATATTAATGCTCTTTTTTTTTTTTTTTAGGGTGGCCCTCCACTTTAAGTAGAGACAGTTTATTTGTGTAGCATTTACTTCCTGGAATATGTCTGCATTTAGCTTAGGCATGAAGGAAGGAGGATGTGTTTAGCTGAGAAAACCCCTCCTCCCTTCCTGAAGACTCCTTGAATATATTAAGGCCTGGAAACCAGGAAGTAACTGAAGAAATGTAAAAAAATAAAAATAAAACAAGTAAATATAATATACCTTCCTAACTATTTGCGAATGCTAGCAGCATAAATATTAAAAATAATCAATGTTTCAAAATACTACATAAGTATTATTATACTCCTTATAGGCTACACAAAATATATCCAGACTGCATGTCGCAGTGTTGGCGCTGTTGGCCTGACTCTGCAGGTTTCTTGCACATGATCTGGACTTGCCCCAGTGTACAACATTACTGGTCATTAATTATAACCTTCATCACTAAACTGACCACTATTCCTATACCCCAAAAGCTAGAGATCTGCCTGCTTGGCTTAGTGGATGCTTTTGCCCCTTCCAGGACAGTTCGTACACTACTAGGACTACTAGGAGAGCTCCCACGTCTGCCCTTACCCTGAATGCATGGAAATCATTAGTCAACCTTGCAGTGCCCTTATATAAAGAAACATACTCTAGTAGAGGATGCCCCTAAAGTTTCATAAGGTCTGGAACATATGACTAGAGTCTGAAACGACCACTGTAGAACAAAAAGACCATGTAGGATTACCGGTCTCATTTAATTTACACATGTAATGATGGTTCCTCTGTATGGGTAATAGATTACTTTAAGTTTTTTCCCTTTTGATGCCTGAGACGAAGTAAGTTTAACATGTATGCTGATATGCAGAAAGTGAATGTACACCAATTGTTAGTTACGTTGTGATATGTTGTATGATGCACTGTTGTATTGTACTTATAATTTTTCTCCTGGTTGGAGATCAATAAAAATGTTTCTTTCAAAAAAAAATGATGGTTCCTCTGACTGCCCCTCCTCCAGGGGTGCATTCTGACTGACAACATGCCTATAACCGCTCACTCGCTGTAGACTTTTTCTTGGGTGATGTCGTATATCACATACTTCTATAAATTGCTGACCATTACAGTTATCCTGCTATTTTTTAGCAGCAAGCTACAGGGTTGTTTTACTTGTTGGTTTAACTAGTTTAGGCCAGTAGTTAAGGTATTGTATACCTTGCCTTATGTTTTATACACCTTGAGCCGGGGGAATGCCCAGAGGCTCTGTTATGTAACAATTATTATTTTTTTATGAAATAAATAAAAAGAATAAAAAAAATAAAATAAAAAAATAATCAATGTTGAGTGAGAGAGTGAAGTTCCACTTTAAAGTGGTTGTAAACCCACAAACAAAACAAACAAAAAAAAACCTGCAAGACAAAGGCATAATGAGCTAATATGCATAGCATACTAGCTCATTATGTATTACTTACCTTAGATTGAAGCCCCTGCAGCGTTCCTCGTTCACCGCTCCGGCCGGCGTCATCGATCCCGGAGTTACTTCTGGGTATCGCAGGGCTCCGGCGCTGTGATTGGCTGGAGCCACGATGACGTCACTCCCTGACTGTGTCAGTAACAACACAGTCTAACTAAAGTAACGGCACGTACGTGCCATTGCTTCAGTGTATGTGCCGATGACGTCGGCACATGCAGATACAGGGGATATCTCCTAAACCATACAGGTTTAGGAGATATCCAGGGTAGCTACAGGTAAGCCTTATTATAGGCGTACCTGTAGAAAAATGGGTTGTAATGGGGTGACAACCACTTTAATTCCTGCAGATTTCTCAGAATCAGAAGACTTCCTGTCCATTTTTTGCATCATTTGGTGGTCCTAATGGTGGTTCTTGGGAACCACCATAATCATTTCTTGTAGAGGCTAAAATCTCAGAAGTAGATTAATCCTCAGATCAAAGCTCCTGGTTCACAAACCCAGGGAGTTGTGATCTTCAGGGACCACTCGCTGTAAGTACATAAAAGGTTCAAATCATCTTGGGGGGGGGGGGGGGTTGTTAAGAGGTAGAAAAGCCTTTTTATGCAAACATAAACAATCTCAAGAGAATTAGGTCAGCCTGCAAATCAGCTCACGTTCCTCCACTTGCCTGTCACTTCCAATCACATGTAAAAGCTAGGACAAGGAGATGGACTGCTATATGTAAGAATTCTGTTTTGCAAATGTTTCCATTAATGTTACATCAAGCCGAATACCTTGGTAAAATTGAAAAGGCTGTAATTCCCATAGTTATGTAAAGTTACACATGAATGAAGTGAGTGGAGTCTCTGGGTGCTGCCATTATCTGAGCGAAGAGGTCCTGAGTTCTGGTGCATTACTGCATTGTATGGCTCCGGGGCCATAACACACTGGGGATAAGGAGGCACGGCAAATCTGACAGATATTATCTTTGTAAGACCACAGAAGCGAAAGGAACAGGAAGATTAAAGTGAATTAATAGAACTACAGACTCAAGTCTGGCTGGGGACAGAATAAATCAAAAAATGAATTTCTTTGTCAAAGGCGCATTCTGTTGGCAGCTAATTTAAATTAACTCATCGAGATAAGAAAAAGTGGTTCTTATAAAACTAGTACGGCTTTACCGCTTTCAAAAGGCTCTTTATTGATCACAATAGAAATTATGAAAAGCTGGATTCAGAATAGACCAGGCCAATCCATATTATGTTAAACAGGATTAAAATGCATTATGCCGTATTGTGTTTCCTTACAATACATAAAGAATTGATAAGTGGTTTTATAACCTTTCAATTTGCCATGTATTATAATGCTGTAAGTGAGCTGTTAGTAGCGTCCGTTAATTTCATTTTTCAAAGGATGTATTGTAATATTGGTATCCTGTTGTACTTGAGTTGGAATTGCCTTTTCTTCTCTCCTTACCATTAGTTAGGTGCAGACACCTGTTAAAGTGATACTAAACACACACGATTTACTTTTTTCCTTCTATTTCTGTATGTAGACGATGGCACTGTAATTATTTTCTAATATCTAATCAATATAAAGCTGTCACTTGACCCAGCTCTTTCCCACCCTTTGTGAAGGAAAACATAAGCAGGAGGAGCCTCTAGTCCTCTGCTGCATGTCACATGTTTAACCACTTGCCGACCGGACCATAGCCGAATGTCGGCTACAGCGCGGTTGGCTTATTCTGGGAGGGCGTACAATGACGTCCTCCCAGAATCGCGTTTCCCATGCGCCCCCTGGGGTGTGTACCCGGGAATGTCCGTGACCGCTGTGTCTTCCAGACCGGGCATGTCACAGATCGGGGTAAGGGGCCAATGACAGCGACCCTTTACCGCGTGATCGCTCCATTCAATGATGGATCGATCACTTGGCAACAAACCGGAACATGTCTGGTTCAGCTCTCTCCTCACGCTCTGTACACACCGATCAGTACAGCGTCCTTGGAAAGGAGGGAGACTGCAGTAGTGCTCATGCGTGCCTAACCTGTGCCTCATTCATGCACATATGTGCCTCATTCATGCCTCATCTGTGCCTCATTCATGCCCATCTGTGCCACATTCCTACCCATCTGTGCCTCATTCATGCCCACCTGTGCCTCATGCATGCCTCATCTGTGCCTCATTCATGTCAATCTGTGCCTCATCCATGCCCATCTGTGCCTCATCCATGCCCATCTGTGCCTCATTCATGCCCATCTGTGCCTCATCCATGCCTCATCTGTGCCTCATTCATGCCCATCTGTGCCTCATCCATGCATCATCTGTGACTTATTCATGCCCATCAGTGCCTCACCCATGCCTCATCCATGCCTATTCATGCCACATCAGTGCTCATCCATGCCTCATCCATGCCTAATCCGTGCCACATCCGTGCCACATTCATGCCTCATCTGTGCCACATCAGTCAAAATTTGGTTCAAAGAACAAAGAATGGGACTTTTAAGGCGCAAAAATACAAGAAAAATTACATAAATAGAAAAAAGTTTTATTAAATTTCACAATATAACTTGATATTGCATATTTGACATCAAATGTCTATGAAAACGTTTTTTAAAAACCATACATCGCTAAACAGAGATGAACTTTTCATTTATTGCTCTTTTTCTCAACATGTTTCACCCAAACTTGGGCTTCCTCAGGAGAGTTAGATAATGTCAATTAATATTTACTGGAATAGAAAAAATACAATCAAAACATTGAATACACAACAATTGACACTGCTTTGATAGGATAATGTAGAAATGGACATCACATAATTGAAAAGTGGGTGGAGCTGGTAGGCTCAGAAGCTGACCTGAAAGTCCCGAGAGAGGGCTCTGCAGTCCACAAAAATGCTGAATACATGGGATTGTATCGAGTGCATCATAGAGAGGGAAATAATGTCCAAAACTATATCAGTTTGGCAATCCATCTATGGGGTACATTAATATAGATACTAAATTTGTTAAGATATTGGAGAGAGAAAATATATAAGTGTATGTTATCCCAAAAAATGGAATCCCACCTGGATAATGATTCCTTGGAAAGATAATAGGAGCATATAAGGGAGCATACAAACAGGGTGCTCATAACTGCCAAAGGGGAAATCCAAGTTTAAATCTATAAGAAATTTTAAAGGGAAAAAACCTTTATCCATCTGGGAAATATTATACAGATATAGTTACCATCAGCAAACCAAGGACTGATCATCATGTGCCAGGTATATATTTACCTAATGTTGAGGGTCTGCATCAACTCAGGGTGCCAGCCAGGACAGATAACTATCCAAAGAATAGGGAGGCCAGAGTGAGGTACTTAAACCCCTTTAAATAGAGTAAAGAAAAAGGGGGCATTTAGTGATCAGTTCCCGGCAGAAAAACAGATGGCAAATAGTCTGCTAATTCTCTTACCTTAAACAAGTGTTGTTTGGGGAGTGAACCTCCGCTGAGCTGCACAAATGAAGAGCTCAAACAAGTCCCCTTAAATAACCCTCTCCACCGCCGTTTTGGCGCCAAAATCTCGGCGCCAAACGATCATGTGAGGACAAGTGATGTCACTGCAGGAGCGCCAGGCGCACAGGAAGTGACAGCCGTGAAACAGGAAGTGCCATCCCCAACAGGAAGCCAGAGCAACTGACCTCTGTGCTGATAGCAAATTGAATCACAGGATGTAAGGTCACATCTGAAGGACTGTCAGCAAAGGAGTAAAAGGGAAATGGACTGACAATATTGCCAGTATATGTCAGTGAAGGGATATTTGGATATATCCCTGGGCTGAATGTGATCAGTGTGTAGGAATGATTTTGGGTCACAAAACAGATCCATATGTACTACCTCTGTTTTCTTGGGACATATATGTAACCAAGATAACGGCCGCAGTTTAGCGCAAGCGTTTAACCCTTAAGTGACTGGAACGGCGCAAATTAGGAGAAAAATAGACGGATGAGGTCTAAAGACTCCGAAGATAACGCCTCACGTGTCCATATGAGGCACCTGAACCCCATTTCAAAGCATCTTGCTACAAATGTATATAAGGCTGCAAATATTGCTCCTTTAAAGGGACCAGAACTAAAAGTGGCTGATACTAATTAAATACAAATACAATGGAGCAGTGGAACTTGCCAAAGGGCCCCCTACCATGATCCATAGGTCAGCAAGCACCACACCAAGCAAAACATGTGATGAACATCTGAATAATAATAACAAACAGTACAAGGGATAAATAAAGAGAATACACATAATAATATACATATTTAAATGAAAACCAATAATGTTCTCAAAAAGGAGTGACAATGGCGACCTACCCCTATAAGAAGGGTTTGAAGCTCAGAGATTCATTCAAGCCAGGATGCACAGTGGCTCTAAGGTTATGAATCCATTTTGATTCTCTCTGTAAGAGAGTTTTATCAATATCACCTCCGCGGTTGAAATCTGGTACATATTCTAGTGCAAAAAACTTCATCTGTGAAATATCGTATGAATGGTAGAGCCCCATATGTCGACTAATGGGGGTCTCCATTTTTTTTCTTTTTAATGAGGGATACATGATCTCTAATTCTATGAAAAAAGGGTCGTTTAGTTTTCCCTACATAAAAAGCCTGACAGGCACATGTCATGAGGTAAACAACCCCAATAGTCTTACATGTTGCATAAAAGTTGGGCTTAAAGGTTTGACCTGAGGGCAGCATTATTTCAGTCGAATTAATCAATAAATCACAGAATTCACATTTTCCACAGGGGGAAGTACCTTTTCTATGTGTCTTTGTTCTTGAGGTAAGATGGCTATGAACTAGTCGATCTTTTAAAGAGGTAGATTTGCGGTAGGTAATTTGTGGGTGAGCACCCACATATTTTGAGAGAACATCATCTGTAGAAAGAAGATGCCAGTATTTTTCAAAGATGTGGCGTACTTTTTTGTGTTCACCAACAAAGGTGGTGATTACGCGGACTTTGGATTCAGATTTATATGGCTTCACTTGGTGGATTAATTGATGTCTATCCTTCTGTTTTGCTCTATTGTATGAACGCTTAAGGCAATTTTTACTGTAGCCTCGTTCTAGGAGATTTCTAGCTTTCGGCAACTCAGCTCATTTTCAAAAAATTCTCCTTTGTGATATATCACATGGTGGCAAACACCAATCATCTTCATGAGTTGGCTTCTTGAAACCTATTTTTCCAATTATCTTGAGTTTGAAATTTTCTCTATATTTGTGTATATTTTATTTATTTCTTTTGTGTATTTTGTAAAGTGACAATGGCGACCTATAGGGGCTCGGGATTCGATGGCCTGATGGACAAAATACATCTGGCACAAGGTGCTTCCTTTGGTGGAATAACCTTAGATCGCTTTTTCTGGAGTTTGAAAAAACTACTAGAAAAAAAGGCACGTATCTTTTGGAACAGAAAATATTTTTCTAAATATATTGAGGACAAAATTGTCCCTTGGGGTCTTCGAGTCCAAATATTCCCGAACCTTTTTAAAGTGGAAACTGAATTTAAAACTGAATGGGAATGTAATTTACAAACCAGTTCTTTTGCAATGATGGGGTCTTTATGTCAACATTACTCCAGAGAGATCACGAACATTGATAGTGATATTGAAAAACTGTATTCTGATAACGAAATTCTTTTTACAGACGCTTCCTTTAAGGAATCCGAATTAGCCCTGGAAAAACATCTAGAAGCATTTGTAGCTGAGATTTTGAAAACCAAGGATAAAAAATACTATAGAGACAGACTCTCTTATGAGACAAACACTGCCTACAAATGGCCTCTAGAGGGAGGGGGGCGAAGAAAAAAGACATCGTCCCAAAGAAATACTAACTCTAATCAAGAACCTTCTGATTCTGATGAATCAAATTTTTCCTCTGTTTCCTCCCAGCAAGCAGGATCCTTCCAGGGCTCAACAGCAGGCATTGATAAACGGAAATACAGTTTCTCATCCTTAAAATCCTCTGGAAAAAGAAACCAGAGAGACAATGTTCGTTCCGGTTTACGATCTCAGAAAGTGGCAAATGTAGGTGACTCCCAACCTCCATCTGAAGTAGGTAATTTATCACAAACTAATGTGAACTATGCCTCTCTTCCTAAACACAGCCAGCCAACCTTGGTTTCCCTGTCGGGGGACCACGTGTTGGTTCCCCTGTCAGGGGAACCAAAAAACGCACCAATTTTCACCTCCCAAATGACCATGGACTCAAAGAAACCTCCAAGTACTCTGGGGACAAATCCCAAAATAACAAACAAGACAGTTTCCAAATAATTAATCTATCCTCGTGTCCCCTATCAGAGGAGCAGACACAGGTCTTGAGCCTTGGTCTGACCTTCTGTCCGGAACAGGAGGTGGATTCGTTTGAAATCATCAAAGATGTCAACCTTTTTGCTCGTAGGTTAATGTTTAAGGCAATTTATGATAAACAACAAATCGCACCTGAGACTGATCAATTTTCGGCTGAGATTTGGAGAAATAAAACGATAAAGGAGGTCAAAGCTATTAATGATTTGATGGAACTTTGGGAGGAGAGCAACCCCCTGGATCTTCCATTGGAGGATCCAGGGGCTTGCCCCCTACCCTCTCTTGACACAGGTATAGGCATGGTTTTCCCCCGGCCCTCTATGTATAAACCAAAATCTAGGTGTTTTCCAGTCCTTCAGGGCAATCCAAATATTTGGGCGTTTACCCAACAGGTATGTAAAGAGATTCAAAACACCAAATGGCGACCCTGGAATAGCAGATCCAACATAAATTCAAAGCAACGTCAAGCAATTAAATCATTACAAATGAATGATCAATTGATCATAAAGCCTTCCGACAAAGGAGGCAATATAGTCCTAATGGACTTAAAAAACTATAAAACTATGGTTCTGGATCTGCTATCCAATCGCCAATGGTATCGTCCCATTCCTGTTTTTCAGGTTTCATATATTCAAAATAAATACAAACGCCTCATCACTCAGGCCTTTTTGAATAATTTAATTGACAAAAAAACCTGTGAATTTTTACTTGTTGAAAATCCTAGATTACCTACTATGTATGCATTACCTAAAATACACAAGAATGCTTCCTTCCCTCCCGGGCGTCCGATTATATCGGGAAATGGATGCCTGACAGAATCAGCTAGTAAACTCATAGATGATTATTTAAGACCACATGTCAAGTCATTGAGCTCATACATCCAGGATACAGCTGATTTGCTGAGATCCCTGGATGGACTGTGCCTACCTGATGAAGCCTGGTTGGTGGCCATAGATGTGGAGGCCCTTTACAACTCGATCCCCCATAAATTGGGGGCTCGAGTTGTGGACGGCTTCCTCTCTGAACGGGGGCCATCAGCCAGGCAATATAACAATTTCGTTTTGGAACTATTGCTCTTTATTTTGAGCAATAATATTTTTATCTTCGATTGCTCCCACTACCTCCAGGTACAGGGGGTGGCGATGGGGACCAAATGTGCCCCATCGTACGCCAACCTGTATCTGGGGGGGTGGGAGAGGGAGATATTCTCGGCTGTTCAGTTCAGTCGTTTTTTTGAGAATATTTTGATCTGGAAAAGATTTATTGATGATATCTTTATTGTCTGGACTGGAACTCGGGATGAGCTGTCGCAATTTTTATCGTGTCTTGAAACTAATTCCTACAATCTTAAGTTTACGATGACCTGTGATCAGGTTACTGTAAATTTTCTGGATATTAAGATTTATGTAAATGAGGACAAAACTATTGGTTCCTCTCTTTACAGAAAGCCCTCGGCAGGCAACACTATTCTTCACGCTGACAGCTCTCATCCCGCGTCCCTTGTCCAGAGTATACCATTCAGTCAATATCTAAGATTAAAAAGAAATTGTAGCAAAGAGGCTGATTTTGAATTAGAAGCCAAAGCGTTGCAAATCCGTCTCCTAGAACGAGGCTACAGTAAAAATTGCCTTAAGCGTTCATACAATAGAGCAAAACAGAAGGATAGACATCAATTAATCCACCAAGTGAAGCCATATAAATCTGAATCCAAAGTCTGCGTAATCACCACCTTTGTTGGTGAACACAAAAAAGTACGCCACATCTTTGAAAAATACTGGCATCTTCTTTCTACAGATGATGTTCTCTCAAAATATGTGGGTGCTCACCCACAAATTACCTACCGCAAATCTACCTCTTTAAAAGATCGACTAGTTCATAGCCATCTTACCTCAAGAACAAAGACACATAGAAAAGGTACTTCCCCCTGTGGAAAATGTGAATTCTGTGATTTATTGATTAATTCGACTGAAATAATGCTGCCCTCAGGTCAAACCTTTAAGCCCAACTTTTATGCAACATGTAAGACTATTGGGGTTGTTTACCTCATGACATGTGCCTGTCAGGCTTTTTATGTAGGGAAAACTAAACGACCCTTTTTTCATAGAATTAGAGATCATGTATCCCTCATTAAAAAGAAAAAAATGGAGACCCCCATTAGTCGACATATGGGGCTCTACCATTCATACGATATTTCACAGATGAAGTTTTTTGCACTAGAATATGTACCAGATTTCAACCGCGGAGGTGATATTGATAAAACTCTCTTACAGAGAGAATCAAAATGGATTCATAACCTTAGAGCCACTGTGCATCCTGGCTTGAATGAATCTCTGAGCTTCAAACCCTTCTTATAGGGGTAGGTCGCCATTGTCACTCCTTTTTGAGAACATTATTGGTTTTCATTTAAATATGTATATTATTATGTGTATTCTCTTTATTTATCCCTTGTACTGTTTGTTATTATTATTCAGATGTTCATCACATGTTTTGCTTGGTGTGGTGCTTGCTGACCTATGGATCATGGTAGGGGGCCCTTTGGCAAGTTCCACTGCTCCATTGTATTTGTATTTAATTAGTATCAGCCACTTTTAGTTCTGGTCCCTTTAAAGGAGCAATATTTGCAGCCTTATATACATTTGTAGCAAGATGCTTTGAAATGGGGTTCAGGTGCCTCATATGGACACGTGAGGCGTTATCTTCGGAGTCTTTAGACCTCATCCGTCTATTTTTCTCCTAATTTGCGCCGTTCCAGTCACTTAAGGGTTAAACGCTTGCGCTAAACTGCGGCCGTTATCTTGGTTACATATATGTCCCAAGAAAACAGAGGTAGTACATATGGATCTGTTTTGTGACCCAAAATCATTCCTACACACTGATCACATTCAGCCCAGGGATATATCCAAATATCCCTTCACTGACATGTACTGGCAATATTGTCAGTCCATTTCCCTTTTACTCCTTTGCTGACAGTCCTTCAGATGTGACCTTACATCCTGTGATTCAATTTGCTATCAGCACAGAGGTCAGTTGCTCTGGCTTCCTGTTGGGGATGGCACTTCCTGTTTCACGGCTGTCACTTCCTGTGCGCCTGGCGCTCCTGCAGTGACATCACTTGTCCTCACATGATCGTTTGGCGCCGAGATTTTGGCGCCAAAACGGCGGTGGAGAGGGTTATTTAAGGGGACTTGTTTGAGCTCTTCATTTGTGCAGCTCAGCGGAGGTTCACTCCCCAAACAACACTTGTTTAAGGTAAGAGAATTAGCAGACTATTTGCCATCTGTTTTTCTGCCGGGAACTGATCACTAAATGCCCCCTTTTTCTTTACTCTATTTAAAGGGGTTTAAGTACCTCACTCTGGCCTCCCTATTCTTTGGATAGTTATCTGTCCTGGCTGGCACCCTGAGTTGATGCAGACCCTCAACATTAGGTAAATATATACCTGGCACATGATGATCAGTCCTTGGTTTGCTGATGGTAACTATATCTGTATAATATTTCCCAGATGGATAAAGGTTTTTTCCCTTTAAAAATTCTTATAGATTTAAACTTGGATTTCCCCTTTGGCAGTTATGAGCACCCTGTTTGTATGCTCCCTTATATGCTCCTATTTTCTTTCCAAGGAATCATTATCCAGGTGGGTTTTCCATTTTTTGGGATAACATACACTTATATATTTTCTCTCTCCAATATCTTAACAAATTTAGTATCTATATTAATGTACCCCATAGATGGATTGCCAAACTGATATAGTTTTGGACATTATTTCCCTCTCTATGATGCACTCGATACAATCCCATGTATTCAGCATTTTTGTGGACTGCAGAGCCCTCTCTCGGGACTTTCAGGTCAGCTTCTGAGCCTACCAGCTCCACCCACTTTTCAATTATGTGATGTCCATTTCTACATTATCCTATCAAAGCAGTGTCAATTGTTGTGTATTCAATGTTTTGATTGTATTTTTTCTATTCCAGTAAATATTAATTGACATTATCTAACTCTCCTGAGGAAGCCCAAGTTTGGGTGAAACATGTTGAGAAAAAGAGCAATAAATGAAAAGTTCATCTCTGTTTAGCGATGTATGGTTTTTAAAAAACGTTTTCATAGACATTTGATGTCAAATATGCAATATCAAGTTATATTGTGAAATTTAATAAAACTTTTTTCTATTTATGTAATTTTTCTTGTATTTTTGCGCCTTAAAAGTCCCATTCTTTGTTCTTTGAACCAAATTTTGACTTTATGTAAGGGATGTGGCGCTATATTTCTAGCTTTCGGCAACTCAGCTCATTTTCAAAAAATGTGCCACATCAGTGCTCACCCATGCCACATCCATGCCTCATCCGTGGTCATTCATGCCACATCCATGCCTGCACCCATGCCACATAAGTGCTCATCCATGCCTCATCCGTGCCTCATTCGGGCCTCATCCATGGTCATTCATGCCACATCCATGCCTCATCCGTGCCATATCAGTGCTCATCTGTGCCACATCAGTGCCACTTTAATTCTTCTTCTGCCACCTTTCTCCATTTATTGGCTTCACATTTTGGCAGTTTTTCTATGTCTTCCCAGGATGTTGGTTCAAGTACGTTGTGCGTTTTGACAGTCTATGACAGCTTGCGGGGTGGTATCCCCTTTGTAGTCCGAGTGAATCTTCTGATTTTAGGCAGTTTAGCAGGATCTGGTGGGTAACTTGATTTAGGCAATGTGAGTTCCACCTCTTGTTCTGACTCTTGTACAGGTTCGCTTTGATCAACCTTTTCTTCTGGTTTGCCTGGCATATTCACTTCACAGCTTTCAGATATTGGTGTTTCTGATGATGGGCTCCTATCAAAATAAACACTACGGCTTATTGTCACTTTGTCAGTCTTTGAGTGTAGGATTCTGTAACCCTTAGTTTTCTCACTGTAGCCTACTAGAATGCCCTCTATGGCTCTGTTCTCAAGCTTGGATCACTTTCACTTGGAATTTAGGCATATGCTTTACATCCAAACACTCTGATGTGCCCTATTCTAGGCTTTAATCCATGCCACATTTCGAATGGAGTACTTTTAATGGCGCTTGGGGGTAGTCTGTTTTGTAGGTAGGTTTCAGTCATAACCAGGGCCGGGACAAGGGGTGGGCAGGAGGGGCGGTTGCCCCTGGCGCAATGGTTTATTGCAGGGGTGGGGGGCACCCTGACCCTAACCCTAAGGGAAAGGGGGGCGCAGTTTGGCATCTTTGCCCTGGGCGCTGGATGACCTTGTCCCGGCACTGGTCATAACTGCTTCTCCCCAGTACTTGTGAGGTAGGTTGGCATCCGACAACATGCATCTGACCATTTTTATAAGAGTGCAATATTTCCTTTCTGCTACACCGTTTTGTTCAGAAGTGTATGGTGAAGTTGCCTGGTGTACTATTGCTTGCCTCTTAAGATATAATGGCACTTATTTGCTTATGTATTCTCCCTCATTGTCGGTATGTATTATTACCGTCTGACGTGGGAATTTTCATTGGAGCGCATACATGATACCATGATGTATCTTCAGTTTCCTGTGTGGCTGCTTTGACTCTTTCTTTTGTGGATAGCTGTAGCTTTCGCTGCTCTGCTTTCCAGATAGAACAGTCCTTTTTTAAGTGACCGGTCCTTTTACAGGAAAAACAGGCTCTGCTTTCTTTATTGTGCTTTGTGCCTTGGTACATCTTAAGAGCTTTGTGCATATTTTCTTTCCTTCTGTCATATTGATCAATTCATTTCCCTTTGGCATATTCTAGCATCAGCTCCTGCTCGTGTCTGGTTTCTAAAGCATTAATAAGAGCAGTATATGTATCTGGAAGGCTGTAGAGGAGCAGGGCAACATGGTTATCTTTGATGTCTTCTTTGATGGTGCATAGATGCTCTATGATCTCTAGCATAGCTTTCACAAAGTCACACATTTGCTGGCCTTCTTGTTGTCTCATCTTGTACAACTTTCTTAGCAGAAACAACTTGCTGTTTAGACTTGAACGCTCATGCAGTTTCTGTAATGAAGTCCACATACCTTTGGCATTTTTCTCTGTTCTTATGTGAATAAGCTGGTCATTTTCCACTAACAAGCTTATAGTTGTTTTTGCCTGTCTATCCTTCCTATCCCTTTCCCCCAGCTCTCCGTTGTGGGTCTGTCTGTATTCAGCACCTGCCACAAGTTATCCATGCTAAGGAAAATTTATAGTTTAAACTTCCATATCTGTAATTGGCATTGTTCAGCTTTGCTATTGCAAACTTCACATCTGAACCGCTTGCCATGTTTCAGTAGTCTGTATACAGTATTTACTCATTGACTCATTGTACTCACTGAGTATTCTTTCCAGTGCCTCTGGGTGCTGCTGGGTGCTGGGTAAATCCCTCTCTAATGCCTGGGTGCATGGGACCTATAACCTATTAGCAGGTTATTGAATAATGCGCTTGAAAGCTTGTTGTATGCAGAGAATAGCTTTAATTTCATGGAAGATGTCTTTATCATATCTTACAGGAAACAGGACAATACAAGTACATATATTGAGGAAAGACAAGCACTTCCTCCTGTTACCTTACCATGGAATACACATTATAACACTGCAGTGCCACCTACTATATATATAGTTGATAATATGACTTGCTGTTGCTTTTCCAACAACTTGTATGCTTTGGCCAATCACAGTGCGATGTACAGTGAGAGCCATGATTGGCCAAAGGCAGGGTGCCTTTGGCCAATCATGGCTCAGGGGTCCACGCCCCACATTATATAAGGCTGCTTCCAATGGTGGCCATGTATAGTGTGTATTAATGGAGAGAGGTAGTCAGTGTAGTGTATATAACGCAGTGCAGAGTATATAGTTGCAGTCAGTGTAGTGTATATAACACAGTGCAGAGTATATAGTGTAGTGTATATAACACAGTGCAGAGTATATAGTGCAGTCAGGGTAGTGTATATAAAGCAGTGCAGAGTATATAGTGTAGTCAGTGTAGTGTATATAGAGTATATAATACAGTGCAGTGCAGAGTATATAGTGCCCCCCCAGTATCCATACCATGACCCCTCCAAAAATCCATACTAGGCCCTTTGGGTCTCGTATCAAATTTAAGGGTTACCCCAAAATGTAAAAAAAAAATGGAGTGGGGTCCCACCCCAAAATCCATACCAGACCCATTATCTGAGCATGCAGCCTGGCAGGCCAGGAAAGGGGGGGACAAGCGAGTGCCCCCCCTCTCGTGAACCATACCAGGCCGCTACAAGGTGCCCCCCAAAGCACATTGTCCCCATGTTGATGGGCACAAGGGCCTTTTCCCGACAACCCTGGGCTGTGGTTGTCAGGGTCTACATGCAGGGGGCTTATCGGAATACATCGTACCCCCTACCTATTCGCCCGACAGACCCAAAGAATAGCAAAAGTGGAAAAAGGTCAACCTCAATGGGAGGCCCCCCACTGACTGCTCTCTTCACTTTGACAGCTCTTTTATAGGCAACTGCGGGCCACCCGGTGACGTAACTAGGTGACCTTGCCCCTTCTGATGTCATGAGGCTTCCAGGAAGGATGGTGTGTCCCTATCTTTTCCTTACTCATCTGGAACTATTCGCTACCACTATTCACTGTCCCAAACAGACGGGTGACCTGTCCCTAATCTACCCACATGTGAAATGCACCAAGCCCGGGAGCCAGGGTCTTAAATAGACCCCCTGTTTTTAACCCATATTAACAGGTCAATTCGGTTGGTCGCGGGCTAGTCAGTAAGTTGGTCTTGGAAATTTCTTTGGTTTTATTTGATGCCCTTCCAGTGCTACTTGCTGCAAAGGCCAGTTAAATGTGGGGGGCAGTGGCCATTTGTTTCTATTGTTAATATATTGGTCAGGCAACGCACTGACACCTTTGCTGCCATAATGCTGTGTGCTGGGTGTTTATTGTGCACACTTAAGGAGGGGTTGGGTCCCTCCCGCTCACCTGCCCTCTGCCTATTCATTAAAATGCATGTGCTTCTATTGTGGAGACTCTTATGCCCCGTACACACGGTCGGAAATTCCGACGGAAAATGTCAGATCGGACCATGTTGTCGGAAAATCCATCTGACTTTTTCCGTCGGAATCTCCGACGGAAAAAATTTGAGATCCTGCTCTTAAATTTTCCGACAACAAAATATGATCGGACTTTTTCCGATCGTGTGTAGGGAATTCCGACGGACAAAGTGCCACGCGTGCTCAGATCAAATTACGAGACCAAAGCTATTGGCTAATAGCCTCTACGTAGTTCCGTCGTATGCAACGAACGTCACCACGTTCAGAATGATCGGATTTTCCGACAACTTTGTCCGACCGTGTGTATACAACACCAATGTCGGACAAAATCCGTCTGAAAAAATCTGACAGATTTTGTGGTCGGAATCTCCAACCATGTATACGGGGCATTAGAAGTTAGAGTTAGAGACTACAGGTAACAGGGTGCCTTAACGGGGCCTGTAGCTTACGCATGTATTTGCAAATTTGTGCAGACTAAACCCCTGTTTTTAACGCATACTGTTATGCTGGTTGGTAAGTTGAGCTTGGAAATTTCTTTGATTTTATTTGACAGTACTTTTCCCTTCCAGTTCTGCTTGCTGCAAGGGTTATTCAGTTATAGGTGGGGTAGTGACCATTTGTTTGTATACTTAAATAAGCTCTGTCTGACCCAAAATTGCCACCAGAGTCACATTGGGTGGAAGCAGCCAATCTGATAGCTTTCCCAGTGATCCAAGAAACCATAGCAGAACTATGTTCCTCTTGACTTCCCCTCCAACTGCAATGCCGCTGCGGTTGAGTGCCACCTACAGTAGAGAAAACAGGCGGCACCTGCCTACATACTGACCAAACATTGAGCTTATATTATGCAGCCTCAGAGTTATAGCAACAGCAGGTGACCGAAAAGAGAGAATTGTATACCCTTGAGAGATGACCCTATTCAACTCTGTGACTGTTCACAGTGCAGAGGGTACAGCCAGTGTTAAAGAGAAATAAAGAGAGATGTATAAGCTGTAAATAAAGTCATGGCTCAGGGTAGGCCACGGGTCTTGCTAAGGTAAGTGTGCAGCTGGAGTATGGGAGGTATCTTGTATCTCTACTTGGGAGGGCTGGAAAGGGTGTTTGGTACTAATTCCATGAACGTGAGCTTGTCCTTTAAGCACAATACAATATGCTTATCAGTAGATCTTTGAACATGAAGCAAATGTGTGAACATGTTTTCAGTAATTGAAGAGCTCTGATTTAAATGTCACTTGGGAAACAATATGGAGATATATAATGGAATCAAATACCATTTACGTGCCCTGTCCTACCCCAGCTCCAAAATCATTTATCTTATTTAATAATGCATTGAATAGAGGATCATCAAAGATTATCTTGCGCAAAGGTTGGATAACAGGTTTGCTCGATTATTATAAAAAATGACTTGTATTATTGAAGTAAGCAGCACAGAAAGATAATATTTCATTTTTTTCTATTCATTGCAAAAAAAGTTGTTATGACAGAGCTAGAAAACATTTTGAAAGAAAAGAAAACTATTTGTTAAATTAAGAGAAAATATATTTATATATGCGGATGCCCTACAACGTGAAATAAAAACCTATTTATTTATACAAAAAAAATTTAAATTAAGAGAACCCATCAGATTGTAAGCACACTGTTCAAGATTTATCCGACAGAATTCCGCTCAAGCTTGGCTTGCATACACACGGTCACACAAAAGTTTGCTGAACTTTCGACCGACAAGAACGCGGTGACGTACAACACTAAGACGAGCCGAGAAAATGTTCAATGCTTCAGAGCATGCGTCAAATTGTTTCCGAGCATGCGTAGGAATTTTGCGCGTCGGAATTGGTACAGACGATGGAATTTCCGATCAAAACTTTTTCCAACCGAAAAATTGAGAGCATTCTCTCAATCTTTTGCTGGCGGAAATTCGGCCAGCAAAAGTCAGATGGAGCATACACACATGGTCGCATTTTCCGACGAAAAACTCTCATCGGAAGAGCAGGAACAGGAAAATAATTTATAATTATAGCTTGCATTTGTTTCAAAAATATCATTTTATGCTAGTGTAGCAAGGTGCCGGGCCTCCTCCAGTCTAATGAGAACCTCCAGGGCCAGAGAAAGCTGACATCCTTCTGTATATGGTGGGTTGCAAGGCATAGTGGGTGTAATACAAGGTATATTAATTGGTCTCCAGGCACTTCTTGAATGCTAAGAGATTTTATTTCTCTTGAATAGAACTTTGGGAGAGAGGGTTAGGGCCAGGACACCTTCAGAAAGTTGCAATGTCAATTAGCAGACTCTGACACTTATACAGGAGGACAGCCATGCAGGGAAAGGCATCCAGCAAGACGCCACATCTGCATGTGTAGGAATGCTGTCTCCTAACAGTTTTTAACAGTTTCTAACACAAAGTGTAACAGTTCCTTCACTTCCACTACAATAACTTCTTGTAATTCTTCAGCTCACTGAGCTCCCAGTCCCTCTCACTAGACTAGATGATTCACTGCCACTGAATCCCTTGAGCTCCTCCAATATTCACTGTAGTATCTTCCTCAAGCGTCTACCCCACCTCTCTGCTGGGTCCCTAGCTTGGCACTCCAGATACTTCTCAAGCTTCACCCCACTAGCCTGCTTGGTCCCTGGATTGACACACAAGGCTGCTCTGCAAGCGTCACCTCTGCTGGCTGGCTCCCTGGCTTGATAACGGCTGAAGTTTCCAGATTCTTCACCGCCCACGGTTGGTGAGAATTCTGCTCGGGTACTTGCTTCAGCTACTCACCAGGGGCGTAACTATAGGGGGTGCAGCAGTCGCAAGCGCAACCGGGCCCTGTGCTGCAAGGGGCCCATGTGGCCCCCTCTACATAGGGCCGATGGCAGCATAGGCGGTTAGGCACCGGGCGCACGGGTGGCTGGAGGTGGGGGGTGATTAGCAGAGCTCCATGCTCGACTAATGCACTGGCTGCTCTTTAGATGTGCATTCCCCACACAACCTGTGTCCTCTGCCTCTCCTCCGGGTCCCCCTCTCCTGCTCCATGCAGTGCTGCTCAGTCCGGTGTCTGTCCTCCCCAGTCCAGCCCTCTGAGTCCGGCTCACACTGCACTGCATGCTTCTCCCGGGCAAACAAACTTTAAGCACACAGATGCAGTGCAGCCCTATGAGAGCCGGCTCCCCAAAGGACACCGCAGGCTTGTCTGCCAGCACCCCCCCTCCTCCCCGTCATACACAGATGTTGACAGGTCTTTCTGGGAGATATGTCCCCTAAGGACAGGGACCCCATCTCCCCTGGGGACAGGGCCCAGTTCTCCCTAAAGGACAGTGACCCTATTTCCCTTGGGGACAAGGACCCCATCTCCTCTGGGGACAGGGCCCACTTCTCCCCAGAGGACAGGCACCCCATTTCCCTTAGGGACAGGGACTCCTACTTACGTGGGGACAGGGACCCCATCTCCCCTAAGGACAAGGACCCAATCTCTCCTGGGGACAGGGCCCACTTCTCCCCAGAGGACAGGGACCCAATTTCTCTTTCCCTTCTTCCTCCTTGTCTCAAAGGTGTAACATCATAGATCTATTTAGACCTCTGATATCTAACCAAAGTCCCCCAACGGGACTCCTAAAAAATTGTAAAAAATAATTAAAAAAAATGCTGATACCAGTGGTGGAACTACAGGGCTCACAAAAGTCATACCTGTGACCGAGCCCTGGAGTTCCACCACCGGACTCAGAGGGAAGGGCCTCGGCTGGGGTTCAGGGGGGCCCTTCATGGTTTCTTGCACCGGGGCCCTGAAGGTTCTAGTTACACCACTGCTACTCACTGTGGTCTCTGGTAATAAGGTGGTTGGTCTTTTAGTGGCGACAACCTCCCCTCTACCTCTGACCACGACAGGTTCTCTACCCGGCAGAACCATCACTTCTGGTTGGACTGCAAGCCGCAATCCCCGCCCTGCACTGCTCTCTTACTTGCTGGATAGACCCTCAGACAGCCTAGCAGCCAGATGTGCCTGGGATAGGCCCAAACTCCAGCCTAGCAGCCGGGGCAATACAACACACATCCTCCCAGACAGCCAGCCAGATGGCACAGAACAGCGATCACCTGACTCCACCCAAATATATAGGTACTCCCAGCAGGCCAAGGGATTTAGGAAAACCCCTGCCCATTGGCTGAAATACCCCATATACTCATAATCTGAACTTGCATTGCCCTTGTCTTATCTAATGCCACCAAGTGCCCGACCACCTAGCGGCAAAAGAGAGATGGGCAGCAATTACAGACTTAGAGTGAAATCAATTGATCTTCAACAATTGGTATACCTGCCAGGTATATTTAGGCGCAACCCAGCCTAAACACCAGGGTGCTAAGCAGCATTTGATGGCACAGTGGCAGCATTTGATGGCACAGTGGCAGCATTTGATGGGCACAGTGGTAGCATTCGATGGCACAGTGGTAGCATTCAATGGCACAGTGGCAGCATTTGATGGGCACAGTGGCTGCATTTGATGGCACAGTGACACCATTTGATGGGCACGGTGGCTGTGTTTGATGGGCACAGTGGCTGTGTTTGATGGCACAGTGGCAGCATTTGATGGCACAGTGACACCATTTGATGGGCACGGTGGCTGTGTTTGATGGGTACAGTGGCTGTGTTTGATGGCACAGTGGCTGCATTTGATGGCACAGTGACACCGTTTGATGGGCACGGTGGCTGTGTTTGATGGGTACAGTGGCTGTGTTTGGCACAGTGGCAGCATTTGATGGCACAGTGGCTGCATTTGATAGCACAGTGGCTGCATTTGATAGCACAGTGGCAGCATTTGATGGCACAGTGGCAGCATTTGATGGGCACAGTGGCAGCATTTGATGGGCACAGTGGCTGTATTTGATGGCACAGTGGCTGCAATTGATGTTTTTTTTTCAGTTTGTTTGCGCCCCCCCCCAAAAATTTTGAGCACCAGAGAGAGTTGAGAGAGAAGCAGAGATGTATTGTATATTCTTGAGAGACGGCCCTATACAATTCAGTGACTTCAGCTCTAAAGAAAGTCATGACTCAGGGCAGGCCATGGCTGTCTTGCTAAGGTAAGTGAGCATTCGGCTATGGCAGTTACTTTATAACTCTACTCCAGAGGGTTAGGAAGGGTGGTTTGGTGCAGTTTCCATGAAAGTGAACTATATGCTTATCAGTAATGCCTTAAACATGGAGCAGATGGGTGAACATGATCTCAGTAATTAATGAGCTATTTAAATGTCAAATGGGAAACAATATGGAGATATTTAATGGAATCAAATACCATTTATGCACACTGTGTCCTACCCCAGCTCCAGAACCATTAATCTTATTTAATAATGCATTGAATAGAGAATCATCATAGATTATACAGATTATCCTGCGTCAAGGTTGGTTAACAGGTTTCCACGGTCGTTGTAAAAAAATAATTTGTAACATTAAAGTAAACAGCGCAGAAAGAAAATATTCTTTTTTTTTCTCTTTTCATGGCTGAAAAGGTTGTTGTAAAACCTTATATGTTATGGCAGCAGTAAGAAGCATTAGGAAAGGAAGGGAAATTACTTGTTAATACAAAAAATATATATTACATACATATACAGATTATCTACAACATTAAATAATAGCCTCTTGATTTAGATGAAAACAAAAATTCCAATAAAGAGGACCTGTCACATTGTAAGTACCCAGTTACAAAGCAGAAGAGCAGGAAGAAGGAATTATTATACAATGAACTTTGCAATGTTGAAATTAATTTGCAGTAAAAGAATCTAGAGCAGTGATGGTGAACCTATGGCACGCGTGCCACAGCTGGCACGGCGAAGCCCTCTCTGTGGGCACACCAGGGGTATCACCCAGCCAGGCAGTCACTTGCACTGACAGTGCAGGCACGGAGGAGCCGGCTCCCTTCCTTGCATCAGTGCCAGTGACGTCAGCAGGGGTGTGGGCAGCCAGTCATCTTGTCCCATGTGCGATGTTTAGGGGGGTGTAAAATTCTTTCTCCACTGTCCCGATTGTGCAGCTCATTGCCTCCCCTGGACCCCTACACCTACCGTAAGGCATTCTGCTTTCCTTTCTGCAGGCACCCTATTCCAGGACGACTTTGGTTCAGTCTGTCCCTCTGGTGCAGCCTGTGAAACAGCGGAGGGGGGGTCGGTGCTCGGAGTCAGAGCAGATCATCCATGGCCATGGGGAGAGGTGCAGTGGCTGCTAGCTGATCTCCCGGTGGCAGGTATATCAAGGAGCGGCTGGCTGGCGGGGATTCCTATAATACTGCCTGGGGAGAGCTGGACGATGAGGCCATGGAAAGTTGTTTAATTCTGTGTTGGCACTTTGAAAGAAATAAGTTGGTTTTGCGTCGCGGTTTGGGCACTCGGGCTCAAAAAGGTTCGCCATCACTGATCTAGAGGATGCTGAATCAGTTTTTTTTATTTTCTTTGTCTCTGGGGTTGATTTTCTAAAGGCAAATAGGCTGTTCACTTTGCAAGTGCAGTTTCACTTTACACTGGAAATTTCCCCAGAGCTTAGTGAACTAAGTACAATTTTACTTTGCGAAAGATGATAGGTAAATTAGCGAATTAAACCACCACAGGATGGTGCTGTGGGTGTATTAGTTGTGGTACAGGATGCCACATCCTAGTAGTTAGAATAAATACATTGGGAAGAATTATGGACTTCACAGGCACCAGTAATAAAAACAAAACTTTTTGTTGATAACAAATTACATATATTGCCATAAAAACACATAAGATTAATGCAGACTCATACAAACGATCACTAGCATATCCAACTCTGACCACTGGATCAGAACCAGTGTGTATGGCAGTCCTGATAGATATCCCCAGCAGAGCTGGAGTAGGATACTATTGTATATTGTACGCTCTACATGTTTCGCACTATATGCTTCTTCAGGAGCTTATTCTATTTTTTTCCACGGTAAGTATACTATTGGGTGACAGCACGTGTAGTAATTTCCCAAAATGGGCAATGACATGAGGATAAGAGAGAGTTTAAAGTTGACCTTCAGTCATTTTTTCCTCTTTCCATCTATTAAATCTTCTGCCCTTGTTGTTTTAACTTTGGATAGTAAAACATTTTTGTTATGCCAGTAAATACCTTATACGGCCCACTTCCTCTTTCTTGTCTGGTAAAAAGCCTAGGCTTATGACATCATGTATAGAAAAAAGGAAGACTCCCACTGTAATAAAGAACAGGTTGTGGTGGTCCCATCCCTAAGTATAGACCAAAAAAGACCCCCTAGGTTGGGACTTTAATCAGACCACCACCATGAACAACACAGATGTAAAAAATAATATTTTTAATATAAATGCTAAAAATAGACGACTAGCGTCAAGAGCACAGTACGCAATACAATATACAAAATGATGAAACAAACAAAACATAAAAAACATAAGATGATAGGTAGCACTTAAGCTCTCGTAGGGGTTGTGGGTACCCCAAAACCTGACGCGTTTCCAGTTTCTTTGGTAAGAGAACTTTCATCAGGGGTAGAGAGTAAGTAGAAAGTTAGAAAGTAGTAGTAGTAGTAAGTAGAAAGTTGGCAGAA
Source organism: Lithobates sylvaticus (assembly GCA_028564925.1). Lineage (NCBI taxonomy): Eukaryota > Metazoa > Chordata > Amphibia > Anura > Ranidae > Lithobates > Lithobates sylvaticus. The sequence continues at coordinate 552,684,850 of CM053027.1, forward strand.
AAGAGACTCGGGCAGCACTTCTCATCCGGACGGCGCACACCTCCGCTGGACTACTTTTGGGGTCATCGTACCTTACCCCCACTTGGGCATTAATCATACTGGGACAATACCTGGGGAGCCACATTGGAGGCTTACTTTTTCTCCCCTGGGGGGCCCATAACTTTTCTGCCAACTTTCTAAGGGCCTTATGTCTGTCTCTTGACAAATAGGAAAGGATACCTGGTCCCCGTTGGACATATAAGTCGGTCTATCTGTCTTATATTGAAGTTTCAGTATTAAGGCTTCAGCTGTACCCACGATTTTTGTCAATTTTCATCTCGCATTGAGTGTCTGCTCCATCGCGAGCGATAATTGTACCATACTACTACTTACTCTCTACCCCTGATGAAAGAAACTGGAAACGCGTCGGGTTTTGGGGTACCCACAACCCCTACGAGAGCTTAAGTGCTACCTATCATCTTATGTTTCTTATGTTTTGTTTGTTTCATAATTTTGTATATTGTATTGCGTACTGTGCTCTTGACGCTTGTCGTCTATTTTTAGCATTTATATTAAAATATTCTTTTTTACATTTGTGTTGTTCATGGTGGTGGTCTGATTAAAGTCCCAACCTAGGGGGTCTTTTTTGGTCTATGACATCATGTACATCTCTCTCTTTCTCACTCTTGTGAGAGTTTGCCAGGAAAGGGAGGGAGGATGAGTCATAAGAGGGCCAATGCGAGCTGCAGAGCTGGAGGTGTGCCTCTGTGTGCCTGTGTAAATCCAGGAAGTGAACAGGCAGCAGCTTCAGCTGCCCACAGTAAAATGAATGCAGCCAGATTCAGTGGAGGGAGATTTCTGTATATTTGGCAAGTACAGAATCACAGTATATATAAAATACTATGCAAAGTGGTTGGAGGGAAGCTTCAGACTGGTAAAAATGTTTTTATTACAAATAATGTGAGCAGACTGCAGTTCCCCATTAAACGACTTGCAGCAAGATCACAAGCTTAGGATGACATCTCAAATAGTAAATAGTGCTATATAGCTAGGTTCATTAGCACTGGTAATTAGTAAGGTAAGCGGCTAAAAATTAGCCAGCTGCACTGTTAATGGACTATAATATCCAATAGTCACTATGAGAGAAATGTCATACAAGATTAAATGAAACTCTCTCAAGGTTACAATATTAAACAAGTCATCAAGACACTGAAGCTGGCCGGATGGTTTGAACACGCATGGTGGAGATGTCTAACCCATTTTGAGAAATTACTACCTGTGCTGTCGCCCAATAGTATACTGTACAAGTTTCACGTATATCACGAAACATGTAGAGCTTACAATCCACAACAGTATCCTACTCCAGCTCTGCTGAGGGTATCTATCGGGGTTGCCACACGCACTGGCCCTGATCCAGTGGTCAGAGTTGGATATGCTAGTGATCGTTTGTATGAGTCTGCATTAATCTTATGTGTTTTTATGGCAATATATGTAATTTGTTATAAATACATTTTTTTTTATTTTTTTTTTATTTTTTTACTGGTGCCTGTAAAGTTCATAAATCTTCCCAAAGTATTTACTTTGCGAACGTTACTGAGTTGTGTGCAAGGAAAATAAAAAACAGCATTTTCTTTCTTGCCCATGATTGGATGATGGAAGTCAGCAGAGCTTCACCTCATTCACTAAGCCCTAAGGATAATTCAATTGCAAAGTGCAACTTCCCTTTCAAAGCAAACAGTCAATTTCCCTTTAGTAAATCCATATCTCCCAATTGTCTCTGATTTGGAGGGACTGTCCCTGATTTGGAGCAATGTCCCTCTGTCCCTCATTCCTCCTCATTTGTCCCTCATTTTGGTCTGATATATAGTTGTATATAAAATGCACTTTTTATTCTTCAAAAATAGTTTCCCAGTGCTAAACCTTTCACCCAAATTCTACATTTCTGCATTTGTAAACTTTAAAAGACAATATAAAGGAATAGTAGTGGCAATAAAGAGAAACCATGAAATGTAGCCATTAGAAGAGAAGTAAAGGATTTTTTTTTTGCAATTTTATACTTTCCTAGGTGGAATCAGCCTGGGTCTGATGCTGCATCTGTCCCCCAGGGACTCTGCACTGAGAACCGAGCGATCGAACACCACCGATCACTCGGTTTTCACAGCTCCGAGAGCAGAGAGCTGCAGACTATCAGTCACAGACCTCTGCTCTGTGCTGGACTGTGGAGGGGGCAAGAGCGGCCAGCTCAGGCTCTCAGTGGCTCGCTGAGAGGCTGAGCCAGGTGTCAGTCCAGGCACCTGGTGTATACAGACTTTATTGTCATGATGATGCGGTGCCTGGTCTGACATCCGTGACGTCAGCAGATAGCAGACTACAGACCGCTCTCTGCTGAAAACGGGTCACAGGAGTGCAAAACAAATTGCACTCCTGTGATCAATAGAACTCCAGCCAAACGAGCTGTGGCTGGACTTTTCCTTTAATGAAATTGTCAGGTCACCTGAGGCCAGGTGACAGGTGTACACCACTGGGGTTAGGAGCGCACCGCTAATGTTGTGGACCCTTCGGCTGACTGCTGCAGATGGAGCTCTGGGTGGTTAAGGAAAGAAGCTCCGCCTGAGCACTGACACAGATCAAACAGGGAGCCAGAGCATAGGATTACCCAGGGCGTGGAGTCTAAGAGCCAGCAGGTTTTTACCAGAGCCTCTGATGGTGAGGAAGGACTTCGCTGACTCCAGGTCGCGGCCCTACAGGGTCTCCCTGGATCATGCTCCACGTCTGACTCTGGTGGATGGAGAGGAAGCAGCAATCCAGGGAAACAAGGAATAGCCAGGAGGACAAGTCAAGGTCGGGGCAACAAGCAGACAGGGATGGTCAGGAGAACACGCCAAAGGTTGGGGCTACAAACAGACAGGGATGGTCAGGAGAACACGCCAAAGGTTGGGGCTACAATCAAACAGGGATGGTCAGGAGAACACGCCAAAGGTTGGGGCTACAAGCAGACAGGGATGGTCAGGAGAACACGCCAAAGGTTGGGGCTACAAGCAGACATGGATAGTCAGGAGAACAAGCCAAAGTCCGTACACGGAATCAAACGTAGAGCACACGGCAAGAACCACACAGGGAAGCCTTAACACACTATTACGCAGGCAAGGCTTGCAGTGCACAGAGTTAAGAAGTGTTTACTGTTAGAGGCTGGGGCGGAGCCATGCTGAGAGAAGATTACTTAACCGCTTCAATACCCGGCCATAGTCATATGACGCCCACAAGGTGGATCTACCATCCCGGGTGGGCGTCATATGACGTCCTCGGATTCCCGGCCGCCTGGGGGGCCCGCGGCATCGCTCGGGACCCGGTGCGAGTGCCCGGCGGCCGCGATGTCCGCCGGGCACCCGCGATTGCCCGTTAAAAAAACGGGACCGGGCGGGACCGTGGAGCTGTGTGGCACACAGCTCCACGTCCTGTCAGCGGGGAGGAGACCGATCATGTGATCCCAGTATGGAGGATCACATGATCGGTCTCCTCCCCTTAAGTCCCCTCCCCCTACAGTTATAATCACTCCTATTAGGGACACACATTAACCCCTCCAGCGCCCTCTAGTGTTAACCCCTTCCCTGCCAGTCACATTTACACAGTAATCATTGCAATTTTATAGCAACGAACGCTGTGTAAATGTGAATGGTTCCAAAAATGTGTCAAAAGTGCCGAAGTGTCCGCCGCAATGTCGCAGTCACGAAAAAAAAATCCCCGCCATTACTAAAAAAAAAAAAAAAATTCAACAAATCTATCCCCTATTTTGTAGACGCTATAACGCTTTTGCGCAAACCGATCAAATACGCTTATTGCGATTTTTTTTACCAAAAATATGTAGAAGAATACGTATCGGCCTAAACTGAGTTTTTTTTTTTTTAAAAATAAGGGGATATTTATTATAGCAAAAAGTAAAAAATATTGTGTTTTTTTTTTAAATTGTCGCTCTTCTTTTGTTTATAGCGCAAAAAATAAAAACCGCAGGGGCGATCAAATACCACCAAAGAAAGCTCTATTTGTGGGAGGACGTCAATTTTGTTTGGGTGTAACGTTGCACGACCGCGCAATTGTTAGTTAAAGCGACGCAGTGCAGAATCGCAAAAAGTGCTCTGGTAGGAAGGGTGTTTAAAAGCCCTGTATTGAAGTGGTTAAACATGCAGGTGTGAGAGGGCGGTCCTTAAACTGATGCACAGACCAGAGAGGTAAGCAGACAGACAGGGCATGAAACATTACTGCAGATTCATGACAGAAATAGAACTATTTTCCCTTAAATTAGCCAAAAATGGCTATCCCTTAAACTATTCATTTTCTGCATTAAATGAGGGCTGACACGCTAAAAGACTAATAAGTCTATATTTTCAATTTTGTATAAAATGGACTTTTAAATTATTTTGTCTGACATCTTTATTCTGAAAAAATCTAAGTGCTAACTATTTTAAAAAATTTAAAGTGACACTAAAGGTATTTTTTTTTTTAACCACTTCAGCCCCGGAAGAATTTACCCCCTTCCTGACCAGAGCACTTTTTGCGATTCGGTACTGCGTTGCTTTAACTGACAATTGCGCGGTCGTGCAACGTGGTTCCCAAAAAAAATGTACGTCCTTTTTTCCCCACAAATAGAGCTTTCTTTGGTGGTATTTGATCACCCCTGCATTTTTTATTTTTTGTGCTATAAACAAAAAAAGAGCGTCAATTTTGGAAAAAACACATTATTTTTTTACATTTTGCTATAATAAATATCCCCCAAAAATATATAAAAAAAACTTTTTTTCCTCAGTTTAGGCCAATACGTATACTTCTACATATTTTTGGTAAAAAAAATCGAAATAAGCGTTTATTTATTGGTTTGCGCAAAAGTTATATCGTTTACAAAATAGGGGTTAGTTTTATGGCATTTTTTTTAATAATTTTTTTAGTAGTAATGGCGGCGATAAGCGATTTTTATCGTGACTGCGACATTATGGCGGACACATCGGACATTTTTGACACATTTCTGGGACCATTGTCATTTATACAGCAATCAGTGCTATACAAATGCACTGATTCCTGTGTAAATGACTCTGGCAGTGAAGGGGTTAACCACTAGCGAGCAGTGTATGGGTTCAGTGTGCCCTGGGGAGTGTTTCTAACTGTCGGGGCGTGGCTATGTGTGACACATCACTGATCTCTGCTCCCGATCACAGGGAGCAGAGATCAGTGACACTGTCACTAAGCAGAACGGGGAGATGCTTGTTTACATTAGCATCTCCCCGTTTTTCCTCCCCGTGAGACGATCGCCCGCAGGCCGCCTCTTAAAGGGCAACGTACAGGTACGTTAGTTTGCCTATACGTGCCCTTCTGCCGCAGTATATGTGCGTGAGGTGGTCGGCAAGCGGTTAAATAACAAACATGTCATACTTACTTCCACTGTGCAGCTCGTTTTGCACACAGTGGCCCCCGATCCTGGTCTTCTGGGGTCCCTCGTGGCTGTCTTGGCTCCTCCCAGCATCAGATAAGCCCCTGGGAGAAGCACTCTCCCGGGGAGTTACCTTGTGTCCAACATTCGGCATCCATAGACGCCGAATGCAGGACTCGGCCCCGCTCCCCCAGCGGCCACTTCATTGGATTTGATTGACAGCAAAGGGAGCCAATGGCTGTGCTGCTATCAATCTATCCAAACAATAGCCTAGAGCCCCCTAGCAGAGAGAATGCTCGTCCCCGTGGGACAAGTTTGAGGGTTCAGGTAAGTAAAATGGGGGGGGGGGGGCTGGAGGGCCGGTCACTGACAGGTGTTTTTTCACCTTAATGCATAGGATCCAGGTAAGGTGAAAAAACACGAACCTTTACAACCCCTTTAAAATGCAGCATTTGCATTGGTTGTGCATTTAATGAAAGCAGCCTAAATAATAGATTTTGCAAGTCACTAGAAGATATAACATGTCTTTTAAGGTCATACTAATGATAATGCTTATTTGTTAAAGATTAGATTTTACTTATACATACATGGGTTTGGTAAATGTGCCTTGCTAAAACTGATATAGCACTGAAACAAGTCTTGAATTTTATGCCTGCGTGTGGGATGATTGTTTTATCTTTCTCGATTTCATGGAGGGAATGTGAAGGTAAAATCAAATAACATTAATAAATCATACTCAAATATATTACTTAACGTCATCTCATATCAGCAGAAAACAATTTCTGTTCCCACCAACCTCTGACCGACCGTCTCTGCAATCCATCAGATGACAGGGAACAGTCACCAAATTTTCCAAGCAAAACTTAGATTTATATGCATATTATATCAGCTGAGAGCTAAACTGCAGATTTCCATCCACACAGAATAAAGAACACTGGCAGGTCCCATTAAGCAGGTACCCAAAGAATTATTGCAGGAAATAAGGCAAAATCAAACAGGAGGTAGGGTGCTGGCAAGGTGGCGGTGGGGTGCCAGGTGTGATGCACATGAGGATGACAGGGGGTAGTGTATTAAGAAGGCTGCAGTGGGGAGCCAGGTGTGATGAAGATGAGGATGAGAATGACAGGGGGTAGGTTGTTAGCAAGGTTGCAGTGGGGTGCCAGGTTTGATGAAGATGAGGATGAGAGGGTGTGGGGTGTTAGCAAGGTTGCAATGGGGTGCCAGGTGTGATGAACATAAGGATGACAGGAGGTAGGTTGTTAGCAAGGTTGATGTGGGTTGCCAGGTGTGATGAACATGAGGATGACAGGAGGTAGGTTGTTAGCAAGGTTGATGTGGGTTGCCAGGTGTGATGAACATGAGGATGACAGGAGGTAGGTTGTTAGCAAGGTTGATGTGGGTTGCCAGGTGTGATGAACATGAGGATGACAAGAGGAAGGTTGTTAGCAAGGTTGCAGTAGGGTGCCAGATCTGATGAGCATGAGGATGACAGGGGGTAGCATATTAGGAAGGTTGCAGTGGGGTGCCAGGTGGGATGAAAATGAGGATGACAAGTGGTAGTGTGTTAGAAATGTGGCAGTGGGGTGCCAGGTGTGATGAGGATGACAGGGAGGGGGGTGTTATCGAGGTGGCAGTGGGGTGCCAGGTGGGATGAGGATGACAGGGAGGGGGGTGTTATCGAGGTGGCAGTGGGGTGCCAGGTGCGATGAGGATGACAGGGAGGGGGGTGTTATCGAGGTGGCAGTGGGGTGCCAGGTGGGATGAGGATGACAGGGAGGGGGGTGTTATCAAGGTGGCAGTGGGGTGCCAGGTGCGATGAGGATGACAGGGAGGGGGGTGTTATCAAGGTGGCAGTGGGGTGCCAGGTGGGATGAGGATGACAGGGGAGAGAGAGAGAGAAAAAGAGGAAAGGCACAGAAAGAGAACGAAGGATCACAAATATGAAAAAAGAAAACAAAACATTTTTGTCACGATCCGTATTATTTATGAAATAAATGTATTTTTAAAAGTTTAGAAATATCTATTCCCTCAATATGCCCATCTGCAGGCTGTAACTGATGCTGTTAAGAGGTCAAAAAAGAACACTGCAAAAACATGTACAGTGGTATTATATCGTTTCTGGGAATCACTGCCTCTTAAAATCCACTACAGCCTGTGTGCTCATGCTTTTATGGGAGATGGATCATCCATGAATCCAGATGTGACATCCCACCCACTGTGTTCTTTTTTATTTCCTGGGCATGGAGGAGGAGGGAGGGACTGTCATTTAGGATCTGTATACACGCCCAAATGTGTGATGTCAATACCATGTGACCTGACTAGCTCTGATCAAACAGGAAATGTTCTTTCCAGCAATAGAGTCAAAACTGAGCATGTGCAGCCTGACTTCACTCACTTGTCCAGTGTGACTGTGCAGGAGGGGGAGGATCTGTGCATACAGAATCAAAGAGTCTTTTTACACAGTGCAGAGGATTAACCCCTTAAAAAAGTGTTACTAAACCCACAACAGTAAAATCAGTCTGTATATGCAGTAAAGCATTCTTGCTATACTCACTGTGGAACCTAAAGGGTTAATCCTCTGCATTGTGTATAAAGGCTGTTTGATCCTGTCTCTCTGATCCTCCTCTTCTTTAGCTGAATCCAATCCATCTCGTGATAGAACAGAGCCTTTGGAGTCAGGCAGCGCATGCTCAGTTTGGTGTGTATTGCTAGAGAGTGTTTATTTTTTCTTGGGAGAGTGCATGTGACCAGCACAGGGCCAATCAGCACTGTCCAGACATGTCCAGACAGAGGATCAGGGGAGAATGAAAACTCCGCCTTCAAGCTTTACTAGGAACTGATACAAGTCACAAGGCTGCTATATACTGCTCATGAGAAAAGGTATTTAGCAGTATATATTTACTAAAATAATTGCCAATTCATGTTCTGTGTACTGTGGGAGACCGCATATATTGAATGCAGGGTCCTGGGTTTAGTAACACTTTAGGTTCGACAGTGAGTATAACAAGCATGCTATTCTGCAAATACAAGACAGATTTTACTGTTGTAGGTTTAGTAAAGCCTCATACACACGGTCGGACCGTGGACTAACTTTCCCGTGGATTTTTGTACAAAGTCAAGTTGGTATTGCATACACACGATCGGACTTTTTAGGCAACAAACATGAACGTAGTGACGTTTCAACGTACTGACGACACTTCAAAAGAGGACGTTCGAATACTCCAGCGCCACCTTTGGTCAACTTCTATATTGTTGTCTGATCTTTTGCATTGGTTCTGAGCATGCGTGTTTGTACTTTGTACAAAAGTCCGTTGGATTTGTGTACACACGGTCGGACTTTGGTCCATCGGACTTTTGTTGGCAGAAAGTTGGTCCGTTCGCACAGCCAACAAAAGTCAGAAGAAAACGGAACAAGTTGGTCCGATGGAGCATACACACGGTCGGATGTTGGTCCAAAACAGCTAATTTGCATGTTGGTTGTCAAAAAGTCAGATCGTGTGTACGGGCCTTAAGATGCACTTTGCAGGGGAATTTTCGCAAGACCTTAGTGAATGCGGTAAAGCTCTACTGACTTCTATCATCCAATCATGTGCAAGCAAAACAGCTGTTTTCCTTAATTTCTTTGTGCCTTTATGCACAATTGGGTATTTTTGCAAAGTGTGACGTGTTCCCAATTTTGCGTAGGAAATAATTCCTTGAAAATTAAATAGCCTATTTGCCTTTAGTAAATCAACCGCTATGACTCCAATCTATGTTTTCTTCCAGAGCTACATCTACCACTAAGTTTTTCAGCATCCAACACCATACCTCCCAATCTTCCCAGATTCTACGGGACTGTCCCGGGATTTCAACAAAATCCCTCTATTCTGCAGATCCAGAGCTCAGTGCAAAAACATTGTTGGATGTAAACCTCTCTATACATGCAGACAACAGTGCATATTTTTTCTTTACTTTGCCATCCACTCTTGTTCTCACAGAAAGGAGGCTAAAGCGAGGCTAGACTACCTGTGTAAAAACGGATCGTTTAATGCACTGGTCCAGTAACCCAGTAATTTAAAAGATCTTTGGTTAAGTTTTTTTTAGAGATCATGGCACAATTGAGGTAATCTATCATCATGCTGTTCTTCTGCTGTCTATGGCTTTCATCCAGATCCATGGCCACAAAAAAAGGACAACACTTGTGATGCCATGCTTTCAGCAGTTATCAGTGCTTCTGGTGGTGGTGCTGCTATATTTGATAGTGGTGATAGAGGACCTAGGAAACATTGGGAGACTGATGGGTTAACAGGGGTCTCCTTGTACTTTTAACTGCTTCCCACTGACCACCAATGCTTTCAAAGGTGGTGGGGACCATCCACTGACCACAGATACTTTTAAAGGATAGAAGTAGGGATAATCCACTGACCTATAATGACTGTGAAGAATGCGGGGACCTTCAGAGCCCATTCACACCAGGGTGGCCTACAAAATTGCATTTAATGCATGTTAACTTTGTGTTGTGCTAAGGTCTGTCAATGAACCACAGTTGTAGGGAACCGCAACACAAGGTAGTACTGGGTGGTGCCCTGCAACACAGTTGGTGTGGTGCTTTTCACAACAAATGACATTGCAGTGCACCAATGTACATAACGTGTAACATCCCAGTGTGGATGGGCCGCCCTGACTACCAGTGTATCGGAAGGGAAGAACTGGCCATCAGTGCCTTGGGAGGGGGTATTCTTTGTCTCACAGAGGCAGATCTTGGATGGAGGAATTCATCCCAACTCTCCACAGTAAAATTGTACTTCCACTAACCACAAAGTTCTTCTTACCACTGACTGCCGATGCCATGACAATTTTGCCAACCACTGACCAGCAGGCAGGACTATGTTACATACTCCCAACCTTTGCATTCTTTATCTTGTCTACTGTGTTTTACTCCTGATCCATACATTCTACAGTATGTTGTACATTATAAACTACTGACTTCTAGACTACATACACTGTGGTTTATGTTATATTGTCCTGACTGCTGCACACTGTAATTTGTGGTGTACATTACATACTCTTGAACAGTCCCAACAATTGCTGGTTGCTATGTAGTCCCCAACTATTTTAAGTTCTTCTTTAACCACTTGAGTCCCAAACACCATTTTAAAATAGCACAGACATAACGGCTATTTGTACCAGAGCTACAGAGTACAGTGGTTTCATCAGTCCCATTGGTTTAGCACTGCGACGACCAGGACCAAGCACTAAGCCCAGGAACTGAAGTAATCAGCTCCTGGACTTTCGATCTTGCTATACAGCTCTCCATATGATTGTCTGCAGCAGATCACCATTCACACAATGTTTTCACATTTGTGACATCATAAGTGACATCAAAGTGTAAATATGAGTGATCAAGTATGGCCTATTTATTGCCTGTTGTGGCTGGTCCGGAAGAATTTTAAATTACAGGTTATCTTATCTTTTTGTTCAAAAGTTATCGAGTCTACAAAATAGGGGATATATTTATGGCATTTTTATTATTAATAATTTTTTACTAGTAATGGCGGTGATTAGAGATTTTTAGCAGAACTGCAACATTGTGGCGGACAGATCGGACACTTTTAACACTTTTTTGGGACCATTGACATTTATACAGCGATCAGAGCAAAAATTACCCACTGATTACTGTATAAATGTCACTGGCAGGGAAGGGGTTAACACTAGTAGGCGATCAAGGGGTTAAGTGTTCCCTAGGGAGGTGTTTCTAACTGTGGGGGGGGAGGGGACTGACAGGGAATAGAGATAGATCGCTGTTCCTGATCACTATGAACAGCAGATCTCTCACTACTTCCCTGACACTAGGGGGTGATCAAGGGGTTAAATGTGTTACCTAGGGAGTGTTTCTACCTGTGAGGGGATGGGACTGCCTGGAGGAGGAGACCGATCACTGTTCCTAATCAGTAGGAACAGCAGATCTGTACATCCTCCCCTGACAGAACGGAGATCATTTACATTGACAGACCTCCATTTTGTCTCTGTCAGGAGCGATCGCAGGTGGCCAACGGGCTCCGGCATCGCGTCCCCTACAGCCTTTAAAACGCCCGGCGTACCATGATGGCGATTCGCCCAGGGGAACCAACCTGCCACAGTATAACTGCAGCAGCTAGTCCTTAAAGGGGTTGTAAAGGTTCGTGTTTTTTCACCTTACTGCATCCTAAACAGTAAGGTGAAAAAACACCTGGCAGTCACCGGCCCCCCAGCCCTCCCCCCCCCCGTTTTACTTACCTGAACACCTGAAATTCAGTCGGCGAGGGACGCGCTGTCTCGCTCTCCATGGGCTCCCGGCTCTTGATTGGATAGTTTGATAGCAGCGAAGCCATTGGCTCCCACTGCTGTCAATCAAATACAATGACGCAGGCACTGAGGGGAGGGGCCGAGTCCTGCATTCGGCCTCTATGGACGCCGAATGCTGGACTCGGGAGCGCTACCGCAAGGTAATCCCCCGGGAGAACGCTTCTCCCACGGGGGTTATCTGATGCGGGGAGGAGCCGCGAGAGCGCGGCCGGGGGACCCCAGAAAACGAGGTTTGGGGCCACTCTGTGCAAAACGAGCTGCACAGTGGAGGTAAGTATGATATGTTTTTTATTTAAAAAAAAATTACACTAACAATCACTTTAAGTGTTTAAAGCGGTATTACATGCAAAATCAAAAATGTATAACATATTGCAGCCTACCATTCATTCTATGTAGTGGCTGCATTCGTTTTCTTTTTTTTTTCTTTTTTCCTCTCTGTTTTCACCTGGTGATCTGGTCAGTGATACACCTCTTATATTAGAGTGCCTACACTCTGGATGAAAGAAGCACAGGAGGCACTTTTGGACAGCAGCATTGTCAGTCTGATGTGAGGGCAGTATTTGATGAACTAGCAGATTTAGATACACTAGAAAACCAAACTCCAGCTCATACTTTATAAGCCATTACAAGCAGTTGTAGCAGCATAAACAACAAGCAGTTATTTTCTCTTTTGAGCTAAAGGTTTTAAATAAATTAATGAATAAAAGTTAATCATTGTAAGCGCCCCTGGCAGTGTTAAATGGTTTGTTTCAACCCTCAAACTCAGCCATTCTCAACCAGGGTTCATCCAGAGGTTTCTATGGGTGGCTGATTGATCTCCCATTTGATTGTGTTTGCATACTTCCAGGACCAACGCCACATGGCAAAGCCACTGGCATGATCCCAATGATATTTAGGGGCAATAGGGGCATTTTTTCCCATTGACCCTCGATGAATTGATTCTATTAAGGTTTTTTTTACTGGCCAGATTCCCAGATGAAAAGAAGGTAAAGAAAACCTAAAAAGGAAAACTAATGAAGCATCACATCTAAGAAATGGTAAGCTGCAATATAATAAATGTTTGCTTTTGAGTTTAATACCACTTTACAAAATATGTAATTTACATCTTTATTGATGAGACAGATATCGTGGTAGTAGCAATTAAACAATTCCCAGCCAGCTATTATTAATATTATTCGTCATCATTCCATAAGCATAATAATCAAAATAATAGTGAGTTGGTACCATTTGCAAATATTACTACTTATTACACACAGACACCAGCAGAGGGCAGCATCATGCAATCTATAAAAAACGGAGAATCTCCAGTTATAAGTTACAATACTTCTATTGCTGTTGAATATTCAAGAATACAATATTGCTCTGATAAGGAACTATCTGAATGCTAATTTTAAATAAAGCAATACAATATTGCTATCACTAGTCCCTAAACTGCTAAAAATACATGCAGTATATATAGTGTATTTATTGGAATGCTTTTATCATCAAGCTGTACTGTGTGATGTTACATAGGTGGTATCCTAATCCAAATTCTCAGATTCCACCTTATTTCACATCTCTAATACATGAAATTAAAATGTCTACACTTTTCCCAATCAGTAAATCTAGAAACACCATACAGTCCTCAAAATTGTCATGAAAATATTCAAGTTTAAGGCTTAAGTTTATTTTTTTTTTAAACAGCAGCAATTGGCAATGACCATATGTCCATTGAATGAAAAGTATCCCTTATGCTGATATCTGCTATGTTTGTTGAAATCTTCATTCCGTAGCCCCCCCAGCCCACCCCAGCTGTGATCTTCCGCTGCTGCGGGGGTTAATTCGAACCACTGGACCAGACACAGACACCTATCAATAGTGCTGACTATGCCAGTCCTTTCCTTCCCCCTTCGGCCTTCGGCTCATAGAAGCTGTACTATCAATGGAAAGCGCTCTATGAACGGAGGAAAATGATCTTTCATTTAACTGCCCATCCTCAATTCATTGAGCGATTTTTAATGCAAGAAGCAATAGTAGGGCTTTTAGGATTCCCCAATTGATACCAGCAGGAGTATACCATTTACAAATATTGTGATCTAAGAAATGTATTTCACTTTCAGATGGTCAAGTCATTGTAATAGGGGTCTCCATGTTAATGGTAATGTCAGCTAACCATGTCAAGTCATGAGAGTGCCTCAACTTCACTGAGTCCATATAAAGTACAGTATCTCAGAAAAGTGAGTACACCCCTAAGTAAAAATGTCCCAATTTGGGCCCTAGCCATTTTCCCTCCCCGGTGTCATGTGACTCGTTAGTGTTACAAGGTCTCAGGTGTGAATGGGGAGCAGGTGGGTTAAATTTCGTGTTATTGCTCTCACTCTCTCATACTGGTCACATGGCACCTCATGGCGAAGAACTCTCTGAGGATCTGAAAAAAAGAATAGTTGCTCTACATAAAGATGGCCTAGGCTATCTTTATGTTTGGCTATTGATATGAGTTTCTATTTATTTTCATATGAATGTTATTTTCACATTTGCTAGCGCTGTTTCCATTGGTTTATCAATCTAGGCTATAAGAAGATTGCCAAGACCCTAAAACTGAGCTGCAGCACGGTGGCCAAGACCATACAGTTGTTTAACGGTCTTTTTCTTTTTTACACTGAAGATATTTGTTAATGACATTGGCTGTATGTTTGGGGTCATTGTCCAGCATCCCAGTCCCAGCATCCTCCGGTAATGTGACATCATAAGGGGCGGGGTCACCATGTGACATCACCCGGTGACCCAGCCCCTTATGCCTATATAAGTCGCCGTGCAACGCGTCCCTGGCATTGCGGCCGGAGAGAGCGGCGTGTCAACATCGGAAGGAAGACGAAGAGATAGTCTGGATAGTCTGATCATGTGTACGCGGCATTACTGTGAAGGGAGCGGTATATACACTATTCACTTTGGTGGTGAATTTATGGTTCATCATCTTCAGCAAGAAAGAACATTTTTTTATTGACACTTATATGAACTTTTAGTTAAAGGACTATTTTATTTATTTATTTACACATTGAGTTATTTTTTTGGATTTTTTTAGTTATTGTTTTAGGTGATTTGCTTGGGCTATTGTGGATTGTTATTGGTATATTGCCGATGATTCTTCACTCCTATGTACACTGTTTATTAGAACGTAACAGCATTGTTAGGATTACTACAGGATATTGAATTATCACTTTAAAAGGGGGTAAATTGTAAAGTTCAGGTTCTTGCAAGCCTTGCAAACTATTTATTGTGCTTTGCCAGCTTTTAGTACAAGATTGTGTAGCGGTACCCCCGTAGGGGCTGCTGAGTGTAGTAGTCTGTCTGTTAGCCTGCCCAGCCAGGCACACACTTTTCACTCGCTCAGAGACATGAAAGCAGTCCTTGCACTTGTTTTTTATGTTTTATTAAGTGAATTAAACTTGTATGGGGAATGGGAACTTATGAGATGCCCGGGTAATCGAAAGTGAAATTTGGGACCAAACTATATACACCTCGGTATATACAATCTCCTCTTCTCCTCCTGCACTTCCTTGCTTGCAGAGCATCACACCTCACTCCTCCAACATATTACTTCCTTGCACTCTCTGGACCAGCTAGCACTGTAGGCCTCACACTGGCTCAGCTAGGCCTAAAGCAAATGCCCTTTACAGGCAGGGGCCGTGGGCAAAAAATATAAAAGTCCCAGTGCTAGCTGTCCCTGTGGCTACTGCTCCCAGTACCCCTTCTTCAGGCACTGCCAGCCCTCCTGGCTGCAGCTGCCCCTTTTCACTGCCCATGCCACCACCATCCTCCAGACTGACTCTGCACCCATCCCAGACTGCTGCATCTCAGTCCTCTCAGGCGTGCCTCCCAGTCCTTCCGACGGTGTCTACACTCACCAGCCTACCTGGCTGCCTCTGTGGATCTCCTGGAGACTTACCAGGCAGTGTTCTCCCACTGTCCTCTCTTGCTCCTCCTGTGCCTCCTGGCCAGGACACCTCCATGGGTTGTAAGAGGGTGCCCAAGCCCAGGCCCAAGATCACACCCCAGACTAGGGAGCTCCCTCAAAGGCCCCGACAGCCTAACACTCCATCTCCATCTTCCACCCAATCAACTCCTCCCTCAGCTGGGATGACCCAGGGTGTTTAATAGGCCTGCCAACGCCAATCCAGATTGGGATTGGTCAGGGCTCCTCAGAACACCCCAGGTGGCCCCACCTCCACTCTCCACCTCTTTTCCAGAAAGCACTAGAAGATTCAGGAGATCCTAGTGAGGTCCTAGTGACACCATCTGTGAGACAACCAGCACTACTCTAGGTCACTCTTAACCCAGATCACCAAAACACATGCAGGCTTGGCTGCCAGCAGAGCCTGGAAATTTACCTACTCACAAAAAAAACTACACATTACTCTTCTAGCACACTAGAGGGTGCTACAATTGTCTATAAACTGGATAGGGCATTTAAAGTGGTTGTAAACCCATTACAATCACTTTAACCTACAGGTAAGCCTAGATTAAGGCTTACCTGTAGGTGCAAGAAATATCTCCCAAACCACTGAGCGCGCCGTTTCTAACGGCGATCATGCACCAGCGTGCATGCGTGGGAGTGACGTCATCGCGGCTCCGGCCAATCACAGCGCCGGAGCCGCAATACCCAGAAGTCACTCCGGGATAGATGGCGGCGTCGGCGGAGGAGAACGAGGGCCGATTCCGGGGCTTCGATCTCAGGTAAGTAATTCATAATGAGCTAGTATGCTATGCATACTAGCTCATTGTGCCTTTGCCTTGCAGGGTGTATTTTTTATTTTTTTTAAAGAGGCTTTACTTCCTCTTTAACAAACTGGTAACATAAAAGTTGATCATAGTTTTCATTATAAGGGAGATTGGTAAGTGCAGTTTGAAAAATGCTAACCACAGCTCCCTCCCGTTGGTTAATGTTTATGTTTCCAAGGATGGCCATAAAGAACACTTATCTGGACTATCTCTGCAGATATTAAATCACTAGAAACAACACATTATACAGAGCACATCCTTGGGAACGTAACTCTCTCTAATGTATGCAATGTATCTAAACATTCTTTCAAGCTTCAGTTTCAACACAAACAATTTAACATATTTAAAAAATTTATCATACAGAAATTCCTAGAAAACAGATAGTTGAGGCACTTAAACCTATGCTGTTTGCCCAGATGTACGTAATAAACAATGGTGAGCTCAAATCAGAGCTAATCTAAACATTTCTAGATTATTGAACTATGTCATGTTTCAGCAATTTTGTATAACTCATAGGCAGGCACAGCATTGTGTAATGATCAGAAATATTAAAAAGAGAATATAGAAGATACATAGGATAGGAAAAATTCAAATTCTTCGCCCATTGGGTCTCAACAAGAAATTTGACCAATGATGAACTTTTCATTTCTGCTATTGCATTTTTTTCTAAACGCAGTGAATCTGATATTCAGCAAACGTACACTGCTGGCGAATCTTCCAGGTCCATGTGTTTTAAATGTCAGTGATTGATTCACCACCAGAGAATGTTTGGTGAAAGTCACATTCACTGCTTTATAAATAGACCCCTTAAAGTCAAAACATTTATAGATACCAGACCCTCACACTTATATGAGCTTGTTGGACATCCAATTCCAGAACTATAGGCCTTAATATGGAGTTGACTCTTCCACCCCAACTCCCCATCCTCATAACAACACCCACTCTTCTGCAAAGGCTTTTTACATGATTTTTCAGTGTGCCTGTGGGAATTATGCCTTTTTTTTGCATTATGCCAGTGGACGAATCCCCCCACTGTACTAATGTATTCTGACAGTGGGGGCTCCTTCACTGTCAGATTACAGTGATCAGCACTGCAGCCAATTGGCTACAGCTGCCGATCGATGAAAGTTTTCCAGCAGGACCTTTTCAACAAAAGCCGCTCTAATGATCAGCTTGTAGTGAACAGGGACACCACACACAGATCGAAAATCATCAGGGCCGAATTTCGATCCAAGTGTACCGGCTTCAAACTACTGTCCACATGATGACTGTTCTATTTGGTATCCACCTAGGATGAGGACTTGAGGAGTGATGTTAGATCTCAGAATATTGTGTCCAGTTCTGGAGACCTCACTTACAAAAAAAATTGATAAGATAGACCAAGTCCAGAGAACAGCAACACAAATGGTGAAAGGTCTGGAGTAGGGAAGAGCTTCGAGTTCGAGTCGAACTCATGTTCGACTCGAACATTGCCTGTTCGCCTGTTCACCGAATAGCAAACAATTTGGGGTGTTCGCGGCAAATTCGAAAAGTCGCAGAACACCCTGTAAAAGTCTATAGGAGAAATCTAGTGCTAATTTTAAAAGCCTATATGCAAGTTATTGTCATAAAAAGTGTTTGGGGACCTGGGTCCTGCCCCAGGGGACATGTATCAATGCAAAAAAAAGTTTTAAAAACAGAACTTTTTTCAGGAGCAGTGATTTTAATAATGCTTAAAGTGAAACAATAAAAGTGTAATATTCCTTTAAATTTCGTACCTGGGGGGTGTCTATAGTATGCCTGTAAAGGGGCGCATGTTTCCTCTGCTTAGAACTGTCCCTGCACAAAGTGTCATTTCTGCAGGAAAAAAAGCTATTTAAAATCACTTGCGGCTATAATGAATTGTCGGCTCCCATAATACAGTCATTGAGAGTCATTGATTAAAATAAAGCATGGGGTTCCCCCCAAATTCAATTACCAGGCCCTTCAGCTCTGGTATGGATTTTAAGGGGAACTCCAAGCCAAATTTAAAAAAAAAATGGCGTGGGGGCCCCCCCTCAAAATCCTTAACAGACCTGGCAGTCCACAGGAAAAGAGGGGGGGACGAGAGAGCGCCCCCCTCCTGAACCATACCAGGCCACATGCCCTCAACATTGGGAGGATGCTTTGGGGGTCTGTGACCCCTCAAAGCACCATGTCCTCATGTTGACAAGGAGAAAGGCCTCATCCCCACAACCCTTGCGCGGTGGTTGTGGGGGTCTGCGGGCGGGGGGCTTATCAGAATCTGGAAGCCCCCTTTAACAAGGGGACCCCCAGATCCCGACCCCCTGTTTGAAATGGTAAGGGGGTACAAATGTACCCCTACCATTTCACAAAGAAAGTGATTTTTTTTTTTAAAAAACACACAGACACCGTTGGGAAAAGTCCTTTATTAAAAATAAAAAAAAGATTCCAGTGGTGGTAATCCACTCTTGGTATCCAGCGATGGGTGATCTGTTCTCAGGGGTCCAGCGATGGCTGATCTCTTCCAATGACGTCCAGCGCAGCGCATCCTGTCTCCATGGAGACACTGAGGGAATCCCGTCTTAGCAGAGGAGGACCGGCCCACTCGTCACCTGACCCCGCCCCCCTCTGATGCAACGCAAGGGGGAAGCTGGGCTTCCCCAGTGACCTGCGTTACATCAGAGGGAGGCGGGGTCACCCGTACACCCCTTGGGAAGCCCAGCTTTTCCCTTGCGTCAGGAGGGGCGGGGTCACCCTTACATCACTGGGGAAGCCTGGGTTTCCCCAGTGACATGCGGGTGACCCCGCCCCCTCTGATGTAACGCAGGTTTCCGTTACATCAGAGGGGGCGTGGTCACCATCGTCGGAAGAGATCAGTTATCGCTGGACCCCGGAGAAGAGATCACCCATCGCTGGATAGCAAGAGTGGATTACCACCGCTGGAATCTTTTTTTTTTTTTTTTTTAATAAAGGACTTTTCCCAACGGTGTCTGTGTGTTTTTTAACTATTTTTTACACTTTCTTTGTGAAATGGTAGGGGTACTTTTGTACCTCCTTACCATTTCAAACAGGGAGGGGCAGGATCTGGGGGTCCCCTTGTTAAAGTGGGCTTCCAGATTCTGATAAGCCCCCCGCCCGCAGACCCCCACAACCACAGGGCAAGGGTTGTGGGGATGAGGCCCTTCTCCTCAATAACATGGGGACATGGTGCTTTGAGGGGTCACAGACCCCCAAAGCACCCTCCCAATGTTGTGGGCATGTGGCCTGGTACAGTTCAGGAGGTGGGGGTGCTCTCTCATCCCCCCTCTTTTCCTTCAGCCTGCCAGGTTGTGTGCTCGGATAAGGGTCTGGTATGGATTTTGAGGGGGACCCCTACGCCATTTTTTTTGGCGCGGGGTTCCCCTTAAAATCCATACCAGACCTGAAGGGTCTGGTATAGATATTTAGGGGGAACCCCACGTCATTTTTTTTTAATTTGACCCGGGGTTCCCCTTAATATCCATACCAGACCTGAAGGGCCTGGTAATTGAATTTGGGGGGAACCCCACGCTTTTTTTTATCAATGACTGTTCTCTGTATTACGGGAGCCGACAATTCATTATAGCCGCGAGTGATTTTAAATAGCTTTTTTTCCTGCAAAAATGACACTTTGTGCAGGGACAGTTCTAAGCACGGAAACATGCAACCCTTTACAGGCATACTATACCCCCCAGGTACGAAATTTAAAGGAATATTACACTTTATTGTTTCACTTTAAGCATTATTAAAATCACTGCTCCTGAAAAAAATGCCTTTTTTAAAAGTTTTTTTTGCATTGATACATGTCTCCTGGGGCAGGACCCAGGTCCCCAAGCACTTTTTATGACAATAACTTGCATATTAGCCTTTAAAATTAGCACTTTTGATTTTGAACGTTCGAGTCCCATAGACTTTAATAGGGTTCAAAAGTTCACACAAACTTTAGGTCTGTTCACAGGTTCTGGTGCAAACCGAACAGGTTTCGGCTCATCTCTAGTCTGGAGGATAAAACTTATCAGGAGAGACTTTAGGAACTTCATATGTACACTCTGGAAAGCAGGTAAATGGGAGACACAAGTGAAACCTTTAAAGGGGTGTTCCCCCACATTTTTTTTTTTTAAAGTTAGCAGCTACAAACACTGTAGCTGCTGACTTTTAATAAGGACACTGACCTGTCCAGCGAGCCCGCGATGTCGGCCCCCCTAGGCCGATCCGGCGCTTTGTGAATGGCCCCGTTGTTTTCTGGGACACTCACGCCGAAGAGGAAGAAGCGCTGCGGAATAGGAAGAGGCAGCTTAGGAAGACTGCCTAGCAACAGGGGTTTCTGGTAAGTTAAAAAAAAAAAAAAAATTTCAAATGTTTTTTTTTTAAGAATATTAATGCAATTTTTTATTTTAGGGTGACCGTCCGCTTTAAATACATTAAGGGGGTGAATAAGGTAAAGGAGGGCAATATTTTCCTTATGAAGCCTAGATCAAAAACACATGGACATGACCTCAACTAGCAGCAGGAAAGTTCAAAACTAATTTTAAAAAGTAGTATTTTTTAGAAACAGTAGTTGATGCTTTGAATTGGTTTCCAGCAGAGGTGGTGGTTCAGTTAACAGTAAATGGACTCAAACATGCCTGGGACAAAACACAGATCTAAACTCTACTTTACAAAAAAGTAAAAAAAAACAACATAGAAAATGTTTCTCTATTTCTATGTTATGTTGTTGTCTAAATATTACTGGTGGACATCAGACACTAATTGCATCTCATAGGAGATTCCATTAAAGGGGTTGTAAACCTTTGTGTTTTTTCACCTTAATGCATCCTATGCATTAAGGTGAAAAAACACCGGCAGTGACCAGCCCCACATTTTACTTACCTGAGCCCTGGAACTTGACCCAGCGGGGACGCGCTCTTCCTCTGCCAGGGGTTCTCAGCTCTTGATTGGATAGAATGACAGCAGCGCAGCCAATGCCTTCCGCTGCTGTCAATCAAATCCAATGATGTGGGCGCCGGGGGGCGGGGCCGTGTTCTGTGGACACAAATGCTGGACTCTGGAGCGCACCCGCAAGGTAACCCCCTCGGGAGAGAGCTTCTCCTAGTGGGTTATCTGATGCAGATAGGAGCCGTCAGAGCCGCTGAGGGACCCAAAAAGAGGATGTTCGGGGCCACTCTGTGCAAAACGAGCTGCACAGTGGAGGCAAGTATGATATGTTTGTTATTAAATAAAAATAAAAAAACGAACCCTTACAATCACTTTAACTTCCCACCACTGCTGAAGTTTTGTGGAATTTAATGGGATTGAGTGGCAAGTGAAAGGTAACAGAGTGCTACAACTTCTCCACCTGCAGTCACACTGGTGATGTCATTTCTAGCTGAATATTTAAATTGTTCAGTTAACCCTGGACTGCTCAGCATCTTAACCCCTGTGTGGTAACCCATTGGCAGTCTAATATTATGAGATGTATATGTCATTTTCAGCTTTAGGATTATGTGGCTATTGGCCATAGGGATGCATGCTATTAGTAGTCTGTAGTTGCTATGACAATATTGTACCTTTTTTTTTTTTAATCCAAACTCTTTTTTATTGATATCAAACAGCATCTGCACAGTGAAAGGCATATAAAGCAGGGAAGACATATGTGGTGTACAGAGATTGGATAATAAACAGTCTTGTCATACAAAACAAAAAATAATTGTTGTAAATAGAAATAAAACCGATCAACCAGAGCTCCTTGTTAAACAGCTAACAAAAGGTACCTTTCTTTCTGCTTTCGTAAAATAGAATACTACGGGCTCAGAACAAAACAAAAACCGATGAAACACTTTGCCAAATGAGAATAAATTTCGGCATCGCATTTTGGTGTCAGTAGGTTGGTTGTTCTCTAAGTAGGAGGGAATTAACATACTCAACCCATTGTGTTCTTGTAGGTACCGTAGATGACATTCAGAACCAATCAACTACAGTGTATGTTTCTAGTTTACAAAAACCTAGTTATCATAATATAAACACCCGGTGAGTACATTTTAGAATCTGCTGCTCCAAATAGGCATACCAATGGAGTCAGAGGCAGAGGTAATAATGTTGTCACTTTAATGCCCCGTACACACAGTGGGAATTTCCGACCACAAAATCCGTCGGATTTTTTCCGACGGATTTTGTCCGACACTGGTGTTGCATACACACGGTCGTACAAAGTTGTCGGAAAATCCGATCATTCTGAACGGGGTGACGTTCGTTGCATACGACGGGACTACGTAGAGGCTAGTAGCCAATAGCTTTGGTCTTGTAATGTGATCTGAACATGCGTGGCACTTTGTCCATCAGAATTCGATACACACGATCGGAAAAAGTCCGATAGGACTTTGTTGTCGGAAAATTTGAGAGCAGGATCTCAAACTTTTTTGTCGGGAATTCCGACGGAAAAAGTGCGATGGAGCCCACACACGGTCGGAATTTCCAATAACATGGTCCGATAGGACATTTTCCGTCGGAAATTCCGACCGTGTGTACGGGGCATAAGAGGTGCAGGGTAAAAGGCCTTTTTTGTTTTTGCCTTTGTTTTTGTGATATTTGAACTTATATTTGGACTTTTTTTTTAGGAGATAACCTAGCATGGCCCCATTAAAAAGGAAGGCTTGAAAAGTTTAAGAGGCAGTAGCAAGTACTGCCAAGTACAGAGGTCAGTAGTATGTAACCTGGAGTGCAGAGGTCAGTAATATATAATGCAGCATTCAGAGGTTAGCACTATGTTTGGCACACTTTAGGGGTCAGGGGTAAGTAGTATGTAACTCAGGAGGTCAGGAGAAAGTAATGCAGAGCATCGAGTAGTGTAGTGCAGGGCATGAGTAGTACAGAGTCCAGAGGTTAGTAGTATGTGAACCAGAATTCAGGTCAGTGGAATGTACCAAATAGCGCAGAGGTCAGTGGTGCATAAGGGCCTGTTCACACTGGACCAATGACTGGCATTTTTCTGCACTGAAAGAACACTAGTCACTGCTAGGGCACATAGCACATAGAGAACAGCTGTTTTCTATGTACCCCCTTCTCACTGCAACACAGCCCAGAGTAGGTGTGATAAAATGCATACATGCTGCATAATATTGCACCTCACTGGATGACACCGCATAGCAGGTGAAACGCACTGTGCTGCTGTGTGGTGACATGAATGATGTGAAATAAAAAAAAAAAGGGGGAGGTGTGTGATGCGATAAAACATGCATCACATGGCTCGCTGGGGCATATCACTGCATCCCAAAATGGACTTCTGCCCGCTCACGAAAATGCTCTGATTTAGTGTGCTGGACAGTGTGACCGGACCCTAAGCCTTGGTTCACACTAATACGTGCTGTGTGTTGGGCAGCTCATTCGTTTCTTTCACGGGGAAAGAAGGAAAGAATTCTCCGACCCTTCTGGAAAATTGCACTGAACCACAGGGTGCTTGGGCACCTTGTGTTTTGATGTATGTGAAAACACACGCAGGTTACGATGTGTGGGGTGCCATGGAGAAATATTGGCACCCTCGCGTGTCTGCTAAAAAGAAGCACATTCCCCTGCATGTCAGGAACACACACAACTTTGCGCGCATTCCCGACATGCAGAGATGTGAGCCAAGAATAATGCACGGCAGCCTGTTTTTTATCTACTGCCCTAGTCATTTAAAAATCCCCCTCTCAGGCAGCTGCCACAATAATACAAAATAAATGTTGATATCTCTGGCATGGTACACAGCAGCCTTTAATAACACTGCCAGCCCAGCACTAAGGACCTGTTATTAGAATGCTGTCTCCTGTGCCACTGACCCCCTGAAGTTACCTGTTTTGCTGCACCTCTCTGCTGTGGCTGCTTTAACACAGACACAGCTCTGGGATCTGCTGGGTGGGGATTCTGCTCACTGATTGGTGCTGTCTCTCCTGTTCCCGTCTGGACACAGCTGATCACAGATTGGGGTAAAGAGCCAATCACAGTGGAGAGGAGAGAGCTGGTAACCTGCCAGTGCCCATCTGTACTGTCAATCAGCGCTCATCTGTGCTGCCAATCAGTGTCCATCAGTGCTGCCAAACAGTGCCCATCAGTGCCTCCTCATCAGTGCCACCTATCAATGCCCATCAGTGCCACCTATCAGTGCTGCCAATCAGTGCCAATCAGTGTCGCCTATCAGTGACTATCAGTGATGCCTATCTGTGGCCTTCAGTGCTGCCTATCAGTGCCCATCAGTGCTGCATATTAGTGCCTCCTCATCAATGCCCACCAGTGCCGCCTTATCAGTGCTCATTGGTGCTGCCTATCAGTGCCCATCAATGCTGCTTCATCAGTGTCCATCAGATCCCGCCTCATCAGTGTCCATCAGTGCTGCCTATCAGTGCCCATCAGTGCAGTCTATCAGTTTCCATCAGTGCTGCAGTAATCAGTGCCCATCAGTGCCGTCTCATCAGTGCCCATCAGTGCTGCCTATCAGTGCCACCTTATCAGTGCCGCCTCATCAGTGCCCATCAGTGCCGCCTCATCAGTGCATCACTGAGGCCATCAGTGCAGTCTATCAGTGCACATCAGTGCAGCCTCATCAGCGGACATCAGTGAAGGAGAAACATTACTTGTTTGAAGAATGTTATAGCAGAAGCTAAGCTTTTTTTTTTGGTCTTTTTTCATTTGTTTAGCAAAAAATAAAAAATAAAAGTGATGGTTAAATACCACCAAAAGAAATCTCTATTTGTGTGAAAAAAAAGAATAAAAATTTAATATGGGTACAGTGCAGCATGACCGCGCAATTGTCATTTAAAGTGCAACAGCGCAGAGAGCTCAAAACTGGCCTGGGCAGGAAGGGGGGGAAAGTGTCCAGTAGACAAATGGTTAATGCTGTGAGTGCATTATGGTTACAAATGTTTAGCTTTTAGTGCTACTTTAAGCAAAATCTGAACTTTAAGAAAGTTTTAAAAAAATGACACTCTACATAATTGTGCTTTATGTGTATTTCCTTTCATGTTTCAGAAGAGGTGTTTTACCAGATAGTAACAAGCTGGGTTATATAAACAGCTGACACGAGACTACAGAGAATGTTTATTAAATAGCAAATACCTTCTACTGACATTGTGGAATGCTAGAGGAGCAGAATGTTTCAGCTTTAATCTGTGTCTTACCTTTTAAAAGGACGTCAGGCTATTTCACATCTTTATCAGTGCAGTAAAATGTTAGATCAACATAATAAATTGAGAAATAAAAGGAGGGTTCATGATAATGTCGAGGATTATCGGTGTATGAGGGCTTCTGATAAAACCGCGGGGGTTTATACAATATATAATTAAGTTATGCGCTGGTATACGTTTATTCTTTATCTTTTATACTTTTTTTTTTTTTGTGCATTAGTTTTCAATAATTTTTATTCAAGTTTTCAACAATACAAAATAGAGATCATGGCATTGTAATTAACAGTGTATAGCAGGGGTGCCCAACCTTTTTAAGAGCGAGGGCCACTTAAGCAACTTGGTAACCAGTCGCGGGCCACAATGAGCGTAACGGCGTATGACAGGTCACGGCTACTCTATAGGCCCTCGGATGCGATCCACCCAGATGGAAGGACGAATTCCCTTCTATTTATTTTTTTTTTTTTAGAGGATCGGATTGGAGGTCAAAAGTCTGTTTACATCTGCGGCTCCGTAGAGGTTGAGGGTCCGATTGGGTAGGGCTGATCGTGTGAAAAGGGCCTAAAATCCTTTCACACTGATGTGCTGCGGTTTACCCACACCGCGGGTGCAGCGTAGTGCACCTGTGTCTATCCTGCGGGTTAACTGAACTTTGCCATAGACTCTGCCTGTGGCAAAAGCCGGCGCTGTACAGGAAGCATCGGCTTATGGGGCTCTGCTCTGCAGCCGCTTTCTTCCTCTACCACCAGCTTCATTCACAACACTGAAGCTGTGGTATGACGGATTGGCAACCTGCGATCTGGGCTTGCTAACCCACTATTCCAGAGCAGGAGGTCGCGGGCCACATCAGAGGGCTCCACGGGCCACTGGTTGGCCACCCATGGTGTATAGCTTGTGTATACTAAGTAACATACATTACAATCACGGGTAGTCCACCACCTTGTTAACTGAGGCCGGATATTAATTTCTTTGTTATCTGCCGTCATACATTTTTAAATCCTGGTTGAGATTTCTCTAATGCCGCGTACACATGGCCGGACTTTTCGACAGCAAAGGTCCGATGGTTTTTCCGACAGACTTTCGGCGGACTTCCGACTTTCCGAATGAACGGACTTGGACACACACAATCACACCAAAGTCTGACGGAATTGAACGTGATGACGTACGACCGGACTAGAATAAGGAAGTTCATAGCCAGTAGCCAATAGCTGCCCTAGCGTCGGTTTTCGTCCATTGGACCTGCATACATACGAGCAAACTTCTTGATAGGAACTGGTTCCGGCAGAAAAATTTGAAACACGCTCTATTTCTAAAGTCTGTCTGATTTTTGGACAGCAAAGGTCCGATGAAGCCCACACACGATCGAATTGTCCGACCTATTTGTTCCGTCTGACCTTTGCTGTCAAAGTCCGGTCGTGTGTATGCTGCATAAGTCTGTGATGTGGTAGGATACCCGTGTTGGGCTTCTCACCATAACCTGTTTTCGTGAAACAAGCTTATAATATGGGCTACAGGGTGCCCCCTCCACGCCAGGGGATGCATGTTTTCTACTTTTATGGCCAGATTTGCCCACCTGTTTCCTATTATAAAGCAGCAATAAAATAAAGATGATGACACGGATAATGAAGGTCATAGTAAAGAATACAAATCACACTATTCTCAATTCAAATGACTACACTGCAATCCTGAAAATGGGTAGCAGTAAAGTGCAGCAAAGTACAGCAACACTGAACCTGCATAGTTTTAAAAGATACGTCCACCTTTCTACCCATGTTTCATGTTACACCCATTACTATTATTAATATACAGGATTTATATAGCGCCAACAGTTTACGCAGCGCTTTACAATATAAAAGGGAGACAATACACTTATAATACAATAAAATACAAGAGGATTAACAGGGCTCTGCTCAGAAGAGCTTACACTCTAATAGGGTGGGGCAGGTGGTACAAAAGGTTGTAACTGTGGGGAATGATCTGATGGAAGTGGTAAAAGATTAGTTGGATGCATGATAGGCATCCTGAAGAGATGAGTTTTCAGGGATCGCCTGAAGGTAGCAAGAGTAGGGGATAGCCGGACAGGTGGAGGTAGCGAGATCCAGAGGATGGGAGAGGCTCTGGAGAAATCTTGGAGATGAGCACGGGAGGAGGAGACGAGAGAGCTTGACAGTAGGGGGTCTTGAGAAGAGCGGAGAGGACGGTTTGGGTGATATTTGGAGACAAGATCAGTGATGTAGCTCGGGGCAGAGTTGTGAATGGCTTTGTATGTTGGGGTTAGTACTTTGAATTTAATTCGCTGGGCGATAGGGAGCCAGTGTAGGGATTGGAGGAGAGGGGTGGCAGTCACTGAGCGGTTGGTAAGGTGAATGAGTCTGGCAGCAGCATTCATGATAGACTGAAGAGGGGATAGCCTCTGGAGAGGCAGGCCAATGAGAAGGGAGTTGCAATAGTCAAGGCGAGAGATAACGAGGGTGCATAATGAAACATGGTCACAGTTTTCAGCCCCCACCCCCCAAACTATACCCCTTCCTTACAGAGTCCAGGGGTTCTTCTCCCTGCAGACTCCTGTGATTTTTTTGAATGACAGAACCCCTCCCACACAATGTGTCATTCATTCACTCACAGGAATTTGCCAATGAAAAACTACAAGTCCCATCTACCACCACAGTAGAAAGACTGTTATCACTTGTAGTCCTCTGATACTTCCTTCAGCTCAGTAACTGAAGGTCTGGACCCTGGAGGAATGATCTAGAGCAGGGGTATCCAAACTTTCTAAACAAAGGGCCAGTTTCCTGTCTTCCAGACTTTAGGAGGGCCGGACTGTGGCCAATCGGTGTAGAAAATGTCCCAACATCAATGGGAGTCCACAATGTCTCAGGCCTGGTGGTCAGTGGGATTTAAAGAATGCGGTCAGTAGGAGAAAAATGTCACATCATTGGTATTTGTGACAGGAACAGTGCACCATTGTTGGTGTCATTGGGAGGAGTAGTGCCCCATCATTGGTGTCAGTGGGAGAAATAATGCCACATCATTGGTGACAGTGGGAGGAATGATGCCCCATCCTTGCTGTCAGTAGGAGGAATGATGCCCCATCATTAATATCAGTGGGAGGAATAATGCCCCACTGCTGGTGTCAGTGAAAGCAATGGTGCCCCATCATCAGTGTCTTGAGGAATAGTGCCTCAAGGGCCAGACTAAGGCAAGCAAAGGGCCACCACCAGCTCCCGGGCCGCAGTTTGAAGACCACTTATCTAGAGGAATAATCTACAGGAGCCTGAGAATTGCATCTTTGAGCCACTAGTCTTAATTGCAATACTTTGCAGGTTCCAATGCAAAAATACTTAATATGGGTGCATTTAATGTGGAATTCAACCTGCCCCCTGCCAGGAGCTTTATGCCATAATGTACTAGCATGCACAGCATATTACAACATTACAGCAGACCAACTAGGGCCACTGTTAGAAATCATGGGGCCCTGTACAGCCTTCCTAACGGACCCCACCTAAAACCCCACCCACCCTCTCCTACCCCCCGGGGTACAGCAGAACAGCAGCACTGACTTTATCTGCCCACACCCCAAAAATGAAAAAAATAGACCATCCTCTTCTCCCACCTCCTGGGCCCCTTGAACTGATGGGGCCCAGGGAAATGTAGTTTAAACCCTGGTAAGCAAGTGCCGTGGTGTGGTCTAGGAAAATCCATTTATTTATTTAGGCAGAAATGAACATTGAAGCTGCCCCGGGCCCCCCTGTTTAGCTGATGGGGCCTGGGCCCAGTACAACAGGACTGGTTGTACTGCCTTATTGGTGGCCCTGGACCTACCTGCCAAAAGATCCCCTCCAATGTTGTGGTGTCAGGGCTCTTTTATTCTCCCCTGCTCTTGCATGCAGTTTTGGACTCTTCAGCCGCATCACTCGTCAGGCCACAATGACGTCACTCCTGCACATGTGCATGGGAGTAACATATTCATGCCACAGAGTGGTGCCATAAATGTACACTGAGCTGCCCATGCGTGGCTCAGTGCACAATACAGCTGACAGGCAGGGAGAAGCACTTATGACAGAAAAGACCAATAAGCTCTTCTGTCATAAATATTCGACCTGCCAACATACTTTTTAGAAGTTAATTCCACATTAATATATTTTTCTACGGGTGGAATTAAGTCCAAATGAAGCTTATACCCAAACTGTATAAATGTAGCTTGTGGACAGAAAAATAGTAACAGATTTTTTTTTTAATTGCCACAGAGCCTTAGCAGAACAGTGTCTACATGACACTGGGTGGGGGGGGGGGCACTTCTGCCGTCGTACCCAGGAAATCCCCAATTCTGAAGTGTACTACATGGAAGTATTTTTCTACTAGAGTTTGGTGATGATTATATGGTGCCTTGAAAAAGTATTCATACCCCTTGACATTTTCCACATTTTGTCATGTTACAACCAAAAACTTAAATGTATTTTATTGGGATTTTATGTGATAGACCAACACAAAGTGGCACATAATTGTGAAGTGGAAGGAAAATGATAAATGGTTTTCAAATTTTTTTACAAATAAATATGTGAAAAGTGTGGTGTGCATTTGTATTCAGCCCCCCTGAGTCAATACTGTAGAACCACCTTTTGCTGCAATTAGAGCTGCAAGGCTTTTTGGGGATGTCTCTACCAGCATCTAGAGAGTGACATTTTTGCCCATTCTTCTTTGCAAAATAGCTCAAGCTCTGTCAGATTGGATGGAGAGCATCTGTGAACAGCAACTTTCAAGTCTTGCCACAGATTCTCAATTGGATTTAGGTCTGGACTTTGACTGGGCCATTCTAACACATGAATATGTTTTGATCTAAACCATTCCATTGTGCTCTGGCTGTATGTTTAGGGTTGTTGTCCTGCTGGAAGGTCTTTTGCTTTTAGGCCAAAAACTTTAAATTTGGTCTCATCTAAACAGAACACCTTCTTCTACGTTTGCTGTGTCCCCCACATGGCTTCTTGCAAACTGCAAAGGGGGCTTCTTATGGCTTCTTTCAACAATGGCTTTCTTCTTGCCACTCTACCATAAAGGCCAGATTTGAGGTATTAGGTAAGCAGGTTTGCCCCCTCACAGTGGTGATAAGTGTGCATGTACGTCCATCTCATAGAAGCTGGTGTGGAGACCCTACGTTATTTATTTGTACTTTTATGATATTTGTCCATTTTGATGCAATTTATTTTTATGTTTTCAGTGCTGCACTCCTATTATATCCTCCTTTGTCATAGCTGCCAACAGTGGGTCAGCTTGGCAACCGCAGTGATCTCATTGGTTAGTTATCCAGTTGGGTGTACTTTTATTTTTTGTAGTTTTGAGATTTACAGAAGTAACTAACACTGTATTTGCTCACTAGCACATTCTTTGATAACATTTTATTAAAATGCATATATTAATAGAAGAGATTGCAGGGAGTATATAAAAGATACTATTCTTATCACACTGTATAAATGAAATGGATATGAGTGAAATGTAAAAATAAACACGGCATGCCTGATAAATGTGACAGCTCCGTGTGCTCAGTAATGTATTCACATTAGTGCAGTCTGACAGTTTGACAGCTCGGCATTAATACTTCAGTCATTTTAATGGGGAATCTATTATTCGTCTCAGCTAAAACTCTCATCCCTGTTTTATTCTCCTTATTAAGCTCCATGGCACAGGCTGCTGCTTGCCTACTAAGATTATGCTAAATTATTAGCTCAGAGGGTGTATTCCTTTTCTACTAATTGTAGTAGGCATGAAACTAAGTGACGCATATTCTAAATAAATAAATCATGGTGTGCAGAGGGGAATACCATAAATTATAAAACTTATAACAAAAAAAAAACTATGCTCAGTTAAAATAAAGTAAATGTGTTAAACTCTAGGCAGATATAAAAATACTAAAATACGCAATGATGCAGTCATAAAAAAAAAAAAAAGCAACTTCCACTAGTGGTAGAGGGAGCAGCAGTACTAGGAGCCAATTAGATTCTTCTTCAGTACACATGTGCTGACAGTGAACTTGCTGTCAGGAGGAGAGAGCAGAGTGGGTGGAGTAATTAATCATCACTGCATTTCTCTTTTTCATTATCCAATTATTGTCTGATCAGCAGGCTGGGAATGTTTTCATTCAACAAACTGCACATCTATGATAAAATGCAGCACTATCCAGGGTCTACCATGGGTCCTGCTAGGTCCATTGAGAGGGGCGGCAAATTGACACCCAAGATTTTTGTTTCGGCAGAGTACGAGAAGGCGGAGCGCCTCCTCCGAGAAACGTCCCTCACGTCCCTCGTGTGATCGTGGTGTGCGCAATGGCGTCAGACATTAACCCTTTCAGGACTAAGCCTATTTCTGACATTTGGTGTTTAAATTACTTAGAACCCCCAAACATTATATATATATATATATATATATATATATATATATATATATATATATATTTAGCAGAGAATCTAGAGAATAAAATGGCGATTGTTGCAATATTTTATGTCACACGGTATTTGTGCAGCGGTGTTTTAAGCGTAACTTTTTGGGATAAAGATACTTTCATGAATTTAAAAAACTAAAGAGTAAAGTTAGCCCAATTTTTTTGTATATTGTGAAAGAGGATGTTACACCGAGTAAATAGATACCAAACATGTCACGCTTTATAATTGCACGCACTCGTGGAATGGCGACAAACTACGGTACCTAAAAATCTCCATAGGCGACGCTTTAAAAATGTTTTACGG
Source organism: Lithobates sylvaticus (assembly GCA_028564925.1). Taxonomy (NCBI): domain Eukaryota; kingdom Metazoa; phylum Chordata; class Amphibia; order Anura; family Ranidae; genus Lithobates; species Lithobates sylvaticus. The sequence goes on from CM053027.1 coordinate 552,717,198, forward strand.
TTACCAGGTTAGAGTTACGGAGGAGGTCTAGTACTAGAATTATTGCTCTCGCTCTGACGATCGCGGCGATACCTCACATGTGTGATTTGAACACCGTTTACATATGCGGGCGTGACTTCCGTATGCGTTTTCTTTGCTGCGCGAGCTTGCGGGGAAGGGGGCACTTTAAAAAAAAAATTATTATTATTTATTTTATTTCATTTTAGATAATTAAATTGTGTTTTTTTTTTTAAAAAATTTGATCACTTTTATTGCTGTCACAAGGAATGTAAACATCCCCTGTGACAGTAATAGGTGGTGACAGGTACTCTTTATGGAGGGATCGGGGGTCTAAAAGACCCTAAATCCCTCCTTTGCACTTCAAAGTATTCAGATCACCGAAAACGGTGTATCTGAATACTGTATATTTTTTTAAATCCGGCGCCATTAGCAGCCGAGTAAACAGGAAGTGACGTTGCTTCCGTGTTTACATCCAGGAGATTGGAACCAAGCCATTTCCGGCTTCGTTCCAGTCTGTCTCTAGCCGCCGGAAGCGGCGGATGTTCGATCAGGCCTCCCGATGGAACGGGAGGCTCGGTAAGAATGACGTGAGGCGGCGGGAGGGGGGGGGGGGCGTCTTTTAGCCACGACGGTTGTTATACCTGGATACCTGCAGCTGCGGGCATCATCCCGGTATAACCCCCGAAAGCCGAGTACGCATATCTGCGTATGCTCGGCGAGAAAGGGTTAAATTAAGCTCTATAAAGCACTATGTCTAGATTTGCAGCTAAGAAGTGCCTTCTAAGAAGTGTGCCACGAAGCACTGATCTGAGTCGATTGATATATAATTCAGTGCAATATTGTTGTTGTTCTTGTCTGTTGTGCATGACAAACTACATTTAAACTATTTAAGCTATTTATCTGTTTCAATCATTTTTTTTGGAAGTTTTTTATAAAAAAAAATATTAACATTAAAAAGGAGAGTGGCTTCTATGAGAGGAAGATGATCACCCTCTGCTGGAAAAAACATGCTCCGCCTTCCCTTTTGCTATGGAAAACACATGTCAATAATGTTTTGCCACTCTACAAAGAAACCTGCCAAAACAAGGGTTGCCCAAAAAAATATGATAGAGTGTGGGCCAAATGGTTAGCTGAGGCCTCCACGGCAATCGCTGACCGACTGGACCCTTACCAATTGCCACTCCACGGGTGAAAGTAATGTGGATACATCGGAAGTCATCTCTACTGTAATCTCTACTTCTGCTACAGCTGTTTGACACTTATGATGGATGTGGAACAATATGCCGGCTGGCTGACACTGACCCCTGTGTGGGTCTTGTTTCAATGCTGTGCCAGGTTAACTGTTGTTTGTTTGTCTTTATACTCAATAAAAAAAAAAGAAAAGCAGAGTGGCAAACAGTCCTTGTCAATCTCTGATTGTTCAACAATTTAACTACTTAAGACATATATAGGAAGGGAGGTGGTGGGTCGATAAATGTTCTAGGAGCACCTAGAAAGATAATCTAATGTTGGTATCTTCTATAGCCGCATACCATTAACCAAGAAACAAACATTTAAAATGTGGTTGTATAATAGAGACCTGTAGAGCCGAGAGTCTTCTCATGGTCAGATCCACAGGTCTGTCAAAGGCACATTTCTAGGCCCTAATGCTTTAAACAACAATAATATGAAGCCTTTATGGGATATATGGCAAACATAAAGTGCATTGGACTTGCATTATAAACATCAATTACTTTCTCCACTATCCCAACCCAATGAGGGCATTAGCGGGAAACGCTGCTACCCACTACTGATCCTTTATAAATCATATGTGCAGAGAAGCGGAGGGGGGAACAGGTATCGGTTAGAGCACTGACATAACAAAGAGGAATAAGTAAGAAAAGAAGACAGAGAGGAGACAATTGGAAGAAGGAAGAAGAGAAAATAGAAGGTCCATCCGGGTGTCTACCGCTTACCACTTCTGGAATCAGTACCTCGTGTCTGGAACTTGCAAATAGGTAAGCCAGGGAGACCATATTTTGTCAAAGAGGGGTTGCTTGTCTCACAAGACACTAACCAGTTTTTGGTTTACCATTATCTATGTAAGTTTACGCTTCATTAACCGCTTCCCGACCGCCTCCTGTAGATATACGTCTACAGAATGGCACGGCTAGGCAAAAGCACGTATACATACGTGCCCTTTGATTGCCTAGCCGTGGGGTCGCGCGCGCGCCGCCGGCCGGGAGCTCTGTGACCACGGCCGCGGCACCAGCGGACCCGATCGGGTCACAGAGCCAATTTTGGTCTGAGTCTCGGGACATTTTCGACTGGTTCATTCAGTAGAGCAATACTTACATCTTTGGTAAAATTGACCGTCATTTAAGCTATTTATCTAAATAAAGTTATAGAAACCAAAATAATACTGGAGTTTGTGGTTTAGAATTGAACATAATGGTATGTCATATAATTTTGCATGTAGACAAGGTGTTGTTGCATGTATCTCCGACTTCCTGATAAATGTAATTGTAGTTTTAATTATCATGATATAAAACAATGGATGTGGGGACCTTTTGGACCCAGACAGCACAATGTCTTGGGCCAGCCCTGGCACTACCCTCTGTTTTTACATCAATCTATAATACAACTTGTGAATGTAGGTGGTACCTTTTCCTCCTAATTGTTAAATGAAGATTACCAATAAAAATTTGCCGAAATCACCTATTTAGACAGACTTTTTTTTTGTTGTTACATATCATGTGCCTTAACCATTGAGGGAATGTAATATTGTTTAATCTAAATCAGGTATTACTTTGATCAAAATGTTTAGTATACGATGCCACAGCCAATGGGTATTTAAAAAGCTGGAGTTTTCAGTTTGGAGGTTTTCACCATCATTCACAAGTTGTAATTCTTTATCTTTTTATCATTTAATTTGCATGGAATGGTTAACTTGGTTTTGTGGTATATATGTCTAAGTGGGACAAACTAGTTGGCGGTTTCCACCATCATTTATTTTATACCGTATACAACACAGTTTTTCCACACTTTTCATTTAACAATTAGAAAAAGTTACCACCTACATTCACGAGTAATATAGTTTGATGTATTAAAACAGAGGGTAGCGCTAAACTTTATTATAGTCAAGTATATGCTCTGGTGTGGGAACGCAACCTGCAAGTACTCTGGTTTTATTATTTTTTTTATTTTAAGTTTTCTTTTCCTCCTTTGTTCACCTTAGAGGGAGATATTAGCACAGTTGTTTTTTTTTTTCATTTGGTTATCTTCAGCAAACTGGGCTAATTCTGCAATAAAACTCAAAGTATCTGACTATGCAGAATTAGAAATCCTTTGGCAGGTAGAAAGTTCCTATATATGTGGACTGTTCTATTGTACTGCCTATGTGCTTGGCATTAAAATACAGGACACAGGGGCATGTTGCTACATCACTAGATATACTACACACATTGTCCTGTTGCAGTGCCACCTACAGTTCACCGCAATACTCTGATGTGTGTTCATTAGTGAAGGGATTGAAAATATAATTTACTCTCACATCTGAAATGGTATGAAGGAGAGGCATGTCTAAAAAGCTAAACCAGCTTTATACCAAAAGGTCATCAACCCAGTAATTAAAGTCAAACTAGACAGGGTAAAGAGCAATGGGCGTTTAGCGACGACCTTCTGGTATATCAAACATTAGCGAATGTATAAACCCTTTAAAAGATCATAATGTTATTACAAAACATTTAAAACAACATTTTACACCATATGGACAATGTGAAAAACCCCCATACATAAAATCAAAAAAGGTAGGTAGCAGTCAGACTGTTTGTGAGCTTGGCTGCGCATTACATGGTCACAGACGCTTCTTCGGGGCTCTCATCATCTCTCATCATATGCTTGAGTACCTTATGAGCCCATCATATCCGTTCCGGCTACAGGGAGACAGGTAAACAGGACCCCAAAATTGGAAAACAACCCAATATAGATGGAGTAGACCCGGCAGCACCCCAGGAAATACATAATCTGTGCTTCACTTGTGAAGAGTACAGAGATAGTTACTTCAAAATGTCCCTTAGCAATAGGGGATAATGGTAGCTCCAGTTCAAACAGGAGATGTGTGAGTGGTCAGTAGTAAAAAAGAGGGGAGGTTCAAAGATGGTGGATTTATATCAACCAAAGGTCCACTGCTGATGACCCATCAAGTATAGGGTATCCATAAGTGTTCCTTGGTCTCCCGAGGATCCGCTCTCCCAGCCAAGAGAACAACAAGAACGATTAAAAGTAGAACTAAAGGCAAACATTTTTATTTTAATTTTAAACAGTGAAAGGGAGTGACAGCAGGACAGGCAGTAGGGCACTGAGCAGACTTGCGCTCTCTCCCCCTAGCCTGCCACAGTGCTACTTGATAATGTCACCCAGGGCTTTTTTTTCTTACAGAAAAGGTGCACAAACTCAACCATGCCTCCCACCTGTCCCCGGGTTTAAAGGGGCAATAAATACCAGGAGGGTGCTACATACAGAGTGCAGGGTTCTGGAGGGTGCTAGGTACAGGGTGCAGAGTTCAGGAGGGTGCTAGGTACAGGGTGCAGAGTTCAGGAGGGTGCTAGGTACAGAGTTCAGGAGGGTGCTAGGTACAGAATGCAGCCTTCAGGAGGGTGCTAGGTACAGGGTGCAGCATTCAGGAGGGTGCTAGGTACAGCGCACAGAGTTCAGGAGGGTGCTAGGTACAGGGTGTAGAGTTCAGGAGGGTGCTAGGTACAGGGTGTAGAGTTCAGAAGGGTGCTAGGTACAGGGTGTAGAGTTCAGGAGGGTGCTAGGTACAGGGTGCAGAGTTAAGGGAGGGGCTAGGCACAGGGTGCAGAGTTCAGTAGGGTCCTAGATACAGGGTGCAGAGTTCAGGGGGGTGCTAGGTACAGGGTGCAGTGCTGAGGAGGGTGCTAGGTACAGGGTACAAGTTTAAGGAAGGTGCTAGATAGTTCAAGAGAGTTAATGAGGGTGCTATGTACAGGGTGCAGAGTTCAGGAGGTTGCTAGGTACAGGGTGTAGAGTCCTAGAGGGTGCTAGGTACAGGGTGCAGAGTTCAACCCTCAAATCCCCATCCTTGATAGGATTGTCTTCCCGCACCCAGCACAGCTCCCTACCCCCCTTCTGTACAAATACCACACTAAATGCTTTTAAGGTTGAATATCATTTTTATTAGTTTTTCAATAATATAACAGTATGACAAAGCCATTATCAAACAGACACGTTAGCAAAGACAAAAGAAAAAATAGGGAAAAAACTTTTCAGCGAAAGGGCATTTAAAAAGACTGGCAGCCATTCACTAAAATAGAGGAAAAGCGCTTAAACCAAAGGGTTCTTTACTGTAAGAGTGGTAAGAATGTGGAATTCTCTTCCACAAGCAGTGGTTTCAGCAGAGAGCATAGATCATTTCAACAAACTATTATATAGTCACCTAAATGACCACAACATACAGAGATATACAATGTAATCTTGACATAAAAATACACACACACAGGTTGGACTCGATGGACTTGTGTCTTTTTTCAACCTCACCAACTATATGTAACTATGTACCTATGTACAGAGCTCTTCCTGTCCATTTATTCTGTGCAGAGATGGAGATTGAGGGCTGTGTCCTACTCTCCTCTGCAAAGGTCGCACTCCGCCACCATGGGGGGCACTAAGATGGCAAGAAGAAGGCCTGCTGCAAAACACATGAAAGGGCCCCACGACGGGAGTAAAGAACCCCAGGGATCAGTGGGAAGGGCTACGGCGGCATGCGGGTAGAGATGAGCTGTGAGAGAAGACGAGCTCCCAATCCCCAGCTGAACTGTACTTCAGCAGTGATGGAGCTCATCCGACTGTTTAAAGTGGTTGTAAACCCACTTTTTGGACTTCTACCTATAGGTAAGCCTAGAATAAGGCTTACCTATACTGTAAGTAGTGGAAATATCTCCTAAACGTGCACCGTTTAGGAGATATTTCACTTGTAGTCTGCCGAAAATTCAGACGGCGCATGCGCAGGGAAGAAACTAAACTAAGTGCCGTTTCTTCCCTAGCCTGTCCCAGTAAAGCGCATACCCGGGAGTGACGTCACGCGGCACTGGCGAATCACAGAGCCGGAGTCCGCGGGCCGGAAGGAAGAGGGGCCAGAAGATGGACGCTGCCTACACAGGGGACATCGCTGGATTCTTTTGCAGGTAAGTGGCACATAATGCGCTAGTATGCGATGCATACTAGCCCATTATGCTTTCCATTTGCAGGCTTTGCAGCAAGCAAAAGAGGAAGTAAAACCCATCAGGGTTTACTTCCTCTTTAATACTCTATGCAAAGTGAAAGCAAAGGCAAGAGGAGTGTGTGTTGTGCTCTCTGCCTCCCTCTATGGTGCAATACCCAGCTGTGCGAAAGAAGGTACCGTACTGCTACTTTTAAAAGGGTCCTATACAGGTATGTGTGTGTCTGTGTGTGTAACCTCAGAACTGTGTGTGTAACATCAGAACTGTGTGTGTAACCTCAGAACTGTGTGTGTAACATCAGAACTGCTTTTTTAGGCCTTTTTCATAAAAGCAGCAAGGACTTCATGTTCAGATTGCTTTTCAGAGGCATTTGACAAGCGGTCAAGAGGCAATATGTTGTCTCCTTATCACCGGTTTTAACCCCCTAAATGCAGCATCACCACACCACAACCACGTTCAATGCACACTGTTGCGACCACATTTCCAAACTGCCATTCAGGGACAATTTTTCCAAGGACTGGGGGGGGGGGGGGGGGGTTGAATGTAGTTTCGGGGTTGGCGGAATTTCGGCGGCGAGTGATTTGTCTGGTGAATGGCTGGTTTTAGCACTTATATCATCCCAATACCATGCTTGAAATGTATTTCTATTATTACATTGTGATAATAGACCCCCCTCCCTTAGTACAGGCCCCCTTCCCTCAGTATAGACCCCCCCTCAATCCGGACCCCCCTCTACTTACTATAGACCCCCTCTCTCAGTCTGGCCCCCTCTATAAGCCCCCTCCATCAGTACGGACCCCCCTCCACTAACTATAGGCCCCCCTCCCTCAGTACGGACCCCCCCCCACTAACTATAGACCCCCTCCCTCAGTATGGACCCCCTCTCCTCTCCACTAAGTATATACCCCCTCTGTAAAGACCCCCTTCCACCAAGTATAGACTCCCCTCCCACAGTACAGACTTCCCCCCCCCCACTAAATACAGACCCCTTCTCCCTCAGTATAGACCCGCCTAACTAAGTATAGACCCCCCTCCCTCAGTATAGACCCCCTTCAGTACTGACCCCCCTCCCTCATTATAGACTCCCTCCCTCATTATAGACCCCTCTAAGTACAGAAACCCCACAGTACAGACCCCCTACTAAGTAGAGAACTCCCCACAGTACAGACCCCCCCACAGTACAGACCTCCCCTTCCACTTGTGCTAGTGGAGAGGTGGGTGTCAGGAATGTGCTGGGGGGGCACTTTTTACCCTTTTCCTGATCACTATCCCTGTCCATCTACATACACATAATATAAGCTTAGAACAGACCTCAGATCAGCACCAGGAATGCACAGCAGTGTCCCACTTCCCTCTCCGTGTACTTGTAACTAGCCGAGGAGGAGGAGGGGGAGGCGGCTTCGGTCTGAGGCAGGCAGACATCCAGGGGCAGAGCTGCGGAGATAATAACCCTGACTGACTGCAGTGCTGGTGATTGAGTGTATCCGGGACACGTAGGCACCCTAAGCGTAAAGCACAGGGCCAACGCCGGAGGTGGCTCCAGCTAAGAGGCCCTGGTGTCACCCTTCTGGCAGGTGTCACCCGGGTGCGATCTGCACCCCCATAGCGATGCCACTGGAAGAAAATTCCTCTAAACGGAGGGAATCCCTGGTTGCCATCAGGATCACCAGGACTAATGCCCCCATTGGAAGATATCCCTGCTATTCCTGTTCTGAGGACAGCCCAAGGTTTTCTTTCACTTTCACTATTGGTAATTTTCACTAATGATAGTAAACAGGACAAATAGAGAGGGTGAATCTCCCTAACACAGACATCAATAAAAACAAACAAAAAATAAACTAAAAGATGTCCTAATCCCTTTCCACTCTGTACAAAACTAATACAAGTTTTGCCTTTAATTATATTTTACAAATATTTGAAATTTATTAACTTAATACAGTTTTATCTTTTCGCTTAGTGATTTTATAATTCATTTTGTAAGTTATGTATTTGTATGCAATCATAATGATTTTAGTGTATTTTTATAGAAAATATGTTTCAATAAACATTTGCGCTACTATTGTGGTATATACAAAATCAGCAGCGTCATCTTTTTATTCTATAGGTCCTGTTCTTTCAGAAAATGTATGGTTTGATGGCCGGTTCAAACTAGAAGCGCAGAGGAATATGGACAGGATCCCTGTGCGTTCCCCTTCATTTGAATGGACTGAAAATCGCACCGGTACTCATGCACTACTTTTGGGGCGCTCGCACATTACCCCCCCTTTCTTGACCTGCTGGGCTGCATGCTCAGATAAGGGTCTGGTATGGATTTTTTTTTGAGGGGGGGACCTCACCCTGTTTCTTTTACATTTTGGTGTGGGTTTCCCTTAAAAACCATACCAGACCCAAAGGGCCTGGTATGGATGGGGGAGGGCCCATGCTATTTTTTTTATTTTATTTTTCATTGCCGCCATTCTTTTGTTTACATCAGCTGTCAGTGGGGAAACCCGCTGACAGCTGATAGTTCATCAGTTGTTAAGGACGTGGCGGTCGGCTTCTCGGCCCGCTCTTTAATAACCAGCTATTCTTCACACAGAATTCGGATCGGTCGATCAATTTTCAACGTATCGAATTCGAAACTTTGGAATACCTTAGAAAATGAAGAAACTAAACAAAACAAATGTTTCCATTCTGCACCTCTGGCGACTTTGTAGAGCACAAACAAAACAATCACATTGGTCAAAGTCAAAGTCTTAACAAAGTCGCACTCATCCAAAGGCGCATTAAAATCGCATCAAAGTCATATCATGTCGCACTGTAAAGTCGCAATGGAAATTGCACGTTTTTGAAGTTACACAAGTGTGAAAGGGGTCCATGCCTCCCCTACTTTTAAATATAGATTGCTTCTGTTGTGTCTTCTATTTCTAGGTCTGGCCACATTTCTAGAATTCATTGTGGTGGCATTATCTGCAATATAACACAAACATCTGGAATGTAGATCTAAAAGATTCACATTTTTAACTTCCCTTTATGTAAAGCTAAATTCTAGGCAGATATAAAATGCACAAATTTATTCAATTCCGTATTCACTAATAAATCATCAAAGAATATGTTATCCCAATATTTCATATTCCTGATATGTGCCTGCTATACCATGTATGTATCCTGTTCCCTTTAGTGCTTTCTCTGTGTGAAATACCTGGTGATCCTGCCAGACCCTCTGCTTTCCTATTAAAAACTGGCCACACTAGGCACGAGAGCACATCCATCCCAGCGTGGTCCATTTTCTGGCTGTGCTGGAAACTCATTCTGCTCTCCTCAACCATTTACACTTGTGCTGACACGGCCCCACCTTTGCACAGCCATTCACTGGGAAGACTAATGTGCTGCTGTTTCTCCTCCCCCAGCTCTCTGAGCGCCTTATGCAGCTGTGAACAGAGGGAATGTGATCACTTTTAAAAAAGGGAAAAAAAGGTATTTATGTTTTCTTTTTATATGTATACACAAAAGGTTTGCCTTTTATTTCTATTTTAACCTCTTGCCCACTGCCCTATGTACATTTACTGTGGGGCGGCAGCTCTTGTATGCAGAATCACGTACATGATTCTGCACTTCTGGGTCCGGGGCGTGCACTCACGCCGCTGGCGACCCACTACCACTGTGATTGGACACAACCGGAGCCAGTCAGCAGGTGCGGCAGATGCGCTATCCGGCGGGACCCACTGATCGTTCGAGGCACAGGCAGAACGGCGATCTGCCTATGTAAACAAGGCAGATCGCCATTCTGTGACAAGGGAAGGTAGTGATCTTGTGTTTCTGCCTTCCCACAGTGCAAGAACATCCCCCACAGTGAGTAAGCACTCCATAGGAACACAGTTAACCCTTTGATTGTTCCTGATGTTAACCCCTTACCAGCCAGTGTCATTAGCACAGTGACAGTGCATTTCTTTAGCACTGATCACTGTGAAAAGTGTCAGTTAGTGTCCGATTTACCCGCCTCAATATCGCAGTCCTGCTATAAGTTGCTGATCGCTGTCATTACTGCCATTACTAGTAAACAAAAATAAATAAATCAAAGTTCCATAAATATATCCCATCATTTGTAGACGCTATAACTTTTGTGCAAAACCAATCAATATCCGCTTATTGGGGGAAAAAATTAACAGAAACATGTAGCAGAATACATATTGGCCTAAATTGATGACAAAATTATTTTACATTTATTTTATTAGGTATGTTTTATAGCAAAAAGTTAAAAAGATATTGTGTTTTTCTTTTTCAAAATTGCAAGTTTTATTTTTTGCGCTATAAACAAAAAAAATAAAAATGACACAGGTTATAAAATACCACCAAAAGAAAGCTCTATTTGTGGGGAAAAAAAGGACATACATTTTATTTAGGTTCAGCATTGCATGGTTGCGCAATTGTTAAAATAACGCAGTGCAGTATCACAAAAAATGGCCTGGTCATAAAGGGGGGGGGGGGGTAAACCTTCCGAAGCTGAGACGGTTAAACTGAATTGGTTTATTTTACAAGGTGAAGGTTCACAAATACTTTAAATGTATTTTTAAATGCAGCTATTGTAAGTAGACATGTGCACTACCGAAAAAATTGGTTTTGTTTCTTTTTCGTTTCATTCTGTTTTTTTTTTTTGTTTTCATTTATCAGGTTATTCGTTATTCGGCATTCGTTACTTTGGATTATTTGTATTCCTTCAGTTCCATTTGTTTAGATGTGGCATTCGTTACTTCGGATAATTCATAACTTTGGATGCATTCATATTCGTTACGTTCAGTAAGGCCCCTTTTACACGGGAGTATAGAATTCAGCTTTTAGCTGCGGATAGATTGAGTTATCTACCGCAGCTAAACTCGCACAATGCTTTCCTATGGCCCCATTCACACACTGCATTTAGCAATGGTTTTGTTACATGGGGTTTTGTGCGGTTAGAAAAAATAAATTTGACTGCGTCCAGGACCGATTTATTGCAACTATCTGCACATAACCGCAGGTAATCGCAGTGTACTATTTATCCTGCAGATAGCAGCAGCAACAAGGAAAGAAAAACAGGAAGCACATCAGAAATGGCAAGAATGTTCCAACACAGCTAAACGCAGCCGCATGTAAACGCATGTAAACGCAGCGAATCGCAATGTACAACTGCAATAACAAAACATGCTTTTAACAGCGGCAGAACAGCCGCCCGTGTGAAAGAGGCCTTACAGTTACTTTAACCAAATTTGAAAGGAAATTTCAATAAAAATATAAATATAATCTATCCCAAATTAGCTGCAATGGCACAGAGACCTGAATAGAAGAATTCCTCACTTCAGCAATTTTACCTATAATTGAATAGTTTATAATAATAAATAATAATAATAATAATAATAATAATAATAATAATAATAATGAAAACTATAATAATAGTTAATAATTTATTTATAATAGAAAATCCGAAAAACTAAATTATCCAAATGTAATCAATTCGTTAGACTCGTAGGTTGAATCATTTTTCGTTCTTTCGGATTTTTTAGTTTTTGTATTTTCGTTCTTTCAGATTTTCGTTCTTTCTGGTTTTTGTTCTTTCAGACAATTCGTTTTCGTATACATTGATTCATTCGGATGCTTTCGAATGAAATAAAAAGACGAATTTCGTCCGAAAACGAATTTTGTAACAAAGTGAATTGCACATGTCTGAGTCTAAGTACCTGAATTTTACTTGAAATCAGCCTCCCTTGTACAGCAACTTTCAGACAGGAAAAGATAATGGCAGCCAATCAGGTTCGCTGCATGCAAATGTGCTGGCAAAGAACATGCTGATAGGAGGAGCGAGCAGAATGAGCAGAAAGATGACCTCATAAACCTGCTGCTGCTGTTTCAGCCTGGGTTCACACTATAGCGAATTCGCAGCGGGGCAAAATACTGCGAATTCGCAGGACATTTGAAAACCCATTGTTTTTAATGGGGAATGGGGAAACCTGCGAATTGACACAAACACGCAACCGTCTTTGGTGCGGATCAGGTGTGAATTCAGGCCCATTATCTTCTATGGGCACGCATTAGGAGAAGTCCACGCCCAATTTTTGAGAAAAATAAAACGGCATGGATTCCCCCTCCAGAGGCATACCAGGCCCTTAGGCCCTTGAGGGCCCTTGTCCCTATATAAGTCCCAACACAGCGCGGCTCTGCCATTCCGGCCAGAGAGAGCGACGAGTCAACATCTGAAGAAGAAGAAGAAGGCGACGACAGCGGCAAGAACAGAAGAGACCCCGGAAGACCCCCGAAGGTGGATCGAGACCCCCAGACGACGGCGGCGGCGACGAAGAAGAAAGCCGGGCTTCTCCGCTCGGTAAAAGAGCAAGGTAATATAGCGGAGGAGTCCGGCGAGAAGACCCCCAAGACGGAAGAAGACCCCCGGAGCAGTGCAATAAATAATTTTTTACAAATTGTGTGTTTTTTTTTTTTTACACTTTACACCTTAGGTGAATGGGTACATCGTACCCCATACTCATTCACATAGGGTGGGGGGCCGGGATCTGGGGGCCCCCTTATTAAAGGAGGCTCCCGGATTCCGATAAGCCCCCCGCCCGCAGACCCCGACAACCAACGGCCAGGGTTGTTGGGAAGAGGCCCTTGTCCTCATCAACATGGGGACAAGGTGCTTTGGGGTGGGGGGCGCCCCCCTTCCCCAAAGTACCCACCCCCCATGTTGAGGGCATGCGGCCCTCGCTCGTCCCCACCCCCTTTCCTGACCTGCCAGGCTGCGTGCTCGGATAAGGGTCTGGTGTGGATTTTGGGGGACCCCCACGCTGTTTTTTCGGCATAGGGGGTACCCTTAAAATCCATACCAGACCTAAGGGCCTGGTATGCCTCTGGAGGGGGAACCCATGCCGTTTTTTTTTTTTATAAAAAAATTGGCGTGGATTTCCCCCTCAGAAGTAGTAAAATGAGTTGCGAATTCAGCTAGCAGCTGATTCGCACCTAAAACGCGGACAATCCGCAGAACAGCCGGTGTTTCACTGCGCAGTCACGCAGGGCCTTCAATTCGCACCCCACTAGTCTGAACTCAGGCTCACTGTTCAGTCAACAGGCTGGAGATGGGGAGATGACATCACTGAATTTCCCCCTGGCTGTGCTGAATGGGCTGTTTAAATCTCAGGACTAAATGGAACAAAGCCACAAATCCTTTGTAGGCAATACAGCTACATTGTATAATTATAGAATGCTTAAATGCACAAACAAAAGTGTAATACGTTGCAGCTTACAGTCCGTTGATGTGGTGGCTACATTTGTTTTCTTTTTCTTTTCAAGCTAACAACATTTTCAGCAAATACAGAAAACAGTTGTTGATCTTGCTAGAAATGCAGTATCCTTGTCACTTTCTGTGAGCTGTAACCTTCCTCGCTATCTTCTGTAAACTACCAGTCGCCCTTTCACCCCTGTAATGGAGATGAAGAGAGATATGGACATGTTTTTAGTCCATATCAGCGGAGAAGCTTGGGGTGACAACCATGGCTTCCTCCATAGATACAGTGGGAACAGTGGCATCGGGAGGGGGGGGGGGGGGCTGGAGCCCCGAACGGGTCCCCAAAAAGCCCCGGATCTCAGGCATGCACAACTGTATTAGTAGCCCTGAGTGCCACCGAGCAGGGACCGATCGGATCCTGAGCACTACCGAGTGTGGCCAAATCACATAGCCGGTCCCGCCTTCTGGAGCCTGCATCGCCTATGATGGACATCCCACTGGTCCAATGGCGTGGATCGCGGGACGTGTGCTGTCCATCATAGGCGCTGCAGGCTCCAGAAGGCGGGAATTAGAATGTGGCCGCCGCGCTGTGAGATCACCATCACTGTGAGATTCCCGCTCGGCGCTCGGGTGAGCGGCTCTCCTCTCCTCCTCTGGCTGCTTGCTGTGATGATGGGCACACCGCACACCACGGCTGAGCTGCTGCTGCAGGACACATGAAGTCTGTCTCCTGGTCAGGTAGGTCAGTGTGTGTCACTACCGTCAGTTTATGTCAGGTAGGTAGGTCAGTGTATGTATGTCAGGTAGGTCAATGTATGTCAGGTTGGTAGATCAGTGTATGTATGTCAGGTAGGTAGGTTAGTGTGTCAGGCAGGTGGGTTTAGTGGTCAGCATTGATGGGCACTTGTAATCCAGGCAGCAACCAGCAAGTAAGCTTACCGGCCTTGGACTTCGGGCTGAAGCCCCTGGTCTTTTTGCCACCTAGCAACTCCCCTGACTGGGAGAGTGATGTTATGGCAACCCAAGGACAGGGATTGTGTTGAAAATTGGGTTTGAAAAAAATGAGTGCAGCCACCACACCAAGGACAAGTAAACTGCAATATATAAAATTTTTGGTTTAATAACACTTTAATCTGTTTATTTAATTTGTTTTTCATCATATCAATTTAATCAATCTAATCAATTTAAAGTTTTTTACAACTCTGAGTCCATATAAATATTATTTTATAGAGTCATTATTAAGTTCTAATATCTCTGAACAGATATAGAAATCTCAGTATTTTTTTTTTCTTTACAGTTTCCGAAATGGTATCATTTAAATCCCCTTATGTATGAATTCTATCCAGATCTTTATATAATGATTCTAAAATAAAACTGTACAGACAATGTCGAAAGAGGTCTTTAGAGTGTATTTGTTCTTAATACACTGTTCTAGAATACTAAGCTCTTTTTATAATGTAATAAATGGAAATTAATGAGAATTACTTTAATAGATGTTAGCAGTAGCTTGGACTTATCATGTAATTTCACAATATCTCCTTGCATATGTATCGCTGCCTCCGTAGGAGTCGATGAAGTTAACTAGTTCTTTCCCAAAGTGTAGAGGCTGCCCGTCCACCTAAGCACAAGTCAACTCACTCTGGCTTTAATTAACAGTCTAAGGCAGGGGTGCCCAACCAGTGGCCCAGGGGCCACATGTGGCCCGCGGAGCCCTCTGATGTGGCCCGCAACCTCCTGCTCTGGCATAAAATAGAGTACTGTTATTAAAGGTCAGTTTTATTAATAAAATCACTGGGTATATATGGGCATATCTGTTCTGCAGTGGTTACTGGGCTGCTTTCAAACTGATCCGTAGGTGCAGAGCAGTGCACCTGCAGGTTACCTGCACTGAACCATAGACTTCTGTTATTACCTGTGAGTTTGGTGAGCTTTCTGAAAGTGCACCAAACCTGCAGAGTATAATAGAAGTCTATTGCAAAGTGCAGGAAAGCCAAAGGTACACTGCGTTGCACCAGCGGTGCAGGTAAACTGCAGTGCATCTGTGTGAAAGCAGCCTTGGGCCCCTTTCACATGGTCAGTCTGACCCAATTGGACCCTTCATTCACCTCTAAGGAGTAGCAAATGTAAACCGACTTGTGTCCTACCTCCAATCCAATCTGGAAAAAAAAAAGAGTATAGTGGGCTGTGTCCGTTTCCGCTCTTCATATACAGAGCAGACACAGACCTGTCATCCTCCCACTCCGCTCATTGTGGCCCACGACCGGTTACCATGTAGCTTATGCGGCCTTCGCAATTTAAAAGGTTGGGCACCCCTGGTCTAAGGGTTTGTCGTTTTGTAATTTATTGTGTGCAGAACTTGTAACATGAGAGGAATTGTTTAATGGGATATTCCAAAACAGTAACATTAAGCAGTGGACACTCTTCACCTTGTGGATATAGCACAGTCTAAACCCTCAGTCCCTCACAGCTGGGACCATGAGATATTCTCAGATGAGTCTAAGTCCTCAAAGCTGAGGACCCTGGGGGAAGTCTCTTGACATTTGGTTACCTTGCACGGCTGCACAGCTATAGGTAATCAGTGCAGTTTTGGGGGTGCTGCACAGTCAAAGAGGTCAATCAGGGTCTCTAATTCCAAAGCCACCAGAATATTTGCCAACTTCCAGCTTCCTCTGGACACAGTCCAGTGAGTGATACTTTGCTTCCAGACCCGATCCCCTAGCAGAGAAATCCTGCAACCAGTTTCAGATTAGTCCCCGGGTCCAGCCACAGACCGGAGACCCATCAAAACAGCAACTCCACCAAAGGTACTTCAGGGGCAAGCAGACCCCTGAAGCTCCCAAAACCTTCCCCGATAGGGAAAAGAACAGTCTCCTCAGGGCTCCAGCTTATTTACCACCTCCCAGACCACATTCTTTGCACAACTCCCCATGGATTGGTCAAGGCATGATACATTTTCAGGCGAGCCATTTCTATGTCCCACCCTAAGCTCTGGAAGCTTCTTCAAGAGGCAGGGAGAAACAGCCTGTGAATCCATGAGCACACCAAAGCAAACAATTACTGCTCCCCTGATTACAGAAAGAGCCAAGAACTAGATTTACCTAGCATCCTTTACTAGGCGGATGCTACACATTTATTGGTATCATTTAAAATAAAGAATAATCTTGTGCGAAAAGAACTTTCCCTACAAATCATTGCATTAGAATTGTAACTTATAATCATTGTTCAGAAACCTATACAAATCCATAGCTCTGCTCAAAACTTGTCCCTCTTATACATTGACAATCCGGGTGCTGGCCACTATAGTCTGGCTCCACTCTCCATCAAAATATGAAAGAATGTATCAGCCACACTCCATTGTTACCGTCTCTTACTGTATTTAGTGATAGTCAATAAATTGAATGCATACAACAATGTCTCAACAATATTTCCACCCACAAACCAACCTTCCTTGATGTGTTTCACCACTACTGGCTTTCTCACAAAGAGGATGTCCTATCTTTGTACGCATGGCAGTAGGGGGGAACTCAGAAAACTACAGCAAGGAAACGCGCTGCCATTGTTAGACATGTGCAGGTGCCATTGATTGTTAATGGCACCCCAAATGCATCTGACAAGCCTGCACATTTGTGGTCAACATAGCGTTTGCTACTGCAGTACCATACAGTTTGGTGCAGACACAATTATAAAAGTCACACCTGCTGTACATTTTGCATGTTCTCAAGCATTTGGCTGCCCATTAAAATGAATGGGCTATCAGAAATGGAAAGTGTGGGAATGTGCAAAAAACACACACTCCAACATGCATGTTCTGGTATGGATTGTCACTAAGTATTGTCGCCCTAGGAAACAAAGTTCCTGTAGGGTGTACTCTCACTAAGTACTGTTGACTGGTATTGTGCCTGAGTACGATTGTCCCCCCTCCCCAATCCTTTGTTGGCCTGTGTGTTAAGAGGTTAAAACAAAAAGAGAAGAATGGGCAACACTTGTTTGGCCATATTCTCCTAAGAGCAACAGGGATACGCTTACTTTTGCTCACCTGTGACTCAGAGTCAGCTAATAGCGGGCTGTTGCCTTCTCTCAGATTTCGTGGCAGAGCCACTCCAGACGTTGGAAGTCTGCCTGATTGTGCCCATCCCCTGCCCGGCGATCCAGTGAGCACTGAAATAGCAGAGCGGAGAGTGGTGACTAACAATCATTGTCCTCCACTCCATGCAGACCGAGAGCTGAGCGATCAGTGGTCATGTGATCTCTCAGTTCTTGGTCTTAGAACTGATGTGAGACAACTGCAGTATGGAGGTGAGTATAAGACCCCTTTCACACTGCCGGCGTTTTTCAGGCGTTACAGCGCTAAAAATAGCGCCTGTATAGCCCCTGAAAAAAGCGGCTCCATTCACTCCAGTGTGAAAGCCTGAGAGCTTTCACACTGGAGCGGTGCGCTGGCAGGGCATCAGAAAAAGTCCTGCCAGCAGCTTCTTTGGAGTGGTGAAGGAGCGGTGAACTCCCCGCTCCTCCACCGCTGCTCCAATTTAACCCCTTTTCGGATGCTAGCGAGGGGTTAAAACCGCCCCGCTAGTGGCAGGATGACATTCCGACACTTGGACAGGAGGAGTGGGAAGAATGTTTGACATCCTTTATTCCGTCCATGATAGCGGCTAAAGATAGATTTACACAGTTGAAGTTTATACATAGGGCCTATTATACACCGAAAAGGCTGGCAGGGATTTACCCTGGCTTGAGCCCTAACTGCACCAGATGTGGCCAGGAGGAAGGGACCTTCTTCCATATGGTTTGGTCCTGTCCAGGGCTACAAACCTTCTGGAACTCTGTGGTAGAGACCTTGGGGTTACTTAGTGGAGTGCAGATCCCACGGAATCCCTTGACCATCCTCCTTAGTCATCTGGAGGATATAGAGGGAGACCGTTACCTGAAACTATGCATTACATTCCTACTGTTTTATGCCAGGAGGGAAATACTCCTTAAATGGAAACTGAAGGAACCCCCGTCTCGATCGTCCTGGCAGAAGTCTGTGAATAATGTGTTGCCATTATACCGCATCACATACGAAAGCAGGAACTGTCTGCAGAAGTTTGACAAGATCTGGTCGAACTGGATTAATGCGTGTGGCTAGGCCCATGCTGAGGGGATAGGTCTCATGTGATAGTTTGTCCCAATTTGTACCCCCCGACTGTTTGGTGGTACAGTGAATGCTCTTCGAGAAGAGTCCTTAATGCTTTCTTTGTCTGTATGGTCCGGAGGTGGAAGTAGAACCCCCTCCCCTGGTCGAGAGTAAAGAGTTTGTTTATTACCCATGGGGGAACACTCAGACTAGCCATTGCACATCTGCATAGTCCTTATGGGGACACCCCCCCCCCCCCACCCCATTTGATAGAAACTGTATTCTATGAAGGCATAGGCTGGGAAATGTAGTGATGAGATATCCTAATTGTTATACTATTTTTCACTAGGTTTCTTCCCTGTGCCGGTTATGTATGATTATATGTGATTGTCATATTGTTAACTACATGCACGAGAATACTGTAAGAAGCAAATGTTCGTTGTTTGTATTGTTTGTGTTCTGTTTTGTCAAAGAAAAACCAATAAAAACAATCTGTTAAAAAAAAAAAAACTGCCCCGCTACCGTTGCTAAAACAACGGTAAAGCGGCACTAAAAATTGCCCCGCTTTACCGCTGATGCCTGGGGCGACTCGTGTGAAAGGGTTCTTAATGACTGTATGATTTACATACTGTCTATGACGGAATTCTGATCCAAATACATAAACTAGTACATAACTGAAAACATTTCCTCCTGGACAATGACTATAATCTTTATATCGTACAAGTCTTTAAGCATTGTCGGGTACAAAACTAATATGCCATTATAAAAATTCTGAAAATCTAAAATACATTTATTGCAAATTCCTGATTCTTGGAAGGCAGGATGTACTTTTCATATGCAAGGTAGGCAGCTAACACCATGTTTAACATACCAAACATTCTTGCTTCACAAGTTTCACTGAGTGATCCTTCTAGGCTGGGAAAAAGAAGAAAAGGATTAGCTAGAATCATTATTTCTGCGTTCGTGATTCATTTTTTTATTTTTTCTTTAATGTAGATTTATGAATATTGACTTAGCATGGATAAAAAAAGGGCGCTGGGTGGATCGCATGTGATAACTTACAACTATGTAGATAATGACTTTTCTTCCATTCAGACACTCTTACCTGACGGAGAAGGAGAGGATTTAGTCTGACACGGAAGGCAGACAGATGTTATCAGATAATTTGATAGTTATAACACCCTGTGTTGGTATTAACAATGTTTGTTAGGACCTGAAAAGGCCAGTCAGTACACATACAGCTAGATATTCATTTTCAAAAGCATTGTGTAATTACGTTGAACTATGTTACTCTTTGTCACTTGGTAACGTCTTGAAGAATTTCTTCAGTTTTAATCGTCGGGACCAACTTCAGATATTTTAATTGTCTTTTTTTACGTGAAGTGGACCCAGCCTCAGATATGTTTCATGTTAAGTGAAAAGTCAAAGTAATACATGAGTAGAAAATTTCTAGACATGTATTACCTATCAAAGAGATTACAGTACTCCCCCCAACATTGCCTTCATCTGTTCTTGTCTTCAGAAGGATGGCACCAACTTTGTCCAGGCATCATACAGGACTCTGTGGACCTAAGTGGTGGCCTAGAAATAACAGAGTAATGTGAAGTTCTTTCTGGTATTCCCAAATGTCTGACTTGCCGCAAAGATGCAACTTAGCCATCTGATCACTGAAGCACTGAAGAAAAAGAGACTGAGAAAATGCTTTATTCGGCCTGCAGCAGATTCATGACATTATGCTAACATAGATAAAAATACTTCAAAGGAGCTCATGATAAAAAAAAAAAGCAGCTTTAAGAAATATACTGTATACTATACTATGTGTTTAGTTGCTTTATATACAGGATCAGTGAGTGGAGCAGCAGTTGATTGTTTTTGTCTGTTCAGGGTTTCCTGAGCTTAGGGTTTGATTAATTCCACCTGCCTCTGAAAGAAGTTTCCAAAGTATAGAGCAGGGGGATTCAAATGACCAGTGTGATTATTTACCATGCCCCTGCCAATCCCTGGAAGGTGGCTGGAGAGCTGATGTTTGGGAACCCTTGGCAGAGTGTTCTTTCCTCCCCAGGGAGGGTTCCAGTTCTCTTGGGGCTGTTGCCCCCAGAGGCAGCCTCACTGAGCCAAGAATTGCAGTCTGGACCTCAGCAGCTGTTAGGCTGAGGGACTGGAGAAGATTGCCAAAGGCAGTGGTGTCTGGTGCTCAAAATTTTTGGGAGGGCGTAAACGAACTGAAAAATTCAGAAAAAAATTGAAACAAAAACATAAATTGCAGCCTCACTGCGCCCATCATATGCAGCCAACTGTGCCCATTATATGCAGCCAACTGTGCCCATCAAATGAAGCCAACTGTGCCCATCATATGCAGCCACTCTGCCCATCATATGCAGCCAACGGTGCCCATCATATGCAGCCAACTGTGCCCATAATATGCTGCCAACTGTGCCCATCATATGCAGCCACTCTGCCCATCATATGCAGCCAACTGTGCCCATCATATGCAGCCAACTGTGCCCATAATATGCTGCCAACTGTGCCCATAATATGCTGCCAACTGTGTCCATCATATGCAGCCAACTTTGCTCAGAAAATGCAGCCAACTGTGCCCATAATATTCAGCCAATTGTACCCATCATATGCTTGTTCCAAGCAAATGCAGCCAACTGTGCCCATCATATGCAGTCAACTGTGCCTAGCAAATCAATCAACTGTGCCCATAATATTCAGCCAATTGTGCCCATCATATGCAGTCTTTGTGCCAAGCAAATGCAGCCAACTGTGCCCATCATATGCAGCCACTGTGCCCTGCATATGCAGCCTCTGTGCCCATAATATGCAACCACTGTGCCCCTGCCCGCCGTCTGCCCGACACTTACTCCATCACGGTGAGCGGTCAGGCAGCGGGTGACGGCAGTGTGTCAGGCGATGACTCCTGTGTCCTCCCTGCATCTCTTCTTCCTGTTCTGCTAGGTGGCCAATGGGATCGCCTCTGCCTTTAGTCAATCAGGTGACTGGTATTAGACCCATGCTTCCTGATTGGCGGAGAGGTGGTTCGGTGTTAGAAAAGCAAATATTAATTTGATTTTCTATCACGCCTGGGTGGACTACAAGCGCAACGCTTTGCACTCCAAGTCCACCTTTTTTTGAAGCCTATTAGAGCCTATTGCTCTAATCAGGTGCTTCAAAAAAAACACCCCAACCGCTGTAATTCAGACGCCCGGCATCCTGAATAGGGGGTGGCTACAGCAGCCATGGATAGATTCATGTAAAGCATGAATCTATCCATGGGTGGCTGGAGAGAGGGTGGCGGCGCCTGTGTGCCCTTGATGGACGGGCCACCCCTGGCCAAAGGATTATATTTGCTGGAGGGCACTGTCTTGAAGTCCTGGTCTGGAGAATGATCTTTTTAACTCCCTCTCTGAGGATCTACCTGTGGACACTGTGGGTAAAGACCTTGCCATGAATTTTTAGTTGTGCAAGTGCCAGAATGGAACTAAAAGCCAGAAGCTGCTATATGAACTGGGACTGCCACTATAGGGTCCTGGCCATATTGGCCATTCCCTATTACCTCCAGTAAAAGCAGTTCTAGAGAAGATTAGTGAGAAGTTTGTCCTCCGATTATCGCTATTGATCATTTTTGACTATCCTGTGACCCTAAACCCCTCTCCTGTTAAAGTTCTTTATCAATAAATAGTAAAAAGACAATTTCTAGACTGGATCTGAATTGTTGGCGTGTGTGAGACTGGGCCTGTGTGACTGACAGCCTCTGCACTACATTGGGAGACCTGTATATGGTTTCAGTGGCCCTTCGGGGGGTAAAGGCTACATTACTAAAAGGTCCAAATTAATGTATAGATTTGCCCCCCCCCCCCCCAATAGTTTATAACAAGAGCTTTAGCCAAATAAATGTCACTTGGTTTACTTCTACTTAAGCCTCATACACACTGGATATTTAGCCCCTGTGCAGGAGATTTTTTTGTTTTCATGGAAGGCAGAGGCTTACCTTCAAGCTTCACTGCCGGCAGCCTGTAAAAGTCTATGGGAGGCTGAAAGCTGAAGGGGCTGGACAATCCCCCGAGTGGCACTAACGTTTGGAGAAACATGTGCCTAGGGACAAATGCCAAGAACACAAGTAGTTTGGTTTCCTGGTATTAATCCCTAGGCATATATAGCAGGGCTGGATGGTGCGCCTTTGGCTTGCACCCGCATGAAGATTCCAGAATCTCATGCACTGGGTTAAACTCCCAGTGTGCATAAGGCCTTCTGGTGAAGTCCAGTTACAAATCAAAGGGAGAACGAAGATTTGCAGTCCAAGGACCACGGCTATGGAACGCTCTACCCACGAACATCCGCATGGAAGAAAACCATCGGGCCTTCAGAAAAAAACTCAAGACCCACCTCTTCTAAGAAGCAGCACAACACAGGACAGACCAATCGCCTTGAGGCAATTCAGTTCGCATTTGCAGCGCTATACAAGTCATGCATTCATTCAAGATGAAGCTTCACTTTGCAAAGAAAACCCAATCACATGCAAGGGAATTTTTTTTTAAAATAGCATTTTTGCTTGCTCATGATTGGATGAATCAACCCCTTTGGCTTCTCTTCTATTTGTCAGTTCTAGTACAGCAGAGGGGGCAAACTGACTCTTTCACGCTCATTGTCCTCAACCACAAAGTGTCTTGTTTGGCTACGGTGTCTCATGTGATTGTGTGCAGGCCAATTGAGATAGGAACCATGAATGCACAAGACACATGACCTAGAAAGTCACGAAGAACAAATTGTGCTCTGCCAATGAATCCAGCTCTTAATAAAATAAAAGAAAGCATGGAAGTGCACCTAACCTTAAAGAGGTGGTCCACCTAAAAAAAAAAAAAATAAAAAGCCAGCAGCTACAAGTACTGCAGCTGCTGACTTTAAATAAATGGTCAATTACCTGTCCCAGGGTCCAGCGATATTGGTAGCCGAGGCCGATCAATCGCTTGGCTCTCAGCAGCTGCCTCGGTGAGGGAATCGGGAAGAGAATGTGCGAGTCGCGTTGTGTGTCCTAACTGGTCCCCGCTATCTCCTGGGACCTGTGTGTGTCACAGCAGACAGCGGGGGGGACACACACAGTCCCCTAGACAGATATCTGCACCCCCCCCCCCTGAAAGGTGGCAAATATGACACCGAAGGGGGGGAGGGTTCTGAAAAGCGGAGGTGTGAACCTCTGCTTTAAAGAGGAGCTCCCCCCCCAAAAAAAATTTTAAGTCAGCAACTACAAATACTGTAGCTTCTGACTTTTAATATAAGGACACTTACCTGTCCAGGATGCAGAGATGTCATCACCCAAACTGATTCTTCAATCAGCTTCGGGTGCAGGGTCTGGCATCTCTAGTAAGGGAAACAGGAAGTGAAACCTTGCAGCGCCACAGCCTGTTTCCTACTGTGCATGCTTGAATCGCACTGTGCCTTGTGAATGGTCCCATAGTCTTCTGGGACCTGTGATGTGTCCCAGAAGACTGCGGGGGAAGGAGGGGGGCCGAACTTCCAGCTCAGATCGCTGTGGTGATCTGAGCCAGAAGTGGGAGCAGGTACCTGTCAAAACCAGGTACCCGCTCCCCCCTATCCCCCACAAAAATGTGCCAAAATTGGCAGTGGATGGGGCGGAGGGTCCAAAAAAGCTGAGCTCTCCCTTTGGGTGGAGCGCCACTTGAGATCAAATGAGTTCATATCTGGTTTATATCCCAACATTAGTTCTCCTTTCACTGGTCCACAAATCAGTACTGTTATTAGGCTATAATAGGGTATTAAATATGGAGCATTTTTATGAGAATTAGTGACACATTTTCCTTCATGTCTCCATCTGATGAATCACACATTTTTGGGATTGGTGGTAATGGATGCTGCTCTATATGGCTATCCTACAAGTTAGTACTTAGGTAAAATGTTGAAAAGAAACCACAGAAACATTCCACAGGTATTCACTCCCTGGGGCCATGACCATTTTTTTTAGTATTGACCATAAATACATGGTTGAATGGCTGACGTGGTCAATTTTGTTATTGCATACATCTCTCATTAAATATTTCCCCCAAACTGACAGATGCCTGTCATGTCGATTGCTAGGCTTTGTTTCCTGGGTTGTTAATGCATGACACACATATTAAGTTTCACACCAGTCCCAACAGGTTCCGTCAGGTTCATCTGAGGAGACAAAAATGAGAAGAAAAACTGTAATTGCTGTGATTTGCATATAGCAGGGATAATCTGCTAACCTTTTATGTCTGAAAGGCTCAGATATATCGCTGAGAAGATAATGGGAAAGCTCTGGGTAAATTGGTCCTATCTGTCACTTCACTTAAATCCATCAAGCAAATGTACTTTTTTGTATAATTTTGAAAGATTTATCCCCTATTCTGTATACATTTATCAAGAAAAGGTACTTTTTTTTTTTTCTGTACAGTACATTTCATAGACTTTTCCATGCTGTTTTCTTTCTGCATAGATTTCTCATTGTCAAGGTGGGTTCTGTCTACATACTATACTTGTAGATGCCGACCTACCTGTCCTCCAGTAGTTTCCCTGTATACCATGTGGTAGCAAAAATTATTTGGGAAGTGGATGCTGGGTGCGGAAAGGGAGTTATTTAAAGAGTAACTGTAATAAATGTACCGCTATGCTTTAAATTTTAATATAATTTATGGAAACTCACAAGCCATCTCCATCATTGACTCATAATGTCAATTCTTTATTCAGATAAGCAAATAAAAGGACCCTTACTATTACTGATGTCTCCAAGACCTACCGACTTAACTTTCAGGGATACAAAATCTGTGTGATGGGATTTCCTGGTCATGCAGGTAGGTTAATTGGCTTCTGTCCCAAATTGGCCTTAGTATATGAATGGGGACCTTGGATTGTGGGCTCTTTGAGGGTAGGGACCGATGTGAGTGTGCAATGTACAGGGATAGGGACAATTGTAGACATGCCCCCACACTTAAGCCCCATACACACGGTCGGACTTTTTCATGGATTCTGTCCGATCGGACAATGTTGTTGAAAAATCAGACCGTGTGTATGCACCATCGGACAGTGTACGTCGGATTGTCCGACGGACAAAGTCTTATCTCCTGCTGGAAAGATTTGCCGACAACACGGTCCGATCACACCAAATCCGATCGTGTGTACGGTTGTCCGACCGGACAAAGTGCTACGCATGCTCAGATCACATTACAAGACCAAAGCTATTGGCTACTAGCCTCTACATAGTCGCGTCGTAGGCAACAATCGTCACCGCGTTCAGAATGATCGGATTTTCCGACAACTTTGTCTGACCGTGTGTACGCAAAACCAACATCAGACAAAGTATGACGGACATGGTCCGCGGATTGTCCGACCGTGTGTATGGGGCTTTACTCAGGTTGGACTGGTGTCTTTATTCAACCTTACTAACTATGTAACTATGGTGATTATATTATAAAAGTTTAGTTAATGCCAAAACATTATTTTTCTTATAAAGTAGGGAAGGGTTACAACCTCTGTTGGGTCTTCCCCTGTTGGGGAAATTAACCTTCTTCTTTTTTCATGTTCGTTCTCAATTGATAAAAAAATCCCAAATTTGGAATTGTCTGGAATAAAGGCAAAATCTTCCTTTGGAGATCATTGTTCTGGTGGCACTGCCTAAATCAGGATTTTGTATTTTCTGTTGCATTAGGCCCCTTTCACACTGGGGCGGGGAGCCGCGGTGACGGTAAAGCAGCGCTATATTTAGCGCTGCTTTACCGTCGTTTTAACCGCGGTATTCGGCCACTCGCGGTGCGGTTTTACCCCCTGCGAGCGGCCGAAAAAGGGTTAAAGACCCCCGCAGAGCGCCGCCGTAGCGGCGCTTTGCTGCGGTATTGCCGCGGTTTCACCGCGGTTTCCCATTCAAATCAATGGGAAGGAGCGGTATAGGAGCGGTGAACACACCGCTCCTATACCGCTCCAAAGATGCTGCTAGCAGGACTTTTTTGACCGTCCTGCTAGCGCACCGCTCCAGTGTGAAAGCCCGCTGGCTTTCACACTGGAGTTAAAGGGGCCTGATTTTTTTCAGGCGGTGAACAGGCGCTATTTTTAGCGCTGTACCGCCTGAAAAACGCCCCAGTGTGAAAGGGGCCTTAGTGGGACATAAAGGGTAAGTTAAAGTGTTACTAAACCCACAACAGTAAAATCAGTCTGTATATACAGTAAACCATGCTTGTTATACTCACTGAGGAACCTAAGGGGATAATCCTCTGCATTGCTTAATTGTGTAAAAAGGATGTTTGGTCCTGTCTTCTCTGATCCTCCCCTCCTTCCAGAGTCCCCAATATATCTCCTGATAGTACAGAGGCTGTACATGCTCAGTTTGGTGTGTATAGCTAGTGAGGTTTTTTTTTTTCTTGAGAGAGTGCAAGTGATCAGCACAAGGCCAATCAGCACTGTCCAGACAGAGGGTCGGGGGTCCTGCATCCTCATAGGACAATCAGGGGAGAATGAATACTTCTCCTACAAGCTTGAAGCGGACACTGATAGAAGTCATATGACTTCTATATACTGCTGATGAGAAACGGTATTTAGCAGTTTATATTTACTAAAATAATTGCATTTCCATGTTCTGTAGGAGACCAGATATAGTGAACGCAGGGTCCTGGGTTTAGTAACACTTTAAGCCCATGTTCACACTGACTGCGATTTGACAGACTTCTGTACAGGTTCATGCACAGATGTCTATTCAAATTGTCCCCCGAAGTGGGCAAAAGTAGTACAGGAACTACTTTTGGGAATCAGTGCGGCGTTGCAAAGTCGGCATCGCACCGATTCGGTTGGTGCTATTGCCGGCAATAGCCGCCAAATTTGCCATGCGATTTTCCATGTCAAATCACATGCCAAATTGGCTCGATGTGAACGTGGACTCATTCTCACCATTGAGGCACAGATGACAAAAATGTCAGGGGTTTTAACAATTCCCTACTCTATACAAAGCAAAAAAAATAATTTTTGGCTTTAGATTTACTTTAAATATGATATTTATATTCAATTTTATGTTTTTGGAAAACACGTTATCTTCACCTTTATGGTGACCCTGAATAACTGCAAACTGACACTTTAGATCTCACCCTAAATAAGTTTAAAGATAGCAGGTTTAATGTGTGGCTTCATCTTTGTGATACTGTAAATAAGGGCAGTAAAACAACAAAGTTTGAAAATGGTATTTATAATCTAACTTTTTAGATTTGTGAAATACCCATATACAAGACCATGTACATATCCAAGCATAGAGGAACAAATTAGGTAGAGAAAAATCATTTACTTTTATGACAAATAGAGCTTTCTTTTGGTGGTATTTGATTACCACTGGGTTTTTCATTTTTTACTATGTAAATGTAAATAGAGTGAAATATAAAAAAAAAACATTTCCTACTTTCTGATATAAAACCTCCAATAATTTTTATTTTTTTGTAAAAATCGAAATTCTGTATCAATGCAGGCCAAAATGTATTCTGCTACATGTCTTTGATAAAAAAAAATCCCATTTATGCCCCGTACACACCAGCGGATTTTCCGTCAGAAAAATCTTGGATGGTTTTTCCAACAGAATTCCGCTCAAGCTTGGCTTGCATACACACGGTCACACAAAAGTTTGCTGAACTTTCGACCGTCAAGAGCGCGGTGACGTACAACACTACGATGAGCCGAGAAAATTAAGTTCAATGCTTCCGAGCATGTGTCGAATTGTTTCCGAGCATGCGTATGAAATTTTGCGAGTTGGAATTGCTACAGACGATCGGAATTTCCGATCGTAACTTTTTCCGACCGAAAAATTGAGAACGCTCTCTCAATCGTTTGCTGGCTGGAATTCGGCCAGCAAAAGTCCGATGGAGCATATACACGGTCGTAATTTCCGACCAAAAGCTATCGGTCTTTTGCTGGCGGTATTTCCGATCGTGTGTACAGGGCATAAAGCCCCATACACACGGTCGGATTTTCCGATGGATTCTGTCCTATCAGACAATGTTGTCGGAAATTCCGACCGTGTGTAGGCACCATCGGACAGTTTCCATCGGATTGTCCGACGGACAAAGTCCTATCTCCTGCTGGATAGATTTTTTGACAACAAAGTCCGATCACACCAAATCCGATCGTGTGTAGCGAATTCCGACGGACAAAGTGCTACGCATGCTCAGATCACATTACAAGACCAAAGCTATTGGCTACTAGCCTCTACGTAGTCCCGTCGTAGGCAACAAACGTCACCACGTAAAGAATGATCGGATTTTCCGACAACTTTGTCCGACCGTGTGTACGCAAAACCAACATCGGACAAAGTACGACGGACATGATCCGACGGACCTGGTCCTCGGATAATCCGAGCGTGTGTATGGAGCTTAAGTGTATATTGATTGGTTTGCGTGAATGTTATAGTGTCTGCAAATGATGGTATACAGTATATACTGGAAATTTTATTTTAGCTTTTTATATATATGTGTGTGTGTGTGTGTGTGTATGTATATATATATATATATATATATATATATATATATATATATATATATATATATATATAATGTATGTGATCAGTGCTAATAATATACACTGTCGCTGTATTAATGACACTGGCTGGGAAGGAGTTATCATCTAGGGTGATCAAAGGGTTAACTGTGTGCCTAACAATGTTTACTGTGTGTGCTGTGTGCTGTTTTTACTAAGCAATGTGCCAGTTTCCACCAACACAGGGATCTCTTCTGTCATTCGCTGAGCCGCTCAGCGGTTGCCGACCATAAATCATTGTACAGCCTATGCTGTAGCGACTGACAGCACAGCCGGGGTGGTACGCTCACCCCCTACCCGGAATTGCAAATCATGTAGAATTACATGATCCTGTGCAGTCGAGCCACCCTGTAGCAGTAAAGGTGGTCGGCAAGTGGTTAAAGGTTGACAATGAATAAACAATGCACCTTTCAGTGCTTGGCAGGAGTTGCAGATGTGAGCATATTTATTTACATCAATATCAGTCACTAGATGTAAGGTAACCTACATGTTACCTTATTTCTTTATTTTACTTCTTTAAGGGCTGTTGGGCATACAAAACCATTCACAACTGTCCCTACCGCACCAGCCTATTTTCTCCCTACCACAATCACATGCATTATATGAAAAATCTAAGCGTACACCTGGAAAATCTTCACAAACACAGGGATAACATACAAACTGTGTAAATAATTAGTCTGATAAAAAAAGAAAATGAGCCCAAAACTTCAGCACCACAAGGAGCACCTACTGCTGAGCTGCTGTGCCTCAAATGCCCCGTACACACGATCGGACATTCCGACAACAAAATCCATGGATTTTTTCCAACGGATGTTGGCTCAAACTTGTCTTGCATACACACAGTCACACAAAGTTGATAGGAAATTGCGAACGTCAAGAACGCGGTGACGTACAACACGTACGACTAGCCGAGAAAAATGAAGTTCAATAGCCAGTGCAGCTCTTCTGCTTGATTTCGAGCATGCGTGGAACTTTGTGCGTCGGAATTGTCTACACACGATCGGAATTTCCAACAGCGGATTTTGTTGTCAGAAAATTTGAGATCCAGATCTTAAATTTTGTGTGACGGAAATTCCGATGGAAAATGTCAGTTGGAGCCTACACATGATCGGAATTTCGGACAAAAAGGTCCTATCGAACATTTTCCGTCGGAAAATCCAACCGTGTGTACGGGGCATAACAGAGCTTTTTTATACCATCTTCACAATCAAAACAGTTCGCAAACAGCTGGATATCACCATATCTGTTCATAGTATATAATAATATTTTTATTGTAAGAAGTTTTAGTAAATGTAGCATCTTACTGGCATTTGTTTATATATATATATATATTTATATATATAAACTATTAAAAATGTATATTGTTCATTTTTGGTTTACATGAACTTCAGATAACATGGAAAGCAGATGTACTGTGCACTTATAAAACAATAATCCAGAGATACAGCTGTACCACTGATTTCAATTACGAGAATGAACTCATTTTTAAAAGTCATCATATTACAAAGATCATGTTTATGTGTTTCACAATTCTTTATTGCAGGTTAACCCCCTAAGCTGATTTTAAATATATGGGACCCTCTTAATTAAAAGAGAGGAAGAAACCAATCGAAATTGCCTTCTCCTGTAAGTTGCACACATTGAACCCAAACACACATTGCTGGAAAAAATTTGCCCCACGAAAATCAGGTTTCACTATTAGATTTATGTAGGAGTACAACATCCTTTTTACCCTTAAGCCAAGTACAATTAAGTAGAATTTTGTAACAGGTTTTTCATTTTAGGAACGTTCATTTGATGTTCTAAGCATTACTAAGTGTTTAAGTGCTTTCTAAGCATGGAGGCAAACCCTCTACCTCTACTGAAGAGTATGTTTCCCTTGGGCACAAGTACATTGAACAAATCAACGCTTGTATTCGGCCACTGTGACAAGCAAATTCAAAGGAGTGGGATGGATATTTTTTCTAAAATTAACAAATTTCTAACACTGTATGTTGTTTTCATTCTAAAATAGAATTTTAGAAGCAAACCATACTTTGAAGTAGGTGTAGCTAAGCTGGTGTAGCCTCTCTTTTTTTTTCTATATAGATTTTGGATGTTGGCATGGTGAGGGTCCTCCTCAAACAACGTTCTTCAAGTAATCAAATGTACTGTAATTTTTGTACAAATGTTCTACAAGTGTATACTCAGGTACAGTGATTAAGAAGGGTTTGGATCATGTGAGAGATAAGCAGAGTGGAGTATCCCTAGACAATACTTTTCATGAGACACCAGGTATTAGGAAGTATGGGAGAAAAAAACATATGGAAGAAGGGAGAACTTATAATAACTGTCCAGCCACCTTTGTTACTACTTTTTCTAATAAATACAAACAGGTGGTGGACATAATCAAAAGGAATTTGACGATTCTCTATTCGGATACAGGTCTTCATAAAATACTGGGATCAGGTTGCCGTTTCTCCAGTCGGAGGGCATCCACTTTGGACTCCCTTCTGTCCTCGAGTCTATTTACATCACAGAAACGCCAACTTACCTGATTGTCCTACCCTGGCAATTTCCCATGAAATTTGTTTCATTCTTTTTTATTGGAAAGGTTTATAGTATACAGTGTACAGGACGCCGTGGCTGGGTCCTGGATGGACGCTATGTTTCCCCTCTGTTTGGACGGTGGTCCCTTTAAGGGAACAAAAAGGGTTAACTCACCTGTCAGTGGAAGTGGGTTTAAAAACAAGACAGGAAGTTGCAGATGGGTGTGGAGGAGTGTAGAGGAGATTGTGGTTTGTGTGTGGTTTGATTTGTAGCAAGCAAAGTGGACAGCAGCATTCTGCCTGGAAGCCTCATAGCAGTTGAAGTCACCTGCAACCACCCAAGGACTGTTTGATTGCGATAGCAATGCTGGACTTTGAATGTCGGTGAGACTGAAACCTTTTTTCTTTTGTTTTTGCTGCTGTAAAGCTGTTTAAGTTTAATAAACGTCCTTTTGGGTTAAAAGCCTGTGTCCTGCGGTCTGGCTGGTTCCCCGAACTTTACAAGTGGTGCTCGAATGCGGGCAGGACAGAGTAACAGGCGTTTTTTTTTTTTTTTTTTTGCTGTTTTTTGCATTTGAATTTAAAACTGACATTTAAAGGGACAGTACAGTGGATTTATGTCCTGGGTTAAAGCTGCCCAAACCCTGAAAGCTGAAGCAATGGAGGAACTAATTAAACAACTGTCCCTGGCTAATATACAAGCGCAGACCCGCCATGAGGAAGCTAATCAGCGCTTAGCAACCCAGCTGGAGGTACAGCAAGAAAATACTCGCCTGTTGGTGGCTCAGTTGGCAGCCCAGCAAGCAACCCAGCAAGGGGTTATGCAGGCTCAGGTGACTGCCTTAAAAGAATTAGTACAGCAGTTTTCTCAGGGTCGTGAGCAAGCGGCTGTTGCCCCTGGCAACCAGGTGACCGTGAGGGCAAGACATTTTTTGCAGAAGTTGTCCCTGAGTTATGATGTAGAGGCATTTCTTGCTACATTTGAGAGGACGGCAGAGAGAGAAGGGTGGCCCCAGGACCAGTGGGCCGGCCTAATTGCCCCTTTTCTTACCGGAGATCCTCAAAAAGCCTACTTTGACCTGCCACCAGAGGACGCTAAAGACTATCAAAAACTAAAGGCAGATATACTCGCTCATTTGGGGGTGACTACGGCCGTTCGGGCCCAATGAGTGCACCAATGGAAGTATTGTCCAGATCGTCCACCACGGTCTCAAATGCATGACCTGGTGCAACTGGTAAATAAATGGCTATTTTGGAGGTGGAACCTCTGATAACAGAGGGCCACTAGTACCGTCCGGTACAAATGGGACTTTTCAGGCGAACAAAGCAATGTGCTTATATGTAAAACAAAAAAGCTGATTGGGTTTGGATTGTTGTTTTTAAATTATTTATTTTTGAAAAAAAAATATATATAAATGAATAAAGAAAAAAGAGAGAAGAAAACATGGAAAAAATATATATGTACATACAAAATTGTTAAAAACAATTGTGATATAATTTTTTCAACATGAACAATTGTTTACAAGTGTTACATATGGATATGACAAATGCAGATGAAAAAGAGAAACATCCCTCGGTTGCCTAACATGTTTCGGGAAAAACGATCCCTTCTTCAGAGGCACTAGGCGAAGGTTGGCTGTGAAAGAGTTCTGAGAAAACAAAAAGCAAAAGCAAAAACATAAGCCTTGAGAAAGAGTCTGAAGGGAAGAAAGTGCCATTTGCAGAGTCTCGAGAGTAGTCCTACATACCAATATCCAAAAGGGGAGAGGCATATACGAAAACCAAGATAATCTTCACAAAAACAGTGAACCTCCTTGTCGAGATGGTAGAGCGATATACAGTGGTGGAGGATCTGCTTGGCCCTACCAAGCGCCAAGGGCCCAGTCTGCCACGGCCTATTCGATCGACTGCCGCCCTTCGAAAGGATGTCCCCCGGAGCCCTGGAATCAACACCCCGGAAGGTCAAGAGTCACTCCCAGTACCTCCTCAGCGATCTGTTCCTGTTCGGACAGGAGGGGATGTACAATGTTGGCGATGTCATTCCTGGGGCCATACTGCCCACTGCAAGAGGAGCCCATGGAATGCGGGGTTCTTCGGAGGGGGTCTTTTTATGCTCATAGAGCATGTACCACACACCTTGACCGTGGAGAAGAGTGTGTAGTGTGTAATCCAAGTGAACCACCTCCCTGCCTGGGCTTTGCTGGACTCCGGAAGCATGGTAACCCTGGTTCATCCTAGAGTACTTGGGAAGATCAGTCCGGTAAGCAAAACTTTACGGGTTGTGTGCATTCACGGGGACACTAGAGAGTACCCTCTCATCTCGGTGTCCATCTCCACAGCATAGGGCACTGGTACTCAAGAGGTGGGGGTGGTAAAGAACTTGATACATGATGTTATCATAGGACGAGACTGTCCATTTTTTGCAAAACTGTGGGGACAAGGAGAACTACCTGAACGATCCCAAGACTGGGGAGAAACTAGTTCTTCTGTTCCTACGGTTGAGGGTAATAACCCTGAGATGCCAAATGTTCCCAATGTGTATCCAGTTGATAAAAATGCTAATGATTTGGTTAATGGTGATAAAAGTAGTGCTGATACTGTTAAGGGTGTCAAAATGTGTGGTTCGCAGACCTACCTGAACACTGAGGAGGGGGAACCTTCACCACTTCAGGTAATGCTGGGTGAAGAGGATGAGGAAGTGGCCTCTACCCCTGCCCTGCCGGATTTGGGTGTTCCCCAGGGGACATTTGGTACTGCCCAGATGCAGGACCCCACTTTGGCCCATGCACGGGAACAAGTTGTAGTATTAAATGGGGTACCCCAAGAGCCAGATGCGAATGAGCGGTGGCCCCACTTTGCCATATGTAACGAATTGCTTTATCGGGTTACCAAAGTGAGAGAAAATGTGGTAGAACAATTATTGGTACCCCAACAGTATAGACGCAAGGTCCTGGACCTGGCCCATTATGATGTTTTAGGGGGACACCTGGGAGTTGAAAAGACAGAGGCATGGATCACCGACCGGTTTTACTGGCCAGGTCTGAAAGCAGAGGTAAGAAGATACTGTGCCTCTTGTCCCACCTGTCAGTTGACCGCGCCGGTGACCCACTTCCGGAGCCCTTTGGTCCCTCTGCCCATAATTGAGGTCCCATTCGAGAGGATAGCCATGGATATAGTGGGTCCTTTGGTAAAGTCAGCTCGAGGTCACTCCTACATACTGGTGATCCTTGACTATGCCACCCGATATCCTGAAGCGCTACCTCTGTTGAATACCTCCTCTAAGGCTATTGCTCGGGAATTATTCCAGTTGTTTACACGGACTGGTTTTCCCAAGGAAATACTCACGGACCAAGGCACCCTGTTTATGTCGATGGTTATGGCTGATGTGTGCAAGCTGTTCCGGATTAAACAGCTGCGCACATCGGTCTACCATCCACAAACGGATGGGTTGGTAGAGCGATTTAATAAGACCCTTAAGTCTATGCTCAAGTGGGTTGTACAAAGGGATGGGAAAGACTGGAACTGCCTGTTACCCGCCCTCCTGTTTGCTATCCGGGAAGTGCCCCAGGCCTCCACTGGGTTTTCGCCCTTTGAGTTGGTATATGGGCAGAGACCTCGCGGACTACTGGATTTTGTTAAAGAGGAATGGGAAAGTGAACCTATTCAGAATAAGAGTGTTCTTGAATATGTTTCCCAAATGCAGGAGAGGATCCGAACTGTGATGCCTCTAGTCAAAGAACATTTGCAAAAAGCCCAGGAGGCTCAACGACGGGTCTATAATAGGGCTGCTAGAATAAGGAACTTCCAAGTGGAGGATCGAGTAGCGGTGTTGATCCCCACTGTGGAAAGTAAATTCTTGGCCAGGTGGCAAGGCCCCTTTGAAGTTGTAGAAAAAGTGGGAGAGGTAAATTATAGAGTCCACCAACCAGGTAAGAGGAAACCCTATCAGATATATCATGTAAACTTGTTAAAGCCCTGGACAGACAGGGAACCGGTGACCTCCCTGGCTGGTGCAAGACTTGAGCCTCGGGTTGGGGTGGAGAGTGTCCAAGTAGCCAATACCCTGTCTAGAGTCCAAAGTCAGCAGGCAAAGGAGTTCTTGCAGAGAAATAAAGAGAAATTTTCAGACTTGCCAGGCCTCACTAGTGTCATAGATATGATATTGATATTGTCACGGAACCAGGAGTCAAAGTTTTTGTCCGGCCTTACCGCATTCCAGAGGCCCAAAGGAAGGCTGTTTCAGAGGAAGTGAAGAAGATGTTAGACCTGGAGATTATTGAGGAATCACAGAGTGAGTGGTCAAGCCCAATTGTGTTGGTACCGAAGCCCAATGGGACTCTGCGATTCTGCAATGATTTCCGGAAACTAAATGAAGTTTCACGGTTTGATGCCTACCCCATGCCCCGGGTAGATGAGCTTATTGAGAGACTAGGTCCAGCCAGGTATATCACTACATTAGACCTTACCAAGGGGTACTGGCAAATCCCGTTGACTAAGGCTGCTAGAGAGAAAACTGCTTTTTCTACCCCAGAGGGAAGTTTTCAGTACAAGAGAATGCCTTTTGGATTGCAAACTGCTCCAGCCACATTTCAGAGGGCAATGGATATGATTTTACGTCCTCACCGGGAGTATGCCTCAGTATACTTGGATGACATTCATTTTTAGCAGAGACTGGGAATCACACTTGCCCAAAGTCCAGGCAGTACTGGACTCTCTTTGGAAGGAGGGGTTTACAATAAACCCGGAAAAGTGTGCTTTGGGAATGGAGGAGGTGAAATACCTGGGCTATGTTGGCGGTAGAGGGGTAGTAAAACCTCAGGTCAACAAGGTAGAGGCTGTACAGAATTGGCCCCGCCCCCTCACAAAAAACAGGTACGCGCATTCCTGGGTATGGTGGGATACTACAGGAGGTTTGTACCCAACTTTGCCACGTTGGCAGCTCCATTGACCGATCTGACTAAGGGTCGGAAATCGGTCATGGTGGAGTGGAATGCAGACGCTGAGAAGGCTTTTTTGGAGCTCAAGTTGGCACTGTGCCAACACCCTGTCCTAGTAGCACCCAATTTTTCAAAAGAGTTTGTTGTACAGACTGATGCTTCCGATGTAGGATTGGGAGCGTTGTTGTCACAGGTTATTCATGGCGAGTGGCACCCAGTAGTCTTCCTCAGTAGGAAGTTAACACCAGCGGAGAAAAACTACGCTATAATTGAACGAGAGTGTCTGGCCATTAAGTGGGCTCTGGAGTCCCTCAGATATTACCTTTTGGGGAGGAAGTTTAGGCTGATTTCTGACCATGCCCCTTTAACATGGCTGAGACAAGGTAAAGGGACTAATGCCAGGGTTACTCGGTGGTTCCTGGCACTCCAGGAATTTAAATTTGTAGTGGAGCATAGGCCCGGGAGACTGCATCAAAATGCAGATGCCCTCTCCCGAGTCCATTGTTTGAGCTCCACTGTTGCCTCCACCTCCTTGGCGTTGGGGCACAGGGGGGGGATATGTACAGGATGCCGTGGCTGGGTCCTGGAAGGACGCTATGTTTCCCCTCTGTTTGGACTGTGGTCCCTTTAAGGGAACAAAAAGGGTTAACTCACCTGTCAGAGGAAGTGGGTTTAAAAACAAGACAGGAAGTTGCAGATGGGTGTGGAGGAGTGTAGAGGAGATTGTGGTTTGTGTGTGGTTTGATTTGCAGCAAGCAAAGTGGACAGCAGTATTCTGCCTGGAAGCCTCATAGCAGTTGAAGTCACCTGCAACCACCCAAGGACTGTTTGATTGCGATAGCAATGCTGGACTTTGAATGTCGGTGAGACTGAAACCTTTTTTCTTTTGTTTTTGCTGCTGTAAAGCTGTTTAAGTTTAATAAACGTCCTTTTGGGTTAAAAGCCTGTGTCCTGCGGTCTGGCTGGTTCCCCGAACTTTACAACAGTTACATAGAACATTTAAGGGTCTAAACGAGTCTTACATTCTTAAGACTATAGTACATGTTGTCAAAGTCGTAATTTCAACATTCTCAGGAACAGTCCTTTAGTAACAAAGACCCCATTACAGAACAGTAAATAATACAAAAAAGGAAAGAAAGGGAAGCAAAACAAAATAGCATAAAATTAGTAGGGATATAGTATCGACACCTCAACGCATTGTTGTCTTATAAGTCGACCAGAGATTTACAGGTTCCCATGTAATTTGTACATATTGTCATTTGAATGCCCCTACTAGGTTATTTAGCTCAGGTGAAAGCTTTGAAATTAAACAGCACATTAATTGTGGGACTCGTTTTGTAGTGTACACATACTATATTTTGTGTCGCATGTAATTTGCAGTATGTGGGGTGCACTACACATGCCCTACGCACTAGAATAGGGGAGCATTATTGTGACACTTCGAATCCTAATGCTAAACAAATTTCAAATGCTTAATTTCAGAGAATGCCATGCTCAGGATTTGTCTTCTTTCAGGTTCACTGGCATCGAGAGATTGACTTCAATGCCCAGGGATGGAGATAGGAGTAGGCGACTTTTGAACAGAGAGAGGCGTGGTGGATTTCTAGGTTTCAAACTAGAGTCCCCCTGGGTTTGAACCTCAGGTGGGACCTAGATTTACATTGTATGTATATATGTGTAATATATATATATATATATATATATGTATATATATATATATATATATCTGTGTACATTTCTATATGTATATTTCCTTTTTTTCTTCCATCACTTCGCATATTCTGTTGTCCTATCTTGTTCTCCAATTGGCCATTTACATTATTGTTCATTATTTCAATGTCTCATTGCATCAATTTGAGGATTAAGAGGCTAATTGTAAGTCTCTGTGACCAATGAAGGGGGGAGGGTAGGGTGGGGAGTGTTTTTTTTACAAGTACAATATCTCACAAAAGTGAGTACACCCCTCACATTTTTGTGAATATTTTTATTATATCTTTTCATGTGACAACACTGAAGAAATGATACTTTGCTACAATATAAAGTAGTGAGTGTACAGCTTGTATACCAGTGTAAACTTTCTGTCCCCTCAAAATAACTCAACACACAGCCACTAATGTCTAAGCCGCTGGCAACAAAAGTGAGTACACCCCTAAGTGAAAATGTCCAAATTGGGCCCAAAGTGTCAATATTTTGTATGGCCACCATTACTTTCCAGCACTGCCTTAACCCTCTTGGACATGGAGTTCACCAGAGCTTCACAGGTTGCCACTGGAGTCCTCTTCCACTCCTCCATGATGACATCACAGAGTTGGTGGATTATTGGAGACCTTGCACTCCTCCACCTTCTGTTTAAGGATGCCCTACAGATGCTCAATAGCGTTTAGGTCAGGAAACATGCTTGGCCAGTCTATCACCTTTACCCTCAGCTTCTTTAGCAAGGCAGTGGTCATCTTGGAGGTGTGTTTGGGGTCATTATCATGTTGGAATACTGCCCTGCAGCCCAGTCTCTGAAGGGAGGAGATCATGCTCTGCTTCAGTATGTCACAGTACATGTTGGCATTCATGGTTTCCTCGATTAACTGTAGCTCCCTAGTGCTGGCAGCACTCATGCAGCCCCAGACTATGACACTCCCACCACCATGCTTGACTGTAGGCAAGATACTTGTCTTTGTACTTTTCACCTGGTTGCCACCACACATGGTTGACACCATCTGAACCAAATACATTTTATCTTGGTCTCATCAGACCACAGGATATGGTTCCAGTAATCCATGTCCTTAGTCCTGTTGTACCATGTTCCATTTGGTTATGATAGATTTGATGGTGCTCCTAGGGAGCATCAAAGATTTGGATTTTTTTTTTATATAAAAACCTAACCCTGATTTGTACTTCTCAATAACATTGCCCCTTACTTGTTTGGAGAGTTCCTTGGTCTTCATGGCAGTGTTTGGCTAGTGGTGCCTCTTGCTTAGGTGTTGCAGCCTCTGGGGCCTTTCAAAAAAGTGTGTATATGCAAAGACAGATCATGTGACACTTAGATTGCACACAGGTGGACATCATTTCACTAATTATGTGACTTGGTTGCACCAGAGCTTTTTATGGGCTTCATAACAAAGGGGGTGAATACATACACACATGCCAATTATCAATTTTTTATTTCTGAAAATGGTGAAGTAAAATTAGAAAAATAGATGCATAAAACTAACTTATGCCCCATACACACGCTCGGAATTTCCGACAGAAAATGTCCTATCGAACCATGTTGTCGGAAAATCCGACCGTGTGTGGGCTCCATCAATTTTTTTCCGTCGGAATTGAAATTTCAGATCCTGCTCTCAAATTTTCCGACAACAAAATCCGATCAGACTTTTTCCGATCGTGTGTAGAGAATTCCGACGGACAAAGTGCCACGCATGCTCAGATCAAATTAGGAGACCAAACCTATTGGCTAATGGCCTCTACATAGTTCCGTCATACGCAACGAACGTCACCACGTTCAGAATGATCGGATTTTCCGACAACTTTGTCCGACCGTGTGTATGCAACAACAGTGTTGGACAAAATCCGTCAGAAAAAATCTGATGGATTTTGTGGTCGGAATTTCCGACCGTGTGTACTGGGCATAAGACTATTGTGTTCTAAACCATCACATATAATTCAGATTATAAAAAAAACACTGAACTAAAGGTTGAATACTTTTGCAAGGCACTGTATATATTAATTCCTTAAATTACACTTTCTTGTTTCTATCCCTGCAAGACTGTTACTCTTAACCAGTTAACGTAATAGTTTTGCAGTGTGCTGTTCACTTATACACCAGTCACTACCTATCATTGATATATTGTGGTTTCATTTTACTTTTACTTTGTTGCATTGTTTTCCACTAGAAAGATTTTTAATTGGTTATTTCTGGCAAGGGTCCTTCCTGTAATGTCTTTGGGATGAGTTTCCTCTGAGCCTCCAAGTGACTTTTCAGCTCAGTGAGTTGGGACGTTTCCCATGGTGCTCCATAGCACATTCACAGAAGATGGAGTAGCCATTGGCTCTTAAAAACTAGGGGCAATCATTTTCTTTCCCTTAATTAGAACAATCATGTTTCAGTTTTTCTGTTTATACAAAGACAGCTATGTGCGGAGGGACACAAGTCCCCATTGTGTCTTAAAACTGATATCCAGGCACACATTCAAGAGCATTTTCTTTCTATCATTACTAGGAGGAAGACAAATTTTTGCACTATGTGTAATTAGCAAGGAAGCATAAACTTAAAATCATGATATAAACCATAAGGTTCTTTAGTAATCCATATTGCTGTCCATTAGGAGACATTTCTATTAAACTACATATGACATTTTCCCTTGCTGGCCTCTTAGTCTGAAAATTGTCTGACTGTCTTGGTGATCCAGTGGCTTCAATATTTTTGAGCCACTGTTACATAGTTGCATAGTTAGTCAGTTGAAAAAAGACACAAGTCCATCTAGTTCAACCATGAAAAAATAAAAATAATATTATCAAATCCCATATACACAATCCTATACCCACAGTTGATCCAGAGGAAGGTGAAAAAACCCCAGCAAAGCATGATCCAATTTGCTACAGCCGGGGAAAAAATTCCTTCCTGATTCCCAAGAGGTAATCAGATTTTCCCTTAACTTTACCTATACAATAAATGTCAGTACCCAATAATATTATGTACGTTTAGGAAAGAATCCAGACCTTTCTTAAAGCAATCTACTGAGCTGGCCAAAACCACCCCTGGAGGGAGTCTATTTCACAATTTCATAGCTTTTACTGTGAAGAAACCTTTCCGTAGTTGGAAAATAAATCTCTTTTCCTCTAGGCGTAAAGAGTGCCCCCTTGTCCTGTTTTGACCGTAAAGTGAATAACTCAACACCGAGTTCACCCCTTATATAGTTGTACATGTTGATCATATCC
This sequence comes from Lithobates sylvaticus, assembly GCA_028564925.1. Classification (NCBI taxonomy): domain Eukaryota; kingdom Metazoa; phylum Chordata; class Amphibia; order Anura; family Ranidae; genus Lithobates; species Lithobates sylvaticus. Next base: position 552,758,699 of record CM053027.1, read on the forward strand.
CCCCTTAATCACCTCTTTTCAAGAGAGAATACATTCAGTTCCTCTAATCTTTCCTCATAGCTGAGCTCCTCCATGCCTCTTATCAGTTTGGTTGCCCATCTCTGCACTTTCTCCAGTTCCCTGATATCTTTTTTGTGAACTGGTGCCCAAAACTGAACTGCATATTCCAGATAAGGTCTTATTAATGATTTTTACAGGGGCAAAATGATATGTCTCTCTCTAAAGTCCATACCTCTCTTAATACAAGAAAGTATTTTGATCGCTTTGGAAACCGCAGCTTGACATTGCATGCTATTATTGAGCTTATGATGTGCCAAGACCCCCAGAACCTTCTCCACTATGGACGCCCCCAGTTGTACTCCCCCTAGTATGTATGATGCATGCATATTCTTAGCCCCCAAGTGCTTAACTTTACATTTATCAACATTAAACCTCATCTGCCACATAGTCGCCCAATTAAATAAATTCCACTGCATAGTTTTGTGTCATCTGCAAAGACTGAAATGGTACTTTTAATCCCAGACCCTATATCATTTATATGGTCTGGTCTTATAAAGATATTAAAAAGTAAGGGTCCCAACACTGAACCTTGGGGTACACCACTGATAACCTTAGACCATTGAGAGTAAGAATCATTAACCACTACTCTCTGAATTCCGTCTTTTACCAGTTTTCTATCCATTTACAAACTGATATTTCCAAGCCTGTAGACTTTACCTTACACATTATCCGTGTGTGGGGAACTGTGTCAAACGATTTTGCAAAATCCAAGTATACCAAGTCCACAGCCACCCCTCTGTCCAAGGTTTCACTTACCTCTTCATAAAAAAAAAAAAAATCAGATTTGACAACTTCTGTCTTTCATGAATCCATGCTGTCTGTTGCTTAAAATATTTTTTTTTCTAGCAAGAACTCATCTATGTGGTCTTTTATTAAACTCTCCAGTATCTTCCCAACTATAGAAGTTAAACTAATAGGTCTATAGTTACTTGATAAAGACTTTGTTGCCTTTTTAAATATAGGCACCATATTGGCCCCACGCCAATACAGTGGTACTAATCCAGTCATTAATGAGTCCCTAAAAATTTGATACAATGGCTTTGAAATGACAGAGTTAAATTTTTTTAGGATTCTAGAACTCTAGAACAAATATGCAGATCAGGAATTCTGAATTTTAGCTAAAAAAATCTGAAGACCTAGCATATTATGCGTACCTTTGTTTTGGCCATAGATAACCTTTAAAGCGAACTTGTCAGATCTCTAAATGTTTTAATCCAAAAGGTCCCTGCAACAGAAGGTAATGTATAATCACCTCTCCAGCAGCCCACTACTCCTACCTCTCCTCCATTCCAAATCTGTAGCATCTGAAAGCACCTTTGGCATTTGACACTTCAAGTAGTGTTGGAAGCCTCTGTTTAACACCAAGTGCTGCTATCTTGCTCTGACCTCCTATGTCACTGCAGGACTCAACAGTGATTTATTTTATTTTGTGGACAATGGAGAGTCAATACAGGGACTAAGAGAAGGAGGAGGACAGATAATATATAAAGGGTAATCTAAACACAATTTTTTATTAGAACTAGGAATAAGCAAAAGTGTGTAGGTTTGGTTTGTGGGCTGTTTGCTGATCCCATCAGAAAATATAAAATATGAAAGCTTAAATCCAAACCCCACAGAAGGTTATGGGGAGTGCTAATCTTGAAAATTGATTCTGGCTATTTTCAAGGCGAATAGGCAAAGGATTGTTTAACCAAGGACATGGAGAGCTGTAAATCCACACATACAACAGAGCTGTAAAGAAGATCTTTTTTTTTATGGAAGCCTTTAAATAGAAATTATGTATCCAGTATTAAACTGAAAAAATATGTTTATATATATTTATATATATATATATATAATCTATCAGGTTTTTATTAAAGTGTAAACAAATCAAAATAATATACAGGTAAAAAAAAGAAAAGCAACGATACAATGAGAAAACACAAGCATTTTTACAGGGTGATCGGCGGGAGTCGGGCAGTCTTGAAAAAACAGTACTCTGTAGATTTTCGACCTGAAATGGATTTATTTTTACAAAAATAGAGGTTAAGACATGCCATTTGAGTTACTTATTTAGTTATAAAAAATAATGAAATTTAGATGATGACCATCCACTTGAATGCAGCTTTCAATCCTTCGCTTGAAATTTTCCATCACTCGGGCCAACAGCTGTTTATCAAGCACTTCCTATCGGATGTCATCCTTCAATTAATTCAAATAACAGGGTTTCTGAGTGTACACACAGCTCTTCAGGTACCCCCATAGGAAGAAATCGCATGATGACAAGTCAGGAGACTTTGGGGGCCATGGCCCATTGCCAAGATGTGAAATGAGGCACCCAGGGAATGTGTTTTGGTCGTAATCCCTCGCATTGAGGTGTTGAAAAACCTGCGTTTTGTATGGATAGAATCTTAAATCTCTCTGTAAAATGCTTCCCACTGATTCACGACTCAACCCTAACTCACTTGCATGTCTTCAAGCAGACCATCCCGGGCTCCTAACCAGTGCCTCTCTTACCCTTGCAATGTTTTCCAGCGTCCTTGCAATGTGGGCGGGGTCTGGTGGTTTCTTGTTCATAATGTTTCTGGTTGTTCTGAAATGTTCAACCCACCTGAGGACCATGTTGTGACTGGGAATGGCCCAGATTCACTCCTTTGAACAAAGCATTTGTAAGCAAACAAACAATGTTTTAACATCCACTGCTTCATTGTGATTGAATTGGCATTCCAGTGGGGGAAGGGAGATGCCCAGCTCGTCCCCCTCCCATCACCACTTACCATGTAGTACCTGTTCTAAAAATGTCTGGTCACCCTGTACAACATACCAGAAAAGTTCAAAAGAGCAAGAAATACAAATGTAGAAATACATCCAGCAAGGAAGTAAAACCCTTCATACACCGTAGAGGTATGCCCACAAAACAGTGCAAGATGGGAAAAGCATGCTAAATCAAATTGGGTCATGTACAATACCATTCACAATCATAGGAATGTCTAACAGAGTCAATATCAACCTATCTAAAGTCCTGACAATCTAAATCAGGGGATGTGAATATCAAATATAAAAAAAAAAAAAAAAATTGCTAGGCCAGGTGAGTAAAATTAACAGGGTGGCTTCATGACATGGAACAAAATGTTTACCGTGTCGGGTATTTTAGCAGAATAATACATCCAACTAATGCACAAATCCCTAAATTTGTCCTGTTGGTTTTTAACCATGTGTATTCAGTATTCTGCTTCCATTATACTGTTCACCTCCCATTTCCAATCGGTCAGTGAAGTTTGTTTCCATAATCTGGAAATTAAGGATTTTGCAGTGTTTAACAAATGGGGGGTGATACTCTTCCGAATGTTAACAGAAAATAGCCAGAAATAATGTACAGTTGATGCACAGTAGGTGTCAGGGCTGGGCCCAGCCCTTCCTTCTCTGAGCTGGCCGCTCAGCTGTTGGCTAATTGCCAGCTCCTATCACTCCACAGTGACTCACCTGTTGATGATATCCTGCTCGTCAGTCCTGATTACTTAAGCCGTCCAGCCCAGATGATCTCTGCCTTTGCCTTGTTCAACATCACAGAGACTTTCTCCTGCACTCCTGTTAAAGACTTGCTTGGCTGACCGTCCTTCTGGCTCCAGATCCTGCTTGCTGTTCCACTATGCTGATTCCAGGCTTCCTGACTTTCTGCCGTGTCTGACTATCCGTTACGTTTACCAAACTTTGGCTATGTTTTGACTACGTTTGTTCTATTTACTTTTTATTATTAAACAAATGTGATTTAACTGTACTTCTGTCTCGGTCTGACTCATGGTTTCTGACAGTAAGTAAGCAGCTTAATTTGTTTGTTTTATCAGAAATAAAAATGATACTGTAATATTACACAGACAATAGCAGTCGATGGACAATAAATAAGCATATTTATCCACAGTTTAAGAGGGAAAGACCTGACGGGTCATGAAATAAAAATTAGTGTATTATTTCAGAGAAAAAAGTCAGGAATATTGTACAGACTTAGTGCACACTATGTAAAGAGCTTCAATAGGCCACATTTTAAGAGGGAAAGACCAGACAGGTTTTAATCTAGAAATTAAAATTGGAGGTTTTGGGGAATTCTGAACCTGGCTTCAGCAAAGCTACAGGCCTAACAGTGTTTACGATCTGCTTGAGTGGCTGTAAATGGCTTTATAAGTTCAAAGTTTCAGAGGGAGACCCCGGGCAGATATTAATCAAGAAATCCAAATTACAGTGTATTTACAGAAAAAGAAACAAAATTCCAAGAGACTCAGTGCATACTATGTAAGCGCCTTTAGTAGGTTGAAGTTTCAGAGGTGAGAGACTAGGCAGATTTTAATCAAGAAATCAAAATGTAATTGGTCACCATAGCGGCAAACAGCCCCATCAGTTCACCATTTTTCCAAACTGCGAATGACTTGGAAACAAAGCTCATCCCTAATATAGAACCTAACAGATGCATTAAACAAAATTAGGTTCGGCATACTAAAATGTGCAAGATTGTTTACATAAATTGTATTGTTAGACCTTCCGAAGTCTACTGTTGGTGTTCTGTGGAATTTCTCATATAACCTAATCAAAACCTTCCAACAATAGCAAACTTGTAAAGCATATTTCACAATATCAGACATGTTTACTTAGTGCAAAACATGACACTGTTTGGTGGATCACTTATGACATATAAAGACATGCAACTGTGGACATTAGGTTTTGGCAAATAACATTGCCTCATTGTTGGCAGGATCAGTAGATTACTGAATGTTACAGTCTTTAGTCAAACAATTAAGCCGTGAACAAGGTGTCCTTTTGGCGCCACTGAAAAAATCTGTAAAGATATCTAGATATTTATTACGAATGAACACAATTTAAGGTGAGTTTAACCCTTTTAGTTTAATTTTTCTCTTCATGCTTTGTTATTTTACCTTAACCCCATTTGAACTGAATTTGTTTTATGTAAACCTATACTGATAGCTGATTTACTCTAAACTGATAAGTGTGTAAACAAAGTACAAGACATGCGGTTTCCTTTTACTTTGTAGGAACGCCTAGAAGTCTGGCCAAATACAAATGTGGGCTTATTAGATAAGGCAAAAAGCAGATTTTAAAGTGCATTGACTCTGGCTTTTGACTATAGTAAGCTATAATTTCTACATTGGGTCCTTTGTACTGCTTAGCACCAAGGATCCATGTGACTTTTATTCCCAATTCCACTATCATTTTATCCTGGAGCAGATATAACCCTTTCTACCATTTCTATGTGAAAAATGAAGAAAGTAATCATTACTAAATGTTCACATATACAGTATATTAACATGCAGGACACTTGCAAGATCTAGTATTGCTTGGGATTTTAGTGCCCTTTAAAACCAGATGTGTTCGGACTGTGCTTGGCAGCCTTGATAGCACTTTGCAAATGCAAGACAAGGCATTTTCCTTGTTTACAATAGTCTCAGTTCATACCTCTGCAATGCAGTGGTGTGCACTGAAAAAAGTATGCATGTACTTTTTTTTTTCAAAGCAATGTGGTGCAGGGCAATCTATTGCACCGTCCCATGTTACGGCCAATAGGACATGTTACTTTGTAAAATTCCGCACTGCAGCTTTCCCACCGAACACCATTATCTGCATTCCAATGCAGCTGCTAGTGTGAATGGACTAATAAGGCCTACTTTTTATAAATACCCTAGCAATTCTAACAAAAAACGCAGCTCTCGTGCAATATTTACCTCTTCTCTGCGCACTGTTCAGTGTAGATTCACCCGGTTTGCAATTTAATAACAGACTTCTTTCAGTTTAAATGTATATCATCTTTATTCTACCCACTTTGGGGTGTGCAGGGCGTTATTGGACCTGCCCCCTTAGGGGTCATCATCACTGTGATTTGAACTCACAGTATAATGATGCAGAGAATGATGCTGATGTCATCATCTCTGCATCACTGAGGACTGCCCAGCATTACAGATGAGACAAAGAGGAAGAAACAAAGACCCTGTCCATCACATGATCCACCTGGAGACTTCTGTGAAAAAAGTTAGCATACAAAAAAAAAATATATATTGAAGAGGGATTAGGACAGGAGGGTGCTTCATACTTGTAGTTTCTAAATGTTGCATGAATGCCTGAATTGGCAGCATTACGTACTGATATTTGGGCATGTATGAGAGCTCACATTTACCCATACACTATATTGCCAAATGTATCGGGACGCCTGCTTTTACACACACATGAACTTTAATGATATCCCAGTCTTAGTCCGTAGGGTTCAATATTGAGTTGGCCCACCCTTTGCAGCTGTAACAGCTTTAACTCTTCTGGGAAGGCTGTCCACAAGGTTTAGGAGTGTGTCTATGGGAATGTTTGACAATTCTTCCAGAAGTGCATTTGTGAGGTCAGGCTCTGACGTTGGACAAGAAGGCCTGGCTCGCCGTCTCCGCTCTAACCCATCCCAAAGGTGTTCTATCAGGTTGAGGTGCAGGCCAGTCCAGTTCCTCCACCCCAAACTCATCCATGACTTCATGGACCTTGCTTTGTGCACTGGTGCACTGTCATGTTGGAACAGGAAGGGGCCACCCCCAAACTGTTCCCACAAAGTTGGAAGCATGAAATTGTCTTGGTATGCTGATGCCTTAAGATGCCTTAAGAGTTCCCTTCACTGAAACTAAGGGGCCAAGCCCAACCCCTGAAAAACAACCCAACATCATAGTCCCCCCTCCATCAAATGATTTGGGGGGGGGTGGCCCAATACTTTTGGCAATATAGTGCGGATGAGCGAGTTTGGGGTGGAGAAATTTTGACTGGCCTCAACCCGACAGAACACCTTTAGGATGAATTGGAGTGGAGACTGCGAGCCAGTCCTTCTCATCCAACATCAGTGCCTGACCTCACAAATGCGCTTCTAGAAGAATGATCAATCATTCCCATAGACACTCTCCTAAACCTTGTAGACAGCCTTCCCAGAAGAGTTGAAGCTGTTATAGCTGAAAAGAGTGGGCCAACTTAATATTAAACCCCACGGACTAAGACTGGGATGCCATTAAAGTTCATGTGTGTGTAAAGGCGCATGTCCCAATACTTTTGGCAATATAGTGTACCTGTACTAGCTAGGGATCCGAGAGCTACAACTATAGAACATTTTAGGTTAAATCTGCTTGGTTGCTATAGATTTTTGCACTTTGTACATCAACACTGTTAAAGCGGAGTTCCAGACATTTTTGTGTTTATTAAAAGTCAGCAGCTACAAAAAGTGTAGCTGATGACTCCTAATAAACACACACTCACCTGTCCCACGTTCCAGCGATGCGGCTGCTTGAACCCTCGTCTCTCCCAGGTCGCCGGCATTGCAAGTGTGGGCACCCGGCCGTGACAGCTTGCAGCTTTACAGCCGGGTGCACACTGCACATGCACGAGTCGCCCTGTGCCTCCTCAATGGCTGGGAGATCTTCTGGGACCTGTGATGTGTTTAGAAGATTGTTTAGAAGATTGCAAGAAGGGAGGGGAGAGGAGAACTAGGTGGCCCAAGTGGAAGTGGGAGCAGGAACCTGTCAAAATTAGGTACCTGACCCCCCCCCCCCCCCCCCCCCACAAAAAAAAAACAATGACATGCCAAATGTGGCATGTAAGGTGTACGGAGTGCTTAACGCGGAACTTCCACTTTTGGGTGGAACCCCGCTTTAACCTCCCTGGCAGTATTCCCGAGTCTGGCTCGGGGTGGAATTTCAGTACCATTAGCGGTAACCCCGAGCCAGAGATCCAGGGAGATTTACTTACCTTGTCCCCTGGTGTGTGCGAGCTATCTCCTCGCTCGATTCACAGTGCCGAGTTCCGCCAAGCTCCGTTCCCTGCGACGTTGCGACGCACGGGAGTGGAGATCGGTGCCAAATTCAAAAAAGTAAAAACACAAAACACATGGATTTATTGTTGCCCATTATTGGCACCTTTAGTGCAAGAAAGGTCAAGAAAAATGCAGTCTGCAGTCTCTACTCATCTCTTGTATCATGTCTGCGATCTCTTACTTAAACTTAAACACACTGCTAATAGTATTAGCAAAATTTAGCAGACATGATACAAGAGATCAATACAGCCTCACCAGTGCCCATCACAGGCAGCCTCCCCAGTGCCCATCACATGCAGCCTACCTGTGCCCAGCAGCCTCACTAGTGCCTGTGCCCAGCAGCCTCACCAGTGCCCATCATATGCAGCCTGCCTGTACCCAGCAGCCTGCCTGTACCCAGCAGCCTCACCAGTTCCCATCATATGCAGCCTCGCCAGTGCCCATCATATGCAGCCTCACCAGTGCCCATCACATGCAGCCTCACCAGTACCTGTCACCTGCGGCCTCACCAGTGCCCGTCACATGCAGCCTCACCAGTGCCCGTCACATGCAACCTCACCAGTGCCCATCATATGGAGCCTGCCTGTGTCCAGCAGCCTCACCAGTTCCTGTCATATGCAGCCTCACCAGTGCCTGTCACATGCAGCCTCACTAGTGCCTGTGCCCAGCACCCTCACCAGTGCCTATCATATGCAGCCTGCCTGTGCCCAGCAGCCTCACCAGTTCCCATCATATGCAGCCTCGCCAGTGCCCATCATATGCAGCCTGCCTGTGCCCATCATATGCAACATGCCAGTACCCAGCAGCCTCACCACTGCCTGTCATATGCAGCCCACCAGTGCAGCTTGCCAGTGCAAAGCAGCCCCACCAGTGCCCATCATATGCAGCTTACCAGTGCCTATCATAGAGTCTGCCTGTGCCCACATTGGCGGCGATCTCTGTGTGTCATGGAGCTGTATTTGAATTGCCAAGGCCGCAGTAACAATGTCCCGCCTCCTGTAATCATGTCATTCTGATTCAATGTCCCACCATTGGATCAGTGTGCTGTCTATCACAGGAGGCAGGACACTGTTACTACATCTGGGCAATTCAGCTTCGTGACACACGGAGATCGCCACAAGGGGAGGAGTAGGGAGGAGAGGAGGAGGGAGTGGAGGACTGAGCGCGCCAGGGTCACACTCCGGCAATGGGTGGCCCCCGGGGCGGACGACGCCTCCTTTCGGTATTTGTTGTTTTTTTCATTCGGCCAAATGAAAAAACACAGTTTTCGGCCGATAATTTTCGGCAGCCAAAATTTCAGTGCACCTCTATACCCCAGTCCACCTTGCTAAACCTATGTACATGCATTTTAGTGTACCACAATACACGGATTGGAATTATTCCTGCACTGTGATGCGCCACATTGGAAACTCTTCCTACTGGATTTTTCAGATTCGAAATGAATGGACTGCCTGAAGGCTGTGTGTGTCAATGCCCAAAATAACGTGTTTGGTAAAACACTAAACTGTATCAGAATGGTGGAAAGGGGGTGAAGGTGAGAGAGAAAAAACTAAACATACCAGTGACCGCCAAAAAAATAAAACTCTAAAAAAGGCTTACTGAAATATTTTTTATAGGGTCTAAAATATTATGTTCAATCTATAATATAACATTATCAGCCACAGCTATGTGAGCTTATGGATGTGGCACTTGGAACCCCAAGCCAGAGAGTCTACCCTTTACTCTCTAATGCTAAATGAGCCCAAATATCATTATATATTTTGTAAATCTTTCTTAAAAGAAACAGGATGGCAGTCGTTGCTTGCCACCTTGTGAAAATGCTAATTACCTGGTTATGATGTCACCAGGGAACATGCATTTGCAGTATAAGTTAGCAATGGCAGTCTCCGTGTTTCTTTAATGAATGGTCTCTCATAAAGCTAAACTTTAGACAGATAAAAAATACACAAATTAATGCAGCCCTGGACTTGTTAAAGTATATATTTTTTTGCCATCTGTGTGCCATTGGGGAGATTTACCTTCAGTTCCTGCCCCATAGCCAAAGCAGGAAGTGAGATAAAACACCTGCAAGTTAAGGAATTTCTTGGGCCCCCCCCCCCACCCCCGCCCCCCCCCCCCCCCCCCCCCCAGGTCACCAGAACTAGTGTCCCTATTGCAAGATTTTCCCTCTATTACTTTTCTGGAGACAACCCAAAATTAGGCATTTTCTTTTACTTTCACTTTCGATGATAAAGGTAAACAGGATAAATAGAGAGGGTGAAGCCTAGGGAACTCCCTACCTCATTCTGTCTGACTATCTCCTACTCTGCTTTTAGATGATCCCTGAAAATCCTCCTCTTCAGAGAAGCCTATCTGGCCCCTACCTAACAACTGTACTTTTATTTTCTCCTTCAGATCATCCCCACAGTTATTACCTTTTGTATCACTTGACCCTCCCTCCCAGATTGTAAGCTCTAACGAGCAGGGCCCTCTGATTCCTCCTGTATTGAATTGTATTGTAACAGTACTGTCTGCCCTAACATTGTAAAGTGCTGCGCAAACTATTGGTGCTGTACAAATCCTGTATAATAACAAATAATCTTCCTAACGGGGAGCAGAGGTAGCAATAAAAACCTGACAGGTGTTCTAATCCATTTCTACTCTATCCAAAACTAAAAAGTAAAGTGTTGCCTTTAGTTATACTTTAACCACTTCAGCCCCGGACCAATTTGCAGCCAAAGGACCAGGCCCCTTTTTGCGATTCGGCACTGCGTCGCTTTAACTGACAATTGCGCGGTCGTGCGACATGGCTCCCAAACAAAATTGGCGTCCTTTTTTTCCCACAAATAGAGCTTTCTTTCGGTGGTATTTGATCGCCCCTGCGGTTTTTATTTTTTGCGCTATAAACAAAAATAGAGCGACAATTTTGAAAAAAATGCAATATTTTTTACTTTTTGCTATAATAAATATCCCCAAAAAATATATAAAAAAACATTTTTTTTCCTCAGTTTAGGCCGATACGTATTCTTCTACATATTTTTGGTAAAAAAAATCGCAATTAGCGATTATTGATTAGTTTGCGCAAAAGTTATAGCGTTTACAAAATAGGGGATAGTTTTATAGCATTTTTATTAATTTTTTTTTTTTTTTATTAGTAATGGCGGCGATCAGCGATTTTTTTTGTGACTGCGACATTATGGCGGACACATCGGACATTTTTGACACATTTTTGGGACATTTGTCATTTATACAGAAATCAATGCTATTTAAATAGCACTGATTCCTATGTAAATGACAGTTGTAGTGAAGGGGTTAACCACTAGGGGGCGGGGAGGAGTCAGTGTGACGTATTGTGTTTTTTTTACAGTAGGGGGGCGTGGCTGTACGTCTGATGTCATTGATCGGCGTTCCCGATGACAGGGAACCGCCGATCACTGACAGTCAGTGTAGGAAGCGCGGGGAGAGGTTTGTTTACATAGACCTCTCCCCGTTCTTCAGCTCCGTAACCCGATCGCGGGATACCAGCGGCGATCGGGTCCGCTGGTCCCGCGGCCGTGGTCACGGAGCTCCCGACCGGGTCGCGCGCGCGCCGCTGGCGGCGCGCCCCCCGGGCAGGCAAATTAAAGGGGACGTACAGGTACGTGCTTTTGCCTGCCCGTGCCATTCTGTTGACGTATATCTACATGAGGCGGTCGGGAAGCGGTTAATACACCAGTATTTTTAAAGTGGAAGTCCACCTTAACACTAAAATATCTACATCTTTAGACATCCACAATCTAACACTAACCTATCTATCGCTGTAAAGAAGAAATCAGTATACATATCTTTTTTGAAGCCGCTCCGGTCCATTCTCCAGCGGCAGAAGCTCTACAGAGGACACAACCGACAACGGCTGTGAAATGAATGGGAAGTGACGTCACCCATAGAGTTAGTGTAGCAACCTTGTCCCTAGAATAGGGCTACATGTAAATTTTGTTGTGCTGGGTGGTAGCCAGCCTGGCGAATTTGTAGTGTTTAGTGATTACATGACTTCCGTTTTATTCCATTCAATTGTGTCATCTCTATTTTGTCAGTAGGTGGCACTGTTGCCTTTGACATTAGTATGATGAGCTACAGTACATTTCAGTTATGGATAAACATTCATTTCTCAGCCAATCATATTTGCAGCAAAGCATGCTGGGAAAAGCTATTTAATTGAAAGAAGTCAGGTAATCGGGGTCAGTCTTCCCGCCCAGGGCTTCGGTCATGTGTGTACTGTTCCTGGCTGCTAGGCCTGAAACCTGAGGCCTATCCAGGTGGCTCCTGGAAAATTGGGGTAGGCACTACATTACTATGGGGCCCTCGTTGTCGGCTGCCTTTTCTGCTCTCGACTCCAAAGCGAAGCCGCAGATGACCGATCAGTGTGGGAACGGGTTAGATCAGCTTCAGAAAAGGTATTTATACTGTTTTCTTCTTTACAGGGCTAGATAGGTTAGTGTTCCATCGTGGATGTCTATAGATGTAGCAATTTTAGTGTTAGGCTGGACTTATCCTTTAAACACATTGCAAGTACTTAAAGCAGGCGTCTCAAACTGGCGGCCCTCCAGCTGTTGTAAGACAACAAGTCCCATGAGGCATTGCAAGGCTGGCAGTTACAAGCATGACTCCCACAGGCAGAGGCATGATGGGACTTTTAGTTTTGCAACAGCTGGAGGGCCACCAGTTTGAGACCCTTGACTTAAAGTGATTGTAAAGGATCAATTCTTTTTTTTTTTTTTTTTTTTTAAATAACAAACATGTCATGTCATATTACTGTACCTGCTCTGTGCAATAGTTTTGACCTGATCCTCCTCTTCTCAGGTTCCCCCGCCGGCACTCCTGGCTGCTCCCCCCACCCAAAGTGCCCACCATAGCAAGCACTTGTTATGGGGAGGGGCTTGTGCGGGCTTGCTCCCGAGCTGCCTCTGTGCGACACACAGAGCGTAGCTCAGTCCCGCCCCCTGCTCCCTCCCCACTAGCTGTGATTGAAAGCAGAGGGAGCCAATAGGTCAATGATGTCACAAGCATCCCTGTCACTTTGTGTACATACAGCTGTGGGGTGTGGAATTCCCTGCCTGCAACTCATTGGACCAGCAATTGCAGTCAGGCATAAGTTCAATCAAAGGAGTATATATGTTGCGCTCGAGTGCTGATGTGCGTGGGTATAAGGTTAACCTATGAATTTAAATTGATCACATAAATATGAATATATTATATATAAAATAAATCATAAATATATGTCATAAAAATATAAAAAATATATAAACAGTTATTCAAGTGTAAATCTGAATAAAAATACGTGAATAAATAACTGTGAGAGTGAAAAGTGATCCTGTGACGGATAAAATTCAATTATAGTGAACAGTAAAAAATGCAAAAAATATTGTGAATATAAAAGCATGAATCTGTTAGGGTATTAAAAGCGACAAGAGGGTGATGGGTGAAGAACAACCAAGCTATATATGTATATATACAGCGGTAGAGTCCATATAAGTGACAAAATATATATTCGTGAACAGCCGTTGACACTGTATGGTGTTCTAGGTGAGGTGATCGTGGTCCTGTCGGCGTCAACACTTATTGGAATGAGGCTTACCGGAGATCACAGACTTGAAGAGACATACGCCTCACAAGTCGTGACAAGCTTTTTGTGGAGGGTTACCAGATCCCTATTCCACGGATAGGCTCCAAGGTTCATATGCGCGAATAAATGGCCAGCAGGTTGGATGTGGTCGTCAAAAACTCCAATAGTTCACCCGTGTTCATATGTATTGGATCATATTGAGAGAGAGACTCACATAGTGTAATACCGTAAGATATATTTAATGTTGTAAAAAAAATTATTAAAAACACTCACATTTAAGTAGATAAAATTAGGCTCATAGTAAGTAGTAGAGATGGCGTAGTGCTGTTGCTGTAGTCAACCCGACGCGGTTCGTCCTCTAGGACTTCGTCTGGGGTGTGGACTATTTTATATATTTTTATACATAATATATTCATATTTATGTGATCAATTTAAATTCATGGGTTAACCTTATACCCACGCACATCAGCACTCGAGCGCAACATATATACTCCTTTCAATTTACATTTACCGTCAGTCTACTGGCAATGTTTGCAGCTTTTCTATAAATTCCTATACTCAGCGCAATATTATCCAACCTTTTTTTCCAGGCATAAGTTCAATGTTAACCTAAGCTCCCCCTAGTCAGGATTATGTAATGCACAGGGTCAGGAGTGTATAGCACACAGAGTGCAGGGGGACAGGAGTATGTAAAGCACAGAATACAGGGGTCAGGAGTGTGTAACATGCAAAGTGCAGGAGGCAGGAGTACAAAATGCACAGATTGCAGGGGGCAGGAATGTGTATTATGTACATGGCAGGACTCAGGGATATGTAACATACAATGAGATTCCCCTGGTGGCTGGAAATGAGAATACAAACTATTCATATGCATTAATTCATATTTACATAATAAAAATCCTTTTGAAATATACATTTTTTTTGGTTCTGGTTAAAATAAAGAAAGAAAATATATGCAAAGCCGCTATACATTCCCTTTAGCAAAACCTACTCTGGAGTCTGCAGGTGCCCATATGAAGTATAAGTTTACATGGTTAGGATGCCTGGGATGGCTCTCTGCATTCAATGCGGTCCTGTTTGACATCCACGATCTGGTAAATCATTGTCACCAATGAATTCTGGGTGTGCAACCTACTGTAGGCAAAGCTTGTGAATAAAAGTGCTGACAACTTCTTAAATTACTTTGTAATAAATATGTTTCTATAATCCATATCTCAGCAAGATGTTTTAAATATAGAATCAGAAACAAAGCTTAAGTATGCCTATGATCCTGTCTGCCAGAAAAGATGCATATCTTTAACAGCTGGCAGCATGAACATTTTACCATCTGCGTGCACTTCTGGGAGTGATAAAAATACACACAGTGCCACTTATCGGGTCTGGCCTCTGTCTCCTCGGCTCTCACAAGACTCGAATATAAAACGGTACATAAGAAATTCATGTCCTTTCCATTGCGCACTGAAACATGTCATTTTTTATCGGAACATCTCTTTTTTAAACAACACTGCAATTTCCTGTTACTCCAGAATCTGGACTTTTTTTTACTCCAAAAGCTGAACTTTATCAAATATACATGCTCTTCCTCCCACATACCAAGTATACTGGCAGGCTAACTTCTACCTATATTTGCTGTAGTGCTTGTGCAAGTATGGAGGGGACAATAGAGTGTAGGCCCAACAGGAACAAAACCAATGTGAAGGGTGTATATAAAGGTAGAATGTTTTTTTTAAAATTTAGGATAGAAGCGGTAAACCCTCTCTCAAGCAACCCCTCTATATGTCCTAGTGACCATTATCAGACTTGTCAATAGGGTAAGAGGTGGGGGTAAATATTCCAAAGGGATCTATGTAAATTGGTAATTTCCATTAATTTGGGGTGAATTCTTTTTATTCTTGTTGCATCTCCAGGACAGGAAGCAAAAAGAAATCCCCCAGCAGAACACAGAAAACAAAAAGTAATCTTATAGTGGTTTTAACCTTTCCCTACTCTATCCAAACTTAAAGCGCAACTTCACTTAAAAGGGGATGCTACATGAATCATCATCTGCCCATTTACTCTGCTAATAGCTCAGGCGTGCAGGTAGGAGGAGAGTGTGCTTAGCTTTGAAAAACCCCTTCCTCTCCCCCGAAGGAAAATAAAAAATGCCCATGAAGACTCCTGTGGTGTATGACATCACTTTGGCCTAGGCCAGAAACCAGGAAGCAGTATGAGGATTAAAAATAGTGAGTGTTGTTTATGAGAGTTTAGTTCCACTTTAAGTCCAAATTCACACCTGAGAATTTTGTCACTCATTCCCCTACGAGCGGCAATGCTCAACATCAAGAATCCTATTGTTTTAAACTATGTCTGTTTACATCTGAGCACTTGGGCCTCATGCTGCTTTTACAGGCGTTTGAGCTTTTTTTTCTCTGCCTTTAAGGCCCCTTTCACACTGGGGCGGGAGCCGCGGCGATGGTAAAGCAGTGCTATATTTAGCGCTGCTTTACCGTTGTTTTAGCCGCGGGATTCGGCCGCGGGATTAAACCCCGCTAGCGGCCGAAAAAGGGTAAAATCCCCCGCAAAGCGCCGCCGTAGCAGCGCTTTGCGGCGGTATTGCCGCGGTGTTACCGCGGTGTCCCATTGAAATCAATGGATAGGAGCGGTGAATACACTGCTCCTATACCGCTCCAAAGATGCTGCTAGCAGGACTTTTTTTACCGTCCTGCTAGCCATCCGGCTTTCACACTGGAGTGAATGGGGCCGTTTTTTTCAGGCGGTGTACAGGCGCTATTTTTAGCGCTGTACCGCCTGAAAAACGCCCCAGTGTGAAAGGGGCCTTAATGTCCCTCCATGTTAGCCTATGTGTCCATGCACACCATTGGTGTTTACAGTAGTTTAAAGGCAGGGGCATTTAGAGGCAGAGAAAAAAATCACTTATGCGTTTAAGAGAGGAGCATTTTGGCAGAAAAAAACTATTGACGCGCCTAAATTCATAAACACATCTAAACGCAATTAAGCTCTTAAGTGTTTTTTCACTTCAGTAGCCAGAGTAGATTAACATTCTGGCCAAATAAGATAATAAATGCCCAAGCGCTTGACATGGCTAATCGCATTTGCAAAAATGTGGCTTAGGTGCATTTTTGAAGCTGCTTTTCTCCTGCCAGAAGGAAAGTATTTATGAGAGCCCCAGTATGCATGAAGCCTTAGTTACTTGTAGTCTACATCTGTTGCTACATGAGCATTTTTTTTCAGGTAAAATAAATGTTTTTGGTCTGATAGATTTTAAAAGTAGGGCACAGAAAAAGTGAAAACCCATGTTGCATGTGTTTTTTTTCAGGCACTCCATAATAAAAGTCTAAAGGGTCACAATGGTCCTGTCCCAATGAAGCTCCTGTATTACTGATTGCTCTAAAAACATGCAAAAAAAAAAAAAAGCAAACAATACATACAAATAAAAAGCCTCAAAATCACCTAAATACACTTCACTCAGGTGTGAATAGGGTTTAGTCATAGTAACTATTGTGATATCAGAACTAACAGCGTATTTTGTGATGTCAGTGTATGTTGCTATTGTAGGTAGTGTGATGCCACAAATACGAATAACTAAAAAAAAAAACATACATACACACGGTCGGACAATCCGCGGACCAGGTCGGTCGGATCCTGTCCGTCGTACTTTGTCCGATGTTGGTGTTGCGTACACACGGTCGGACTACGTTGTCGGAATATCCGGTCTGCAAGAATGTCGTGACGTAAGTCGTCGTCCACGAGATTAGAAAAGGGAAGTTCAGCACCACGTCAGGCACCCGTTGGGCTCCTTCTGCTGATCCCGTGTTTATCTCGAGTTAGTCGAAGTTTGGTGACTTAAGATTCACGCTTCTCAGTTTTCTGACTCAGATCGTTACTGCTCTTCAGTTTGTGCTTGTCGTGCGTATCTGTTTATTAGTGCGTGTAGTCAGTTCGCATTTGTTGGTCATTGCGGCCTATATCTTGATATAGGACGCTTTGATTTGCACTGCTTATTGTCTGCTCGTTTCTGGTATTCATTTCGTTCTTTCAGGCCTTGCTGTTTATCGGTGCTTTCTGTTTGTCCGTTCTGACCAGCCGACCTTTTGTGACCTTGTGAGCGATGTTTCCCGTGCGTACTCGTCGCCGAGTTCGTGCTGTACGCGGAATTGGTGTCGGGCTTTTAGCTTTGACCCAAGACCCGTCCATGAACAGAGTGACGAGGAGTATGTGGACCAAGAATTGGTTGCTTCAGCGTGACCAATTCTCGCACATGCCTTTGCTTCGTGAGATCCGGGAGAATAATCCTGATGATTTCAGGAACTTTCTCAGGATGACGGACCCCGATTTTCACCGTCTTTTGGCTTTGCTGACCCCCTTTATCAGCCGGCAGGATACCTGCATGAGACAAGCCATTACTCCGGAGCAGAGGCTTGTTGCCACGTTGAGGTACTTGGCGACAGGGAGAAGTCTTCAGGATTTGAAGTTCTCTTCAGGTATCTCTCCCCAGGCCCTGGGAATCATTATTCCAGAGACCTGTTCTGCCATCATCCAGGTCCTGCAGGCGGACTATATTAAGGTAACATTTCTACTTTACTATTCCCTTCTATGTATGCTCTGTTTGCTAATGTCTTCTATTTTTGACCTCCTTCCCTAATTACCATGATTGCAATATGTTCTAATATGCTGTGCCCCTTTTCTCCTTCATGCATTTTTCCCTTCACTTACCTCCCCAGCATGCTCTTCTGCCCCAATAGACACCTATGGCCTAGTCACTTAAGCAATGTATTTTGTCTGCTGCATAGTATTTTTTGCCCACAAACACCCCCTAAAATATGCACAAATGTTTGCTGTGTGGTTTACTTCATGTAGAGCCCCCTTTTTTTTATTGTTTTTGGTGGGGGGGGGGGGGCAAACTCATTAGGAACCCCCTCCCCCAACTGCTCTGTCAGATGATACCAATCCTCTATCTGCTGGCTTTCCCAAGGTCAATACACACTATATACCTACCTCTTTATAGTGGGCATCTTTAGGGATGAATTCTGCAAAGCATGTAGTGCAAGGGGCTGCCTCCATACTTGCCATTTGCTAATTTTTTGTGTTCTTTCTCTCCTATTAGCTTGCTTGGAAATTTCATAATGTCACAATGTGCTTTCCTTTTTTTTGGGGGGGGGGGGGGGGGGTTTGAAATGTTAGTTTAGCTTTCCTGGGGGCTGCCAATAGTGTTAAGTACAGAGTGTCTGGCCAAACTAGCACACATTATTGAGCCATTTGCCAATCAATGAAGTGCAGAGGGTTACCTGTCCAACAACCCCCCCCCCACCCCAAAACCCTAGTTATTGCCAATGGCCCATCAGAAGTGCGGGGATTGATGGGGGGTGAGTAATCTGTGAAGGGGACCCTCTACTTTTCTCTGCAAATACTTTCCAGCCTCCAATTTTATACAATGCTCTTGTTCCAAGATTGATTGTCTAATCTGCTTGCAATGTTTATGTGCAAAGTGACTAATTATTTTTTCTTGTTTCACTCCACAGTTCCCTTCCACGCCACAGGAATGGCAGACTGTGGCCTCCCACTTTGCCAGCCGTTGGGACTTTCCTAACTGCGGAGGGGCAATTGATGGGAAACACGTCCGCATCGTCCCACCGCCCAACTCGGGGGTCCCACTATTATAATTATAAGGGGTTTAATAGTGTAGTGATGTTGGCGGTGGTGTCAGCAACATATGAATTTATGTATGTGGACGTGGGGATGAACGGCCGGATCTCGGATGGTGGTGCAATTGCGCACACGGAGTTCTACTGGCGTCTCCAAAGTGGCAGTCTGTGCTTGCCACCTCCAGAGGAGAATGCAGAAGGACTCCCCTTCGTCTTTGTCGCAGATGAAGCGTTTGTGTTGACTCCCCATCTGATGAGGCCGTTCCCGATGAGGACCCTCACCCCAGACCAGAGGGTCTTCAACTACAGGCTGTCCAGAGCCAGAAGAGTTGTGGAGAACACTTTTGGCATCCTGGCCAGCCGCTTCCGCCTGTTCCTGACGGCAATTAACTTGGCGGAATACAAACTGAACCACATAGTTCTTGCCTGTTGCATATTGCACAACTTCCTCAAAAGACATAACAGGAACTATGTGGTGCCCGTTGGCCCAGATGTGGAGGGCCCTCCAAATGCGGACCTCACAGCCCTTCAAGTGGCACGTCCAGGCTTGCCCCCTCTAAATGCCCGCGTGGTCCGCGAGCAATATATGGAGTACTTTGTGGGTAGGGGGGCCATTGCTCTGCCTGACGATGTGTGAGAGGCATTTTTTAATAAATCTGATATTTCAACCAACCTATGATTTCTTGTCATTTCACTATTCTTTTTAGCTTATTTTACCTTGAAATTTTTTCCCTTAGCCTTCGACAGTGGGAATGCACTTTCTGGGCAAAAGGAGGTAACAGTCTCTTCTTCCCAAAAAGATTCTTCTCATGTTGTGTGTTTGATACCTAATCTTTGGTCTAGAGAAGGTTTGTACTGCATAACTGACACCCAAAATACTCCTTTTCATCACCAGGTCAGACATGTGTGTATTCTCAAAATACATGTATATACAATGTATTTTCGTACAAAGCACTGTGGGTGTCATTTACCTTAGTCAAATCCACTATGCTCTACAAGTGCAGTGAAAAAGTGCCCTGGAAAAGAAACTTGCAGTGCAAAGTGGACTTGCCTTTAGTAAATAACACCCATTGCCCCCCATATCCTTTACATTTGACATACATAATGCATTGTGTTTTTTAAATAAGGAAGCCACACATTTAGAAAAATAAAAAAGTTTACTTGGAAAACATTCACAAGTGCGTTTACAATCTTCACGCCCAAACTGACAACATCTTGGTTATTTACAACATTGTTTACAAACATTCCGCAATTGGCAAAACCAGGCATGGAGCAAAACAGAACCTATGAACTTGGAAAGTTCAACTTTGTAAAGTGAAGACAAGATCAGACATGACTATATGTTCAAAGTGTGTTTGATCTTGCCTTCATCACATGGGGGGGGGGGTCACCCCTGGAAAGTGGAAATTTAGAACATGCACACAATTTGGGTCTGAAAATGGTCATTAGATGGTAAAACACATGCCTAGAAGCTTCAAAAGTGCCATTTTCCATCATGGGGATGAATGGACGTTTTTTGGGGGTGCAACCCCTTCACCACAACCACTTTCGTAGTTCGTAAAGTGGTTGCACCCCCAAAAAAACGTTGGCATTCATCCACCATGATGGGAGCTAGCACATGTGGACACAATGTGTGCATGTTCCAAATTTCACACAGTTCTTAAGTTGCAAATGTGTTCAGAAGCTGGCACAAATGTGTGTTAATTACTTGGTGCGTTTTCATATTTTTCCTAAAACATCAATGATGTTCTTCAATTTTTGTTGAACATCATTGATGTTTTGCTTTATGTAATCTAGATCTCTATTGCAGACCATTATCTCCCCGATGAGTACGTGGGCACTCTCTGTGGTAAAGTGCGATTTTTCTTCCACAACATCCACGTCACCTAAAAACCACAAACAAACAAAAATCGGGTGTTGGAAATGAGGCAGCCATACATTGATTAGCTTACCAGTAGCTGTGTTCTCCCACACTCACCTGTTGTGGTGACAATTTCTCCAAGTTCGATGATCTCTCCTTCCTCCTCCTCCTCTTCTGCTTCTGCTCTTTCACCTTTTTTGGGGGGTGTTGGTTTTGGGGTTTCCTCAGACGGCCCAAGTTTTCGCTCCCCTATGAGAATGTACAAAAGGAAGATTTAGCAACACAATCTATTGAGGGCAGAAATAGGAAATGACAAACATTGCTTGAAAGTGACGGACACTATTTTTGTTTGGCCAGTTACAAATGCCAACTACATGAATGTAGTCACTTTGTAAAGGTGCTAAACTTACTAGCTTTTTGGTAGAAGTTTGTGAGATGGAGACCCCCCTCTAGTATCCACTGGAGCACATGTGTGGAAAAGCCTAATAAAAAGGGGGTTTGGGTGTCCCAGCACTAGTGCTCTAGAGTCCAGATGGGTAAACAGCTACTGGGTGACCTCTCCTTTACATTGAATAAATTGGCTTTACATTCTTGATGACATTTCTAGTGAGAACAAACTTCCTTTCCCCAAAAAAAACACCAAACATCGTATTATAAGTGGCCGAACGATCGAGGTTGCGTACAATCGAATGGACACACACGATCATGACAGTGGCAGAAAGATCGAGGCTGAGTACGATCGAATGCACAGACGAACCTAAAAGTGGCCATTTTGGAATGTACAACTTTGTAAAAATCAAACCACATGGAGCAGTATGCAAGCAAGAAAGCAAACACAAAACACAACTACTTACTTTTTTGAAGAACTCGCTTGATCTTTCTGTACTGATCGGCCTCCCTCAGTTTCAGGTCTGACCAGCGTTTCCTGAGTTGCTCCTTGGATCGTTGTACCCCAAAATGATTGTACAGCCTTCAAACAGCTTTAGACATGATCTTGGCCTTGCGGACATTGGGGTTGAGGTAAGGCCCATACTTCCCATCATAGTCGCTCCTCTTTAATATGTCCACCATCTCCAACATTTCGCCAAATGACATATTGGAGGCCTTGAATTTCAGGCTCCGGGATCGGGACGTTTGTGCCTCCGGACTTTCCTCGTCCTCCTCCTCGTTGGTGGGATATTTGGGGCGCACCTGCTGTGTCCCCGCCATGTGCTCTCCCCACTGCGCCGTAAAGAGAAGGGGTGGGGAATAGACGAGAAAGATCGTCAGGGGCGGGCGGAGTTTGACGCATGCGCACTGTATATAAAACGTCACACGCCTGTGTCGTAGCCACGATCTGGGAGACGAGGGGAGAGAAAGCTCACGCACGAGACGATCGCTAGAAACGAAGGTACAATTTGACATTGGTACATAACTAGCCTAGACTGATTAGAACTTGAGGCTTCTTTATGGAGAAGATTAGGAGAGTTTAGGCTGACATTATTTATATTGTTTTGTGTGGTGTTGTGTCTTGCAGAGGTGATGGAGGCCTTCTACGACGTGAGTTTTCTCCCCCTCTTCATTGATAAATACAGGGAATTTCCCCTTTTATGGCTACCAAAGCACCGTGACTACAGCAACAGACCAAAGAGGTACGCAGCCATGCTGAAACTTGTGGCATTTGTAAAGCCAACCCTGCCCATGGCAACCGTGGCAAACTTAAAAGTGAAGATTAACAACATGAAGAGTACCTATTTCCGGGAGCGCAATAAGGTCCGGAAGTCCCTAGCATCTGGAGCTGCAGCAGCTGATGTCTATGTCCCCACGCTCTGGTACTATGAGAGGCTCCACTTTCTCAAAGACCAGGCTACTGTCAGGAAGTCACTCTCGACTCTTCCTTGCACGCGTCCTTCCACGCACGCCACCCCTGATGAGGCTTCCGAGGACCAACCTGGGCCTTCCAGTATGGAATATGTGCAGGAGCCCAGCTTGTTCCAGGTATAGTAGTTTTGTAACCATTTTGGGGAATAATGAATGATGTTCAGTTAATTCAGGATCCCCAATTGCTTAGTTCCTAACGTGATTGACATATCAACAGACAATGGTGTTGGAGACATTTTTGGGAAGAATCTAAACTGCAGGGCTGAGAATTGTATGGTTTTCTATTTGTAAACATTTTGCAACAGTCACTAGATGAGAATTGTGTGTGTTTGATGAACAAATAACTGAAACTATGTCCCTTTTTCATACACAGGAAGACCTCAGCCAGGAGGTGGCTGTGGAAGGTGGCAGTCAGGAGGAGGCAGGGGTTAGTGGCAGCCAACAGGGGGGTAGGCGTAGGAGCCTGACTGTCTCCCAAGTCCCTCCCCTCCGCCTTCCCTACAGAAGGGCGAAAAGCATGGGGGAGGTGGGAGAGTCAGCGCTCCAGCTGATCAGAGACACTTCAGCCTCCCTATATGCCACACCCACCTACGAGGAGGCCTTTGCCTCCTTGGTTGGCAGTAAAATGACGGGTATGGAGGCGGGGCAACGCAGCATGTGTGAGTATGTCATCCTCAAAATCCTAAATGAGGGGATGGCTGGGGAGATGACCCCACTCACACATGTTTGCGAGAGTGACCTTGCTCCGCCTCCTCCTCCTCCTTCTGCCACCCCACCAGCACCAGCACCACGGCGTGGAAGGAAGAGTACAAGGAAGACAAGAGAGTGATGACCTTGATTCAGTCTGGTCTGAGAGAAGATGGAGCCTCTCGTAGGACCAGAGCCTGGGGACCTAGATGGCATCTGCTGCAGTTCCGGATGTTTTGGACTTCAGGACCAGATTGCGCTCCCTTATTATTTAGATAGGTACTCCTCAGGCCCCCAATTTTCTAAGCGTGAAAAATGATGGTTGCCGTGGGTGTCCAAGGCTTTGCAAATTCCCCAAGTTTCACCATGGCTGCGTTCCTCTTTGGTTTGTTGCTGAGACCTAAATACATTTTTTTTGGATTGGAAATAATCATTGACTATTGTGTTTTACTTTTCTACAATGACAGTTTTTCTTTGAGTAGGCAGGTACATTTCACTAATCCTAAAGTAGAATTAACAAGGGGCACCAACAACCAACAAACTCCTAGTAAATTTAAGCAAGAAATACAAATGTTAATAATGTGGTTTTGCTAAGTTGAGACACACAACCCCCCTCCAAAAAAAAAAAAAAATCTCCTTCAAATATGTATTCCCAAAAAAAAAAAAAAAAAGACAAATCATGCTAAAAATATAACAAAGATTCTTTTACGATCTGAGTAAAAATAAACATGTAGTGTATAAATGCTGAAAAGTAATAAAGAACTAAGTTTGTGAAAAGTGCGGGTGAATAGGAGCAGCTAAAACATGTCATTCTTGTTGCATTGTAAAGAAAAAGAGAATGCGCTGCATTAAAGACATTTTAACATTGCAGCGTGACGAATGTGCTGTGTCGATTAGAAAAGGTAGTTTTACCTGACCGAGCGCTTCCGTCACAGAATTTCTTCTGAGCATGCGTAGCACTTTGTCCGTCGGACAACCGTACACACTATCGGATTTGGTGTGATCGGACCGTGTTGTCGGCAAATCTTTCCAGCAGGAGATAAGACTTTGTCCGGCGGACAATCCGACGTACACTGTCCGATGGTGCATACACACGGTCTGATTTTTCAACAACATTGTCCGATCGGACAGAATCCATGAAAAAGTCCGACCGTGTGTATGGGGCTTTACACTAATACTTTGTTGAAGCACCTTTTGATTTTATTACAGCACTCAGTCTTTTTGGGTATGAGTCTACCAGCATGGCACATCTTGACTTGGCAATATTTGCCCACTCTTTTTTGCAAAAACACTCCAAATCTGTCAGATTGCGAGGGCATCTTCTGTGTAGGATCACCCCACAGATTTTCAATCGGATTCAGGTCTGGGCTCTGGCTGGGCCATTCCAAAACTTTAATCTTCTTCAGGTGAAGCCATTCCTTTGTTGATTTGGATGTATGCTTTGGGTCGTTGTCATGCTGAAAGATGAAGTTCCTCTTCATGTTCAACTTTCTAGCAGAAGCCTGAAGGTTTTGTACCAATATTGACTGGTATTTGGACCTGTTCATAATTCCCTCTACCTTGACTAAGAGACCTGTTCCAGCTGAAGAAAAACAGCCCCAAAGCATGATGCTGCCTTTTGGGAGACTTCAGATGTGTTTTTGCAAAAATGAGCAAGGCTTGGATGTTTTTCTTCGTTAGAAAAGGCTTACGTCTTGCCACTCTACCCCATAGCCCAGACATATGAAGAATACGGGAGATTGTTCTCACATGTACCACACAGCCAGCACTTGCCAGACATTCCTGCAGCTCCTTTAATGTTGCCTATTGGCAGCCTCCCTGACCAGTTTTGTTCTTGTCTTTTCATCAATTTTGGAGGGACGTCCAGTTCTTGGTAATGTCACTGTTGTGCCATATTTTCTCCACTTGATGATGACTGTCTTCACTGTGTTCCATGGTATATCAGATGCCTTGGGAATTATTTTGTACCCTTCTCCTGACTGATACATTTTAACAATGACATCCCTCTGATGCTTTGGGAGCTCTCTGAGGACCATGGCTTTTGCTGTAGGGTGTGACTAAGAAAATGTCAGGAAAGACCTACTAGAAAAGCTGAACTTTATTTGGGGTTAATCAAAGGCACCTTTAATGATAGCAGGTGTGTACTGACTCCTATTTAAAGTGGAGCTCCACCCTAAAGTGGAACTTCCTCTCATCGGTACCCTCCCCCCCTCCGGTGCCACAATTGGCACCTTTCAGGGGGAAGGGGGTGCAGATACCTGTATAATACAGGTATCTGCACCCACTTCCGGGTGTAGATAGCCGCAGAATCTGCGGTATTTACGCCACTTCCTGTCATCCCCCGCTGTCTGCTGGGAAACACATGGATCCCAGAGACAGCAGGGAGCGTCCTTATTGCGCAGCGCGACTCGCGTATGCGCAGTAGGGAACTGGGAAGTGAAGCCGCAAGGCTTCAGTTCCTGATTCCCATACCGAAGATGGCGGCGGCAGCACCCAAAAGACGATCGATAGATCGGCTTTCGGGTGCCGACATCGCGAGCGCGCTGGACGGGTAAGTGTCCATATTTTAAAAGCCAGCAGCTGCAGTATTTGTAGCTGCTGACTTTTAAAAAAAAAACTCCCTCTTTAATAACATGAGTTTGAATGTGATTGCTTAATTCTGAACACAGCTACCTCCCCTGTTATAAGAGGGTGTGCACACTTATGCAACCACATTATTTAATTTTTTTATTTTTACTCCCCCCCCCCCAAAAAGATTTCAGTTAGTTTTTCAATTGAACAGTATATAGGTCACATTAAAGGACTTGTAAACCCTTAGGCCCCTTTAACACTGGGGCGGTTTTCAGGCGCTATTGCGCTAAAAATAGCGCCTGCAAACCGACCCGAAACAGCTGTTGCTGTGTCTTCAGTGTGAAAGCCCGAGGGCTTTCACACTGAAGCGGTGCGCTTGCAGGACGCTCAAAAATGTCTTGCAAGCCGCATCTTTGGCTCGCTATAGGAGCGGTATATTTACCGCTCCTATAGAGCCCGTTCCCATTGGAAACAATGGGGCAGCGCTCCGAACCCGCCCGCAAAACAGCGGCGGTTTGCGGGCGGTATTGACCCTTTTTCGGCCGCTCGTGGGGGGTAAAACCACCCCGCTAGCGGCTGAAATGCGCTGCTAAAACGCTGGTAAAGTGGCGCTAAATATAGCGCCGCTTTACCGCCAGCGCCCCCACTGCTCCAGTGTGAAAGTAGCCTTACAGACCATTTTAAAGTACAGGTAAGCGGTTTAGGAGATATTTGCATGCGCCGTAGACAGTGGCACACAGGCGCAATGAGCAGGCCGCTGCTAATGGCGATATGCCGCTAGTGGCGGCTCCCGTGCGAATGCGCAGGAAAGACGTCATCTCGGCTCCTGCAAATCACAGCGCCGGTGCCGCGAGACCCGGAAGTCACTCTGGGATACATGGCAGCGGTGGAGAAGAAGAAGGAGGACCGCTTTGGGGGCTTCGTTCTCAGGTAAGTTATTCATAATGAGCTAGTATGCTATGCATACTAGCTCATTATGCCTTTGCCTTGCAGGTTGCATTTTTTTTTTATTATTTCATTGCCTTTACTTCCTCTTTAAGCCCTGGTTCACGTTGATGCAATTCACATAATTTCATTCCTGCAGTCAGTGTGAACCTAGGCTAAGGGTGGAAAAAGTTCTGAAATGATTTATCTTCGTCTCATTTTTTTACATCACAGAAACCTGACATTTTAACAGGTGTGTGTAGACTTTTTATATCCATTGTATCTAAAAATTGATCAATCCTGATGTCCTGACGGTCTATCTCATTTCTTGAGGCCCAAAATGTCAGGACAGTACAAATATCCCCTAAATGACTAATTTCCAGTCCAAAGTATTTAGTAAGAGGCATGGCAAGTTTTTCGAAGTTGTCCAATGTTTGTCATACTTTTTTGGAAAATGAAGAAATTAAAAAAATATTTTTTTAGTTTTTTTTTTTACATACTGTCATACTGTTTACATACTGTCACCAGTGCAGTACAGTATCATCATATAATGGGTGTAGTGGTGATCAGGGACACTGGCTGGTGACAGTAGTAAAAAAAAAAAAAAATATATATATATATATATATATATATATACATATATATATATATATATATATACATATATATATATATATATACATATATATATATATATATAATTATTATATAGTTTTTAAAAAAAATGTAACACACTTTGACCAGAGCAATGTAATGTTACCATAGTAACATTGTACTACTCTGGGGAAGTGATCAGTATTTTTTTTTTTTTTTTGTTTACAGATTATTTTTGCATAGAGCAATATCATTTTTACTTTTACTGAATGCAATTGATTCATTCAGGCCGTATTGTTGTGATTAGCTGTGATTGGCCGGAGCTAATCACGTGTTACATGTACCATGTGATCCCACTGACCAATCACAGCTAGCAACAC
Organism: Lithobates sylvaticus; assembly: GCA_028564925.1. Classification (NCBI taxonomy): domain Eukaryota; kingdom Metazoa; phylum Chordata; class Amphibia; order Anura; family Ranidae; genus Lithobates; species Lithobates sylvaticus. The sequence continues at coordinate 552,786,672 of CM053027.1, forward strand.
AATTGTATACAAAGGAAGCCATCCATTGTTTACAACTGCCATGTGACCTGCTGTGATTGGTTAGATCGGTCGCATGGTACCGGCAGCAGGCCGGTACAGTGATCAGTCATTGGTTGTGTCCTTTGGGCATGATCCAGGAGGACATCATATGACGTCCACCTGGATCGACGAGAGGTTCCTGCCGGTGTTATCCAGTTAAAGATGACTTGCAAGTAATTGATCAAGTATCAAAAATCTGTATAGCATCAGATCAGGGCCTAAGACTAATATATATTTATTTTTCCTAAAATTAATAACTCATTCATTTTAATTCTAATTTCATAAATATAATCAATCAAATGAATTATTGCTTAGGTTTAAGGGTAAGGTTAAAGGGTAACTGCACTTTCATGGGAAAAATTTAGCAAATGTAGCGCTAGCCCCGCAGGAGCCGCTGGTGAATGTTGGTATCTCCCACCCTGCACAGCCAGGCACACATAATTTTCCATCACACACTGGAGACAAGAACCAGTCCTGGTAGATTTGTTTTTGTGTTTTATTAGGGGAATTAGGGTTGAGGGTATTATGGGATGCCCACTTGATCAAACTCAGAACTCTTAATGGGCACAAATTGTATACAGCCTGTATATACACTTCTGTTTCTAACTCCAGCACAATCCATGGGTCCCTTCTGGTTGTGTAGCCGAAAGAAGTCCCAGTGCTCAGCTGCCCTAATCCTGTGGCTACTGATCCCAGTACCACATTGACAGGCACTGCCAGCCCGCCTGGCTGCAGCACTAACACTCCTGGCTAAGACTCCACAGACCTCCCAGACTGACTCTGCATCCATCCTAGACTGCTTGCACCCAGTCCTCTCAGGCAGGCCAATCAGTCCTCTGACTGTACACTCACCTGCCCTCCTGGCTGTCTTTCTTCCTGAAGTTTTGTCTGGCAGTGTTCTCCTGCTGTCCCCAACCCTGCTCATATGCCTCCTGGTAAGGACACCTCTGTGTGTCATGAAGAGGGTCCCTTCCGCACCCTAGTCCAGGCCCAAAGCCCCCCCCCCCCAGACTAGGGGCTTCCTCAAGGGCCACCGACATCCTAATACCCGTCTCCAGCTTCCACCCGAACGCCACTGCCTCAGCTGGGCTGACCCTGAGTATTTGAGGAGGCCTGTCCCCTGCCAACCTATCTGTTGGGGATTGGTCAGGGCCCTCATGAATACTCCAGGCAGCTCCTCCTCCTCTTCACTTCCAGGTCTTAGAGATGCTGCCTGTGAATCACACCCCCCCCCCTTTCAGTCACTCCCCTGACCCAGATAAAACAACACAGGCTTGGCTGCCAGCCAAGCCTAACAATTTACCTACTCTGTACAAAAACACCTATTTACACTTCTAGCACACTAGAGGGTGCTACACGAATAAAATAAAAATAATATATCATATACAATTGAGTCACAAGTCATATTGTAATTGAATGTTGTTATAAATTACCTTTCCTTTTCAATCTGCAGTGCTCTCATTTTTAGTAATGCAATGCAATATGGCTACCTGGAGATGTTCTGTACACAGATGATGTACAGAATGCTCCCTGAAAATGTAATTTCCTGCTTGTGTGATTGGCTTACTGATTTTCCCAAAATTGATCATTATAAAATCACTCCCATTAGATTCACTTTCCACATGGACACAGACAAACAGCTATTTCTCCAGGATAACAAAAGGTAGGACTGCAAAATCTTTTGTTAAAATCCTTGCAATGTACATGATGGATCAGCCAGAAGGGAATATTTTTTCCAACACGAGTGGAGAAACAATTTATATAATAATAATAATAATAATCTATACAGTATAGGTATATTTAAAACGACAAAATATAAAGCAATCAGTGCACACCACCATAAGAAATACTGGAACGATTTGCAAGCTGAACACTATAAGGTAAATCACAAATCCTTAATAGTAAGATATAAAAAAGAAAACCCTTTGAGAGAGATTCTTTCAACATTATACCTGCATGAATATTCTCTTGGTTGTTAACTCGTTGGATTGGTGCCGTACCTTCACCCTTTGAGAGAGATCTTATGCCTTTGATCATCCTTTGGCCATCACCTGGTTGGATTGGAGTTTGATCTTCACCCCATAAGTGGGACCATGTATTTTTGACCATTCGATGGTCCTACATACTCGGTGATGCCCCGTACACACGGTCGGATTTTCCGACAACTTTGTCCGACCGTGTGTGTATGCAACACCAGTGTCGGACAAAATCCGCCGGAAAAAATCCGATGGATTTTCCGACCGTGTGTACGGGGCATAAGAGTACATATTTTGTATGGTGGAGGATTTGTCACTGTGATTTTATTCAAGATTACAACAGTCACCGGGTGTTCTCATCCACATCATTCCACAAATGTATTTGTATATGAACTTTAAATAATTTTTTTTGCGCTGCACTTATTTTGTTTTTTATATTTAAAACTACATCAGGTCCAGCAATGACCCTGGTCTGGTAAAATGATCCGCACCCTGTGGCACAGGAGGCACATGTGGCTCTTGGTTCCACTTGACGTCACTCACTGTAGTCTCTCAGCAGGTGCTAAGCTAAGACCGTGAGGACACCTGCTGCATTATACGCTTTTCATAAGCATGCAGCCAATCAGTAGCCTTGTGCTGTTTTTTTCATGGTTGAGCTCACAGCCACTTTTTCATTCTATGTAGATTACATGCTGAAACAAGTAAGGAATCTTTGGTCGCATGCATTGTTTAGAGAATCTAGTTTTCAACCAAAGGTCTGTAATGTTACTGCTATTAGCGCTGTACATTGCTCATGTTGACATCTAAACACTTGGAAAGGTTTAAGGTCTGAAGAAAGTGCATAAAGTCTACATCACCCTTATACAGCCCTATCCATCTAGAATGACATTTGCTACAGCAATTTTGCAGTATGGTTTTTCTAATCATCACTTATATAAAGGCCAACCCAGGGCAAAATCAGAAATGACATTGCATGAGACAGTCTGCCAAGTATCAGTTGCATGACACAGTCTGCCAAGTTTTGTTTTCCTGAAGAGTCAGGTGTTGACATGCATTGGGGGGCCCATTAGTAATTAATTGCAACATGTCAAAACACATTGAAACAAATGGTAACAGGCATGCATAACTGTGTAGCTTATTTTTACAGAAAGGAGAGTTGTTTTTCTGAAATGGCACTTTTATATTTTCTGGCCAGGTAAAATAAAAACAGCACTTTGCATATACATTTACTCCATTTTTTATTCATTTTTTGTTGATTTATAGGTTGTACTTTACTTGACATAGCAGACATACTACACACCATCTGTAAAAAAAAAAAAATGAATGATCCAAACTAAAAGCCTCTGTTTTTAAAATGTATCCTCATTCACGTGCACTGACATGAAGATTAACAGGAATGCAAACACACTATTTACCACCCAAGCAACCTTTCTTCTAGTATTACAATTCTGGATCGGGAACTATAGTCATTAATTGTCAAACTTGCTGTTGAACTAAAAAATGGAAGTTATTTGTCAATGTCTGACACATTTAATATGTTGGAAAGTGCTTTTTTTTTTTTTTTTTTTACACGGAAAGCAAAATTGTCAATAGAAGAGAGCCAACCGTTCCCCTCTACCTTGGTTTGTGTACTTTCCATGGGTAAAGAATGTTAAGTCTTTGTATGGAAAATGGAATTTGGCCAGGTTATAGCATCTGCATTATCTGTTCTTGAAAGGAATATTACAACAGAAGGCAGCTCTACGGAATGTCTGTTCTCATTTATCCAGGTTGTGGTATACCTAGTAGTATAACAAGTGCAGCACTCACAAACCTGAAACTAAAACAATAAAAATAAATAGTAATGAAAACAATCCTATAAATCACCAAAATCTTACCCATATTGTCTCCCATCCCAGTACTAGCCAGGCCCGACCCTGCTTAGCTTCTGAGATCAGGTGCATTCAGGGAAGTGTCTATTGTTAGCAGCAATATGAATAATAAAAATGCTTTGCATAAACCATGATAATGTGATAATATACAAAAATAAATCAACAAAGTGCTTCAATCCAGGAATTCATATAGAGACATATACACTGGATAGAATAAAGAATCCCACAAGCCGTAATGAGAAAATTGAATGAGCTCCTCAGGCCGCCACCATCAAACAACTGTTATGCCGTGTACACACGAGTGGAATTTCCGACAGAAAAAGTCAGACGGGAGCTTTTCTTCATATATTCCGACCGTGTGCTTGCCCCATTAGACTTTTTACGTCGAAAATTCTGACGGACCTAGAAAGATAACATGTTCTAAATTTTTCAGACGAAACCAATTCCTATCGGGAAAACCGCTCGTCTGTATGCTGTTCCGACGTACCAAAAATGACGCATGCTCTGAAGCAAGTACGAGACGGAAGCTATTGGCTACTGGCTATTGAACTTTCTTTTTCTATTCCCGTCGTACGTGTTGTACGTCACCACGTTCTTGGCGGTCGGAATTTGGTGTGATCGTGTGTACACAAGACAGCTTCAGCGGAATTCTGTCTGAATTCCGTCGGAAAAACCTTCAGAGTTTAAATCTGATGGGAAAACCGGTCGTGTGTACAGGGCACAAGATCTCCCATGTTTCATTGCTTACCAAATAATGTGACCCTCTATATAAGAGTGGTTACATGTGCATTGTAAAATTCCCCCAGGGAAAGGATGCTCTCTCTCCAGCCTCCCCTGATACACAGACACCAAAAATGTTGCTGTCAGTTGTCACCACGTACATCCACAACTTGCAGGCAACCGCTGCACCACTGGGAATTAGCCCAGCAAGACTGATGCACATATGATAATAGAGACACTCCACATAGTATAAAACCACCCATAAAAGGGAATTTATTAAGTCTTACAATGCACTTACAAGCATTCAGAAGTAACACAGCATATCACATGGTACAGCAACATGAAATTCCAGCATCAAAAAGGGCTGCCGCTCCTTCGCACGTGCTCAGTAGCGTATATATGGATCCGCTACTGAGTTTTGGGTTTGTGAGCGCTTCTGCACTTATATACCTACATCTGTTTTGCTGCGTATCTAGGCACAGTGTCAGCTGCTAATATATGCATAGATTCAATTGAACTTGTTCTGAAACACTGAACACGTTTTGCTACTCATTTGAGTAGCTTCATCAGTTCTAAAGTGTGCTGGGAACATATATAGCCATAGAGGTAACTTAGTCACAGTAAGCCAATCTCCATAGAATGTGGCAAGGCAGATGTTGTGTGTTCAAGCATACTCCAGAACTAAAGGGCTTGCAACAATAGGGAGGCAGTTCCAGCTTCACATACTTTTGGCAACTGTTTTTTCAACTTGAATTCAAAGTGTTTTACCCATTTATTGTCCATTTATTAACAGATGATACTGTTATTATACCAAAAAATCATTGATAAAGCAGAGCAAATTTTTAAATTTTGCAGCTGCCTTGTTATTTTGTCCAACATTCTAGACAGGCAGCTCCATCTGTTAAGGAACGTGGGAACTAAGACTCAAAGTGACCTCCTTTTTATACCAATTGAAAGACAAGTTTTTTTTTAACAGGATAGGAAATATAATTAATAAAAAAGAGAAAGAAATTAAGCTGCCTCCTTTTGCTGTGAACCCTTCAATTATTATATTGTATCTCTTGTTAGAAAGACATATACACCAATCAGCCATAACAGTATGACCACCCAGCATAACCCATCAAGGCATGGACTCCACTATACCTCTGTGGTATCAGGCACCAAGCTGTCAGTAGCAGATCATTTAACTTCTGTAAGATGTGAAGTGGGGTCTCCATGGATCAGACTTGTTTTTCCAACATGCACCACAGATCTGCAGAATTTGAAGACCAGCTCAGCAGCCCAAACTCGTGTTTCTCAAACCATTCTTAAATTCATCAGACCCAGCCACCTTCTTCCATTGCTCCATGGTCCAGTTCTGATTCTCAAGTGCACATTGTCTGCACTTTTGACTATGGTCAGCATGGGCACCCTGACTAGTCTGTGGCTACGCAGTTCCATATGCAAAAAAAGGTAATGTATTGAGTGTTCTGACACCCTTCTATCACCGGCAATAACTTTTTCAGAAATTTGAGCTTCAGTAGCTCTTCTATTGGATTGGACTACATGGGGCAGCCTTCAGTCCCCACATGCATCAATGAGCCTTGGCTGCCCATGACCCTGTTGCCAGTTCGCCAGTTTTCCTTCTTTGGACCTCCCTTTAATACTCAACATGTACATGGCAAAATAATTTCCATTAAAAACAACTTTAAGTGATTGTAGCCGTATTAGTGCAATTGTGACAGAGAAAATCGAGTACTGTCCTTGATACTTTTTTTATTTGCACTAACATATAATTTTTCATGGACACACCCCGAAAGCTCGTCCATGAAAAATTATATGTTAGTGCAAATAAAAAAAGTATCACGGACAGTACTCAATTTTCTCATTAAAAACAAAAATCTTTTTATTTTGTATAACTGTTTTGAATAAAAAAAAAAAAAAAATCAGACACTGTATGCCTTGGGGACATTTACATTCACAAAATTTCTCTGAAATATTAGACAGCAAAAGTCATAACAGATTTGCCAGCACTGATGCCCAGTAATACAGATTGCCAGTTCAGGTTTAGATTTCACTCTCAGTACCTCACTCATGCAGTCAGAAATTCTAGAGAACGCAGTTTTTGTTTTTTCATGTTGTAGGATTTGACTTACTTTACAGCAAGTGAAACTTCAGATAATAACCCACCAACTTGGTTCACACAACAGAATGTTTCAGCCTCCAACACTCAACAATTCATTAGAACATTAAACCTGAACTCATACCTATAACCAAGTGTCAGGCTGATCCAAGTACAAAGCTGACAGTTTATAATAGACATAAGAGTCATGCAAGAACTATGTTTGTATGAAGGATATGGGGAACATCAAAGACCACCACACATAGCTCTCTTAGATATATTGCAGGATCTGACTTCTACAACAGTGAATGATCAGTGATAACAAATTGTGGGATTAAATATACATTCAGGGACTTGACAGCGCAGCTGGCAATCATCTAGCATGGCAGAAATAAATAGAAATGGAGGTATTGAAGGAGCAACTTTGCCCTCCCTCGTAGATCCATCATATTGGTGAGGCACAGTTTCATTTTTTGTGCATGAAGAGAAAAATGTGTGAGCCATTTCAGTTGATGCATTCACATTACACTTAAGGTGAGCAGATTATGAGACAAGTGGCAGGATGTGTAAACAGAGACACCATTATCTCAGTGTTCTCCACTGATCTCAGGAAAATAAGAAGGACTGCAATCTTTCAGGAACCTTGCAATTCATTGGAATGAAACAGGGTCTGTTTATCAGGAGTCACACAGAAGTTGGTGCATTCCAAACAATTTCTATATAAAAACTTCCTGGGAATCCTTTATAGGACTAGCAGGTTTATTTGGTGAAGCAGCGTTCATAAACTCAGAAATTAGCGTTCATTCCTATGACAAAAAAACAGAGAGAGTTTGCTGTTCTTTGAACTTTAGGGGTTCCGCACTGTGGCCATTGGGAGTAGAAAAGGTCCCAACGCCAGTGTGGAAAAAATAATGTCCCATTGTTGGTTTAGCAGGAGTAATTGTTCCCCATCACTGGTGTCAGTGGGAGGAATTGTGCCCCATAGTGTGTGTCACTGGGAGGAATTATGCCTTATCATTGGGCCCCATTGTTGATGTCATTGGGAGGAATTGTGCCCCATCATTGGTGTCACTGGGGTGGAATAGTTCCCCATCGTTGGCATCATTGAAAAGCGTTATGTCCCTTCATTGGTATCAGTGGGGGGGGAATTATGCCCCATTGTTGTTATCAGGGGATTAAATAGTGCCCCAAGGCCGGATAAAAGCAAGCATCTGGCCCCCAAGCCGCAGTTTGGAGACCACTGGTTTAGAACATCAATATGGCACTATGCATTTTCCTTTAGTAGGTATGTAGATCAAAATCCTAGCTGGATAAATAGTTTACTAAACCACTGCATATCATAAACAACTGATATATATAAGTAGGTATTCTGGTAGGTTAACTGGTTCCTGTCTAAATTGGCCCTAGTATGTGTATGTATAAATGTGAATTAGGGACCTTAGATTGTAAGCTCCTTGAGGACAGGGACTGATGTGAATGCACAATGTATATGTAAAGTGCTGCATAAATTGACGGCGCTATATAAGTACCTAAAATAAATAAAATATATATATATATATATATATATATATATATATATATATATATATATATATACAGTATATAGTAAGGTTTTCACTTTTTTTATTCATTTTTGCATTTTTGTATCTCCGTGCTGCTGATCTCCTCCTTTTGCCACTTCCTATCTTCATGCAACTGCTCCAGCATTGGCTGCACATCATGGCTCTTGACCACCTTCCTGATGGTGATGATATCGAAACATATCTGTGCAATGTTTGTCAAGACAGCAGCTTGCAGTACCCACCATTGGCACATGTGACAATGCAGGAGCACAAATGGGAGTCACCCCCAAGGGCACTTCTTGGCACAAGGGCCTTCTTGGCAGGAGCACCAGGTATTTATTAAAAGGAAAGCTGCATTTTTAATACAATTAAAAACAACTGAAATTACATTAGCATTTTAAAACTTATATGAAAATTTTAGTGCTTGGGTTTAGATCTACTTTAAAGAGACTGTTGTGAAAGTGAAAGAAAGAAAGTAAATGCACCCTGGAAAAGGAGATATTTACCTTTACGGCTAGTGTCGTGTCAACGCTTCACTCTGTTGTAGAGCTTCAGGTGTTTCTGGTATCCAACACTTTTGTGTATTTCCCCCCGCTGGGAGCTGTGGTTCCTCCACCAGCTGCTATGTTACTACTGTCTGTTCAGGTGATGTAGCGGCTACCACAGCTGCCTGTAGTTCTTTGCGAAATTTGTCTCCCTGCCTCCCTGCCTCCCAGAAATGTAAGTTCAGGGTGTTTGTAATTTAATTGTTTTAGCATCAGGGTCACTATAGATATCACCCAAGAGCAGAGATGGATTTAGGGACAATAGAGTCCTGAATCTAGGTGGCAGCTCTTTTCTCCCCTTTCCCTTTAAGGATAGGGGAGAAAATAAAGGGTTGTAAGATCCACAGGGAAGCTGCCCTGTTGATTTGTCTGTACTGGCATAACCAGAAACATCTATCACCAGCTGCCTACAAGTGCATCCTAAAATGGCAGGCAGGTGCACAACCTTGGCCAATTAATCTATCTGCCCAGTTTACAGCAGGAGAATGAGGGTTTGTAGCTGGCCTATCTGGACATCAACTGGGCTCTTGTTTGCTGCCTAGGGTGCCCAGTTCTGCTCTCCCGTGAGTCCAGTGCACCTTAATGATATACACTATATTGTCAAAAGTATTGGGACACCTGCATCCCAGTCTTATGCCCTTTACACATGATAGGATTTTCCGATGGAAAATGTGTGATAGGACCTTGTTGTAGGCTCCATCACACATTTTCCATAGGAATTTCCGTCACACAAAATTTGAGATCTGGTTCTCAAATTTTCCAACAACAAAATCCGTAATCCGGAAATTCTGATCGTGTGTACACAATTCCGACGCACAAAGTGCCAGGCATGCTCGGAATCAAGCAGAGGAGCAGCACTGGCTATTGAACTTCTTTTTTCTTGGCTCGTCATACGTGTTGTATGCCACCGCGTTCTTGACATTCGGAATTTCCGACCAACTTTGTGTAATCGTGTGTATGCAAGACAAGTTTGAGCCAACATCCGTCAGAAAAAATCCCATGGATTTTGTTGTCGGAAAATCCTATCGTGTGTACAGGGCATAAGTCTGTAGGGTTCAATATTAAGTTGGCCCACCCTTTGCCGCTATAAAAGCTTCAACTCTTCTGGGAAAGCTGTCCACAAGGTTTAGAAGTGTGTCTATGGGAATGTTTGATCATTCTTCCAAAAATGCATTTGTGAGGTCAGGCACTGATGTTGGATAAGAAGGCCTGACTCGCAGTCTCCGTCTAATTCATCCCAAAGGTGTTCTGTTGGGTTGGGATTAGGACTTTGTGCAAGCCACTCAAGTTCCTCCACCCCAAACTAGCTCATCCTTGTCTTTATGGACCTTGCTTTGTGCACTGGTGCGCAGTCATGTTGGAACAGGAAGGGGCCATCCCCAAACTGTTCCCACAAAGTTGGGAGCATGAAATTGTCCAAAATGTCTTGGTATTCTGACGCCTTAAGAGTTCCCTTCACTGGAACTAAGGGGCCAAGCCCAACCCCACACCATAATCCCCCCTCCACCAAATGATTTGGAACAGTGCACAGAGCAACATCAGTGCCTGACCTCACAAATGCGCTTCTGGAAGAATGATCAAACATTCCCATAGACACACTCCTAAACCTTGTGGACAGCCTTCCCAGAAGAGTTGAAGCTATTTTAGCTGCCAAGGGTAAGCCAGGTTAGGCAACCATGCTTTAAATGGACTGAACCTGGAAGCATGCTGGACCACAGAGAGGTTCTTGGAGGGCAGCACTGAGGTTGGGGAGGGTGAAAAAATGCTTGCAAAGTTTTCATTGTTTTTAGATGGGGGGGGTATAAATAAATGAAAGTGGAATTGAGACTTGTTATTTGTAGGTGATTTAATCAGCATCAGTTAAATGGCACAGCTGTTCCATCTAAAGAATATCCTGAAAGCATGACCTGTCATAGATATTTGAGGAATGGATTTGAAAGGCACAGCCATCCTGCATTTTTCTCTCGCTCAGGCAGATGATCATCACGACTAATGAAATGGCAAACGTTCTTTAGTTCTTCTAAGTGAAGTTCAAACAGTTGTTTGGCTAATAACAGCTTTAGAACGAAGTAGAGTAAGAAACGTGTTATTTACAAGTTCTCTTTTATTAGGGGGAAAAAAAGGTTCCATTATATTGTATGGTGTACAGACTTGCCAAAAGAGCAAATTATAGGAAGTCATTAAAACATTGTTCTCACAGAAGTGAAGAGTGTTTCAGGGTCTGTAATCTTCTTTCAGCACTATCTGCTAGTCTGCTGTCCAACACCTCTGAACTGTGCAAAGTTGCAGGTCAAGTTCAATGTACATTACTGCTTAAAGTGGTAGTAAAGTCTGTTTTTTTTTTATTTATTTTTTTTTTTCCTTTTTTTTTTAAATTGATGCCTACAGGTAAGCCTATAATAAGGCTTACCTGTAGGTACAGATAATAAATATCTCTACCCGAAACGTGCAGGAACCGTTTAGAAGAGCTATTCCTTCTGGTGAATTTACACCCTGGACGTAGTCAAAGTGCAGTAGTAACAGCAGCTGGCGTGGTGGCAAGCACAAGTAGTGTCCCGTGCCACCAAGAAGAAGACAAAGGCACGTCCACACTGGCCAAATTGATTGGTTGCCAAACCATGCGCACGGTATTCAGGTGCGCCATCCTCTATTACACGAGCGTGCCACTGTTTAGTCACTTGTTTGATCATCAGATTGAGCATGTGGCACCGTGCGACCTAATCGCCGGGGCTTTCCCAGCGCTTGTAGATTCCCGTCTTAGGCTGGGGGGGAGAGAGCCTGCTTGAAGTGTAATAACTTGCTCGCTGTGAAGTGGAGGGATAATAGGAATGTTTTCGTTCTTACCTCCCTTCATGCAGACACGACAGTCCAAATTCGTACGGCGGCTGGTGTTGTGACGAACCCCCTCTGTATCCACGAATACAACCTTAATATGGGGGGGGTGGACCTCAACGACCAGTTGTTGGCGCCGTACCTAGTTGTCCGTAAGGCTAGACGCTGGTACAAAAAAGTGTTTATTTATTTATTCCAATTGGCTTTGCTGAATGCTCATGTGCTATACGGAGCTTCAGGCGGGACGTTACCCTTCTTGAATTCCAGGGAGCGGTTGTCATGGAACTCCTGTATCCAGGCGATTCCACACCTCACCATCGCCCCTACCTAAATGCAGTAAGCGGCTGCATGAGAGGCATTATCCTCAATGTCACCAGAGTACCCCTACCCAACGAGCCCCCCAAAGAAGATGTCGTGTCTGTACCAAGCGCGGATTTAGGCGTGACACCCGTTTATTGTCCACGCTGTCCTGACAATCCTGGTCTCTGCGTTGGTGAATGCTTTGAACGCTACCACGAACTAGTGAGGTTTTAGCGTAGGGTACAGCATTTCACAGGCTAGGATACACTTTCACAGGGTCTCAAGAATTGCCATCGCATTTTGAGACCCGACCGTTGCAGTTAAAATTATAGTTACAGGGTCTCAAGAATGCCATCGCATTTTGAGACCCGACCGTTACAGTTAAAATTATAGTTATAGTTTAAAAAAAAAGTGTAAAAATAAAAATAAAAAAAAAAAGTACAAAAAAAAAAAAACCCCCAAAAAAATATAAAATAAAAACCAAAAATAGTTGTCGTTTTATTGTTCTCTCTCTATTGTTGCTCTTTTTTACTCTATTCTATTCTGCAATGTTTTATTATGTTTTATCATGCTTGCTTTTCAGGTATGTTTTATTGTTAACCATTTTTTGTTTTCAGGTGCGCCATTCAGTTGCAGCGTGGATTTATTTATCTTGACAGCAACAGCGTTTGCTCCCACGATACATAAAGCCGCGACTCCAACACTGTAGGAGGTGATTTCACCACCACAGTTAAAAAAAAAGAGCATATATGCCGAAGCATGGGGGCAGCAGAGGGCGGAGGAGCGATTTTGCTCCTAATGCCACGTACATACGGTCGAAAAAAGTCCGACCATGTGTACGTGGCATAACTTTTTTGCGGGAGGATGCCCCCATGCTTCGGCATATATATATTTTAGGCACCGGTTGCGTTAACAAAAATGTTTTATTTTTTCTATGTTTTTTTTTTTTTGGTATTTGCTTTGCAGGTATGGTATGGTAAGGTCTTACTGTTATACTCTAATGTTACTTTGTTTTAATGTTAACCATTATTTGCTTAGCAGGTACGCCATTCAGTTGCAGCGTGGATTTATTTATCTTGACAGCAACAGCGTTTGCTCCCACGATACATAAAGCCGCGACTCCAACGCTGTAGGAGGTGATTTCACCACCACAGTTAAAAAAAAAGAGCATATATGCCGAAGCATGGGGGCAGCAGAGGGCGGAGGAGCGATTTTGCTCCTAATGCCACGTACATACGGTCGAAAAAAGTCCGACATGTGTACGTGGCATAACTTTTTTTGCGGGAGGATGCCCCATGCTTCGGCATATATATATTTTAGGCACCGGTTGCGTTAACAAAATGTTTTATTTTTTACTATGTTTTTTTTTGGTATTTGCTTTGCAGGTATGGTATGGTAAGGTCTTACTGTTATACTGTAATGTTACTTTGTTTTAATGTTAACCATTATTTGCTTAGCAGGTACGCCATACAGTTGCAGCGTGGATTTATTTATCTTGACAGCAACAGCGTTTGCTCCCACGATACATAAAGCCGCGACTCCAATGCTGTAGGAGGTGATTTCACCACCACAGTTAAAAAAAAGAGCATATATGCCGAAGCATGGGGGCAGCAGAGGGCGGAGGAGCGATTTTGCTCCTAAGCCACGTACATACGGTCGAAAAAAGTTCGACCATGTTTACGTGGCATAACTTTTTTTGCGGGAGGATGCCCCCATGCTTCGGCATATATAATGGTGCATGTATGCCCATCATTAGAAGTGGGTGGATGAAGGGAGGTATTCTAATGGTGGGCATACCACCGCGCCATTGGGAAATTGGGAAAAGCATTTTATCACACCGATCTTGGTGTGGTCAGATGCTTTGAGGGCACAGGAAAGATCTAGGGTCTAATAGACCCCAATTTTTCAAAAAAAGAGTACCTGTCACTGCCTATTGCTATCATAGGGGATATTTACATTCCCTGCGATAACAATAAAATGACAACTAAGAAAAAAAAAATGGAAGGAACAGTTTAAAAATAAAATAAAAAAGCTAAATAAAAAGAAAAACTAAAAAAAAAAAAAAAAAAAAGCACCCCTGCCCCCCCTTCTTTTGCGCAAAGGCGAACACAAGCGTTGGTCTGGCGTCATATGTAAACAGCAATTGCACCATGCATGTGAGGTATCACCGCGAAGGTCAGATCGAGGGCAGTAATTTTAGCAGTAGACCTTCTCCGTGAATCTAATGTGGTAACCTGTAAGGCTTTTAAAGGCTTTTAAAAATGTATGTAGTTTGTCGCCACTGCGTGTTTGTGCGCAATTTTAAAGCATGTCGTGTTTGGTATCCATGTACTCGGCCTAAGATCATATTTTTTATTTCATCAAAAATTTGAGCAATATAGTGTGTTTTTAGTGTATTTTTTCCACAAAAAATGCGTTTGAAAAATCGCTGCGCAAATACTGTGTGGAAAAAAAAAATGCAACACCCACCATTTTAATCTGTAGGGCCTTTGCTTTAACAATATATAGTGTTTGGGGGTTCAACGTAATTTTCTTGCAAAAAAAAATATGTTTTCATGTAAACAAAAAGTGTCAGAAAGGGCTTTATCTTCAAGTGGTTAGAAGAGTGGGTGACGTGTGACATAGGCTTCTAAATGTTGTGCATAAAATGCCAGGACAGTGAAAACCCCCCCCAAATGACCCCATTGGAAAGTAGACACCCCAAGCTATTTGCTGAGAGCAATGTTGAGCCCATTAAATATTTTTTTTTTTGGTCCCAAGAGATTGAATAATGAAAAAAAAAAAAATAATATTTTTTTTTACAAAAACTTGTCACTAAATGATATATTGCTCAAACATGCCATGGGCATATGTGGAGATACAGCCCAAAATACATTCTGTTGCTTCTCCTGAGTACGGGGATACCACATGTGTGGGACTTTTTGGGAGCCTAGCCGCGTACGGGACCCCAAAATCCAAGCACCGCTTTCAGGCTTTCTAAGGGTGTAATTTTTATTTCACTCCTCACTGCTCACAGTTTCGGAGGCCATGGAATGCCCAGATGGCACAAACCACCCCCAAATGACCCCATTTTGGAAAGTAGACACCCAAGCTATTTGCTGAGAGGTATGGTGAGTATTTTTGCAGATCTCGCTTTTTGTCACAATGTTTTGAAAATTGAAAAAAGAAAAAAAAAATTTTTTTTTCTTTTTTCTTCATTTTCAAAAACACATGAGAGCTGTAAAATACTCACCATGCCTCTCAACAAATAGCTTGGGGGGTGTCTACTTTCCAAAATGGGGTCATTTGGGGGTTTTTGTGCTATTTTGGCATTTTGGCCTTCGAAACTGTGATAGGTAGTGAGGAGTGAAATCAAAAATTTGCACCCTTAGAAATCCTGAAGGCGGTGCTTGGGTTTCGGGGCCCGTACGCGGCTAGGCTCCCAAAAAGTCCCACACATGGGTATCCCCATACTCAGGAGAAGCACAAAATGTATTTTGGGGTGCAATTCCACATATAACCATGGCATGTGTGAGCAATTTATCATTTAGTGACAACTTTTTGAATAAATTTTTTTTATTTTTTTTTTGCTTTATTCAATCACTTGGGACTAAAAAAAAAAATATTCAACGGGCTCAACATGCCTCTCAGCAAATAGCTTGGGGTGTCCTTTCCAAAATGGGGTCATTTTGGGGGGTTTTGTGCCATCTTGGCATTTTATGGCCTTCAAAACTGTGATAGGTAGTGATAGGTAGTGAGGAGTGAAATCAAAAATTTATGCCCTTAGAAATCCTGAAGGCGGTGCTTGGTTTTCGGGGTCCCGTATGCGGATAGGCTCCCAAAAAGTCCCACACATGTGGTATCCCCGTACTCAGGAGAAGCAGCAGAATGTATTTTGGGGTGTAATTCCACATATGCCCATGGCATGTGTGGGCAATATATCATTTAGTGACAACTTTGGGCAAAAAAAAAAAAAAAAAAGTTTGTAATATTCCCGCAACTTGTGGCAAAATATAAAATATTCCATGTACTCAACATGCCTCTCAGCAAATAGCTTGGGGTGTCTACTTTCCAAAATGGGGTCATTTGGGGGGGTTTTGTGCAATTTTGGCATTTTATGGCCTTCGAAACTGTGATAGGTAGTGAGGAGTGAAATCAAAAATTTACACCCTTAGAAATGCTGAAGGTGGTGCTTGGGTTTCGGGGCCCCGTACGCGGCTAGGCTCCCAAAAAGTCCCACACATGTGGTATCCCCGTACTCAGGAGAAGTGGCAAAATGTATTTTGGGGTGCAATTCCACATATAACCATGGCATGTGTGAGCAATATATCATTTAGTGACAACTTTTTGAATACATTTTTTTTTTTTTTTTTTTTTTTTTGTCTTTATTCAATCACTTGGGACTAAAAAAAAAATATTCAATGGGCTCAACATGCCTCTCAGCAAATAGCTTGGGGTGTCTACTTTCCAAAATGGGGTCATTTGGGGGGTTTTGTGCCATCTTGGCATTTTATGGCCTTCAAAACTGTGATAGGTAGTGATAGGTAGTGAGGAGTGAAATCAAAAATTTATGCCCTTAGAAATCCTGAAGGCGGTGCTTGGTTTTCGGGGTCCCGTATGCGGATAGGCTCCCAAAAAGTCCCACACATGTGGTATCCTCGTACTCAGGAGAAGCAGCAGAATGTATTTTGGGGTGTAATTCACATATGCCCATGGCATGTGTGGGCAATATATCATTTAGTGACAACTTTGGGCAAAAAAAAAAAAGTTTGTAATATTCCCGCAACTTGTGGCAAAATATAAAATATTCCATGTACTCAACATGCCTCTCAGCAAATAGCTTGGGGTGTCTACTTTCCAAAATGGGGTCATTTGGGGGGGTTTTGTGCTATTTTGGCATTTTATGGCCTTCAAAACTGTGATAGGTAGTGAGGAGTGAAATCAAAAAATTTGCACCCTTAGAAACCCTGAAGGCGTTGATTGGGTTTCGGGGCCCCGTGCGCGGCTAGGCTCCCAAAAAAGTCCCACACATGTGGTATCCCCATACTCGGGAGAAGCAGCAAAATGTATTTTGGGGTGCATCTCCACATATAACGATGGCATGTGTGAGGAATATATCATTTAGTGACAACTTTATGAAAAAAATTTTTTTTTTTTTTTTTTGTCTTTATTCAATCCCTTGGGACTAAAAAAAAAATATTCAATGGGCTCAACATGCCTCTCAGCAAATAGCTTGGGGTGTCTACTTTCCAAAATGGGGTCATTTGGGGGGGTTTTGTACTTCCCTGCCATTTAGCACCTCAAGAAATGAGATAGGTAGTCATAAATTAAAAGCCGTGTAAATTCCAGAAAATGTACTCTAGTTTGTAGACGCTATAACTTTTGCGCAAACCAATAAATATACGCTTATTGGCATTTTTTTTACTAAAGACATGTGGCTGAATACATTTTGGCCCAAATGTTTGACTAAAATTGAGTTTATTAGATTTTTTTTATAACAAAAAGTAGAAAATCTCTTTTTTTTTCAAAATTTTCGCTCCTTTTCCGTTTATATCGCAAAAAAATAAAAATCACAGAGGCAATCAAATACCATCAAAAGAAAGCTCTATTTGTGGGAAGAAAAGGACGCAAATTTCGTTTGGTTACAAAATTGCATGACCGCGCAATTACCAGTTAAAGTAGTGCAGTGCGAAATTGAAAAAAGACCTCTGGTCCTTAAGCTGACAATTGGTCCGGGGCTAAAGTGGTTAAAACATTGTTCTCACAGAAGTGAAGAGTGTTTCAGGGTCTGTAATCTTCTTTCAGCACTATCTGCTAGTCTGCTGTCCAACACCTCTGAACTGTGCAAAGTTGCAGGTCAAGTTCAATGTACATTACTGCTTAAAGTGGTAGTAAAGTCTGCTTTTTTATTGATGCCTACAGGTAAGCCTATAATAAGGCTTACCTGTAGGTACAATAAATATCTCTAAACGTGCACCGTTTAGGAGATATTTACTTTAGTAGCAGCCGGTGACGTCACTGGCGCATGCGCACTGCGCTCTCAATGGACGGCATTCCAAAAAATCCCATTAAGCATATATTGATTGGCTTACGCAAACGTTATAGTGTCTATAAAATATGGAATATATACTGGAATTTTTTTATAGTAGTAAGGGCGGCGATCAGCGTCTTATAGCGGGACTGCAATATTTTAGCGGGCCAATCTGACACTAACTGACACGTTTGACACTTTGCGGTAACCAGCGACATTAAACATTGATCAGTGCTAAAAATATGCACTGTCTACACTTTGAAAACGTGTTTTGTTTGCATTTACATGAAAATTTGATGTTTTGTTCCCCTGTGTGAGACCATTTTGGCATTGTTTTACTCAATAAAAACTATTGTACTGAAAATATGCACTGTCACTATACTAATGACACTGGCTGGGAGGGGGTTAAACACCTAGGGCGATCAAAGTGTTAACTGTGTGCCTAGCCAGTGTTTTTGTGTAAAAAGTGTGTTGCTTTCACTAGGGAAAGAGATGGATTCTAGTGCCTGCTTTGCAAGAACACAGAATCCATTCCTTCCAGCCTGTCAGAATGGCGATCTGCCTTGTTTACATAGGCAGCTCCCTGTGCTGTGTGTACAGTATTAACGATGATCGGTGGATGCCAAAAGACATTGAGTACCCGAGACCCACAGATTGGCCTCTGCATGTGACTATTCACAGCAGAGGCGGCCCGCCAATGGGGCGCGCGCGTCCTCTTCAGGCGGAAGTGAAGAATCGCGTATATATACATGATTCTGCACAGGAGAGCTGCCCTGTAGCAGTAAAACTGCTATGGGATGGATGGAAGTGGTTAGAGAAGAACCCCAGGTATGGATCCTTTTACATAGTTACATTGCTCCAGCTTGGACCAATGTAACTATGTATATACCATACCTGTGGGATGTCCATGGAAGATGGAAATCACTGTATAAACACCACTACTTCGGGTCCACAGTTTTCCTCTAAAACATTCACAATCATTTTTGTTCCAAGAATCTTTCAATGGTGAATGTGTGCTTTCTTATCACATCACAATAAAGGTAGCTTTTGCATCTTTTTGCCTAAACAGCAGACAACGAACGACAAAGAATCATCAACCGCACAGAAAAGTTAATAGACCACACCTATTTCGAATACATAGTTACATAGTCAGGTTGACAAAAGACATAAGTCCATCCAGTTCAACCAAAAAAAAAAAAAAAAATAATATCATACAATCCCATATACCCAATTCTATACCCACAGTTGATCCAGAGGAAGGCGAAAAACCCCAGCAGAGCATGATCCAATTTGCTACAGCAGGGGTAAAAATTCCTTCCTGATCCCCGAGAGGCAATCGGATTTCCCCCGGATCAACTTTACCTATAAATGTTAGTACACAGTTATATTATGTACATTTAGGAAATAATCCAGGTCTTTCTTAAAGCAATCTACTGAGCTTGCCAGAACCACCTCTGCAGGGAGTCTATTCCATATTTTCACAGCTCTTACTGTGAAGAAACCTTTCTGTATTTAGAGATGAAATCTCTTTTCCTCTAGACGTAAAGAGTGCCCATTTGTCCACTGTGTTGACTGTAAAGTGAATAACTCAACACCAAGTTCACTATATGGACCCCTTATATATTTGTACATGTTGATCATATCCCCCCTTAATCTCCTCCTATCAAGAGTGAATAAATTCAGTTCCTCTAATCTTTCCTCATAGCTGAGCTCCTCCATGCCTCTTATCAGTTTGGTTGCCCTTCTCTGCACTTTCTCCAGTTCCCCGATATCCTTTTTGAGAACTGGTGCCCAAAACTGAACTGCATATTCCAGATGAGGTCTTACTAATGATTTGAACAGGGGCAAAATGATATCTCTCTCTCTGGAGTCCATACCTCTCCTAATACAAGAAAGGACTTTGCTCGCTTTGGAAACCGCAGCTTGGCATTGCATTCTATTATTGAGCTTATGATCTACCAAAACCCCCAGGTCCTTCTCCACTACGGATTCCCCCAGTTGTACTCCCCCTAGTATGTATGATGCATGCATATTATTAGCCCCCAAGTGCATAACTTTACATTTATCAACATTAAACCTCATCTGCCACATAGTCGCCCAATTAGACAGTGCATTGAGGCGGCTTGTAAATTGGAGACATCCTGCAAGGACAGAAATTTTACTTTTGATCCCAGACCCAATATCATTTATAAATACCACCTTGGTCCTTCTTTTTTGTCTGAAACCTGCACCTGGACAGAGAGTAAAGTGAAAACTTAACAATGGGGACCCAGAAATACCTTACAGAGTTTCCATCACTATAACCCCGCCCAAAAAAAAAAAAAAAATCTCCATTGTGATGATTTCCTCTCATTTCCTGTTGGTCTGACACCTATAAAGAGGAAAAAAGAGAAGCCTCCAAAATGGAGACAAAAACAATACAAAGTTGACTCTCACCCTTGCCCATTTTATCCTGAACTAAAAGAAGTTCTGTCCGGAGTTGTGCTTTTACTCCAGATTCAGTAACAACCGGCAGTTTAATTTAAATCTCAGTGCGTCTTCTACTCAACCAAATACTTGTTAAACAACTGAAAATGTATACATTGTGGAGACAGTTTTGTCTCTTGTGAATTGTACTGTGTAGGAGTGCAGAATATACAATGCTTTGTTATGACAGGAGATCATCTCACATTTTTCAAGGAAAGAAAAGGAATGAGGGATACGTCGGCCCTGCAGTGTTATCACCTGCATTTCCTTTGATATTCCTCCTCCTCCTTTTAAAGTAAATTAGAAGGTGAATCAAGTGATCAGCGGCTCTCCCTGTCAGGGGGGGTCTGAGCTAATAATCAGCACATTGATTATCAGTGCAGCCCCCATCAGAGGTGCCCACCAGCTGCCAATCACTGCCTATCAGCCTCCAGCCTGTGCCCCATAAAGAAAGCCTGTCAGTGCCCATTAAAGTGCCAATTAGTGCCCATGAATGTGCCCATCCGTGCCCATAAAAGTGCCAATCAGTGCCCCATCAGTAATGCCTGTCAGTGTCCTTCAGATGCCACTCAGTAATGCCTGTCAGTAGCTCCTCATCAGTGCTGCCTATCCAGTGCCACCTATTAATACTCATCAGTGCCGCCTATCAGTGCCCAACAGTTTTTTTTCTTTCAAAAAAATGTTTTTTCTGTTTGTTTAGCAAAAAATAAAAACCCAAGTGTTGATCAAATACTACCAAAAGAAAGCTCTATTTTCTATTTTTTTTTTTTGGAGAAACAGGGATAGGGTTGAGGGAATTGAGTGGGATACTCCAGAAACAGAACCATTGCATATAGCAAACTGTGGACTTGGCTTTGTAATTGTAAATTTGTAAATTGGCTTCTTCCTTTAGAGCCACAAGAGCAAAGTCCCTTCACAAGGAATCAGATAGACTAAGCTCCTCAGGACACCAGCTGATATGCCCTTTAACCACTTCAGCCCCGGACCAATTGGCAGCCAAAGGACCAGGCCCCTTTTTGCGATTCGGCACTGCGTCGCTTTAACTGACAATTGCGCGGTCTTGCGATGTGGCTCCCAAACAAAATTGGCGTCCTTTTTTTTTTTTCCCACAAATATAGCTTTCTTTTGGTGGTATTTGATCGCCCCTGCGGTTTTTATTTTTTGCGCTATAAACAAAAATAGAGCGACAATTTTGAAAACAATGCAATATTTTTTGCTTTTTGCTATAATAAATATCCCCAAAAAATATATAAAAAAACTTTTTTTTCCTCAGTTTAGGCTGATATGTATTCTTCTACATATTTTTGGTAAAAAAAAAAAATTGCAATTAGCGATTATTGATTAGTTTGCGCAAAAGTTATAGCGTTTACCAAATAGGGGATAGTTTTATAGCATTTTTATTAATATTTTTTTTTTTTACTAGTAATGGCGGCGATCAGCGATTTTTTATTGTGACTGCGACATTATGGTGGACACATCGGACATTTTTGACACATTTTTGGGACCATTGTCATTTATACAGCAATCAATGCTATTTAAATGCATTGATTCCTGTATAAATGACAGTTGTAGTGAAAGAGTTAACCACTAGGGGGAGGGGAGGGGTTATGGGCTGTGACGTGTGTTGTGTTTTTTACATTAGGGGGCGGGGCTGACATCTGACGTCATTGTTCGGCTTTCCCGATGACCGGGAACAGCCAATCAATGACAGGCAGAGTAGGAAGCGCGGGGAGAGGTTTGTTTACACATACCTCTCCCCGTTCTTCAGCTCCGTGACCCGATCGCGGGACACCAGCGGCGATCGGGTCCGCTGGTCCCATGGCCGGGGTCACGGAGCTCCCGACCGGGTCGCGAGCGCGCCACTGGCGGCGCGCACGCGACCCACGGGCAGGCATTTAAAGGATCACTCACAGGTACGTGATTTTGCCTGCCCGTGCCATTCTGCTGACGTATATATGCAGTGGGCGGTCGGAAAGCAGTTTTAAACAAACACTTAGATGACTTTCTAGCACTAAGATATCTTACAGCAGTCTGTAATCACAAAATGTCCACGGACAGTTGGTTGCGTCCTTTCAAATTCCAAGCGTCACCTTTCTCCTGTGATACCAGACAGCCCCTCGGTCAGCTCTCTGTAGCTTCAGCATCCAGGCAAGCACATGGCAGCGTTGCCCTGGAAGCAGCAAGCCTTCCTGGCTGGACTGATCCTCTGCAGGAAAAGACCCAGAAGCTCAGTCTCTCAGAGTATTTATTCAGTTTCCCAGCAGCCTTCAGGGCCCTGCTCCCTGGGATTGGCCAGGGCTGCATAAATATTTATACTGACACCTGCATAGCTCCACAGCTATGTTCTAGAGAATTGTATCACTCGTTGGAAAGCAGGGGGAGCTTTCAGACTGGCAGCAGCTGAACTAATTAATCAGCTGCTCTGGTTACAGTGAGCACAACTAAATTTACACAACAAAAACGCACCCAGCTCCACTGAACACAGTGAGCCAGCACTAAATCAAACTAATCCTAGCACCTCGATAAATAAATACTGTAGATGCACCGGTGCAATACAATAATGTGCATCCCCCTTATGTACCAAGCTGCAGCTCAACAGTGCAAACCCTCTATGCATAAACAATAGGTTAATTAAAAAGCTGCGATACTGTTGTACTAAATCAACATAATACGATAATCATACATAATATACTCAAATCCCATAAGTGTTCATACAATAATACAGTGCCCTCCAAGTGACAAATAATATGAATCAATTCAAAACGCTTACAGTATATTAAAGTGTCCATAAATCTTTGTGATATCCTTCAATGGTGCTCTTCATGCCATAAATCCACAAACTCAATGTGCTCTTCCCTCCACCACATAGATAACACACTCACCAGAGCGCCATGTTTTTTTAGTAGTCTATATCACTTTATAGCTCCTCTAATGGCTCCAGATACAACAAAGACATTTTCCACTACTCTCAATTAGAGCTGGGTGATTTTCTCCCAAAAAAAATCTGCAATGTTTTTTTTTTTTAAAACATGATTCACGATTCAAATCAAGTTTTTTTTTTTTTGATGGACACCGCGCCGGTCCTGAGGAGCTGCGGCCTCACCTAAAAACTCCTGCCCGCAGCTCCTCAGGACCGGCGTGGTGTCAGCGCCGGTCCTGGGGAGCTGCAGGCAGGAGTTTTTAGGCGAGGCCGCTGCTTCACCCTAGTCCACGGCGTCCGGCCTCGCGGACTAGGCCGAAGTCGCGGCCTCACCTAAAAACTCCTGCGGTGTCAGCGCCGGTCCTGGTGAAAAAAAAATCTAAAAAATCGATTTGCTGAAAATTTTAATCGACTTGACCTCTCAACTCGATTCAAGATTCAAATCGATTTTTTCCCCAGCCCTACTCTCAATATGTTTCCTGATGTAATGTCAGAAAATCACAGAAAAACCATCATTGCGCAACATAATTATTGTGTTAAAAACTGTTATGATAAAATACAAACGCAAACTCACATGGTTTAGTTCCCTTAGACCGGCACTAGCTAGTACATCTAGAAAAGCTCAACACCAACGCTCACCGCCGCTCTGCACCTCTGTGTAGGCATGCGCTTCAATTGCGGGAAGTGAGGGGAACCAGAAGTGACGTCAAATGGTATGCTGCTATGCCACAACGCGTTTCGCACAAATTGTGCATCCTCAGGAAGCCAGCAGCGCTACTTTGGAAGAGGTTTATATACCTTATTTCCAGTAATTCCTCCCCTGATGGTTAAAAAAACTGAACTATTACCGTCACCATATTAAGTACTGGACCTGATGCCCATACTTGAATGTTTTTACCTGGTGGCAACAAAATCTCCTCATGCCTCCCGCCAGTGGTAACAAAAATATTACACCCACTATTCTGTTGATTAGAGCTTACTGCCCCTGTGACTAATGTTATCAGGAACACAGAAACCGCCAAATTGTCTACTGGATATTATAACCATACTGTATATATAGATACTGTATAATATACCATATCATGATATTTACTGGCAGTAATGAATACTCAAACCACTTTTGATTAAAACTCAGTAGGAACCCCAATTTTTTTTATGTTATGCATTAGACAAAATAGAGAAGAATTAGAGAGGCTCTAATCGTAGACAGGAGGTGTGGCGTAATGACACAGTTTGGATTTACACATTGGAAACATTGACACCCCATGGGCTCAATTTTGAATTGGAAATTATTTTATAGATAACTATTGAGCGTAGGGGGCCAATATTTAGAATATGGTTCATAATTTTAGGTATGCATCATTGTTATGTACTATAATAATTTTTATTATTTATTTTATGTGTATATTGTAATAGTCCATCCAGCTATCTTTCATCAATTAGCTAAAGTCACCCTAGGCAGTATGACTTGGGACAGTATGTTAAATGGTGGGCATAATAATCCCAGTGTCATCATGGGTCCTTAAGGAAAAGTATTCTTTACTGCCTTTTGCATTTTATCATAACAGTTTTGAAAATAATAAATATGTTGCGTAAGGATGTTTTTTCTGTGATTTTCTGACATTATATCGGAGAACATATTGAGAGTGGTGGAACATGTACTTGTTGCATCTGGACCCATTAGAGGAGATATAAAGTGATATAGACCGCTATAAAATCATGGCGCTCTGGTGAGTGTGTTACCTATGTAGTGGAGGGAAGAGCACATTGAGTTTGAGGAATTAATGCATGTAGAGCACCATTGAAGAATATCACAAAGATTTATGGACACTTTAATATAAGGGTTTAGAATTGATTCATATTATTTGTCACTCGGGGAGCACTGTATTGTTGTATGGACACTTAAGGAATGTGTGTATTATATGTATGATTATTGTATTATGTTGATTTAGTACAACAGTAGCACAGCTTTTTTTTATTAATATAATTCTATCACCTATCTAGAAGAATGCTACACATGTGCAAGAACGCTCAGGGGTGAATAGGGCTTAATAGGATGCTGCAGAGGAAAATGTGACCATGATGTAGTGAATTCATCATTTTCAAATAATGCAGTCAGAACTTCACCCTGGAGTTGTCCTTCGTGTAAACCTGTCATGAGAAAAGTACAGGGCTGCCATTGCTGTCCAACTTCTAAAAATGTTGGTACTTTTAAATTCATAGACCCCGAACAAGATTGCTGTAAATGAGTATCAGAAAGGTGTCCAAATTCTTTATCTCTAAACTTGTTCAGGTCAACTACTCACACAATATTTAGCCAAAGCATCAGCGTGAAGGTAATATCATTCTCAAATGGGAGGCCAATAGTAGCCTTTCTCTCATGACAATTCCCTTTAAGTACCATCACTGGTAGGAACAATAGGTAGGGAGCTGAGAAACTGACTGCAGCTGGAAAATACCCCTCAGTAAAAGGAACATATTGAGATGTCACTGTGACATAGGCAATGTTTGTTTTACGCCTGCGCATACACTTTAAATAGTAACTCAAATATGTGTTCATTGAAAATACACTATGCTTTTTCTTAAGTCAAGTAGAACAGGTATACTTTCCTCAGTCAGACTAGTTTAGGAAATTGCTTACAGAGTATACATGTCATGCACCTCTTTCCGAATGCAAAGTTGTACTCTATATGTAGCCTAAAGTGACCCTGTTATTAGGACCCCCAATCTAAACTAAACCCAGTCCATAAAAAAGGTGTATAGGTTTGAATCCCTGCGAGAACACCAGCTGCATGGAGTTTGCATGCTCTCCCTGAGCCTGCATGGGTTTCCTCCTGACTGACATGCTGGTAGGCTAATTGGCTCCTGTCTAAATTGGCCCTAGTATGTGTATGTATGAATGTGAGTTAGGGACCTTGGATTGTAAGCGTCTTGAGGGCAGGGACTGATGTGAATGATAAGGGACTATATACAAGATTTTAGTAATGAGAATGGTATCATTAGCAGTAATCGGCATGGATTCATGAAGAATCGTTCTTGTCAAACCAATCTATTAACCTTCTATGAGGAGGTGAGTTGCCATCTAGATAAAGGAAAGCCTGTATCTGGATTTTGCAAAAGCATTTGACACAGTTTTCCGTGAACTTTTACTGTACAAAATAAGGTCCATTGGCATGGACCATAGGGTGAGTACATGGATTGAAAACTGGCTACAAGGGCGAGTTCAGAGGGTGGTGATAAATGGGGAATACTCAGAATGGTCAGGGGTGGGTAGTGGGGTCCCCCAGGGTTCTGTGCTGGGATCAATCCTGTTTAATTTGTTCATAAACGACCTGGATGATGGGGTAAACAGTTCAATCTCTGTATTTGCGGATGATACTAAGCTAAGCAGGGCAAAAACTTCTCCACAGCGTGTGGAAATCTTGCAAAAAGATCTGAACAAATTAATGGGGTGGGCAACTACATGGCAAATGAGGTTTAATGTAGAAAATGTTAAAATAATGCATTTGGGTGGCTCAAATATGAATGCAATCTATACACTGGGGAGGGGGGGACCTCTGGGGGAATCTAGGATGGAAAAGGACCTGGGGGTCCTAGTAGATGATAGGCTTAGCAATGGCATGCACTGCCAAGCTGCTGCTAACAAAGCAAACAGAATATTGGCATGTATTAAAAAGGGGATTAATTCCAGAGATAAAACGATAATTCTCCCGCTCTACAAGGTCCGGCCACACCTAGAGTATGCTGTCCAGTTCTGGGCACCAGTCCTCAGGAAGGATGTACTGGAAATGGAGTACAAAGAAGGGCAACAAAGCTAATAAAGGGTCTGGAGGATCTTAGTTATGAGGAAAGGTTGCGAGCACTGAACTTATTCTCTCTGGAGAAGAGACGCTTGAGAGGGAATATGATTTCAATATACAAATACAATACTGGTGACCCCACAATAGGGATAAAAAATATTCGCAGAAGCAGCCAAAGGACCAGGCCCCTTTTTGCGATTCGGCACTGCGTTGCTTTTACTGACAATTGCGCGGTCGTGCGACGTGGCTCCCAAACAAAATTTACGTCCTTTTTTTCCCACAAATAGAGCTTTCTTTTGGTGGTATTTGATCATTTTTTGCGCTTTAAACCAAAAAGAGCGACAGTTTTGAAAATAAATTTTTTTTTTTGCTATAATAAATATCCCCCAAAAATATATAAAAAAACATGGCGGACACATCGGACATTTTTGACACATTTTTGGGACCATTGTCATTTATACAGCAATCTAATTGCTATTTAAATGCATTGATTCCTGTGTAAATGACACTGGCAGTGAAGGGGTCTTTACTGTAAGAGCGGCAAGGCTGTTTATTTCCGCATCACCCCGTTCAACCTTCCGGTGAGACGATCACGGGTGTCCCCGCAGCGAAAAGAGGTTTAACCTTAAACTAGACGGTTTTAAGAAACTATCAGATAAGCACCTGAACGACCGCAGCATACAGGGATATACAATGTAATACTGACATATAATCACACACACAGGTTGGACTTGATGGACTTGTGTCTTTTTTCAACCTCACCTACTATGTAACTATGTAACATGTAAATTGCCAGCACTATATAAATAACTATAATAAATATAATAATAAAAAAAAATACTTACCTTACTAGCAGCCTGCGTCTTAAAGCTCTGCTGTGCTGCAGATCTTCACTCGCTGCAATAATCTGACACTTCTGGGTGTGCCGAATACCTGCTCTCAAACTGTGTGCTGTGGTTCATCACACCAGCTCCCACGTTTTTAGGATTTGTTCACACTTATGGTTTGGGGCAGTAAAATTCCAGAGTCGGGATCACTCATCAGAGACCAAAGCTTGTGTGAAATAGGCCCCTACAAGACACAGCACACACCTGTAAGTGTCAGATACCTGCAGCGGCCAGAGATCTCCAGCACAGTGGAGTTTGATCCAAAGCATGACCTGTGTCCCTTCCACGTCACATAAACACATATACAGTATACAAAATCCAGGCCAAATTTGGTAACAAACTGGTTATCCTGTCAGTATGTTTCCATATCAAGGGAGAAATTCTTATCGTCACAAGACTAGGCAAGCTGTAAGATGTCTAATAAATGGCTGGCAAAGGAATCTGCAAAGGAACTAGAGTGTTACATTGATCTAAATACATACTTGTCTTACCAAAACGTAACTATGCATTTGTGAGAGTGTTAGTGAAGGAAAGTATTGCTTAGTTTCAATTACAGTTTACTTCAACAACAACCAGATCATTAGAGGCTTACCGGCAGTGCAAAATTAAAAAGAACACAATGAGTGAGGTCTTTCAACAAACAGCAATATAACAGCAGAAAAATTGTCAGTATTATATCTGATGCATACACAGACAACACGGATACAATTCATGGAAAATACCATACAAAATATAATTCTTTACTCAAATACAGTCATGCAGTCCAGTTACTGTCACTTTATGTTTCATTAGTGCCCTCTCTTCTGTAATCAAGGGAGAAGTGATCGTTTGGTCTGGTCTGTTCAGGGTTTCACGGGCCGGGAATTTGATTGCTTCCCCCTGCCTCTAGAAGAAGTTTCTAGAGCTAAGGGAGGTAGAATTCAAAGAACCAGCCTGAATATTGATCAGGGTATCGCCATTCCTTGGGGTGGTGTGATCATATGGAGGCTGGGAAGCTGATAAATCGCCTGGAACCCTGGAGAGATTGTCTTTCCCTAGCAGGGAGAGTTCCAAGCCTCAAGGAGCTATTGCCCCTCAGGCAGCCTGTGGACAGTGTTTCTGTGAGGTCTCAGCGGTGGCAGAGCTGGGATCTGGGAGCGATCTGGAACTGACTGCAGGGCTTCATCAAAGGGATCTGGGCTTTAGAAGGACTGTTTCACTCACTGGGCCATATCTAGAGGAGGGTGGAAGGTGGCAGCTATCCTGGAGACTTTTGAGTAATTACCTTGAATTCATTTCTGCTGACTGTGTGCTTTTGGGATATAAAAGCCAGAAGTTGCTTGGTCTGAGACTGTGAAAATTACAAATCGAAAAAAAAAAAAAAAAAAAGTTACGAATTGAAAAAAAAGTTACGAATCGAAAAAAAAAGTTACGAATGTACGAATTTTTTGGTTCAATCCATTCGAAGCACGTTTAGCAGCACCATTGTAAGGGACATGGAAAATTACCAATTCAACAAAAAGAAAAGTTACGAATGTACGAATTTTTTCGTTCGTTTTCGTTTTTCGGATTTTCTTCATTAGTACATTCGTTGTTTCTAATTATTTTTTTTCGGATTTTCGTTGTTTTTCGGATTCGTTCGATTCGAATGATTCGTTAATCGGATTCGTACGATTCGAACGATTCGTTATTCGGATTCGTACGATTCGAATGATTTGTTCATTCGTACGAAAACGAATGAACGAAAATAACGAAAAAAAACGAAAAACGAAAAAAAAACGAAAAACGAAAAAAAACGAAATTAATTGCACATGTCTACCGGTTCCTGAAAATCACCAGCTCTCTGCTTAGGGAGCACTGAGAATGGAGCAATCAGTGGTGTTTGATTGGTCGGTTCTCAGCTTTAGAGCCGGCAGGAAACAGATGCAGCATTGGACCGATGCTGCACCCACCTAGGTATTCTTAGAAAAAAAATCCCATACTTCTCTTTTAACTGGTTTCCGACCGGCTCCTGTATATATACGTAGGCAGAATGTCGCGGCTGGGCAAAGTAACGTACCCGTACGTTACTTTGAATTTCCCGCTGCTCCCGTGCACCTGCCGCAAGCTCCGTGACCGTGCCCACGGGTCCCGCGGACTTGATCGCCGCGGGGATACCCACGATCTTTTCACAGAGCTCAAGAACGGGGAGATGCCGATGTAAACAGCATCTCCCCGTTCTACCTAGTGACAGCACACTGATCGTCTGCTCCCTGTCATCGGGAGCAGCGATCAGTGTGGTGTCACACACAGCCACACCCCCAGAAAAACGCCCCTAGCATACAATCCCCCTGGTGGTTAACCCCTTTACTGCCAGTGACATTTTTACAGTAATCAATATAATTTTATAGCATCGATCGCTATATTAATGCCAATGGTCCCAAAAATGTGTCAAAATTGTCCGATGTGTCCGCCATAATGTCGCAGTCCTGATAAAAATCCCTGATCGCCGCCATTACTAGTAAAAAAAAAAAATATTAATAAAAATGCCATAAAACTATCCCCTATTTTGTAGACGCTATAACTTTTGCGCAAACCAATCAATAAACGCTTATTGTAATTTTTTTCTTTATACCAAAAATATGTAGAAGAATACGTATCGGCCTAAACTGAGGAAAAAAAAAAATTTTTTTTATATATTTTTGGGGGGATATTTATTATAGCAAAAAGTAAAAAATAATGTGTTTTTTTTCAAAATTGTCGCTCTTTTTTTGTTTATAGCGCAAAAAATAATAACCGCAGAGGTGATCAAATACCACCAAAAGAAAGCTCTATTTGTGGGAAAAAAAGGACGTCAGTTTTGTTTGGGAGTCACGTCGCACGTCCACACAATTGTCACTTAAAGCGACGCAGTGCTGAATCGCAAAAAACACTCTGGTCAGGAAGGGGGGGTAAATCCTTCCTGGGGCTGAAGTGGTTAAGAAGAAGTTTGTCCTCAGCCATTTTCTAACCGATTTGGAGTATCTCATGCCCCCAACCCCTTTCTTGTTGCAATTTTTACCAGCAATAAACCTCAAAAAGACTGTTTATTAGAGCTGGAGCAAATGGACTGTTGCTTATGACGAACCAGTTCAAATCAGTAGCCCCTGCTGGGTAGGGTTACATGTGTGTGTATGATAGCACTATACACTCATGTAATTCAGTGTAAAACATTTCCTAATTTTCCTGTTATATATAACCAGGACTTTTTTGTTCAGCAGGTACACACTGGTACTCTGGCACCTTCAGCAGGCACAGGTCCTGGCTGTATACAGTTTATGTACTGGCATATGTACTGGCAATGGGGGCAGTAATGTATCTAGGGTATGACAGGCAGGGCATGTAAGGTGTATGCTGCACCACCCTAGGACAGTCGCAGTGTTCGCCCCTTTAGCTAAGCTGTGTCCCCTTTCCTCTCATCAACGCAGACTAGCAGCAACAAACAAACAGCAGAGTAATCACGTGGCCACATTTGCTGCTGAGAGGTAGGTGGGGGGGGGGGGGGACCAGAGTGATCTCAGGGTGAATGGGGAGAAGGTCTGCACCTACAGTATAAAGCCTGGATATAATAGTATGCAGGGTCGGATTTTCAACACTGGAGCTTGTAGGCACACAACCTTTAAGCTGGCCATAGATGGAATGGAATTTGAATGGTTCAAATTTAAATCCATCTATGGCGTTTCTGGCTCAACAGAAGTCGACCTAACAAAGTTGATCTTTCAAATGTTGTAAAATCTTCATTCGATCAGCAGTTGCAGCACAGACCTGTGTATTCTAATGCCGCGTACACACGGTCGGAAATTCTCGTCGGAAAAAGCTCTGATGGTTTTCCCGTCGGAATTCTGACGGAATTTCGCTCAAACTGTCTTGCCTACACACGGTCACACCAAATTCCGACGGTCTGTAACACAGCGGCATAAAACACGTTCGACAGCACTATAAAAGGGAAGTTGTTTCCGAGTATGCGTCGGAATTTTTCATGTCGGAATTGCATACACACGATCGGAAAATCCAATAGAAAGGTTTTCCGTCTGAAAAATTGAAAGTCCGTCGGAAATTCCGTCAGAAAAAGACCGATGGGCGCACACACGGTCGGAAAATCCGTTGAAAAGCTCCCATCGGACTGTTTCCATCGGAAATCCGACTGTGTGTACGCTGCATTACAGTTGAGGAGCCCCCTGTCCACAGCAGGGATCATACCTCCATCCACCTCGCTTGTGTGTATGGGGAAATCAAGCCATATATAGGCAACCCTAGCATCCAGAAAATAAGTGCATATAAATATGTGAGGAAAGGCGCTAGCACAACTTATAAAAAAATATTCATGCAAACCTCTATCCTTACAGTGACATTATTAACCTTGTAGTGTGTGTTAGCATAATTTTTTATTTTTTTTTGTTTACAAACTATTTTATTAGGTGCAAAAGGTGGTACAAAAAGAGTACAAAAATATGTCGAAACATTGACAGTAATAACAAGTTTTACATATGTAACATTGTAAGATACAAATGAGTTAGTAGTCTTAGTTAATTTTTTTTTTTTTAAAGAATTAATGAAAACATTGCTGTATGCAGTATAAAAAACGTATACAAAAGGATAATTCAACAATGAACAGAAATTAATATATATATGTGAAAAAAAATGTGATCTCTACACAAAATGTAAAATGTCCACCATAAAACAGAAGCAATCTTCTATGCAGTGCTTAACTCTGTAAATAGTCCCAACCGCTGTGCTTTTTGTATAGCAGTGAAAACTTCTAAAGGGCCTTTTCACACCGGCTTTCCGATCAGGTCCGCCTGTCAGTTTTTCAGGCGGACCTGATGGGACCTTCCAGTCTCCTCTATGGAGCTGCGGATGTACCAACTGATAGCCAGTCCGATCCTGCTCGCAAAATCCAAACCGATGGCGGTTCTATTTTCCATCCGTCTGGCGGATCGGATGAAAAATGGACAGGCGGTCCGTTTCCACCCAATTTCCCCATAGAGGAAAGTAGGGCCGTGTGCGCTCTGAACAGTGGACAGGACCTATCTAGGGATGAGCCGAACACCCCCCCCGTTCGGCTCGCACCAGAACCCGCGAACGGACCTAAAGTCCGTGCGAGCTTTAGAACCCTATTAGTTATAATGGATGCGAACGTTCGAAATTAAAAGTGCTCATTTTAAAGGCTAATATGCATGTTAATGTCATAAAAAGTGTTTGGGGACCTGGGTCCTGCCCCAGGGGACATGTATCAATGCAAAAAAATTTTTTAAAAAACGGCCGTTTTTTCAGGAGCAGTGATTTTAATAATGCTTAAATTGAAACAATAAAAGTGTAATATTCCTTTAAATTTCGTACCTGGGGGGTGTCTATAGTATGCCTGTAAAGGGGCGCATGTTTCCGTGTTTAGAACTGTCTCTGCGCAAAGTGTCATTTTTGAAAGTAAAAAAGCTATTTAAAATCACTCGCGGCTAATGTTAATTCACGGCTCCCGTAACACAGAGAACAGTGATTCATTGAAACTCATTCATAAAAAAAAGTCATTGATAAAAAAAAAAAAAAATGAAAAAAAAAAAAAGCGTAGGGGTCCCCCAAATTCAATAACCAGGCCCTTCAGGTCTGGGATGGATATTAAGGGGGATCCCAGCCAAAAAAAAAAAAAAAAATGGCGTAGGGTCCCCCTCAAAATCCATACCAGACCCTTGAGGTCTGGTATGGATTTTAAGGGGAACCCTAGCCAAAAAAAATGGCGTGGGGTCCCCCTCAAAATCCATACCAGACCCTTATCCGAGCACGCAACCTGGCAGGCTGCAGGAAAAGAGGGGGGGACGAGAGCGGCCCCCCCTCTCGCCTGAACCGTACCAGGCCACATGCCCTCAACATTGGGAGGATGCTTTGGGGGTCTAAGACCCCTAAAGCACCTTGTCCCCATGTTGATTAGGACAAGGGCCTCTTCCCCACAACCCTGGCCGGTGGTTGTGGGGGTCTGCGGGCGGGGGGCTTATCGGAATCTGGAAGCCCCCTTTAACAAGGGGACCCCCAGATCCCGGCCCCCCCCCTGTGTGAAATGGTAAGGGGGTACAAAAGTACCCCTACCATTTCACCAAAAAAGTGGCAAAAATGGTAAAAATGACAGGAGACAGTCTTTGACAATTCCTTTATTAAAATCTTCTTTCTTCTTTCTTCATCCTTCGGATTCTTCATCTTCTCCTTCCTTCATCTTCTTCCATCTTCTTCTTCCATTTTCTTCTTCCTCCGATCCGCTTCTTCTTGCGCTGGTCTTCTCGTCCTTCTCGTCCGGCATCTTCTTCCGTCGGCGTCGGCGTCGGTGTCGGTGTCTTCTTGGGCCGCTCCGCGCAATGGGAGGCTCCCGCTGTGTGAGGCTCCGCTCCATCTGACAGGTCTTTTAAAACGGAGGGCACCTGGTGACCCCGCCCCCTCTGACGTCATGGGGAAAGCCATCATGGAATTCCCCATGACGTCCCTGTGCGTCAGAGGGGGCGGGGTCACCAGGTGCCCTCCATTATAAAAGACCTGTCAGACGGACCGGAGCCTCACACAGCGGGAGCCTCCCATTGCGCGGAGCGGCCCAAGAAGAGACAGAGACACCGACGCCGACGCCGACGGAAGAAGATGCCGGACGAGAAGGACGAGAAGACCAGCGCAAGAAGAAGCGGATCGGAGGAAGAAGAAAATAGAAGAAGAAGATGAAGGAAGGAGAAGATGAAGAATCCGAAGGATGAAGAAAGAAGAAAGAAGATTTTAATAAAGGAATTGTCAAAGACTGTCTCCTGTCATTTTTACCATTTTTGCCACTTTTTTGGTGAAATGGTTGGGGTACTTTTGTAC
This sequence comes from Lithobates sylvaticus, assembly GCA_028564925.1. Classification (NCBI taxonomy): domain Eukaryota; kingdom Metazoa; phylum Chordata; class Amphibia; order Anura; family Ranidae; genus Lithobates; species Lithobates sylvaticus. The sequence continues at coordinate 552,821,529 of CM053027.1, forward strand.
CCCCTTACCATTTCACACAGGGGGGGGGCCGGGATCTGGGGGTCCCCTTGTTAAAGGGGGCTTCCAGATTCCGATAAGCCCCCCGCCCGCAGACCCCCACAACCACCGGCCAGGGTTGTGGGGAAGAGGCCCTTGTCCTAATCAACATGGGGACAAGGTGCTTTAGGGGTCTTAGACCCCCAAAGCATCCTCCCAATGTTGAGGGCATGTGGCCTGGTACGGTTCAGGCGAGAGGGGGGGGCCGCTCTTGTCCCCCCCTCTTTTCCTGCGGCCTGCCAGGTTGCGTGCTCGGATAAGGGTCTGGTATGGATTTTGAGGGGGACCCCACGCCATTTTTTTTGGCTAGGGTTCCCCTTAAAATCCATACCAGACCTCAAGGGTCTGGTATGGATTTTGAGGGGGACCCTACGCCATTTTTTTTTTTTTTTTTTGGCTGGGATCCCCCTTAATATCCATCCCAGACCTGAAGGGCCTGGTTATTGAATTTGGGGGGACCCCTACGCTTTTTTTTTTGTTTTTTATTAATGAATGACAGCTCTCTGTGTTACAGGAGCCATCAATTCATTAGCCGCGAGTGATTTAAATAGCTTTCTTCCTGCAAAAATGACACTTTTTTGCAGGGAAAGTTCTAAGCACAGGAAACCTGCCTCCTTCACAGGCTACCTATAGACACCCCCCAGATGTGATACTGCAATGCTGTTCTAACAGCATGCACACACATATCCCCAGAAATAAAGCACATATTGTTGTCAGCAGTCAGCAGCACACTGACACGCTGACACTGTGAGTGAAACATAATATGCGAGGCCGCCGCCGCGGCGGCCTCTTATACCGTGGGGCGTGTATTAAAGCCCCTGAGCTATAATTGGCTACAGGCATCCTGCCTGTAGCCAATTATGGCTCTCCTCGCTGCCGGCGCTGTGATTGGCCAAGCATGCGGGGTCACAGTGCATGCTTGGCCAATCATCAGCCAGCATTGCACTGCGCGGGCCGCAATGCATTGCGGGGCCGCTCGCATCACACGAATTTGATGCGAGCGGCCCCAATAGTTCTGGGCTCGCCGAGCGAGCGAACACCCGGTGCTCGATTCGAACATGGGTTCGAATCGAACACCGGGCTCATCCTTAGACCTATCATTTTCCTGTTCAGCGGGGATCAGTGGAGTGATCCCCCGCTGAGCAAGCGGATTTCGTTCAGCGGAGGCGCCCGTGTGAAAGGGGCCTAACTCCACAAAACAAAGTGCTCCACCATGTGGGGTACAGGACCAAGGACCATTTAGCTTTCATACTTATATCAGCAGTAAGGGTAGAGTCTATTCAGCATCCAATCTGATTTCCTCTCTCACATCCAGTTCTGATTTATACAATCATAGAAAACAATAATACAATGATAGTGCAGCACGTTTATTAAAACACAATGTTTAAAAACAGGTTGATCAGATACACTTACATTGCGTTGTGCCCAGACCAGCACAAGCTCAACCAACATATGTGTCTCACAATCTGCTCCGCCATCCTCTCCTGGAAATCGGATTGCGTTCCACCTAAATCGGACGTGACGTCAGCAACAACCCAGATGTAACAGCAGCAACGCGACCTCCATGCATTTCACCAATATGGCTTCATCAGGAAGCCTTAGCACCCAAAAAACCCGCCACCCCCCTGCCTCTGTTATTATCACCTCTATTACTCAATACTGTAGATTTTTTTCTTTGTTTTAGGCTTCATGCACACTGGCTTACAAACTGCTGCTTCTACAGGGGTTTTGTGTTTTGCCTGTAGAAGCAGCTCAATGTTATCCTATGTGTCTATGCACATTAGGACGTTTAGAGGCATATTTTAAGTTCACCATTTAGAGGCAGGAAAAAAAAACTTTTGGATTGCGTTTTTGATTGGAGCTTTCTGGCAGAAAAATGCAAAACACTCCTAATGCGGCGTACACACGGTCGGAATTCTCGTCGGAAAAAGCTCTGATGGTTTTCCCGTCGGAATTCCGATGGAATTTTGCTTAAACTGTCTTGCCTACACACGGTCACACCAAATTCCGACGGTCTGTAACACAGCGGCATAAAACGCGTTTGACAGCACTATAGAAGGGAAGTTTAATGCTTCCGAGCATGCGTCAAATTGTTTCCGAGCATGCGTCGGAATTGCATACACACGATCGGAAAATCTGATAGAAAGGTTTTCCGGCAAAAAAAGACCGATGGGCATACACACGGTCGGAAAATCCGTTGAAAAGCTCCCATCGGACTGTTTCCATCGGAAATTCCGACCGTGTGTACGCGGCATTAGTGTACAAAAATGCTCTATATGAAAGTTTTTTTCTGCCAAAGGGAACTGGCGTTTTTTTAAGCCCAGCGTGCATGGTGCCTTACTATGTAACTGAAACTGTGTAAATATGTCTAAATAAGATGAATGTGTTTGCAATGTTACTAATGGTAAATCAAGAACCAGTAGTATATGTGTGCAGGTTGAACCTGAGCTGGTTGATTCAGCTCTTTCATCTCTATTCTTAGACACAAACACAGTTGCACTTATTAGTTGAATTGGGTGGGTTTTCTCTCTGTCCATGCTGTACACGGCAGTACCGGTGGTTTCTTCTTTAGGATTTGTACTGAACCATCACCGACCCATATTGTGTCTCCAAGGAATTATACAATGATGAGCAAAACAGGAGTTATGTGAAATGGTTTTGTGAAAGCAGCTGCCTTTTGGGTTTGTCACTATATTAGTGGCGGTGCCTGTAATGTCTGGGAAAGGCCCCTCAGTTAATCTTTTCTTTCTTCACCAAAGATCCAGAGTAAAGAAAATTCCTTACATGAAATCTATTTCAGGCATGCAGGAACAAAAGCCATTGTTGTAAGACCCTCCCCAATAGAAATATGGATGATCCCAGCTCAGTAAAGCAGAAAGTTAAACTGTACTTTTTCCTACCAAAAGAGTTTGGGCGCTCATGGTTTTAATATGTACAGTTGGGAAAATAATTATTTGATCCCCTGAAGATTTTTTAACTTTGCCCACTTACAAAGAAATGAAAGGTCTATAATTGTTATCATAGGTGTATTTTAACCACTTTCATACCGGACCAATTTGCAGCTAAAGGACCAGGCCCCTTTTTGCAAATCGGCACTGCGTCGCTTTAACTGACAATTGCACGGTCGTGCGACGTGACTCCCAAACAAAATTGACGTCCTTTTTTTCCCACAAATAGAGCTTTCTTTTGGTGGTATTTGATCGCCCCTGCGGTTTTTATTTTTTGCGATATAAACAAAAATATAGCGACAATTTTGAAAAAAACTCAATATTTTTTACTTTTTGTTATAATAAATATCCCCAAAAAATATATAAAAAAATTATTTTTTTCCTCATTTAGGCCGATACGTATTCTTTCTACATATTTTTGGTAAAAAAAAATAGCAATTAGCGATTATTGATTGGTTTGCGCAAAAGTTATAGCGTTTACAAAATTGGGCTAGTTTTATAGCATTTTTATTAATATTTTTATATGGCAGCGATCAGAGATTTTTATTGTGACTGCGACATTATGGCGGACACATCGGACATTTTTGACACATTTTTGGGACCATTGTCATTTATACAGAAATCAGTGGTATTTAAATGCACTGATTCCTGTGTAAATGACACTGTCAGTGAAGGAGTTAACCACTAGGGGGCGGGGAGGGGTTAAGTGTGTGTGTGTTTTTTTTTTTACTGTAGGGGGCGTGGCTTTGGGTCTGACATCACTGATCGGCTTTCCCGATGACAGGGAACAGCCGATCAGTGTCAGTTGCGCTAGGAAGCACAGGGAGAGGTTTGTTTACACAGCCCTCTTCCCGTTCTTCAGCTCTGTGACCCGACAGCGGGACACCAGCGGCGATCGGGTCTGCTGGTCCTGCGGCCGTGGTCACGGAGCTCAGGACCGGGTCGCGAGCGCACCGCCAGCGGTGTGCGTGCGACCCACGGCTGGGCTCTTAAAGGGCCACATACAGGTACGTGATTGTGCCCAGCCGTGCCATTCTGTCGACGTATATCGGCGGTCCTTAAGTGGTTAAATGACAGAGGCAGAATATCAACCAAAAATCCAGAAATAACACAAGATACCAATGTTATAAATTGAGTTGCAGTTCAGGGAGCAAAATAAGTATTTGATCCCCTACCAACCAACAATACTTCTGGCTCCCACAGACTGGCTACAGTATGTGCTCGTGTGGTACACAGATTAGTCCTGTCAATTTAAGAAGGTGCTCCTAAAAACAACTTGTTATGTGTATAAAAGACACCTGTCCACAGAATCTTTCTTCCATTCAAACCCACCATCATGGGCAAGACCAAAGAGCTGTAAACGGACATCATGGACAAGATTGTAGACCTGCACAAGGCTGGAATGGGCTACATACCATCATCAAGAAGCTTGGAGAGAAGGAGACAACTGTTGGAGCGATTATTCGCAAGTGTTGGAAATACAAAATAACCATCAATCGTCCTCGGTCTGGAGCTTCATGAAATATTTTGCCTCATGGACTCAGGATGATTATGAGAAAAGTGAGGGATCAGCCCAGAACTACATGGGAGGAGCTTGTGAATGATCTCAAGGCAGTTGGGATCACAGTCAGCAAACAAACCATTGGTAACACATAACACCATCATGGATTAAAATTCTGCAGCGCCCGCAAGGTCCCCCGCCTCAGGAAGGCACATGTACAGGTCCATCTTAAGTCTCCCAATGAACATCTAAATGATTCAGAGAAGAATTGGGAGAAAGGGCTGTGGTCAGATGAGACTAAAATTGAGCTCTTTGCCATTAACTCGACTCACTGTGTTTGGAGGAAGAAAAATGCTGACTATGACTCTAAGAACACCATCCCTACAGTCAAGCTCGGAGGCGGAAACATTATGCTTTGGGGCTGTTTCTCTGCTAAAGGTACAGGCTGACTTTGCAGCATAGAGAGGCCAATGGACGGGGCCATGTATTGTAAAATCTTGGATGAAAACCTTCTTGCAAATGTTCCTTGATACGAACCTGCCTTCCCACTGCTCTTCCCCTTTCTTTTTTCCCTTTTTTTTTTCTTCTCCCGTTCTCTCTTCTATGGTACCCATTTTTCCTCTGGAAAATTTGATACTGCATTATATACTTATTCAACATTTGCATTGTACTTTCTATTGTTCTGTTACCACATAGCTGTTTTCATATCTGTACCATTACTGGAGCGTGCCTTTCCCGCTCTGGATTGCATTATGTCATCTTTTTGTAAACTAGTCACCATGCTCTCATATATTTCAATAAAAATATTGAAACAAAAACCATCTTCCCTCAGCCAGAACATTGAAGATGGGTCATGGATGGGTCTTCCAGCATGACAGTGACCCAAAACATACCGCCAAGGCAACAAAGGAGTGGCTCAATAAGAAGCACATTAAGGTCATGGTGTGGCCTAGCCAGTCTCCAGACCTTAATCCTATAGAAAATTTATGGAGGGAGTTGAAACTTCAAGTTGCCAAGTTACTCAGTGACAGGACTCAAGAGGGCTAGAAATTAGAATGGGAGGCACACATGTAATTGACTCCCACGGTGACACTGACAGCAGTGTGCAGCAGCACAGATGATGATGACACCGACACGACACATCAAGAAAAATGCTGACTATTACCCTAAGAACACCATCCATACAGTCAAGCACGGATGTGGAAACATTATGCTTTGGGGCTGTTTCTCTGCTAAAGGTACGGGCCGACTTTGCCACATTGAGGGGCCAATGGATGGGGCCATGTATTGTAAAATCTTGGAAGAGAACCTTCTTCCCTCAGACAGAACACTGAAGATGTGTCGTGGGTGGGTCTTCCAGCATGACAATGACCCAAAACATACTGCCAAGGCAACAAAGGAGGGGCTCAATAAGAAGCACATTAAGGCCATGGTGCAGCCTAGCCAACTTCCAGACCTTAATCCTATAGAAAATTTATGTAGGGAGCTGAAACTTCGAGTGACAGCTAAGAAACCTTAAGGATTTAGAGAAAATCTGTAAAGAAGAGTGGACCAAAATCCCTCCTGGGATGTGTGCAAACCTTGTAATCAACTACAAGAAACGTCTTGCCTTACCTTTTGCTTAGGGAGCAAATACTTATTTTACTCACTGAACTGCCACTCAATTTATAACATTTGTGTCATGTGTTTTTTTGGATTTTTGGTTGATATTCTGTCTCTATAATTTAAAATACACCTATGATAAAAATTATAGACCCTTCATTTCTTTGTAAGTGGGCAAACTTACAAGATCTGCAGGGGATCAAATAATTATTTACCCCACTGTATATAATTAAACTGCATTGGAGTGAGATAATATAACTATACCTATTAAGACATATTTGGAAGACTATTAAAAATATAATAGTTTAGAATATATACCATATTTATCTCTTGAATACAAGCTGAAATTTCAAATCGCATTCAGTTTCAGAGTGAAGCTGCCTCTAGACTTTATCTCATCTGAGCACTGCAGGGGTAAGCAAAGCTAGAAGAGGTGGAAACAGTGGTTGGGTTCATTAAGGCTCCATGCACACTAGCATTTTTCATATGCTCAACAAAAGCTAGAGAAATATGCTGGCTGAAAAATGCTGATAATAGCATTTTTGTGAAAGCTTCTAGTAGCATTTTAGTAGCTAGAAGCTTTTAGGAGAAGCTTTGGTCCTTTCTGTGGGGGTCCCCCAAGGCTCTGTTTTTGGACCCCTTCTCTTCTCTATCTACACCTCCTCCCTTGGTCACTTGATAACCGCCCACGGCTTCCAATACCACTTATACACCGATGACACCCAAATCTATCTGTCTACTCCTCACCTCACTCCTTCAGTCTCCTCTCGCATTACTAACTTACTAACTGACATCTCAGCATGGATGTCGCACCACTTCCTTAAATTAAATCTCTCTAAAACTGAGCTATTAATATTCCCCCCCGCCCGTGCCTCCCTCCATGACTTTTCCATCAAAATCAACAATGCAACCATCAGTCCCTCCCCTCACGCCAGGGTACCCGGTGTAATCCTAGACTGAGACTTGTCATTTCAGCCTCAAGTCCAATCGTTGTCAAAAGTTTGTAGAATTCACCTCCGAAACATCTCTAAAATTCGCCCCCTTTTTGACAAATTAAACCACCAAGCTCCTCATTCACTCCCTTGTTACCTCTCGCCTTGACTATTGTAACTCCCTTCTCATTGGCCTGCCTCTCCATAGGCTCCTCCCCTCTTCAGTCTATCATGAAGGCTGCTACCAGACTTATCCACCTTACCAACCGTTTAATGTCTGCCAACCCTCTCCTCCAATCCCTACACTGGCTCCCAATCACCCAGCGAATTAAAATACTAACCACAACTTACAAAGCCATCCACAACTCTGCCCCGAGCTACATCACCAATCTTGTCTCAAAATATATCCCAAACCGTCCTCTCAGCTCTTCTCAAGACCTCCTCCTGTCAAGCTCTCTTGTTTCCTCCTCCCATGCTCGTCTCCAGGATTTCTCCAGAGCCTCTCACATCCTCTGGAACTCGCTGCCTCAACCAGTCCGGCTAGCCCCTACTCTAGCCACCTTCAGGCGATCCCTGAAAACTCATCTCTTCAGGTAGGCCTATCACGTCTCCAACTAATCTTTTACCACTTCCATCAGCTCATTGCCCACAGTTACAACCTTTTGTACCACCTGCCCCACCCTATTAGATTGTAAGCTCTTCTGAGCAGGGCCCTCTTAACACTCTTGTATTTTATTGTATTATAATGCCGCGTACACACGGTCGGAATTCTTGTCGGAAAAAGCTCTGATGGTTTTCCCATCGGAATTCCGACGGAATTTCGCTCAAACTGTCTTGCCTACACACGGTCACGCCAAATTCCCAAGGTCTGTAACACAGCGGCATAAAACACGCTCGACAGCACTATAAAAGGGAAGTTTAATGCTTCCGAGCATGCGTCGAATTGTTTCCGAGCATGCGTTGGAATTTTGCGTGTCGGAATTGCATACACGCGATCGGAAAATCCGATAGAAAGGTTTTCCGTCAGAAAAATTGAGAACAGGTTCTCAATTCAACTTACTTACCAAGCTGTCTTCTTACTTATGACAGTCTGTTGAGGCTGATTGTTGTCCATCATCTCATGTTTTTAGTTATCTTAGATTTAGATTTTAACTAGACCCAACATTAGATATATTTTTCCATGCTAGGTGCATGCACGTTAGGTAATATGTTACATGTATTTATTACAGTGGCGGCTGGTGCTAAATATTTCGGGGGAGGGGGGCAGAAAACTGACGCCATGTGTAACCCCCCCTCCCAGAAATATTTAGCACCAGCTCCTAATGCCCCGTACACACGGTCGGGCATTCCGACCACAAAATCCGTCGGGTTTTTTCCGATGGATTTTGGCCGAAACTTGTGTTGCATACACACGGTCGCACAAAGTTGTCGGAAAATCCGATCGTTCCGTAGGAGGTGATGTACAATACATACAACGGGACTACGTAGAGGCCAGTAGCCAATAGCTTTCGTCCCCAAATTTATTCTGAGTATGCGTGGCACTTTGTGCGCCGGAATTCTATACACACGATCGGAAAAAGTCCAATCGGATTTTGTTGTCGGAAAATTTTAGGTCCTGCTCTCAAAAAGCCCGCTAGAACCCACACACGATCAGATTTTCTGCCAAATAATCCGATCAGACTTTTCCCGTCGGAATTTCCGACCGTGTGTACGGGGCATTAGACTCCCTGGTCAATCGGGTCTCGGGAGCTGCTTCCTGATTGGCTGGGAGGAGATTGGTCAGGGCTCCTTAGAACACCCCAGACAATTCCACCCTTTCTTCCCCACCTTCCTTCTAGAAGCCTCTAGAAGCAGAAAGGAGGTAACCAAAAGGTGAAGCTAGCTTTTTCACCGGCCTACACTAAGCCACTCCCAGTCCACAGATCAAAACAAACAGGCCTTGCTTTCAGCTAGGCCTGCCTAAATTGGTCTGCACTGACAAAAATCGCAACTCTAGCACCTACCTAAGTAGAGGGTGCTACACCTACATGACATATCTTTAAAGTGCAGAATATGAGGGACAAATGGCGCTCCCTGTAAGTAATAAATATGGTGAACCTAAAAAAGGTATAAGTGAAAAAGTGCGTACCTATAGAGAGTATCTACCTTATTAATCCTGCTAGGTGAAAAGTAGATGTTGTGATATAGGTGGAGTGTACCACCCTATAAATAACAATATTAGTGAACTACTCCAATCTGTGAATACCAGTGCTAGTGAGCGTGAGCAACTTAATTAATAGAAAATAAATAGATAAAAAATAGAAATATAAATGATATGTAGTGTGTATTATAAATGTGGCTAATTAGGTAAGTGGCTAAACCACACGGTGGAACCAGGCTGATCCTGTGAGACACCCTGGGTTTTATTTTTATTTTTTATTTTAATTCCAATTTTAAATTTACCAATAAACTAGCCACCTGATACCACACATGGGTATATCCTTCTGCTTTTTTCTGCGAGGCACCATCTGATTACCACCTGGGGTATTCCCCCTCCCCTGCATCTGAGGGTTTTGGCTGCATTCACTGGAGAAAGTTACTGGACCAGGACCCGATCCAGACCACCACCAGGAGGACCATCCGACATCCATATTCTTATGCTGTTTACCCCTGCAGGGGTACCTACGTCCGGTGAGTGAGGGAACTTTGGGGGGGGCGGCACAACAGTCACCTACTACTGCCTGAAGCACTACAAGTCACCGGTGGAATTATCTTCACAACTGTTACCCATATATCTCCACCCACTCATCAACACATTGCCTACTGATCTTGCTGTGGGTCCCTGCATAGGATTGGACTCCCTCCCTTTAATACTATGATTTTTGTATTTTTCACAACCGTATTTTTGGACTGTTCAACTTTCACACACTGAGTGTATGGTTTATACAGGGTTTTTTTATTATTATATATTTTTTGATTTTCATTATTATTATTATTCACTTTTTTAATCTTTGATCTTTTGTATTGGGACTGTCACCTGCTTATTTATAGCACACTGCTCACTTGGCTCTTACATTACCAGAGTTACTCACCATTGGTAGTGTTGGTACAATTCTAAATCTACATGTATTAATGGTATATTATGGATACACTATTAGTTGGGTAGAGGATACATGCTAGCTGGTTAGCTGCTACCTCCCTTCCCCTGTGGTTTAGCCACTTACCTAATTAGCCACATTTATAATACACACTACATATCATTTATATTTGTGTTTCTATTTTTTATCTATTTATTTATCTATTTATTTTCTATTAATTAAGTTGCTCACGTTCACTAGCACTGGTATTCACAGATTGGAGTAGTTCACTAATATTGTTATTTATAGGGTGGTACACTCCACCTATATCACAACATCTACTTTTCACCTAGCAGGATTAATAAGGTAGATACTCTCTATAGGTACGCACTTTTTCACTTATACCTTTTTTAGGTTCACCATATTTATTACTTACAGGGAGCGCCATTTGTCCCTCATATTTTGCACTTTACATTTAAATTGCCCTCTAGGGGGTTAATTTTTTCCGGACAGGCTGCACACCTTATTTCCGGTCCTAAGCGCGGAGATCTCCCATAACAGATTATGACATATCTTTAAATGCTTTTAAATTCCAAAAGGCTTGTATGCAAAACCTGTTGGAAGCAAACAAAAGCCTGTCAACACAGGCCAAAATGAAAGTCCACCTCCAAACTCTTGTTAGTGGCAGAGGGAAATGGGCTGCTACACTGTAAGCCATTTGAGTTGAAATAAGCAAATCATTTTTTTGGAAAAATTATTTTTATTGTTTTTTTGACAACACATACAACATAAAAAACAGTAGCCGAGTCAGTATAGGCCAACGTGTACAGGTACATTTACAGAGACATGACCTGTCTAACTGACAGTAGAAATAAGCAAATAATTAACCCCTGAACACCACCTCCCAACAGCCCTTTAAGTGGGCTTTAATGCCCAGGAGGTGGACGGCTTTTGCATCATGCGACCGCTGTGCTTGGCTCTCGCAGTGGTCACGTGATTGGGACCCTGTCCTTCTTGCTTCCAATCAGAAACTTTGATTAAGAGCTGTCACTGGCTCGGTAAGTGTGCTGGCAGCCCACAGCGTGCATGCTCTCAGAACACTTACCACATGCTATCGCGGACACATATGTGTGGCAGCTGATCATTAAAGTCCACATTTCTAACTACTGCATATACTGTATGTGGTTTGCAATCGGCAAGAGGTTGAACCATGAAATGCTACTGTTCCCATTGGTTATTTTCTATATTTATGTTGTTTTGATAGAAAAGCACTGCAGCTAATGCAATGCAATTATCGTTAAGGAATATGATATGTTCAGCAGTGTATGCCAAACCAGTATACAATTTCATGTCCAATATCAAGTATGCATACTTAATTAAAGCGATTGTTGACTTGGATCTTTCAACAATGCCTGCTGAAATGTTCACAAAATCTGGAGAATTTCAGCAAATATAGCCCTAACAGCTATGTGAGCTGCAGAAGGCATTCTTTATAAAAAAAATACCAGGGGTGCCATGCATTGTCTTCCCTTCCTGGGTCACGGTAAGGCAGGGACAGGGTTAATAAATACACAACATGTCTGGAATTCTGAAATTCACAATGTGCCGAGCTGCCAAGTGAAGCTATCTTTGTCTCGTGTTTCTATCAAAAGAGGGATTTGTGGTGTTTGAGCATGATTCACACCTTTGTCAAAGAAAACCACCAACACTTTTACCAGCAGTTACCCCTATTAGCCAACACAGAGCAGGAAAGTGCTGAGCTTTATTATGCTGGCAATATCAGCATGTGATTTTCCTGGGAACCAACGGTCATTCAGGGACACAAACCAATGACACTTCCAGCAAAAAAACAAAACAAAAAAAAAAATATATATATATATAAAAAAAACTAAAAATCACAAACGCTTAAAAGCTTATTGATTAATACAAAAATGTCTGGTACTGGAGACAGTGGAGAGAATATCAACTAAGCTATTATTATTATACTACCCTGAGAAATAGTAATAGACATATGATCAGATATATTCACACTTCAAAAGAGGCATATGGAAATATATAGTTATTAATATTTGGTGTGACTACCAACATTTTGTCTAGTTTGTGACACAGTTTGCTTCTTCCTATCTGACCCTAATTGTTCTTTTGTGCACTTCCTACCTGCCAATATTGATCTACACCTTTCTTTGTTTTCTTGAATTTTACTGATTAGGCAAGGTTTACAACATTTGGACAAAATCTATGCAAAGAGTAACTGTAATGTAAATCATTGACAAATTCTTCTCATACTTCTCTGATTTTTGTCACAAGTAACAAGTTACCTGACACTACATATAATTCTTGCTCTAAAGTTGTCACCTTCACCTCCATTACATTTAATGCCCCATACACACGGTCGGAAATTCCGACAGAAAATGTCCGATCGGACCATGTTATCGGAAAATCTGACCGTGTGTGGGCTCCATTGGACTTTTTCCGTCGGATCCTGCTCTCAAATTTTCTGACAACAAAATCCGATCGGACTTCTTCTGATCGTGTGTAGAGAATTCCGACGGACAAAGTGCCACGCATGCTCAGATCAAATTAGGAGACCAAACCTATTGGCTACTAGCCTCTATGTAGTTCCGTCGTACGCAACGAATGTCACTACGTTCAGAATGATCGGATTTTCCGACAACTTTGTCCGACCGTGTGTATGCAACACCAGTGTCGGACAAAATCCGACAGATTTTGTGGTCGGAATTTCCGACCGCATGTACGGGGGATTAGGCTCGTTTACACCAGCCCATATCCGTTCTGTATGGTGTGAACAATTGTTTTCTATGTAACCTTGCAGAGACCTGCATTGAACAAGCACAGAAAAATCCAAATTTGCACACACGTTGTGAACAAGTCTTTAAATTCTTGCTACCCCTGTAACACAAAGAAGGGGGCTTTAACGTCCACAAGCCGCACATATAGATAGCAGAAATTTCTGTACTGCGATCGTACTTATTGGTCGCTGCCAGAGACAGAGCTGTCAAACACAGCTTCCAGTCTCTATTAATGACAGCCAATGACAGTGGTCACATGATCAGACTGACCATCTGACCCACAGGTGTAGTAGCCCAGGTAAAGGAACACCAGGGCTGGGCAGGTTAAACATATAATCTTGAGTTCTTCATTTCAAAACCAATGCCAGTGCCAGTGCCTGGCCTGACCCTTCTTTATTGAACCTACTTTAAACTATACACTTATGCCGCGTACACACAACCGGACTTTTCAACAGCAAAGGTCCGACGGAACGAATCCGTCGGACAATTCGATCGTGTGTGGGCTCCATCAGACTTTTGCTGTCGAAAAATCCGACAGACTTTAGAAATAGAACATGCTTTAAATTTTTCCGCCGGAACTCCACCGGACCCAGTTCCTAATGTAAAATCCGCTCGTCTGTGTGCTAGTCCGACGGACAAACAACGACGCTAGGGCAGCTATTGGATACTGGCCACAAACTTCCTTATTCTAGTCCAGTCGTACGTCATCACATTCGAATCCGTCGCACTTTAGTGTGATTGTGTGTGGCCAAGTCCGTTCATTCGGAAAGTTTGTCGGAACTCCGTCGAAAGTCCGTCGGAAAGACCTTCGGATTTAGTCCGTCGAAAAGTCCGCCCATGTGTACGCGGCATATTACCAACCAAGGGGTCGCTTGAGCCTGACACCTGTAGGATATTTATTGCATTTCTGGTAATTTCCCTCGGGGTTCATACATGTGATGTTTTCTAATACCCATGAAAAATATAACAACAAAAAGGGTGAGCTTCAGCGGTGACATCATCACGTCCGCCGGGGGGGGGGGGGGGCTCAACGCTTTGTACATGTCTTTGTTACTTCTCTTCTTCTTTTCAATACTGCACAATGAGCGATCCCCTTCCTTTTTGTATGTGATGACCTGGATTCATTGTTCTCACGATTACATTGCCTCTCTTCTGGTGTGTAGTGGTGGCTTGAGAAGCATTCAGTGGAGACATGTGTTGCTGAGTGGTGCACTGGCTGACCCTAGACTGGAACTGAGCTGTATCCTATCCATCCAACTATTTGAGGGATTTCTTCATTAAGCACAGCCAGACCTTTTTTTATGGAGGTCTTAAGCCTCGTACACACGATCGGATTGTTGGCCAACAAAACCGTGGAATTTTGTCCGAAGGGCGTTGGCCCAAACTTGTCTTGCATACACACGGCACACAATTGTTGGCCAACAATCACGAACATAGTGACGTACTACATGGTTTTTCAGCTCTTTAGCTCCACCCTTTGGGCTCCTTCTGCTAATTTTGTGTTAGTAGAAATTTGGTGAGTGTTGATTCGCGCTTTTCTTTTCTTGCTTTTCATTAAGCGCTTTTCAGCTCGCGCTTTTCATTTTGTGCTTTTCAGTTCGTTCCTGAACGGACGTTCGTCAACCTGACATGTTGCGGAATCGGAGGAGATAACGTGTTATTTATTATTGGCCTTGGAGTTATTGCTTTGACATTATTTTTTTGGTTGAATAATGAGTTTATTTGGTATATTTTCGATATTTTTGGATGTATAGAATGCACTTTTTGGTTACGTTCTATTGGCATATAGCATGTCTAATTTTATTTGTTTTTTCTTTTTTTAAAGCGTAAATAAAATAAGTAAATTAAATTGTGGAGAATAATACTTGGCTCTGTGTTTTAACTTCAAATGACAGTTTGGGAGTCGGCAGTTACATTTCAAAAAATACAATGTAAAATTAACAAGGAACACCAACATAGTTGTATCTTTGATCGTAAAAACTACGGGATAATGGTGTTGTGGTAACTTGCCCAAATAAAAAATAAAAAAAAGCATAATAATATTATTCTTGATATCACTAGAAAAAAAAAGCCTTTGAAAATTTGTTTACAATAACTCCATCAGTATCACCAGCAAAGCAGCTTCATTATTATCCCATTAAAGAAGAAGAGAATTGTGCGCTACATTTTGAGATTTCATAATTTGCCACGTCACAAATGTTAATTCTTCATTACGAACGCAAGTTTACAAGACCGACCGCTTCTGGGTCGTCCTTGCTTCCGAGCATGCATGTTTGTACTTTGGACTTTTGTCCGACGAACTTGTGTACACACGCTCGTAAAATCCGACAACACACATTTTTCCGCGCAAAATTTTGAAACCTGCTATCCAACATTTGTCCGTGGAAAATCCGACAACAATTGTCCGATGGAGCGTACACATGGTCAGATTTACCGCCAACAACCTGTCATCACACATTTACCGCTGGAAAGTCCGATCGTGTGTACGGGGCTTTAGAATCTGGTATGAGGCTTTGATATCCCTTGGTGAAGCACATTGGTGATCACTGGAAGCACAAGAATTTTTGGATGTTCTTTTGATGCACATGATTCTTTCACTGGCATTGATTTTTCACTTTTTATGAACCTTATGAATTTTAAGACTATTTATTTGTTTATTCATTCATTCATTTATCAAATTTGCTGATTTATTTATTTTGTATTTATGTATATCAAGTTATTTATTTGTTTATGAATTATAGTATGAATTGTTTATGCACTTTATTAGATAGCGCAACACATTTTTTTGAGAACCCATGGAATATAGTAACCTACTTTGATTCTGATGTGGCTAAAGAAGCTGTTTGAATACTTGTGCATATGTGCCACGAGTAATAAAAATATATTCTTTAAAAAATAATGTAGAGTTCTTTGTTGGAAAATTGGTTCTTATTTGGGCAATATTACACACAGCTTCACAAGTAGTAGAGTATTGTACCGTATTCATCATCATTTAATGCAGAAAGTTTGGAAGCTAGCCAATAAATATAATATCACTTTAACTGAAAACTTTCTAAGCAGCTTTATAACAAATGCTAAAAACAAAAGTTCCTTAACCACTTCCCGACCGCCCCCTGTATATATACGTCAACAGAATGGCACGTACAGGCAGAATCACGTACCTGTACGTGACATTCTTCCGGCGGTTGGGGGGTCCGATCGGACCCCCCTCCGCCGGCGGGGACGGTCGGGATGGCTTCAGAAGCGATGCGGGACGAGGTAACGGCCAGTCGTTTCTGGCCACCCCCTCCCGATCGCTCTGGCCAATGAGATTCTTCTGCTTCCTTCCCCTTCCTGTGTAATTGTAAACACAGGCAAGGGGAAGTGATGTCACGCTCCTCGTGTCGGTCTTTCTGACCGGGACGCCGAGCGGAGAAGACATCAGGTTAGTGCACCAACACTACACTGACACCAGTCACACATAGGCACACAATCCACCCCCCTGTCACCCCCTGATCACCCCCCAGATCACCCCCTGCCCCCCCAGTCACAGTGTCACTGATTGCAGTGATCATTTATTTTACTGATCACTGCATTTAGTGTCAGTGTGACTGCAATAACTGTCAGGGCAGTTAGTTTTAGGCCCCTTTAGGTCCAAGGTAGCCCCCTACCCCCCCCCCCCAATAAAGGTTTAACCCCTTGATTGCCCCCTAGGTAACCCTTTCACCCCCTTTTGCCAGTGTCACTAAGCGATCGTTTTTTTGATCGCTCTATTAGTGTCACTGGTGCCGCTAGGTAGCCAGTTTTTTTTTTTTTTTAGGTAACCGCCAGGTTTATATAGGATTATAAATAGGTTTATAGGTCAGGTACCCCCATATTACAACCTAAATAAAGGTTTTAACCCTTGATTGCCCCTAGAGTTAACTCTTTCACCAGTGATCACAGTATAAGTGTCACTGGTTAGCCAGTTAGTTATTTAGTTATTTAGGTCCCCCGTCAGGTTTTTATATAGTGTCAGGTACCCCCCATATATTACCTAATAAAGGTTTTAACCCCCTGATTGCCCCTAGTTAACCCTTTCACCAGTGATCACCGTATAACTGTTACGGGTGACGCTGGTTAGTTAGCTTGTTTTTTTATACTGTCAGGGCACCCGCCATTTATTACCCAACTATCGGTTTAACCCCCTGATCGCCCGGCGGGTGATATCAATTAGGTGTTAGGGTCAAATAAGGTCTGCGTCGCCCCAGGTTAGTGCCAGTACCGCAAACACCCACGCGCAAAGCATACACCTCCCTTAGTGGTATAGTATCTGAACAGATCAATATCTGATCTGATCAGATCTATACTAGCGTCCCAGCAGTTTAGGGTTCCAAAAAACGCATTGTTAGCGGGATCAGCCCAGATACCTGCTAGCACCTGCGTTTTCCCCCTCCGCCCAGCCCAGCCCAGCCCACCCAAGTGCAGTATCGATCGATCACTGTCACTTCCAAAACACTAAGCACACATAACTGCAGCGTTCGCAGAGTCAGGCCTGATCCCTGCGATCGCTAACAGTTTTTTTGGTAGCGTTTTGATTCAGTTGCCAGCAGCCTAGGAGCTTTTTTTCCTGTGAATCTCACTAGTGTACTACTAAATTTAGAGCCCAAAATGGCAAATCGCAAGTACACTAGTGAACAGGCCTACTTGTTTCTGAGTATGTCAGATAGTGAAGAGGAGGTCACTCATCTGTCAGAATCAGGCTCAGAATACGATCCAGTAGACGACAGCGGCTCCATGACAGATAGCTCTGGCGACGAAGGTGAGGTCCCTGCTAAGGTCAGGCGTACCCGATCCCGATCTTCTGATGTTGTTGAGGTGCAGGAACCGCAGGTCTCTCGTATAGAGCAGAGAAGTACTAGCGCCGCTATTCCTTCTGGTGAACTGGCAAGCACCAGCGGCCTAGTACACCCTGGACGTAGTCAAACCAGCACTGCAGTAACACTTGGTGACGTGGCGAGTCCCATAAGTGCAGTTGAAGCTGGCGAGGTGGCAAGCACAAGTAGTGTCCCGCTGCCACCAAGAAGAAGACAAAGGCAGGTCCATCGATCCCATAGTGTCCTTCCTGCAGAATTCGCCAATCCTGATTGGGTGCCCACCACTTCTGCAGGACCCGTACTTCCCCCATTCACTGGCCAACCCGGTATTCAGGTGGAAACAGCTGATTTTAAGCCATCCGATTTTTATTCGCTGTTTTTCACGGAAGATCTCTATAGATCTATTGTGGACCAAAGTAATATATACGCTGGTCAATACATCGCCGCTAATCCCCAAGTGCCTTCCCTTGCCAGAGATTGGAAACCAATTACGGTTTCCGAATTTAAGACCTTTCTGGGCCTTTCCCTCAACATGGGCATACACAAATTCCCGACGCTGAGGTCTTATTGGTCCACCTCACCGCACCACCAAATGCCCGTGTTCTCTTGCTCCATGTCCAGGGCATGATACGAGATGATTTTGCGGTTCATGCACTTCAGTGACAATGAACTTTGTCGTCCTCGTGGAGACCCTGAATTTGATCGGCTCTACAAAATTCGGCCCCTCATAAACCACTTCAACCAATGTTTTGCAGCCTTGTTTACGCCCAATCAAGTTGTCTGCGTTGACGAGTCCCTGATTAAGTTTTCTGGCCGCTTGTCTTTCAAACAGTTCCTTCCCAGCAAGCGTGCCAGATACGGGGTCAAGCTCTACAAGCTCTGTGACAGGGCAACAGGCTATACGTGGAGCTTTTCGGTTTATGAGGGAAAAGATAGTTACGTAGAGCCGGAGAACTGTCCAGATTACATAGGGAGCGCTGGCAAGATAGTGTGGAACTTGGCGTCACCCTTATTCGGAAAGGGGTACCACTTGTACGTGGACAATTATTACACGAGCGTGCCACTGTTTAGTCACTTGTTTGATCAGCAGATTGGAGCATGTGGCACCGTGCGACCTAATCGCCGGGGCTTTCCCCAGCGGCTTGTAGATTCCCGTCTTAGGCTGGGGGAGAGAGCCTGCTTGAAGTGTAATAACTTGCTCGCTGTGAAGTGGAGGGATAATAAGAATGTTTTCCTTCTTACCTCCCTTCATGCAGACACGACAGTCCAAATTCGTACGGCGGCTGGTGTTGTGACGAAACCCCTCTGTGTCCACGAATACAACCTTAATATGGGGGGGGTGGACCTCAACGACCAGTTGTTGGCGCCGTACCTAGTTGCCCGTAAGGCTAGACGCTGGTACAAAAAAGTGTCTATTTATTTATTCCAATTGGCTTTGCTGAATGCTCATGTGCTATACGGAGCTTCAGGCGGGACGTTACCTTCCTTGAATTCCAGGGAGCGGTTGTCATGGAACTCCTGTATCCAGGCGATTCCACACCTCACCATCCCCTACCAAATGCAGTAAGCCGGCTGCATGAGAGGCATTACCCTTATGTCCTCCCGAGTACCCCTACCCAACGAGCCCCCCAAAAAAGATGTCGTGTCTGCAGCAAGCACGGATGTAGGCGTGACAGCCATTATTATTGTCCACGCTGTCCTGACAATCCTGGTCTCTGCGTTGGTGAATGTTTTGAACGCTACCACGAACTAGTGAGGTTTTAGCGTAGGGTACAGCATTTCACAGGCTAGGATACACTTTCACAGGGTCTCAAGAATGCCATCGCATTTTGAGACCCGACCGTTGCAGTTAAAATTATAGTTGCAGGGTCTCAAGAATGCCATCGCATTTTGAGACCCGACCGTTACAGTTAAAATTATAGTTATAGTTAAAAAAAAAAAAAGTTTAAAAAAAATAAAAAAAAGTACAAAAAAAAAAAAACCCCAAAAAAAATATAAAATAAAAAACCAAAAATAGTTGTCGTTTTATTGTTACTCTCTCTCTCTCTCTCTCTCTCTATTGTTGCTCTTTTTTACTCTATTCTGCAATGTTTTATTATGTTTTATCATGCTTGCTTTTCAGGTATGTTTTATTGTTAACCATTTTTTTGTTTTCAGGTGCGCCATTCAGTTGCAGCGCGGATTTATTTATCTTGACAGCAACAGCGTTTGCTCCCACGATACATAAAGGCCCGACTCCAACACTGTAGGAGGTGATTTCACCACCACAGTTAAAAAAAAGAGCATATATGCCGAAGCATGGGGGCAGCAGAGGGCGGAGGAGCGATTTTGCTCCTAATGCCACGTACATACGGTCGAAAAAAGTCCGACCATGTGTACGTGGCATAACTTTTTTGCGGGAGGATGCCCCCATGCTTCGGCATATATATATTTTAGGCACCGGTTGCGTTAACAAAATGTTTTATTTTTTACTATGTTTTTTTTTTGGTATTTGCTTTGCAGGTATGGTATGGTAAGGTCTTACTGTTATACTCTAATGTTACTTTGTTTTAATGTTAACCATTATTTGCTTAGCAGGTACGCCATTCAGTTGCAGCGTGGATTTATTTATCTTGACAGCAACAGCGTTTGCTCCCACGATACATAAAGCCGCGACTCCAACGCTGTAGGAGGTGATTTCACCACCACAGTTAAAAAAAAAGAGCATATATGCCGAAGCATGGGGGCAGCAGAGGGCGGAGGAGCGATTTTGCTCCTAATGCCACGTACATACGGTCGAAAAAAGTGCGACCATGTGTACGTGGCATAACTTTTTTGCGGGAGGATGCCCCCATGCTTCGGCATATATATATTTTAGGCACCGGTTGCGTTAACAAAATGTTTTATTTTTTACTATGTTTTTTTTTTGGTATTTGCTTTGCAGGTATGGTATGGTAAGGTCTTACTGTTATACTGTAATGTTACTTAGTTTTAATGTTAACCGTTATTTGCTTAGCAGGTACGCCATTCAGTTGCAGCGTGGATTTATTTATCTTGACAGCAACAGCGTTTGCTCCCACGATACATAAAGCCGCGACTCCAACGCTGTAGGAGGTGATTTCACCACCACAGTTAAAAAAAAGAGCATATATGCCGAAGCATGGGGGCAGCAGAGGGCGGAGGAGCGATTTTGCTCCTAATGCCACGTACATACGGTCGAAAAAAAGTGCGACCATGTGTACGTGGCATAACTTTTTTTGCGGGAGGATGCCCCCATGCTTCGGCATATATAAATGGTGCATGTATGCCCATCATTAGAAGTAGGTGGATGAAGGGAGGTATTCTAATGGTGGGCATACCCACCGCGCCATTGGGAAATTGGGAAAGCATTTTATCACACCGATCTTGGTGTGGTCAGATGCTTTGAGGGCAGAGGAAAGATCTAGGGTATAATAGACCCCAATTTTTTCAAAAAAAGAGTACCTGTCACTGCCTATTGCTATCATAGGGGATATTTACATTCCCTGCGATAACAATAAAAATGACAACTAAGAAAAAAAAATGGAAGGAACAGTTTAAAAATAAAATAAAAAAGCTAAATAAAAAGAAAAACTAAAAAAAAAAAGCACCCCTGCCCCCCCTTTTCTTGCGCAAAGGCGAACACAAGCGTCGGTCTGGCGTCATATGTAAACAGCAATTGCACCATGCATGTGAGGTATCACCGCGAAGGTCAGATCGAGGGCAGTAATTTTAGCAGTAGATCTCCTCCGTGAATCTAATGTGGTAACCTGTAAAGGCTTTTAAAGGCTTTTAAAAATGTATGTAGTTTGTCGCCACTGTGTGTTTGTGCGCAATTTTAAAGCATGTCGTGTTTGGTATCCATGTACTCGGCCTAAGATCATATTTTTTATTTCATCAAAAATTTGAGCAATATAGTGTGTTTTAGTGCATTAAAATAAAAAAAAGTGTATTTTTTCCACAAAAAATGCGTTTGAAAAATCGCTGCGCAAATACTGTGTGGAAAAAAAAAATGCAACACCCACCATTTTAATCTGTAGGGCCTTTGCTTTAACAATATATATAGTGTTTGGGGGTTCAATGTAATTTTCTTGCAAAAAAAAAATATGTTTTCATGTAAACAAAAAGTGTCAGAAAGGGCTTTATCTTCAAGTGGTTAGAAGAGTGGGTGACGTGTGACATAGGCTTCTAAATGTTGTGCATAAAATGCCAGGACAGTTCAAACCTCCCCCAAATGACCCCATTTTGGAAAGTAGACACCCCAAGCTATTTGCTGAGAGCAATGTTGAGCCCATTAAATATTTTTTTTTTTGGTCCCAAGAGATTGAATAATGAAAAAAAAAAAATAATATTTTTTTTTACAAAAAGTTGTCACTAAATGATATATTGCTCAAACATGCCATGGGCATATGTGGAGATACACCCCAAAATACATTCTGTTGCTTCTCCTGAGTACGGGGATACCACATGTGTGGGACTTTTTGGGAGCCTAGCCGCGTACGGGACCCCAAAATCCAAGCACCGCCTTCAGGCTTTCTAAGGGTGTAATTTTTTTATTTCACTCCTCACTGCCAATCACAGTTTCGGAGGCCATGGAATGCCCAGATGGCACAAAACCACCCCCAAATGACCCCATTTTGGAAAGTAGACACCCCAAGCTATTTGCTGAGAGGTATGGTGAGTATTTTGCAGATCTCGCTTTTTGTCACAATGTTTTGAAAATTGAAAAAAGAAAAAAAAAAATTTTTTTCTTTACTTTCTTCATTTTCAAAAACACATGAGAGCTGTAAAATACTCACCATGCCTCTCAACAAATAGCTTGGGGTGTCTACTTTCCAAAATGGGGTCATTTGGGGGGGTTTTGTGCTACTTTGGCATTTTATGGCCTTCGAAACTGTGATAGGTAGTGAGGAGTGAAATCAAAAATTTGCACCCTTAGAAATCCTGAAGGCGGTGCTTGGGTTTCGGGGCCCCGTACGCAGCTAGGCTCCCAAAAAGTCCCACACATGTGGTATCCCCATACTCAGGAGAAGCAGCAAAATGTATTTTGGGGTGCAATTCCACATATAACCATGGCATGTGTGAGCAATATATCATTTAGTGACAACTTTTTGAATAAATTTTTTTTATTTATTTTTTTTGTCTTTATTCAATCACTTGGGACTAAAAAAAAAAAATATTCAACGGGCTCAACATGCCTCTCAGCAAATAGCTTGGGGTGTCTACTTTCCAAAATGGGGTCATTTGGGGGGGTTTTGTGCCATCTTGGCATTTTATGGTCTTCAAAACTGTGATAGGTAGTGATAGGTAGTGAGGAGTGAAATCAAAAATTTATGCCCTTAGAAATCCTGAAAGCGTTGCTTGGTTTTCGGGGTCCCGTATGCAGATAGGCTCCCAAAAAGTCCCACACATGTGGTATCCCCGTACTCAGGAGAAGCAGCAGAATGTATTTTGGGGTGTAATTCCACATATGCCCATGACATGTGTGGGCAATATATCATTTAGTGACAACTTTGGGCAAAAAAAAAAAAGTTTGTAATATTCCCGCAACTTGTGGCAAAATATAAAATATTCCATGTATTCAACATGCCTCTCAGCAAATAGCTTGGGGTGTCTACTTTCCAAAATGGGGTCATTTTGGGGGGTTTTGTGCAATTTTGGCATTTTATGGCCTTCGAAACTGTGATAGGTAGTGAGGAGTGAAATCAAAGATTTGCACCCTTAGAAACCCTGAAGGCATTGATTGGGTTTCGTGGCCCCGTGCGCGGCTAGGCTCCCAAAAAGTCCCACACATGTGGTATCCCCGTACTCAGGAGAAGTGGCAAAATGTATTTTGGGGTGCAATTATACATATAACCATGGCATGTGTGAGCAATATATCATTTAGTGACAACTTTTTGAATAAATTTTTTTTTTTTTGTCTTTATTCAATCACTTGGGACTAAAAAAAAAAAATATTCAATGGGCTCAACATGCCTCTCAGCAAATAGCTTGGGGTGTCTACTTTCCAAAATGGGGTCATTTGGGGGGGTTTTGTGCCATCTTGGCATTTTATGGCCTTCAAAACTGTGATAGGTAGTGATAGGTAGTGAGGAGTGAAATCAAAAATTTATGCCCTTAGAAATCCTGAAGGCGGTGCTTGGTTTTCGGGGTCCCGTATGCGGATAGGCTCCCAAAAAGTCCCACACATGTGGTATCCCCGTACTCAGGAGAAGCAGCAGAATGTATTTTGGGGTGTAATTCCACATATGCCCATGACATGTGTGGGCAATATATCATTTAGTGACAACTTTGGGCAAAAAAAAAAAAGTTTGTAATATTCCCGCAACTTGTGGCAAAATATAAAATATTCCATGTACTCAACATGCCTCTCAGCAAATAGCTTGGGGTGTCTACTTTCCAAAACGGGGTCATTTGGGGGGGTTTTGTGCTATTTTGGCATTTTATGGCCTTCAAAACTGTGATAGGTAGTGAGGAGTGAAATCAAAGATTTGCACCCTTAGAAACCCTGAAGGCGTTGATTGGGTTTCGTGGCCCCGTGCCCTGCTAGGCTCCCAAAAAGTCCCACACATGTGGTATCTCCATACTCGGGAGAAGCAGCAAAATGTATTTTGGGGTGCATCTCCACATATAACCATGGCATGTGTGAGCAATATATCATTTAGTGACAACTTTTTGAAAAAAAATAAAATCTTTTTTATTTTTGTCTTTATTCAATCACTTGGGACTAAAAAAAAAAATATTCAATGGGCTCAACATGCCTCTCAGCAAATAGCTTGGGGTGTCTACTTTCCAAAATGGGGTCATTTGGGGGGGTTTTGTACTTCTCTGCCATTTTAGCACCTCAAGAAATGAAATAGGCAGTCATAAATTAAAAGCGGTGTAAATTCCAGAAAATGTACTCTAGTTTGTAGACGCTATAACTTTTGCGCAAACCAATAAATATACGCTTATTGGCATTTTTTTTTACTAAAGACATGTGGCTGAATTCATTTTGGCCCAAATGTTTGACTAAAATTGAGTTTATTAGATTTTTTTTATAACAAAAAGTAGAAAATCTCTTTTTTTTTCAAAATTTTCGCTCTTTTTCTGTTTATATCGCAAAAAATAAAAATCACAGAGGCAATCAAATACCATCAAAAGAAAGCTCTATTTGTGGGAAGAAAAGGACGCAAATTTCGTTTGGTTACAAAATTGCATGACCGCGCAATTACCAGTTAAAGTAGTGCAGTGCGAAATTGAAAAAAGACCTCTGGTCCTTTGGCTGCCAAATGGTCCGGGGCTGAAGTGGTTAACCACTAAAATACTGGGCACTTAAACACCTTGCTGCCCAGACCAATTTTCAGCTTTCAGCGCTGTCGCATTTTGAATGACAATTGCGCGGTCATGCTACACTGTACCCAAATGAAATTTGTATAATTTTTTCCCACAAATAGAGCTTTCTTTTGGTGGTATTTGATCACCTCTACGGTTTTTATTTTTTGCTAAACAAATAAAAAAATACCAAAAATGTAGAAAAAAAATATGTTTTTTTGTTTCAGTTTCAAAACTTTGTAAATAAGTACGTTTTCTCCTTCACTGATGGGCACTGATGGGGCTGCACTGATGGGCACTGATAAGGTGGCACTGATGGGCACGATGAGGTGGCACCAATGAAGTGGCACTGATGATGTGGCATTGATGGGCACTGATATGTGGCACTGATAGGCGGCACTAATGGGCACTGATAGGTGGCACTGATGGGTGACACGGATGGGCACTGATAGGTGGCACAAATTGGCACTGATAGCTGGCACAGATTGGCATGGATAGGCGGCATGGATGGGCATGGATAAGCAGCACAGATAGGCATGGATAGGCGGTACGGATGAGCATGGATGGGCACTGATAGGCGGCAAGGATGGGCACTGATAGGTGGCACGGATGGGCACTAATAGGCGGCATTGTATTTTTTTGTTTTGTACTGATGGATGCCAATCAGTGCCAAACAATAATGCATGCCAATCAGTGATGCCCATTGTGGGCACTGATTGGCATCAATTGTGGGCACTAATTGGCATCCATTGTGGGCACTGACTGGCATCCCTGTTGGTCTAGGGTGGCATACCTGGTGCTGGGCATCCCTGGTGGTCTGGTGGCATCCCTGGTGGTCCAGTGTGGGCATCCTCGGGAGGGCTGTGCTGATAATTGATCAGCACAGACCCCCCCTGTCAGAGGAGCAGCCGATTGGCTCTCCTCTACTCGCGTCTGACAGACGCGAGTGAGGAAAAGCCGATCACCGGATCTTCCTATTTACACTGTGATCAGCCGTGATTGGACAAGGCTGATCACCTGGTAAAGAGTCTCCATCGCAGACTCTTTACCAAGATCGTAGTT
Organism: Lithobates sylvaticus; assembly: GCA_028564925.1. NCBI lineage: Eukaryota > Metazoa > Chordata > Amphibia > Anura > Ranidae > Lithobates > Lithobates sylvaticus. The sequence continues at coordinate 552,847,622 of CM053027.1, forward strand.
TCCGGGTGCCAGACTGACACCCCGCAACAACGAGCGCCGCCATGCGCGCCCCCGGGGGCGCGCAGCGGCTCAAAATCCTGAGGACGTCATATGAAGTCCGGTCAGGATTTTGAAACCACTTTGCGGATGTCATTTGCCTATAGGGCGGGCGGCAAGTGGTTAAATAAATAAAAGTATGATTTTTTTTTTACCAACATGAGAATAAGCTTACGTATGAATACAGTGTAGAGAGCAATGGTCTGCAGTAACGCATGCCAACCAACCAGAAATTACTTTACAACACCTTTCCCGGGGCATGCATATGAAAAATCTTTTTGTTCGGTTGTCATTGGGCACCTTCCACTTTTTTCGTATTCAATGTAGAAGAAGAACACTAGATTTGTCATGTTGTGGTATTTCAGAATTTGATTAAAAATCCAAAGCATGCTAAACATTGCTGACTTTCTTGATACCTAGCTAATGTTTTGACAAACACAATCCTTGGGTGTTGTTATGTGCAGAAGTAATGGTTATCACAATCCCCAAATGCATACCACCCACAAAGAATTTCCTGACTTAAAAACACAATACAGCCTTTTTTCAAATACCTTTATTTCATTCCTTTAAGGATAGAGAAAACGTGCCATGGGTTCTCAGCAAGATTCCATCTGCACGAACAGTATATAAAATAAACTGCTTGCTCTCTTCTGTGTGCTGCAACCTAAACTGACAATGGCCCTGATGGTTGTGTGATAATTGGGACGCCTATTAAATGCCCAATCAAATGGATTGTCTGATCTATTTAAAAAAATTAATAATTCATTTATAATCAAAAAAATCTATTTGATAAAATCTATGGTCTGTCTAAAGATGTGAGTCCACTGGCAACAAGTAAGCTAGACTTGTTATGCTACAGAATTTATGTCAGAAGAAAATACCTCTAAATCAGTGGTGGTTAACGTGATGTAGGGGGTCTCAAGATCAGCCCTTGACATCATCAAAGGGCCATACATAATAATTAAAGTATTTGTGATCTTTCACCTTGTAAAATAGCCCATTAAGTTTAAAATAGAAATAAAAGAAAAAAATAAAATAAAAATAATACATATATATATACACACACACACACACACACACACACACACACACACACACACACACACAAACACACACACACACACACACACACACACACACACACATTACCAAAAGTATTGGGACACCTGCCTATACACGCACGTGAACTTTAATGGCATCTATGGGAATGTTTGACCATTCTTCCAGAAGCGCATTTGTGAGGTCAGGCACTGATGTTGCTTTGTGCACTGGTGCAAATCGTTTGATGGAGGGGAGGATTATGGTGTGGGGGTTGTTTTTCAGGGGTTGGGGTTGGCCCCTTAGTTCCAGTGAAGGGAACTCCTAAGATGTCAGCATACCAAGACATTTTAGACAATTTCATGCTCCTAACTTTATGGGAATGGTTTGGGGGTGGCCCCTTCCTGTTCCAACATGACTGCGCACCCGTGCACAAACAAGGTCCATAAAGACATGGATGAGCGAGTGTGGGGAGTCCTGACCTCAACCCGATTAGAAAACCTTTAGGATAAATTAGAGTGGAGACTGTGAGTCAGGCCTTCTCGTCTACGTCAATGCCTGACCTCACAAATTGTCTTCTGGAAGAATGGTCAAACATTCCCATAGACCAGAAGAGTTGAAGCTTTTATAGCTGCAATGGGTGGGCCAACTCAGTAATGAACCCTACGGACTAAGACTGGGATGCCATTAAAGTTCATGTGTGTGTAAAGGCAGGCGTCCCAATAATTTTGTTAATATAGTGTATATATATATATAACTATAAATACCTTTTTCTTACCTTTTCTTTAATTTATCAAATGCCCTCTATTCTCAGCTGCATAAGGAGCTCAGACAGCTGTGGGAGGAGAAACAGCAGTACACTGGTCTTCCAGGTGAATGGCTGTGCAGAAGAGGGCATGTTAGCACAAGCCTGATTATTGGAGGAGAGCACACTGAGCTCCAGCATAGCTAGAAAATTGACCACGATTTGCTCTCATGTCTAGTGTGGTCAATGTTTAATAGGAAAGCAGAGGCACTGGCAGGCACACCAGGGATTTCACACAAAGGAAGCAATACAAAGAGAACAGGATACAGGTACATGGCGCAGCAGCCACATATGAGGAATATGAAATGTTGGGCATTCTTTAAGAATACATACTTGAAAAGAAAATAATTTTCTTTTTGTAAACCAGAGTTTTGTGTGCGCATTCTGTTTTGTTATTTGAATATCCAAGTATAGGTACTGTTGGCTGAATAAATGTACATGTTGAACTTATTTATCAATTTATGTAAGTCTTTTTTTTTAAAATGCTTGAAACTCAGTGTTTAATTAAAGGGAAATAAGCCCATCTTACACAGTTGGAACCTAAAAATGTATTCACGTTTGTTTCTTAGGTTCTGCTGTAAACCAATACGAGGCATCAATGAGAGCTGGAGGCAATGGGATTACTATGAACCACTTCAGAGTGTGGAACATACCAGTACGTGTTCTAAATACTTTACCTATATTTAGTTTGATTTTGTTAGTGTTTACTGTGAGTAGCTTAGTGCAATATTTGCGGTACCTTTTTGCACATGTGATACCCCCTCTGCTACTGAAAACCCCTCTACAGATAGTTTTTCTTTAACACATATCAGCATACTTCCAGTGGAAATGCTATTTATATGTACATTTACATTTGATCTTCACGTTACAAGCTGTACAGAAGAAGCACTGCCAGCCATACTGTTTGCTAGGTCACCACTTTGGCAGGCAGCTGCCATGTTGCCTGCTCTGTAGATATATGCCCCGTACACACGGTCGGAAATTCCGACCACAAAATCCGTCGATTTTTTTCCGACGGATTTTGTCCGACACTGGTGTTGCATACACACGGTCGGACAAAGTTGACGGAAAATCCGATCATTCTGAACATGGTGACGTTCGTTGCGTACGACGGGACTACGTAGAGGCTAGTAGCCAATAGCTTTGGTCTTGTAATGTGATCTGAGCAGGGCCGGGACAAGGGGTGGGCAGGAGGGGCGGTTGCCCTGGGCACTGTGGTATCATGTGAGGTGGGGGGCACCACAAGGAGATTAGAGGGGGAGGGAATTTGTGTTAAAAAGGGGAATTTGGGGGCTTCAGGGGGTAAGAATTGTTTTAGGAGAGCAAATTTAGGGAGGGTGTGCTAGGAGTTGTGAATTGGGGGGATTTGTGTTGGGAGTGGGGATGGGACACATAATGCCCATACATCTTGGGGGGGGGGGGGCAGCAATTTGGCATGTTTGCCCTGGGCTCTAAATGACCTTGTCCTGCCACTGGATCTGAGCATGCATGGCACTTTGTCTGTCAGAATTCGCTACACACGAGCGGAAAAAGTCCGATAGGACTTTGTTGTTGGAAAATTTGAGAGCAGGATCTCAAACTTTTTCTGTCGGAGACTCCGACGGAAAAAGTCCGATGGAGCCCACACACGGTCGGAATTTCCGACAACATGGTCTGATAACTCATTTTTCGTCGGAAAATCCGACCGTGTGTATGGGGCATTAGACTGATGAGACCTCTTGTGGTCATGTTTTTATGATCCAGCACTCACTAGCCTATTAACACACTTTAACTATGTTTCAATAAACTAGAACAAAGAATTCAGGTTGCTCTAGAAAAAATACATGTTTTGTCTATATGGTATAAGCATCAGCATCTAATGGCGTATGTTTCTGGGATTTGGTCCACTTGGCAAGGTGCATTTTGGGGCTTCCACCACACATCAATGTGATTCTGACTCGGGTACAGACATGTCCGCCTACACACATCCAATGTTTCACCACACCTAGGAGCCTTGATCGAGTGCAGTCTCTTCCATTTGTGGCCCAAACCTTCCTGTTCTTAAAGTAGAACTAAACTCTGTAATACTTACCTCTGCTCCCATGATCCGACATCCATGAGGTCCTTCTTCAGCACTGACATCTTCTCCACGACTTCTTTCAGGTTCTCTCAGGTGCAAGAGCCCTCCTTTACATCAGAGTCCACATAGTTCCCCTTTTACATCTGAACTCTCAGAGTTCCCTTTCACTATAAGGGGGGACTCTGCAGACTCTGATGTAAGAGAGAACTCTGGGGCCTCTACCATAAGGGATACTCTGGGAACCCTGATTTAAGGGGGAAGGCTGAGAACTCTGATGTACGGAGAGGACTCTGATTTAAGGGGAAACACTGTGGCCTCTGGTGTAAAGGGGAACTGTGATGTAAGGGGTGCTCTGAGAACCCTGATTTTCCTTAGTGTAGTCACTCAGATGCAGGAGAGAGAAGGGGGAGACTTCAGTAACAGACAGGGATGGGATGGTGAGCTCACTCACCCCTTGGCAGTCAACACCTCTCATCCAGATGTATCTGAGGCTGCTGGACTTCAAATTTCCGGCCCCAACTTTCCTTTTCTGAGGCACAGCACCGGGGATTGCAGTGTGGGCAGACACAGAGGGGTAGGGGTGGGGGGAAGAGGTGCAGATTGAGCCCTCTCTCCTCTACCATCTGTGTGTGTGTTTGGGGGGGGGGGGGTTGTAAGTGCTGGCTTTGGACAATGTGAAAGAGAGTGTAACAGACACTCTCAGCTTAGACAACTGCAGCCAGCAACCCTGCTGGGAAGCCATAGTCCAGTCTAAATAATGTGGCTGGGTTTCAGGCAGTCTGAAACCAGGACACATGATTCAAAACCCGAACTGTCTGGGTGAATCCTGGACAGGTGGCAACCCTAACCAAGGCACTGTGCTGAGAATGTATCCTGAATGACGCATGTACAATTTTGATTTATTGCAGATGAGACATTACAAGTCTCTTCTGTAATATAAAGCCTGTCTGCTTTTTTTTTTTTTTCAATTCCAGGGAAAATCTTTAACTTCCCCAATCTCTCCAACCCCATCTAACCCACCCTGCCAGTTTTTAAATTGACCTTACCTGGAGATATATGTTATACTCACCTGTATCCCTCTAGGTCCATAACTGATGCCATTTCTGTCTGCTTGGACCACTAGTCCAGTGCATGTTAACCCTCACGGTCTGGTCCCCTTCACTCCGACATCAGCAGTCTTGTACAATTTTTCTTATGCCCCGTACACACGGTTGGAAATTCTGACGGAAAATGTCCGATCGGACCATGTTGTCGGAAAATCCGGCCGTGTGTGGGCTCCATCAGACTTTTTCCGTCAGGATTTACGAAAAAAGATCCTGCTCTAAAATTTTCCGACAACAAAATCTGATCGGACTTTTTCCGATCGTGTCTAGAGAATTCTGGACGGACAAAGTGCCACGCATGCTCAGATCAAATTTACGAGACCAAAGCTATTGGTTACTAGCCTCTACGTAGTTCCGTCGTACGCAACGAACGTCACCACGTTCAGAATGATCGGATTTTCCAACAACTTTGTCCGACCGTGTGTATGCAACACCAGTGTCGGACAAAATCCGTCGGAAAAAATCAGACGGATTTTGTGGTCGGAATTTCCGACCGTGTGTACGGGGCATAAGGGTCTTCTGGTTGGTCCAGTGAGGTCAATGGTCATTTCTCCTCTCCTCTGGAGGCCCTAATTTTTTTTTATTTTTGGCTGGAGTTCAGCTTTAAATATCCTTTTTTTATGTGAAAAACAAAGGCTCTCAACATATGCAATAGTTATGCTTGTAAATTTAACGTTTCTATGGGACTATTATTTGTATGGTAAACGCAATAAACATAGTAGTGAACTGATCCAAATGTTTTAAAATCAGCACTACTACAGTATACATGAATATCTTTGAGGATCTTAACCACTTTACAACCGGCCCATAGCCGAATGACGGCTACAGGCCGGCTGCTTAACTCTGGGAGGGCGTCATATGACGTCCTCCCGGAATTCCCCTCTTGCGCGCCCCCTGGGGCGCGCACTCGAGTACATCCGTGATCGCCGGGTCCAGGGGACCCGGCGGATCACGGATCACGGTAAACGGCCGCTCATCGCGGCCGTTTACCACGTGATCGCTCCGTCAAATGACGGAGCGATCACATGTAAGCAAACCGGCGTCATTTGATGACGCCGGTTCCTATCCCCTCCTCTCTCTGTACCGATCGGTACAGTGTGAGAGGAGAGGGGGATGGATCGGTGGCAGCAGTGCTGTGGGCGGGATCTGTAGTGCCCACAGCCTGCTCTGCATGCCACCGATCCATCCATCCATCCATGCTCAGCCATCCCTCCATACCCTGCAATACACAGCAATAGCCTGCAGTGTATTGCTGGGTATTGCAGGGTATGGAGGGATGGCTGAGCATGGATGGATGGATACCAAATCTGCCATACCCTCCAATACTGTGCCTTACCCTGCTATATTCTGCCATTCCCTGCTATATTCTGCCATTCCCTGCGATACTCTGCCATTCCCTGCGATACTCTGCCATTCCCTGCGATACTCTGCCATTCCCTGCGATACTCTGCCATACCCTGCGATACTCTGCCATACCCTGCGATACTCTGCCATTACCTGCGATACTCTGCCATACCCTGCGATACTCTGCCATTACCTGCGATACTCTGCCATTACCTGCGATACTCTGCCATACCCTGCGATACTCTGCCATACCCTGCGATACTCTGCCATTACCTGCGATACTCTGCCATACCCTGCGATACTCTGCCATACCCTGCCATACCCTGCGATACTCTGCCATACCCTGCGATACTCTGCCATACCCTGCGATACTCTGCCATACCCTGCGATACTCTGCCATACCCTGCGATACTCTGCCATACCCTGCGATGCCATACCCTGCCATACTCTGCTATTACCTGCGATACCCTGCGATACTCTGCCATACCCTGCGATACTCTGCCATACCCTGCCATGCCATACCCTGCCATACTCTGCCATTACCTGCGATACCCTGCCATACCCTGCAATAATACCCAGCGATACCCTGCCATACCCAGCGATACCCTGCCATACCCTGCCATACCCTGCGATACTCTGCCATACCCTGCGATACTCTGCCATACCCTGCGATACTCTGCCATACCCTGCGATACTCTGCCATACCCTGCCATACTCTGCCATTACCTGCCATACCCTGCCATACCCAGCCATATCCTGCGCCGCTGAAGAAGTCCTGTACAAGGACGTAATGCATACGGACGAAAGCGACATCACCCGCAGCCCTATTCTGTGCACTTTGTTACATGCTATACCTTCCTAGCACCGGGACACAGGTGCTCTCTTTTGTAAGTTTTTATATTCCCATTTTCTTTTAAATAAATTGTTTGCAAGCAGAGAACACTATGGTCTTTTAATTTTTCATCCACATGATTGATGGTGATATGGGCCTGAGTTGGACATACTGACACCCATCCTGCATCTCTGCCAAGTGTGACGAATCTCTCCAGAGGATCGCTGTCATTTAACCCCTGGTGGGAAGGCTCTAGTGACCCTTTATGATCTAAGGGTCCACTTGGTGAGGTGAGCGGCCATTCCTTCTGTGGTGGGAGTTTTTTCTTTCACGTTGTCACCTGCATGTACATGCCTCCGTCATCACCTTAGAAAGACACCATTGGACTGTTTTTGTGGACTATTTTATTTAATATATGTTTTCGTTTCATTTGTATATTTTTGAGTGTGTTTTAGCGCTGCACCTTTTTTTATATATACCCTGCGATACTCTGCCATACCCTGCGATACTCTGCCATACCCTGCGATACTCTGCCATACCCTGCGATGCCATACCCTGCCATACTCTGCTATTACCTGCGATACCCTGCGATACTCTGCCATACCCTGCGATACTCTGCCATACCCTGCCATGCCATACCCTGCCATACTCTGCCATTACCTGCGATACCCTGCCATACCCTGCAATAATACCCAGCGATACCCTGCCATACCCAGCGATACCCTGCCATACCCTGCCATACCCTGCGATACTCTGCCATACCCTGCGATACTCTGCCATACCCTGCGATACTCTGCCATACCCTGCGATACTCTGCCATACCCTGCCATACCCTGCCATACTCTGCCATTACCTGCCATACCCTGCCATACCCTGCCATACCCAGCCATATCCTGCGATACCCTGCAATGCTCGCTACGATCAAAGCCAGGATAGTTTTTTATTTTATTTCAGGCTTTCCAGCCTAGAGGTGAGATGTGGGGTCTTATTGACCCCATATCTCACTGTAAAGAGGACCTGTAATGCCATATTCCTATTACAAGGGATGTTTACATTCCTTGTAATAGGAATAAAAGTGATCAAAAAAATTTTTTGGGGGAAAAAAGTGTCAAACTAAAATAAATAAAGTAAAATGAACAATAAAAAAAATGTAAAGCGCCCCTGTCCCCGTGCGCTCGCATGCAGAAGCGAACGCATACGTAAGTCCCGCCCACATATGAAAACGGTGTTCAAACCACACATGTGAGGTATCGCTGCGAACGTTGGAGCGAGAACAATAATTTTGGCCCTAGACCTCCTCTGTAACTCAAAACATGTAACCAGTAAAAAGTTTTAAAGCGCCGCCTATGGGATTTTTAAGTAGCGAAGTTTGGTGCCATTCCACGAGCACGTGCAATTTTGAAGGGTGACATGTTAGGTATCTATTTACTCGGCGTAACTTCATCTTTCACATTATGCAAAAACATTGGGCTAAATTTACAGTTTTGTTTTTTGTAAAGCACAAAACTTTTTTCTCCCAAAAAAACGCGTTCGAAAAATTGCTGCGCAAGTACCGTGCTAGATAAAAAGTTGCAACGACCGCCATTGTATTCTCTAGGGTCTTTTCTAAAAAAACATATATAATGTTGTGGGGTTCTATGTAATTTTCTATCAAATAAATGATGATTTTTACATGTAGGAGAGAAATGTCAGAATTGTCCTGGGTGCTCCAGAACGCCTGATGGTGCTCCCTGCATGTTGGGCCTCTGTATGTGGCCACGCTGTGTAAAAGTCTCACACATGTGGTATCGCCGTACTCGGGAGTAATAGCAGAATGTGTTTTGGGGTGTAATTTGTGGTATGCATATGCTGTGTGTGAGAAATAACCTGCTAATATGACAATTTTGTGAAAAAAATAAAAATAAGAAAAAAAATCTTGATTTTGCAAAGAATTGTGGGAAAAAATTACAACTTCAAAAAAACTCACCATGCCTCTTTCCAAATACCTTGGAATGTCTTCTTTCCAAAAAGGGGTCATTTGGGGGGTATTTGTACTTTTCTGGCATGTTATGGACTCAAGAAATGAGATAGGCCGTCAGTACTTCAGGTGTGATCAATTTTCAGATATTGGCACCATAGCTTGTGGACTCTAAAACTTTCACAACGACCAAATAATATATCCCAATTTGTACTTATTTTTACCAAGGATATGTAGCAGTATAAATTTTGGCAAAAATTTATCAAGAAAAATGACAAAATTTGCTAAATTTTATAACAGAAACGAAGAAAAATTCATTTTTTTACCGAATTTTCTGTCTTTTTTCTTTTATAGCGCAAAAAAAAAAATAAAAAACTCAACGGTGATTAAATACCACCAAAAGAAAGCTCTATTTGTGTGAAAAAAAGGACAAAAATTTCATTTGGGTACAGTGTTGTATGACTGAGTAATTGTCATTCAAAATGTGAGAGCACCGAAAGCTGAAAATTGGTCTGGTTATTAAGGGTGTTTAAGTGCCCAGTGGTCAAGTGGTTAAGAAAGCTGGTATAAGCCTACAGGAATAGAGAGAATCGAACTGAGAAATTCTTTTTCAACCCTATAATCAGAACTGAGATGAAATATCACACAGTAGATTATGTCATTGTATATTCTTACCTTTGGGTGTCACTATAGAGCACAGGAAATTCCCAAATGATCGGGTCCTGTTTTCTTACTTGTTAGAAAAACTATTTTCTGCTGAAGCAAAATACATCATGCATGCAGTTTTTACAGTGCCTTGAAAAAGTATTCATACCCCTTGAAATGTTCCACATTTTGTCATGTTACAACCAAAAATGTAAATGTATTTTAACACAAAGTGTATATGTGGCGTGGAAGGAAAATGATAAATGGTTTTCACATTTTTTTTTTACAAATAAATATCTGAAAAGTGTGGTGTGAATTTGCATTCAGCCCCTCCAAGGCAATACTTTGTAGAACGACCTTTTGCTGCAATTACAGCTGCAAATCTTTTGGGGATGTCTCTACCAGCTTTGCACATCTAGAGAGTGACATTTTGCCCATTCTTCTTTGCAAAATAGCCAAAGCTCTGTCAGATTGGATGGAGAGCGTCTGTGAAAAGCAATTTTGTCACAGATTCTCAATTGGAATTAGGTCTGGACTTTGACTAGGCCATTCTAACACATGAATATTTCAAGGGGTATGAATACTTTTTCAAGGCACTGTATAGTGCACTATTATCATAATCCAGTCTCATGGCAATGCAAAGTTTTTAGATTTCTAAGACTAGCTGTACACTCCATTTATGAATTTAAAGTAAATTCCAGTAAAATATTAACTATATCTTATCCTGCTCCCATCTCCATTCTAAGCCTAATCTAACTGCCCTGTAAAGGAAAGAAGTCTATACTTACCTATTCCCTGGGTGCTCTGGTCTAGTCACATAATCATCTCCCAGAGCCGGCTTTAGTGCAGAGGATGGACAGACGACAACAGATACCCCATATCCCATTATGCCCATTATGGGTGACGTCATTGTTCAGGCTCCGCAATCTCTCCTCTTCACTGAAGCCAGCTGCTAAAGAAATCATGTGACCAGACTAGAGCACCCTCAGAATAGGTAAGTATACACTTTGTACCTATTTTAGTGGACTCCGCAGTTTTTCTGGGCACATGAGGGTTTCCTAATAACATTTCATGGTTAATAAGTGGACCCCTTTGGCTCCAGTCTCTGTAGGTATCACCCTAGGTGGATTTGTATGAACTTATCGTCTTTTACATCATAGGGTAGTCCCTTGTAATATGTGGAGAGTGGTAATTTGGCTGCATACAGTAGTAATGTTTAGGTAGGTATTCTGATTTTTTTTCACTGTAATATATTGGTTTAATATTACCCTTCTGTAGCCTTGATGGCTAACCAGTGGTTTAACCCCGGTGACAGTGTGGTTTTAAACGAGATGACATGTTCCGTGTGCTGAGGTAGGTAATGTGAACATATAGATTGGTGATGATATATTTATTCATGGGATACTGGGTGGTTTTATAGGTGGGTTAAGTTTACTTTTTAAAGTGGTTGTAAAGGCTGAAGCCCCATACACACTATCAGATTTTCTGCAGATTTTTGTCTTCAGATTTACCAAAACCATGTAGTGCAAGGGCCTGCCTGATTTCCTACAAACTGAAACTCCTAAGGTTTTATAACCATATTATATGGTTTTGGTAAATCTGAAGACAAAAATCAGCAGAAAATCTGATAGTGTGTATGGGGCTTTAAGGTTTTTTACCTTCATGCATTATATGTGTGTGCAGCTGAAGCTGCCATTTGAACCCACTAGAGAAATTCCTATTTTTATCCCCATCCTTTGAATGCAGTTAGAGACATTCCTTGTAGAGGTGACTGTCTGAATTGGTAGCTTTATCTTATAAAGAAAACTTTTTGGGTTTTTGACATCGTGGAGGGAAACTGGAAAGGTGATCTGGCTTCTATTTCCACCATCTCTAGGTGACTCAGAATGACCATCATTTAAACTTCTGATCTTAAGAAATGGGATACACCCATTTTTGTGAAGTGCTTTTTGGTCCTTTCAGCTTCAAGCAGCTTTTTCCATATTCTGGACCCCTCTTATGCCAGCTTTGGGCATTGGCTCATACAGGGCCGGTGCTACCACTAGGCAAACTAGGCAGCCGCCTAGGGAGCACTGCTGCCTGGGGGCGCCCGGCCACTGTGTTCCTACTCTCTTCTCTCTGCAGCAAGCAACTAAGTCTTAGCATCAGCAGGCAGCCGCCACTCCATTCACACATAGTGTCAGAGGCACAGTGGCGGTGGAGGACTATGTCTGTGTCCTGACTCCTAAATGAATGGAAAGCAAACATTGATTGATGGGCACTGGTAGGCTGCATTGATGGGTTCTAGTGAGGCTGCATTGTTGTTCACTGGTGAGGCTGCATTAATGGCCGCTGGTAGGCTGCATTGATGGGCGCTGGTAGGCTGCATTGATGGGCACTGGTAGGCTGCATTGATGGGGCGCTGGTGAGGCTGCATTAATGGGCGCTGGTGGGCTGCATTTGATGGGTGCTTCATTTAAAAGGTGGGGTATACATGTGCATGGCAAAAGGGGTGAAGTCAAGGGTGGAGCCAAGGGGGGGCGGCAAAATGAGGCTTCGCCTAGGGTGTCAAAAATCCTAGCACCAGCCCTGGGCTCATATGGGCAGCCATTTGAGCCGCAGGCAGCCCCCCAATTTTCAGTTTTTTTTCTTAAGAAAGAAAATATCAGATTTTTTACTTACCGTTAAAATATTTAATTTGAGTCTATTAAGTGACACAGGTCTCTCCCCTCTGTGTTTATTTTCTAGCTTAGTAATACTTTTCTACAAAACTGAGGCATGAGAGTTGTGGGTTGGCTTATCCTGTGCTGGCCAACATTTTTTTCTTTTCCAATGTCTATTTCTCCTGCAGGTGGCAGTACAACCCGACAGTCTAAGAATGCCTTTAATGCCCCTTAATGGATCCCAAGAATAGCATTTTATGATGAGTCCAAAATTCCTATTTTTCCATCATGCTGGATAGTAAATAGTCCGTCATTACACATGCTTTATATTTTATACTGCAGAAAGAATGACAGTAGTTGCCTAGGCTGTTGAACCAACCTATTCTGCCAAAAGTAAGCTGCAGTGCAGTTCTCCAGTTCTGGGAGGGCGCCCATGTCCTTCCAGAACCCTGCCTCCCGCACACATTGGGCGAGCTCTGTGACTGCTGTGTCCTTTGGACACACCTGATCACAAACCGTGGTAGAACCAATCACAGCTGGTCATGTAAACAGATTTGTCAGTTATCGGCAGTCCTTTCTTCACATGCTGTGTGTCTGTGTGAAGAAAGAAGATCCGATAACTGGCAAGGCTGTCAGTACATTGTTTACACTGATCATCAGTGCCTTGATCATTAGTGCAGCTTATCTGTGCCCATCATTGCCACCTATCAGTGCCCATCAGTGCTGCCATCAGTGCTCATTAGTGCAGCTTATCAGTGCCTATCAGTGCAGCCTCATCAGTACACATAGGTGCAGCCTCATCAGTACACATCAGTGCAGCCTCATCAGTACACATCAGTGCAGCCTCATTAGTACACATTAGTGCAGCCTCATCAGTACACATCAGTGAAAAAGAAAAATTACTTATTTGCAAAGTTTTATTACAAAAACTAAGAAAAGTGGGGTTTTTTTCAGAAGTTTTTTCGTTTGTTTAACAAAAAATAAAAAAACCCAGTGGTGATTATTAACTACCAAAAGAAAGCTCTGTCTCAAAAAAATTATAGAAATTTCATATGGGTTCAGTGTTGCGTGACCTCGCAAATGTCATTCAAAGTGGGCAGCAGTGAAAGCTAGAAATTGACCTGGGCAGGAAGGGGGTAAAAGTGTCCAGTTTTGAAGTGGTTAAAGTGAAGAATAGAATACAATATATACATTAAAAAAAATTTCTCTCCTTGATCAGTAAACTTTTGTCAGCAAGAGTAAATTGAATAAAGGATGACCAGAGTGCAGTTCTTTGAAGCAACAATACAAAACCATAACAAAACGACCACAGTAAACTAACACCTGATTGGTTATTACACTAGCTGTACTTAGTTCATCATCAAAGCGAAACACCCATGTGATAAGGATCTTTTGTAAGCAGCCATTCCCCCACATTCCATTCACGTGGCCCATATATGTTTCCAGGTAATGACTCAGTGCTGCCTCCATTGCAATCTAATCAAACAAGTCTTTTTTGTGACAGAAACCCTTCAAGGAAGAGAAGAAAAATCCCAGCATAATGCAAGTCAGCAAAAACATTTTCAAAATCTCTCTTAGTTATTAAAGTGTGAATAAAGCTAAGCATTCTACAAAAAAAAAAGTAAGAAACTCTATCATTCACTGGTTACTATGTCCATGAACGATCTACTCTACAGCAAAGCTAACTATGAAACTGGGATTTATTCATAAATCAGCCTTGAAGTATTGGCTGTGCATGTAAGCCTTATGCCGCGTACAAACGGTCGGAATTCTCGTCGGAAAAAGCTCTGATGGTTTTCCCGTCGGAAGTCCGACGTAGTTTCGCTCAAACTGTCTTGCCTACACACGGTCACACCAAATTCCGACGGTCTGTAACACAGCGGCATAAAACATGTTCAACAGCACTTTAAAAGGGAAGTTTAATGTTTCCGAGCATGCGTCGAATTGTTTCCGAGCATGCGTCGGAATTTTGCGTATCGGATTTGCATACACACGATCGGAAAATCCGATAGAAAGGTTTTCCGTCGGAAAAATTGAGAACAGGTTCTCAATCCAAAGTCTGTCGGAAATTCTGACAGAAAAAGACCGATGGGCATACACACGGTCGGAAAATCCGTTGAAAAGCTCCCATCGGACTGTTTCCATTGGAAATTCTGACCGTGTGTACGCGGCATTACACCATATCAATTGATCTTTCAGCAAACATCTCATGCCCTGAAACTCGAGGTTAGGGTTTTCACAAGGTAAAATCGGTGCAAGGGAGCACAAGTAGCATCCACCTGACACCACAACATGGCCATTTCATGCAAACAACTGTTTAATAAAAACCATAAACCCTTTTGTGATCAGAGGTCCTTGAAGCCTACATGCCCTATCATTAGCTTAAAGTGTTTCTATGCATTAAGGTAAAAAAAAAAACCTTCTGGGTGCAGCTCCCCCCCCCCATACTTACCTGTGGCCCCATCTCAATTCAGTGATGTGCATGAGAGCAGCAGCTCTCCCGTGTATTTCCCTCATTGGCTCACACCGTCAATCACAGCCAATAAGCAAATGAGGAGAGAGTGGGGCAGGATCGAGTGTCAGGGAAGGACTTGGAGAAGACCTGGCAAATATGCCAATGCCCAGCATGGCCACACTAATTTGCGCATAGGCGCACGGCACACTGTGGCAAATCTGCCCCACGGACCTGCTCCTGCCTCTGTTCCTGATTGACATCCTGTGTTTGAGCCTGGCTTGATCCTGACCACGCTTTTGACTCTGTTCCTGATTGATGTCCTGTGTTTGATCCTCGGCTATGGCTTCTGACTTCGCTTCCTGCTCTGGCCAACTGTCAAGATCTGCCAGTTCTTCCAGAGAATCATTTGCCGTGTCTAACTTCCCAGGTGTCCTCTCGTCCGGAACCATCAGGCAGCTTCATCACCAGCAACCCATGCTTTTTTGTACCCTCTGTCACCACCTTCAGGGGTACTTTGTACTCAGCCACAAGGGGAGCCCTCTTGTCACCTCAGCCTCCGGTCAGGTACGTGACACCGAGCCGCACTCTGTGTGTAAATGATGTCCATTCAAAGGAGCGCGGCGCGGGAGCAAGAGGCTTGCTATTGGGGGTACTCGGCAGGGGGAAGGAGTCAGGACTGCCGGCGGGGACCTAAAAAAAGAGGATTGGGGCTGCTCTGTGCAAAACCATTGCACAGAGCAGATAAGTAAGAAAAAAAATACTTTAATTTTTTAAATCAAAACCTTTAGAATCACTATAACCTAACTGTAACTGAAAAATAATCATACTAAATCAGTTTATATATAAGAATTTTATTTGGTACTCTGTTAAATAAAACCTTTATCTCTGCTTCGCTTTTATTTTTGGCTGACAAATGCACAAATACATATTTTATTAATGAATAATAATTTTTTGAATACTGTACTTGTATTTGTCTGTCACGGTATGAAGCAGGAGCACACTGCCATCTTTAGCTTGCAGTGTTATAGTCAAGCTTAATATCTCTTATGGTTTCCTAATCATTGATGGGAAATTAATTAATTGTTAAAGTGCTAAGGTGTCCTTTTATGAAGCAGTGATCAGCGGAGATCCTGAGGATCACCACTGATCACAGCCCATAAACAGTTTATAAACCAGAGATAATCGGGGGGAGAAGTGTTTGAACTTGTTCTCCCGCCGATTATCTCTGCACATGGAGAATCCCCATAGAATGACACAGTAACGGCCAGTGTATGAAGCTGCGATCTGAGCGCTTCACTGGCGATCTGTGTCAGAATTCACACTCCCCGATTCACCAACTCAGAGGTGGTGAAGCGGGGAGTGAAGAGAGAAACCCGGGGGATCTGAGGAGGAAAGAGGAAGATTATTTACTTCCTTATGCCTCGTTCAGACCCCCCAACACTGTAACCATGTCCCCCTGTCATATATATGTGTATACATATATAAATATATATAATGTGTATATGTATATATATATAATGTGTGTATATACATGTATATATGTGTATGTGTGTGTATATACATGTATATATAATGTGTGTGTGTGTATACATGTATATATAATGTAGGGGGGACTCTTTATTTTATTAACAGTGTCTGTCCGTGTATTGAGCTGTGATAACCACTTCAGCCCCGGACCAATTGTCAGCTTAAGGACCAGAGGTCTTTTTTCAATTTCGCACTGCACTACTTTAACTGGTAATTGTGCGGTCATGCAATTTTGTAACGAAACGAAATTTGCGTCCTTTTCTTCCCACAAATAGAGCTTTCTTTTGATGGTATTTGATTGCCTCTGTGATTTTTATTTTTTGCGATATAAACGGAAAAAGAGCGAAAATTTTGAAAAAAAAAAAGAGATTTTCTACTTTTTGTTATAAGAAAAAAATCTAATAAACTCAATTTTAGTCAAACATTTGGGCCAAAATGTATTCAGCCACATGTCTTTAGTAAAAAAAATGCCAATAAGCGTATATTTATTGGTTTGCGCAAAAGTTATAGCGTCTACAAACTAGAGTACATTTTCTGGAATTTACACCGCTTTTAATTTATGACTGCCTATTTCATTTCTTGAGGTGCTAAAATGGCAGAGAAGTACAAAACCCCCCCAAATGACCCCATTTTGGAAAGTAGACACCCCAAGCTATTTGCTGAGAGGCATGTTGAGCCCATTGAATATTTTTTTTTTTAGTCCCAAGTGATTGAATAAAGACAAAAATAAAAAATAATTTTTTTTTTCTTCAAAAAGTTGTCACTAAATGATATATTGCTCACACATGCCATAGTTATATGTGGAATTGCACCCCAAAATACATTTTGCTGCTTCTCCTGAGTATGGGGATACCACATGTGTGGGACTTTTTGGGAGCCTAGCCGCGTACGGGGCCCCGAAACCCAAGCACCGCCTTCAGGATTTCTAAGGGTGCAAATTTTTGATTTCACTCCTCACTACCTATCACAGTTTCGAAGGCCATAAAATGCCAAAATAGCACAAAACCCCCCCAAATGACCCCATTTTGGAAAGTAGACACCCCAAGCTATTTGTTGAGAGGCATGGTGAGTATTTTACAGCTCTCATTTGTTTTTGAAAATGAAGAAAGTAAAGAAAAAAAATTTTTTTTTTTCTTTTTTCAATTTTCAAAACTTTGTGACAAAAAGCGACATCTGCAAAATACTCACAATACCTCTCAGCAAATAGCTTGGGGTGTCTACTTTCCAAAATGGGGTCATTTTTGGGGGGTTTTATGCCATCTGGGCATTCCATGGCCTCCGAAACTGTGATTGGCAGTGAGAAGTGAAATAAAAAAATTACTCCCTTAGAAAGCCTGAAGGCGGTGCTTGGTTTTTGGGGTTCCGTACGCAGCTAGGCTCCCAAAAAGTCCCACACATGTGGTATCCCCGTACTCAGGAGAAGCAACAGAATGTATTTTGGGGTGTATTTCCACATATGCCCATGACATGTTTGAGCAATATATCATTTAGTGACAACTTTTTGTAAAAAAAATATATATATATTTTTTTTTTTTCATTATTCAATCTCTTGGGACAAAAAAAAAAAATATTTAATGGGCTCAACATTGCTCTCAGCAAATAGCTTGGGGTGTCTACTTTCCAAAATGGGGTCATTTGGGGGGGGTTTGAACTGTCCTGGCATTTTATGCACAACATTTAGAAGCCTATGTCACACGTCACCCACTCTTCTAACCACTTGAAGACAAAGCCCTTTCTGACACTTTTTGTTTACATGAAAACATATTTTTTTTTTGCAAGAAAATTACGTTGAACCCCCAAACACTATATATATTGTTAAAGCAAAGGCCCTACAGATTAAAATGGTGGGTGTTGCATTTTTTTTTTTTCCACACAGTATTTGCGCAGCGATTTTTCAAACGCATTTTTTGTGGAAAAAATACACTTTTTTTTATTTTAATGCACTAAAACACACTATATTGCTCAAATTTTTGATGAAATAAAAAATATGATCTTAGGCCGAGTACATGGATACCAAACACGACATGCTTTAAAATTGCGCACAAACACGCAGTGGCGACAAACTACATACATTTTTAAAAGCCTTTAAAAGCCTTTACATGATACCACATTAGATTCACGAAGGAGGTCTACTGCTAAAATTACTGCCCTCGATCTGACCTTCGCGGTGATACCTCACATGCATGCTGCAATTGCTGTTTACATATGACGCCAGACCAACGCTTGTGTACGCCTTTGCGCAAGAGAAGGGGGGGCAGGGGTGCTTTTTTTTTTTTTTTTTTAGTTTTTTTTTTATTTATTTAGCTTTTTTATTCTATTTTTAAACTGTTCCTTCCATTTTTTTTCTTTGTTATGATTTTTATTGTTATCTCAGGGAATGTAAATATCCCCTATGATAGCAATAGGCAGTGACAGGTACTCTTTTTTTGAAAAAATTGGGGTCTATTAGACCCTAGATCTTTCCTCTGCCCTCAAAGCATCTGACCACACCAAGATTGGTGTGATAAAATGCTTTCCCAATTTCCCAATGGCGCGGTTTATATCCGGGAGGGGGGACATTCCCTCCTACTGCTTGTAAAAGCAGTCTAGAGGCTAATTACCCGCTAGAATTGCTTTTACATGAAAGCCGATCACTGGCTGAAAAGAATGATACCAAGATGATACCTAAACCTGCAGGCATCATTCTGGTATAACCATTCAAAGTCCAGCAACATACTGGACATATATTGTAATCTTTTTTTTTTTCATGCAGCCTCTTGGCTGAACGAAAAAAAGAGATTGATTGGTGGGTATGCCCACCATTAGAATACCTCCCTTCATCCACCCACTTCTAATGATGGGCATACATGCACCATTTATATATGCCGATGCATGGGGGCATCCTCCCGCAAAAGTTATGCCGTGTACACACGGTCGGAATTTCGACCGTATGTACGTGGCATTAGGAGCCAATCGCTCCTCCCCGCCCCCTGCTGCCCCCATGCTTCGGCACATATGCTCTTTTTTTTAACTGTGGTGGTGAAATCACCTCCTACAGCGTTGGAGTCGCGGCTTTATGTATCGTGGGAGCAAACGCTGTTGCTGTCAAGATAAATAAATCCGCGCTGCAACTGAATGGCGCACCTGAAAACAAAAAAATGCTTAACACTAAAACACAGTAAACAAAATTACATACCTGAAAAGCAAGCATGATAAAACATGATAAAACATAATAAAACATTGCAGAATAGAATGGAGTAAAAAAAGAGCAACAATAGAGAGAGAGAGAGAACAATAAAACGACAACTATTTTTGTTTTTTTTATTTTTTTGAGATTCACAGGTAAAAAAGCTCCTGACTGTTAGCGACTGAATCAAAACACTACCACAAAAAAAATGTTAGCGATCGCAGGGATCAGGCCTGACTCTGCGAACGCTGCAGTTATGTGTGCTTAGTGTTTTGTAAGTGACAGTGATCGATCGATACTGCACTTGGGTGGGCTGGGCTGGGCGGAGGGGGAAAACGCAGGTGCTAGCAGGTATCTGGGCTGATCCCGCTAACAATGCGTTTTTTTGGAACCCTAAACTGCTGGGACGCTAGTATAGATCTGATCAGATCAGATATTGATCTGTTCAGATACTATACCACTAAGGGAGGTGTATGCTTTGCGCGTGGGTGTTTGCGGTACTGGCACTAACCTGGGGCGACGCAGACCTTATTTGACCCTAAAACCTAATTGATATCACCCGCCGGGCGATCAGGGGGTTAAACCGTTATTGGGTAATAAATGGCGGGTGCCCTGACAGTATAAAAAACAAGCTAACTAACCAGCGTCACCCGTAACAGTAATACAAAAAAAAACTGGTTACCTAGCGACACTAATGCAGCGATCAGAAAAACGATCGCTTAGTGACACTGGCAAAAGGGGGTGAAAGGGTTAACTAGGGGCAATCAGGGGGTTAAACCTTTATTAGGTAATATATGGGGGTACCTGACGCTATATAAAAACCTGACGGGGAACCTAAATAACGAAATAACTAACTGGCTAACCAGCGTCACCAGTGACATTTTATACGGTGATCACTGGTGAAAGGGTTAACTCTAGGGGCAATCAGGGGGTTAAAACCTTTATTTAGGTTGTAATATGGGGGTACCTGACCTATAAACCTATTTATGAACCTATATAAACATGGCGGTTACCTAAAAAAAAACTGGTTACCTAGCGACACTAATGCAGCGATCAGAAAAACGATCGCTTAGTGACACTGGCAAAAGGGGGTGAAAGGGTTAACTAGGGGCAATCAGGGGGTTAAACCTTTATTAGGTAATATATGGGGGTACCTGACGCTATATAAAAACCTGACGGGGAACCTAAATAACGAAATAACTAACTGGCTAACCAGCGTCACCAGTGACAGTTATACGGTGATTACTGGTGAAAGGGTTAACTCTAGGGGCAATCAGGGGGTTAAAACCTTTATTTAGGTTGTAATATGGGGGTACCTGACCTATAAAACTATTTATGAACCTATATAAAACATGGCGGTTAAAATAAAAAAAAAAATGGTTACCTAGCGACACAATGCAGCGATCAGAAAAACGATCGCTTAGTGACACTGGCAAAAGGGGGTGAAGGGGTTAACTAGGGGCAATCAGGGGGTTAAACCTTTATTAGGGGGGGGGGTGGGGGGCTACCTAGGACATAAAACTAACTGCCCTGACAGTTATTACAGTCACACTGACACTAAATTCAGTGATCAGTAAATAAATGATCACTGCAATTAGTGACACTGTGACTGGGGGGGGAGGGGGTGATCTGGGGGGTGATCTGGGGTGACAGGGGGGTGGATTGTGTGCCTATGTGTACTGGTGTCAGTGTACTGTTTGTGCACTAACCTTTACATCTTCTGTGCTCGGCGTTCCGGTCACATAGACCGGCGCACCGAGCGTGACATCACTTCCGCCTTCCTGTCTATACAATAGACAGGAAGGGGAAGCTTTTCATTCGCCAGGAGCGATCGCGAGGGGGTGGCCAGAAACCACTGGCCGTCCCCTCGTCCCGGATCGCTCCTGAAGCGATGCCGACCGTCCCCGCCGGCGGAGGGGGGTCCGATCGGACCCCCCAACCGCCTGAAGAATGGCACGTACAGGTACGTGGTTCTGCCTGTACGTGCCATTCTGCCGACGTATATCTACATGGGGCGGTCGGCAAGTGGATAATTTATCACTGCTTAATAAATGGACATCTCAGTGTTTCAGTGAATTTCTGGTACTGTAATCTCCTGAAGTCTCACGAGATTCCAGTATCAGGGGCCGTTCTCCACTGTTTGAAGCGTTTGTAGATCTCTTCACTCCTCCAAGGGTGAAGCGATCTACTCCGCTTCATAAACTGGCATCCAGAGGAGAAAGATCTCCTCTGTGAATGCCGGAGAATGAAGCAGTGAATAGATTTCACTGCTTCATAAAAGGACACCTAAATCTGTATAATTCTGACCTGAACCTGGACAGATATGATATACATACTGTATATTGTGTTTTACAGTAAACCTTAGCAAAGATATATTTTAATGCACTTTCAGTGCAACAAACAATGGTCAGTACTCGTCTGACAGTTTATTCCAAATGACTACAAAGAGGGGAGTAGAGGTGAAGTAGAGAGTAGAGATGAACTACTATGGTCTGAATACTTAGGATTCCCATGTACTTCATATACCATGAATCCTTTTTTCATCCCTGATGTGTTTCTGGGAAACTGAAGTCACTAAGGTTTTTGATCTTATGAACAGACACGGAGACTACCAAAACTGACCCAGAGCATCTGAGGACGTTATTTTAATTATGGAAAGCTTGAAGGGCTTGCATAGCAATTTCCAAAAACAGAATAACCCAAAATGGATGTGACAGTTAAAAAATAACAAGACGCTATTTCCTATATTTAGGGTGTAGAGTTGTGTAACATTAATCCAATAACTGCTACTGATCTTATCCACTTCCTGAACAAGAAGAGAGACATGGTCTTGTGTTACAGATGATCTCCAAAATATTTAAAGCATAACTAAGGTCGTTTTTGTAAGTTTCCTCTCACTTCCTGTTCTGGCTATGGGACAAGAGGTGAAGAGAAATCTCCCCCCAAAAAGTGACAGGGACTGTAACCTTCCTTTACACTAAATTGAAAAAAAAAGAAAGTTTTTCCTTTAGACGGCTTTCACACCGAGCCGCGGCCGCGTCAGTGGTAAAGCGGCGCTATTTTAGCACCATTTTACCGTCGTTTTAGCTGCGTTATTTGGCCGCTAGCAGGGCGGTTTTAAAAGGGGTTAAATTCGCCTGCAAAACGCCGCCGGAGCGGCATTTTGCCGGCGGTATCGCAGCGCTGCCCCATTGATTTCAATGGGGAGCAGCGGTGGAGGAGCGGTGAGTTCACCGCTCCAAAGAAGCTGCTGGCAGGACTTTTTGTGACGCCCTGCCAGTGCATGTAGCAGAAAAAACGCTGGCAGTGTGAAAGGGGTCTTAGTTCTACTTTAACAACAAAATGTACCGCTCTACATCTGTGAGGTTGGCAAAATTAGCAGTGCATGGTTTTGTCTGGTGTTTTCAATGTACAGGCAACAACAGGCAACTGGGTCGTGTTTTTACAGATTCCCAACTGCCTATCAACACGAGTCATGTACACGGACATAATTCAATTATGTGTCAGCGCCAGATCTTTCTGATAGAAACTAGAGAAAATCATGCCCCTCCTAATATATACTAGCCTATGACAACAGGCATATGGTTGGTATCACCATGGGTGGAGGCCCTACATCATAATTCTAGCCTGTAGTTGCATTGGCATCAGACAGGTGCTAATAGACATTTAAAAAATGTAGCCTCTTCCACATCACTTAAATTTCCAGAGATGGAACTCCTATTTCATGTGTTTACCCTAAACATTCAACGGCATCAGACAGTGCTTCAAAAGAGTTCCAAAACTGTAGCCTTTCCACATTACTCATATCTGTGGATGAAGGCTTTTGCATCATACTCCTAAGCCTTTAGGTTCCTCAACCTCAGGCAGGTGCTTCAAAAAGTTCCAAAAAATGTAGCCTCTACCACATTGCACATATCAACATGGCTGGAGGCTGCTACATCAACCTTCCAGCCTGTCAGTTCCTCAGCATTAGGGATGAGCCGAACACCCCCGGGTTCGGTTCGCACCAGAACCTGCGAACGGACCGAAAGTTTGCACGGACGTTAGAACCCTATTAGTTACAATGGACGCGAACGTTCGAAATCTAAAGTGCTAATTATAACGGCCAATATGCATGTTATTGTCATAAAACAGGTTTGGGGACCCGGGTCCTACCCCAGGGGACATGTATCAATGCAAAAAGAAGTTTTCAAAACTGACATTTTTTCGGGAGCAGTCATTTTAATGATGCATAAAGTGAGAAAAAAAAAGTGAAATATTCCTTTAAATATGGTACCTGGGGGGTGTCTAAAGTATGCCTGTGAAGTGACATGTGTTTCCCGTGTTTAGAACTGTCCCTGCACAAAATGACATTTGTAAAGGAAAAAAAGAAGCCATTTAAAACCACTTGCGGCTTTAATGTCATGTCTTGTCCAGGCAATATGGATGAAAATCTTTGAGAAAAATGGCATGGCTACCCCATCCCCCCCCCCCCTACCCCAGCCTATTACCAGCCCCTTTGGTTCTTGTATGGATATTAAAGGGAACCCTGCACACAAAATAAAACCCTATACCTAAAACCCTATATACTCTGAACCGCAGTATACAGGCGGTGCAAATAAGATAGGGAATGTAGGTATATAATGTATGTATGTATGTATGGACTGTTGGTGTATACTGTGCTGTGCTGGAGGCACACAAAACACACTAACTCCTGCAGATGGCTGTCTTAGGTGACAACAGGGCAGATACAGTGTAAGGTGGTTTGGGTGTACGTTTAATAAACTGTGATAAGCCGAGATCATGATGATCTCAGCTTATCTCAGAGCATTGCCGGTTTAATATACTGAGATGAGTACTGGAGAACTTATTCTTCTCTTCTCATCTCAGTACACAAAACGGCTGCATTGACTGCAATAGAAACGGCCTGTTTAATATACAGTGATACCACTTTATCACTGTGCTTCTCTTTTGAGTTCTCCTTTCTGGCTTCTCAAGCCCAGAGGTGGAGTTAGCAGCAAAAAAGAGGAGATCTCTGGCAGTGAATAGCTTCTTCCTTCATCCATCTGCCAAAAGTGAAAGTAAAAACTTTCTACAGCAGTGGAAAATACAACAACAGCATGTTAAAATTTCATTAACTATACAATTAGACACACATTATATATATATATATATATATATATATATATATATATATATATATATATATATATATATATATATATATATATAATGTGTGTGTAATTGTATATGTATGTCCGTGTGTGTGTGTGTATATGTGTATATATATCTATATATATATATATATATATATATATATATATATATATATATATATATATGTGTGTATATGTGTGTGTGTGTGTGTGTATATACATATATATATTTATTTTTTTATTATTTTTTTTTATATCTGTGTGTGTATATATTTTCATCTGTGTATATATATATATATATATATGTATATATATATATATAAAAATATATGTGTGTGTGTGTGTGTGTGTATATATACCTGTATATATATATATATTTTATATTTGTGTGTGTATATATTTTCATCTGTATGTATATATATATATATATATATATATATATATATATATAGATATAGATATAGATATATGTATATATATATCCTCCGAGTCCTTCACATTTGTGTATTACAGTGTACACCCATGCAAATGCAGTGTTGTGGCTACAGATAAATATGCACATGTGTTATGCTTATGTATTAATCATTATAATGTTTTACTGTTATGGGGTGTCGGTTTATTGGGTAGGGTGAATATATCTTTATTATTAAGTTAATATGTGCAGTGTATGTGGAGTGCTTCGTGTTTCACTTTGGGGTTCTGATACTGAAATCTCCCGAGCTATCGTGAGATTACAGAAACAGAAGCCGTTTGGGATTCTCAAAGCATTTGTAGATCACTTCTATTCTCAGTGAGAGAAGCGATCTACACTGTATATTAAGCTGCCACAAGGGGGAGAACAGATATCTCAGAGAAGTGCCGAGAACTCCTGAGATCTGAAATTTCTCAATATATTAAACGGACACCTTGGTGTGCTACTGCTGTGCTATACTCACACAGCACACACTAACTCCTGCAGATGGCTGGATTGGTAGAGAACAGCACTGAGAAGAACACACTATCCCTGCCTATTTTTCCTCTATCCCTACACTTTCCCCACAAGCAAAGGCTGAGAAGAATACACTATCCCTGCCTATTTTTCCTCTTTCCCTAGAATTTCCCCACAAAGTAATGATTCAAATACACTGTGTACATGTACAGTACACTATCACTGTTCCTAACGCTGGAACACACCACACGAGGCCGCCGGCGCGGCGGCCTTATATAGTGTGGGGCGTGTACTAAACCCCCTGAGCTATAATTGACCACAGGCATCCTGCCTGTGGCCAATTATTGCTCTCCTCGCCGCTGGCTCTATGATTGGCCAAGCATGCGGGTCACAGTGCATGCTTGGCCAATCATCAGCCAGCAATGCACTGCGACTGGCGCAGTGCATTGTGGACCGTTCGCATCACACGAATTTGATGCGAACGATCCACATAGTTCTGGACTCGACGAGCGGATGAACGGCCGATGTTTGATTCGAACACCGGGCCCATCCCTACTCAGCATCAAGCAGGTGTTTCAAAAGCGATCCAAAAAATTTTACTTATTCCACATTGAACATATCACCATTATACCACTAGCTTGTAGGTCCCTCAACACCTGGCAGGTGCTTCAAAATAGATCCGAAAAATGTATTCTCTTTCACATTGCTGTGGGGGAGGGGATTATCAGCAGTTCAACTGCCAGATGATTTTTTTCCTCCTTCCCAGTGATCTAGTAAAGACACTCCTGTGAGGTTGTTGCAGATAATGTTGGTGTGGAAGTTGTGTGCAGTGTCCTGGCCTTGTACACTCTACTCAGTGAACTAGTAAGGACGCTGTCGTGGGGGAGTTGAATGTAACATGTGGAAGGAGTCCTTTGAAACCCACCTATCCCCTTTCTAGTGAACTAGTTACAAATACAAAGTAAATCCAAAGGTCCTTCCGACTCCTCCCTCTTATGCCTTGTTTCGTTCTTCTTGAAACAGCCCTGTAAATAAATTGAGTGATTTGCCATTGAGAACTATTTTAAGTGTAACGAACCATGGACTTCTAGAAGAGTCCTACGATCTAGTTCCCATGTTCGGATTGGCTAATAGCTTCATTTATCCAACAGAAAGTTTTGAAGATCTAATGTGATCATAATAGGTCCAACTAAATGAAAAAGAACAGCATGGGAACTGGGTTGTGGGAATTTCTCATGACTCTATAGTCAAATGCTAATGGGGAAAAATTGAATAGTGGCTTACTTGTCCTGTATAAATGGGAAAGGATTTTTTTCAAAAAGTGGAAAAGCTGGAATAGGATGGAGAACAAAGAGGAACCTTTGGATTTTTATTTTTTTATTTTTTAACCCACATGCATGTGCTCTTACATTTTATGCACTGAAGTGAACAGGTCTGGTGTTCAATGAACACCTTGGTGTAGTAACTTACCTGCTCCACATTACCCAAACTTCCTCTTGGTGCATATGAAGTAGACATGTGCGATTAGTTTCGTACGAATCGGAAATTCGTACAAATTTTTCGTAATTCGTACATTCATATGAATCCGAATTATGAATTTTTACGAATACGAATTCTGTACGAAATATGAAATTTCGTTTACGAATTTCGGATCCAAATTATCCGAATCCAAACTACCAAATGATGAATTTCAACTAATATGAAAGAAATTATAGCGGATATAACGAATGATTCAAATGAATTCGAGACTCAGTATAACGAATATCGACACTCTACGAATAATAACAAATTATTCGAAAACGTATTAACGTTACATAACACAAGTCTATTGTTCACCAATCACTTAGAGGAAGTACGAATTACGAAATTTCGTATTCGTAAACGAAATTTCGTATTTCGTACTTTCTCTGAGTGATTGGTGAACAATAGACAATAGACTTGTGTTATGTAACGTTAATACGTTTTCGGATAATTCGTTATTATTCAAAGAGTATCGATATTCGTAACGATTCGTAACGATTCGTACGAATCCGAATTACATTTTGTACACGAATTACGATTTTTTTTTTTTTTCATACGAAACGGAACGAAACAAAACAAATTTTTTGACGGCTCCCATATCTAATATGAAATGTAGCCTGATTCCTGTTAGCTGGAGTTTTGGGGAGCTAATTTTTTGGGCTCCACTCATGCATACACCTGGTGCTGAAATACGTATGGTCTTTTATTATCTAAGAGAGGGTTGCATGCCTACAGCCCTACCCCAGAGTATACACCTCAGGCACCTGGCTAATCTATAAATACAGTGGAACCTTGGATTACAAGCATAATCCGTTGCAGGAGAATGCTTGTAATCCAAAGCACTCGCATATCAAAGCGAGTTTCCCCATAGAAGTCAATGGAAACGAAGATAATTCATCCACATTGACTTCTATTGCATGCAATACTGCATGTGGCCAGAGGTGGGGGGGGGCACCGGAGAGACTCAGAAATACTCGGAGACTGCTCGGCTGCACTCGGAAACCTTTGGAAAGGCTCGGAAACGCTCTGGAATGGAGTATGTCTGAGTGTTTCCTAACGGCTCCGAGTGTCACCGGCTCCCCTGCACCTCTGGCCAAATGCGGTACTGCACACCGCAAAGGCCTGAATCCTGCTCGTTTTGCGAGACAATACTTGCAAACTGAGTCAGGATTTTTTTTAAATAATTGCTTGTATTGCGAAACGCTTGTTGACCGCGTTGAATGAATGAATAAATGACATGTATAGCGCTACCTATGCAAACTGAATCATCAATCAGGGCGCTTTTTGCCACTGGTGTCCATCTGTGGTATGGTGCGGTCCTTGCCCTGTGAGGTCCCGACACGCTTACAAACACATACACATAGGATCTAATTAACCTACCAGCATGTCTGTGGAGTGTGGGAGGAAACCGGAGTACCCGGAGGAAACCCACGCAGGCACAGGGAGAACATGCAAACTCCAGGCAGAAGGTTTCTAAACGCAGACTTTTTTTTTTACCTTAATGCATTCTATGCATTAAGTTAAAAAACCTTCTGGGTGAACCTCCCCCCCCCCAGCACCCCCTTATACTTACCTGAGCCCCATCCCTATCCAGTGATGTGCATGAGTGCAGCGGCTCTCCCGGGTCTCTCTCTCCTCATTGGCTCGCACAGCTGCAGTCAATCACAGCCAGTGAGCCAATGAGGAGAGAGCGCGGGGGGGGGGGGCAAGTCACAGGAGTATGGCTTGGGAACGAGCCTGCTCGAGTGCCCCCATAGCAAGCGGTTTGCTATTGGGGCACTCAGCAGGGGGGAGGAGCCAGGACCACCAGCGGGAGACCCAAAAAGAAGAGGATAGGGTCTGATCAGTGCACAGAGCAGGTAAGTATGACATGTTATCTTTTTTTAATTTGAACCTTTTGAACAACTTTAAATTACATGAGGACCAACAACTGACACGGCATATATCTAATGAAAATAATTGTGTGTTTTTAGAAACCCTGTAAGACATATCATACAGAGTGTGTTGTAAATGAATGATGCTGCTCACTGTAACAAAAAGCCAGGATTTTGCAGCTTTTTATGAGTAAGCCCCATGGAGCTGGAGCCTAGGCCTTCTCCAAAGGGATGGTCCATGGCGATGAAGAAATTTGTGTTTTTTGGAATTTTTACCTCCAAGACCTATACTCTATGATACTAGCAAACTAACAGGTATCTAATCACCCTTACATTTTTTTAGGTCCAAAAGGCCAAACATTACGAGTACAAAAAACTCTTATGCCGCGCACACACGACCGGACTTTCCAGCAAACTAGGTCCGACAGACTTTTCGACGGACTTTCGCTAGAGTTCCGACGGTCTTTCAAAACGAACGGACTTGGCCACACACGAACGGACTAAGTCCGTTCGTAAGTCCGTTAATTTTGAACGTGATTACGTACGACAGGAAGTTCAATAGCCAGTAGCCAATAGCTTCCCTTGCGTCGTATTTGGTCTGTCGGACTAGCCCACAGATGAACGTTTTTCCCGAATTAAGTCCAATCGGAATTGAGTCTGTCGGACAGATTTGAAGCATGTTCTATTTCTAGGTCCGTCGGATTTTCGTCCTGAAAAATGAACGGATTAGCCCACACACGTTCGGTTTGTCCGATGGACTAATCCCGTCGGACCTAGTCTGCCGGAAAGTCCGGTCGTGTGTACGTGGCATTAGGTTTATTTTCAATCAAGCCCAGACTGGGACAAAAAATAGGCCTGGGCAATTTAGACTGAGCAGCCAATTTTCCAGCAACCGCCCATTCGCAAGGGCAGTTGGTGATGGGATAATCACGGAGTCGGTCCTCCGCACTGTAATGTAATGGGGCACTGTGATATAAAGGGGACTGCACTGTAAAGGGAACAAATGATTATAGTCCCCCTTTACAATGCAGTTCCCTTTTCATCACAGGGCCCCTACCAATCACAGCCCCCCATTACAGTGCCCCTTGCAGTCATGCCCCCTCCTTTTTCTCTGTAATGGCCCCTTTTACTCTCTGCCTCCCCTGCACAGTCCTACCTTTGGCAGGGCGTTTTTCTTATTCTTCGTTATTCTTCTTGTTCTTTAATTTTTATCCTTTATTTATTATTATTTTTTTCATTATTATATATTTTTATTTATATTTATTTTTTCACACTTTATTTATTTTTATTACTTAGGTAATTTTCTTTACTTGTTTTTTTTTTCAGTTTATTTTCCAACATTTTTCTCAGTTGAACCTTATCCTCTTAATTTGTCTAATTTTCCCACTCATTTCTTCCTTTTTCCTATTCTCATTTATCCTTTTTTATTTTTCACTAGTTTTTATCTCTTATTTTCCTCTCCTTTGTCTCTTTTTTTCTGTTTCTTTTTTTCTCTCTTTCTTTGTATTATATATCCTACTATTATATTTTCTACTTCCCTCCTTCCCCTCTTCTTCCCCCTTTCTTATCTAATTTTTACTGCCATTCATCTTTATCTAATTTGCACTTTCCTGTGTCCTCTATTACCCCTTGGTCTGCCTTTTCTCGTTTACCCGTTTTCCTTCTGTCTCCTTTCCATGTATGCACTGAGTGGCGACCATGGCATGTGTTAACCCTCTTCAGGCCACGGTCGCTGCTTACCTCCCGCTGTGCGGCCCGGTCATCAACAGGCATCAGACCGCGGCCCAGAGTTTGAGCCCGGTGTGCCCTATGGCCAGTCCAGGCCTGTTTTCAATAAATGTAAACCTGCAAAATTATCAAAGGAAGCTACCTACAAACAGGTGCCTGCAGTGTATACAGTTAAGCTACACAATGAGAATATCAGAAAAAACACATTCGGAACGACTGCACGATAATCAAATTATTAGTACAGCTTTCGAGAGCCGATCATGACAGTTCATGCAAAATTATTCGAAGGAACAAGCGTGACATTTTTTCCCGTAAGATCACAAAACAAACGATTTTCATGTAATTAATATAGTATTTGTCCACTGACATCTGCCACTCCATAGAGAGAAATGGATGGTCCGATCGGGTCCGCCTGAAAAACAGACAGGCAGGCATGATCGGTCCGTCAATGTGAGCCTTATGCCCCGTACACACGAGCGGAATTTCCATTGGAAAAATCTTGGATGGTTTTTCCCACGGAATTCCGCTCAAGCTTGGCTTGCATACACACGGTCACACAAAAGTTCTCTGAAATTTCGACCGTCAAAAACGCGGAGACGTACAACACTACGACGAGCAGAGAAAATTAAGTTCAATGCTTCCGAGCATGCGTCAAATTGTTTCCGAGGAATTTTGCGCATCGGAATTGCTACAGACGATCAGAACTTTTTTCAACCGAAAAATTGAGAACCTGCTCTCAATCTTTTGCTGGCTGGAATTCCGCCAGCAAAAGTTTGATGGAGCGTACACACGGTCGCATTTTCAGACCAAAAGCTCTCATCTGTCTTTTGCTGGCAGAATTTCCGTTCGTGTGTACGTGGCATTAGGTTATTTTTTTGTTATTGTGTTCCATTGTAGTAATCTCCCAAAGTGAGGTAAATCCACTTTTATGCCACGTACACACGGTCGGACTTTCCGACGGCAAATGTGCGATCGGAGCTTGTTGTCAGAAATTCCAACTGTGTGTAGGCTCCATCGGACAGTTTCTATCGGAATTTCTGTCGCACAAAATTTGAGATCTGGTTCTCAAATTTTCCGATAACTAAATCCGTTCGCATAAATTCCGATCGTGTGCAGACAATTTTGACGCACAAAGTTCCATGAATGCTCAGAATCAAGCAGAAGAGCAGCACTGGCTATTGAACTTCATTTTTCTCAGCTCGTCGTACGTGTTGTACGTCACCGCGTTCTTGACGTTCGGAATTTCCAACCGACTTTGTGTGACCGTATGTATGCAAGACAAGTTTGAGCCAACATCCGTCTGAAAAAAACATGGGACAGTTGTTCCTGGAACAGGACATTGGTTGACCCCCCTCCACTTTTTCTGGAGACAACTCTAAAATTTAGAATTTTCCCAAATTTTTTTTCTTGGTTCCAATATTTACCAATACAGAGGGGTGAATATTTCCAATGGGAACCCTTCCCCACCCTATGAAAAGCTAAAAAGAAAGGTGTTGCCTAGAGCAGTGTTTCTTAACCTTTTCAGTCAAGGCACGATGGACAATCTCGAGGCACCCCATTCTAAAATGTAAAAACGATTCCACCGGCAAAAGATTGAGAGCAGGTTCTCTATTTTTACGACGAAAAAAGTTCAGATTGGAAATTCCTACACATGCTCGGAAACAATTTGACGCATGCTCGGAAGCATTGAACTTCATTTTCTCGGGTCGTCGTAGTGTTGTACGTCACCGCGTTCTTGGCGGTCGAAAGTTCCGCAAACTTTTGTGTGACCGTGTGTATGCAAGCCAAGCTTGAGCGGATTTCCGTCGGAAAAACCATCCAAGATTTTTCCGACGGAAATTCCGCTCGTGTGTACGGGGTATAAGTGTAACTAAAAGGCAGGCTTCATCCACACGCTGGTTTATATACAAAATTGTATATAATTTTTGGGCAATTTTTTAGGCATTTTGAAAAGGTACCCCTGAAGAAACCTCAAGGCACCCCAGCTGAAAAAGGCTGGCATAGAGATAGCCTTTAACCACTTGCTGACCGGCTCAGGCACATATACATCTGCAAAGTGGTTCGTTCCCGTGAATCGGCGTACCCGTATGTCGACTCCTTTAAGAGCCATAGCAGGCCTGACGGGTGCGATCGCGGGCACGAGAGCCAGAACGGGGATTTGCGTATGTAAACATACAACTCCCTGTTCTGACAGGAGAGAAGAGACAGATCTGCTGTTTGTAGTAATTACGAACAGCGATATGTCTCCTCCTCCAGTCAGTCCCCTCCCCCACAGTTAGAAACACTCACGAGGGAACACATTTAACCCCTTTGATCGCCCCCTAGTGTTAACCCCTTCCCTGCCAGTGACATTTACACAGTAATCAGTGCATTTTTATAGCTCTGATCGCTGTATAAATGACAATGGTCCCAAAAATGTGTCAAAAGTGTCCGATCTGTCCGCCGCAATGTCGCAGTCCCGATAAAAATCGCAGATCGCCGCCATTACTAGTAAAAAAATATAAAAATGCCATAAATCTATCCCCTATTTTGTAGATGCTATAACTTTTGCGCAAACCAATCAATATACGCTTATTGAATTTTTACCAAAAATATGTAGAAGAATACATATGGGCCTAAACTGATGAAGAATTTATTTTTATTTTTTTTTAATTTTAGGATATTTATTATAGCAAAAAGTAAAAAATATAGTTTTTTTTATTTTTTTTAATTGTTACTAATTTTTTGTTTATAGCGCAAAAAAATGAAAACCGCAGAGGTGATCACATACCACCAAAAGAAAGCTCTATTTGTGGGAAAAAAAGGACAGCAATTTTATTTGGATACAGCGTCACAGGACCACGCAATTGTTGGTTAAAGCGCCGCAGTGCCGTATCCCAAAAAATGGCCTGGTCATTAAGGGGGCAAATCTACCGGTGCTGAAGTGGTCAACAAAGAAAAGCATGTAGGCATGCTGTCATGTTATGTATGGAACTACAAGTCCTAGCATGCCATGGCAGTCACTAGCTGATATAGTAAATCTGAGCCATCTGTTATAACACTAAGGACACTGAGCTCTCTGCTCCCCAGAGAATAAGGACCCCTAAGTGGGACAGTCCATTGTATGTGACAGCACCCCGATATATGGGAGGTCCCTGATGTAGGAGAGCCCCCCAATATATGACAGCACCCCAGTATATAGGAGCTCCCCGGTGTATGATAAAACCCTGATGTATGAGAGCCCCAATATAATACAGCATCCCATTACATGAGAGCTCCCCAGTGCATGAGAACACCCGCTATATGAAAGTACCCCATCTTCCTGGTATATAAGAGCAACCCAGTATATGACAGCACTCTCCCCCACACTCCTCTCTCCCCGCACTCCTCTCTCCCCGCACTCCTCCATCCTATCCGTTCCCCGCACTCCTCTCTCCCGGACTCCTCCATCCTATCCATTCCCTGCACTCCTCTCTCCCCGCACTCCTCTCTCCCCGCACTCCTCCATCCTATCCATTCCCCGCACTCCTCTCTCCCCGCACTCCTCCATCCTATCCGTTCCCCGCACTCCTCTCTCCCCGGACTCCTCCATCCTATCCATTCCCTGCACTCCTCTCTCCCTGCACCCCTCTCTCCCCACACTCCTCTCTTCTCTCCCTGCACTCCTCTCTCCCCACACTCCTCTCCTCTCTCTGCGCTCTCCTCTCTCCTGGCACTCCTCTCTTCTCTCCCTGCACTCCTCTCCCCGCACTTCTTTCTCCCTGCACTCTTCTCTCCCTGCACTCCTGTCTTCCTGCACTCTTCTGTCCCCGCACTCCCCGCTCTCCTCTCTCCTGGCACTCCTATCTTCTCTCCCTGCACTCCTCTCTTCTCTCCCTGCACTTTTTTCTCCCTGCACTCTTCTCTCCCTGCACTCCTCACTCCCTGCACTCCTGTCTCCCTGCACTCTTCTCTCCCCGCACTCTTCTCTCCCCGCACACCTCTCTCCCCGCACTCCTCTCTCTCTCCCCGCACTCTTCTCTCCCCGGACTCCTCCATCCTATCCGTTCCCTGCACTCCTCTCTCCCCGCACTCCTCTCTCCCGGACTCCTCCATCCTATCCGTTCCCCGCACTCCTCTCTCCCCGGACTCCTCCATCCTATCCATTCCCTGCACTCCTCTCTCCCCGCACCCCTCTCTCCCCACACTCCTCTCTCCCCACACTCCTGGCACTCCTCTCTTCTCTCCCTGCACTCCTCTCTCCCCGCACTCCTCTCCTCTCTCCGCGCTCTCCTCTCTCCTGGCACTCCTCTCTTCTCTCTCTGCACTCCTCTCTTCTCTCCCTGCACTCCTCTCCCCGCACTTCTTTCTCCCTGCACTCTTCTTTCCCTGCACTCCTCACTCCCTGCACTCCTGTCTCCCCGCACTCTTCTCTCCCCGCACTCTTCTCTCCCCGCACACCTCTCTCCCCGCACTCCTCTCCTCTCTCCCCGCACTCCTCTCTCCTGGCACTCCTCTCTCCTGGCACTCCTCTCTCCCTGCACTCCTCCATCCTATCCGTTCCCTGCAGTCCTCTCTCCCCGCACTCCTCTCTCCCCGCACTCCTCCATCCTATCCATTCCCTGCACTCCTCTCTCCCTGCACCCTCCCCCTCTCTCTCCCCACACTCCTCTCTCCCCACACTCCAGGCACTCCTCTCTTCTCTCCCTGCACTCCTCTCTCCCCGCACTCCTCTCTCTCTCTCCGCGCTCTCCTCTCTCCTGGCACTCCTCTCTTCTCTCCCTGCACTCCTCTCCCCGCACTTCTTTCTCCCTGCACTCTTCTCTCCCTGCACTCCTGTCTTCCTGCACTCTTCTGTCCCCGCACTCCTCTCTCCCCGCTCTCCTCTCTCCTGACACTCCTCTCTTCTCTCCCTGCACTCCTCTCTTCTCTCCCTGCACTTTTTTCTCCCTGCACTCTTCTCTCCCTGCACTCCTCACTCCCTGCACTCCTGTCTCCCTGCACTCTTCTCTCCCCGCACCCTTCTCTCCCCGCACACCTCTCTCCCCGCACTCCTCTCCTCTCTCCCCGCACTCTTCTCTCCCTGCACTCCTCTGTCCTCTCTCCCCACACTCCTATCTCCCTGCACTCCTCTCTACCTTTCCCGCACTCCTCTCTCCTCTGTCCCGGCACTCCTCTCTCCCAGCACTCCTCTGTCCTCTCTCCTCACACTCCTTTCCTCTCCCCCCGCACTCCTCTGTCCTCTCTCCCCACACTCCTCTCTCCTGGCACTCCTCTCTTCTCTCCCTGCACTCCTCTCTTCCCGCACTCCTCTCCCCCTGCACTCTTCTATCCCTGTATTCTTCTCTCCCTTTCCCGCACTCCTCTCTCCTCTGTCCCAGAACTCCTCTCTCCCAGCACTCCTCTCTCCTGGCACTCCTCTCTCCCCGCACTCCTCTCCCCCTGCACTCTTCTATCCCTGTATTCTTCTCTCCCTTTCCCGCACTCCTCTCTCCTCTGTCCCAGAACTCCTCTCTCCCAGCACTCCTCTCTCCTGGCACTCCTCTCTCCTGGCACTCCTCTCTCCTGGCACTCCTCTCTCCCAGCACTCCTCTCTCCCGGCACTCCTCTCTCCCCGCACTCCTCTCCTCTCTCCCCGCACTCCTCTTTTCTCTCCCTGCACTCCTCTCTCCCCTGTCCCCGCACTCCTCTCTCCCCGCACTCCTCTCCTCTCTCCCCGCACTCCTCTTTTCTCTCCCTGCACTCCTCTCTCCCCTGTCCCGGCACTCCTCTCTCCCAGCACTCCTCTTTCCTCTCTTCCCACACTGCTCTCTCCCCTCACTTCTCTCCCTGCACTCCTCTCTCCCTTTCCCACACTCCTCTCTCTTCTGTCCTGGAACTCCTCTCTCCCTGCACTCCTCTCTCTCTCCCAGCACTCCCCTTTCCTCTCTCCCTGCACTCCTCTCTCCCCGCACTCCTCTCCTCTCTCCCGCACTCCTCTGCTCTGTCCCCACACTCCTCTCCTCTCTCCCCGCACTCTTCTCCAATCCCCCGCACTCCTCTTCTCTCTCCCCACTCCCCTCTCCCCGCACTCCTCTCCCCTCTCCCTGCACTCCTCTCCTCTCTCCCTGCACTCCTCTCCTCTCTCCCTGCACCCCTCTCTTCTCTCCCTGCACTCCTCTCCTCTCTCCCCGCACTCCTCTCTCTCTCTCCCCGCACTCCTCTGCTCTGTCCCCACACTCCTCTCTCCCCGCACTCCTCTCTTCTCTCCCCGCACTCCTCTCCTCTCTCCCCGCACTCCTCTGCTCTGTCCCCACACTCCTCTCCTCTCTCCCCGCACTCCTCTGCTCTGTCCCCACACTCCTCTCCTCTCTCCCCGCACTCCTCTCTTCTCTCTCCCCGCACTCTTCTCTCTCCCCAACTCTTCTCTCCCCGCACTCCTCTCTTCTCTCTCCCCGCACTCTTCTCTTCTCTCTCCCCAACTCTTCTCTCTCCCCGCACTCCTCTCTTCTCTCTCCCCGCACTCCTCTCTTCTCTCTCCCCCCACTCTTCTCTCCCCGCACTCCTCTCTCTCTCTCCCCCACTCTTCTCTCCCCGCACTCCTCTCTCCCGCACTCCTCTCTCTCTCTCCCTCCCCGCACTCCTCTCTTCTCTCCCCGCACTCCTCACTTCTTTCTCCCCGCACTCTTCTCTCTCCCCGCACTCTTCTCTCCCCGCACTCCTCTCTTCTCTCTCCCCGCACTCTTCTCTCCCCGCACTCCTCTCTTCTCTCTGTCCTCTCTCTGTACAGGTCACCTCTCCGACAACCTGTTAGCGGCGGCTCCATACGGGCTGATTGACGTCCCGACCGGCCACTCACAGAGCGCTCTTCAGTCCCCTTACCCGCAATCCCGCCAATCGCCTTGCGGGGAACTCTTACGCTCCGCCCACGTGTTGCTCCAGGACTCCCAGAAGATTAAAGCCCTCGCTCACAGCGAGAAGCCCGGTGATCCGGAGGAGGGGAGGGAGTCTGCGCTCTGCCTATCGCTGTCTGTCTATCGCTTGTGCCTCAATGACCGGCAGGTGAGAGGAGCTCCCGGGACTGTCTCTCTCTCTCTCTGTGCCGCTCTCACACACCTGGACCCAATATGACACGTACTGCGCTACTGCCACTGTTGGAGCTATTGCTGCTGATCGCCACTGCGGAGAGCCAGCGGGGGGCCCCGGACGACTCTCACTTGACTTATGGGCCACTAGAAGAGGAGATCCTGGTGGCCAACCATGGGGTCCGGGTGCCCTTCGGCAGATCTGTGTACCTGGACCCGGTTCTGGATCTGGTGATCCAAGTCCAGCCTGGAGACAAATGTCACATCAGCGTGCTGAGCAATGACCCCCTATCCCAGGGACCGGGCCACCTCTCCCCCAACAGGTTCCCCTGTGAGTTCGGGGCCAGAGAAGTGAAATACTCGCACCTGGGGGCCCGGAGCCCCTCCAAGGACAGGGTGAAGCTGCAGCTCCGCTATGACACCCAGAGCCGGACAGTCATCATCCCATTCATGATCGAGGTGGAGGTGCTCTTCACCCAGCTGGAGGTGGTCACCAGGAACATGCCACTCACCGTGGACAAGCTCCTGGGGACCAGCAACCCCATAGACAAGAAGGTCCTTGAGTTCACCTATGACAGGACGTTTGAGGTGTGCAGGATCACACCGCTGGTGGGGCTGGCAGGGCTGCCCAGGTACGGGAGGTTGCTGCAAAGTCCTGGCCACATGATGGACTGTGGGGACTTCCTACAACAAGGTGTCCGCTACCTGCACGTAGCTTCCACCCAGTCCCCCAACAAGGACTTCATACCCATGCTGGTGGAGCTGCACGACAAAGTGGGGAACCTGCTGAAACAGGAGCATTTCCAGGTCCTGGTCCGCATCAAGGAAGGCTTGGAGAACACCCAGCCCAAGCCTAGCTTCATAGCCATGATGATGATGGAGGTGGACCAGTTTGTCATGACAGCCATCACCCCAGATATGCTGGCCGCTGAGGACATAGAGTCCGACCCTGGGGACCTCATCTTTAATGTCACCTCCAATTTTGGGCCAGGGCAGGGGCAGATTGTCAGCACCGATGACCGCAACTTACCCATCACCTCCTTTTACCAGAGGGACCTGCAGGAGCTCAGGATTGCCTACAAGCCCCCACCTGAGGACTCTGATACTGAGCGCATCTTTGAAGTGGAGCTGGAGGTGGTGGATTCTGAGGGTGCAGTGTCAGAGCCCTTCTCCTTCATGATTGTTGTAAAACCCATGAACACAATGGCTCCTGTAGTTACCAGAAACACAGGTCAGCTCTTGTTTGAAGGACAGTCTAGACCTTTATTCAGTGCCCAGAACCTGCAGATCAGTGATGAGGACAACCTGGATGACGTTCGAGTCAGTGTGTTGGCTGGGTTGAGGCATGGACAGCTTTATCTGTTAGGATCCCCTCCTGAGAGCTCCAAGTTTTTTACAGCCTCTGATCTGGACCAGGGTAGGGTTATCTATCAACATGATGGCAGTGACACCTATAGTGACAACATAATTTTCCGGATGACTGATGCAAAGCATGAAGTGGAATTCCTTTTTCCAATCACAGTGGTGCCAACCGATGATGAGCCTCCTATAGTTAATGCCAACACTGGTTTGATGCTTTCAGAAAAAGAAGTGGCCCCCGTGACTCCTCTAGTGTTGAGTGCTACAGATATCGACTCAGAGGACTCCACCATACGTTTTATTTTAGAGTTACCCTACTCAACCCTGGGGCAAATGGTGTTGCGTCAATCTGAGATACCACAAGATCCTTCTGAATGGCAGTTCATCCCCAATCTAAAGATGTATGAGAAGGTGGTAAGTGAATGGACTCAGCAAGATATATTGGATGGAAAATTATATTACAAACATATTGGGCCCCATAGCACTGTCCCAGTCATGGACCAGCATGTCTTTAGAGTCCAAGATGACAATGATCCTCCAAATCAATCTGGGGAGCACACCTTTGTGGTGAAAATTAACCCTATAGACGACTTGCCTCCAGAACTATACCCAGGTACGACCCTCAAAATGGTAGTGCAGGAATACCATTTAACTTACTTTAGAAAGAAATTTCTCCGTTATACTGACTTAGATTCTGATGACAGGGACCTGAAATACACCGTGACCATCCCTCCATCAGACACAGATGAAAACAATCCTGCTATTATGGGCTTCATCGTCCTTACTGAAAACCCAGATCTAGTGGTCACAGAGTTCACCCAAGCTCAGGTAAACCATCATAAGATTTCCTATAAACCGCCAGACCTAGAACTTGGAATCACCCCTCGTGTTGTACAATTTCATTACACGGTGGAGGACATGTCTGGCAATATAGCTGAAGGGGATTTTACCATATTTCTGCAGCCAGTGGACAACAAGCCTCCAAATATAATAAATACAGGCTTTACAGTGTTTGAAAGAGGAAGCCATGCTATCACAGCAGCAGAGCTCGATGCCACTGATGCTGATACAGGCAGAGATAAAATAACTTTTACCCTCACTCAGTCCCCAAGACATGGGCAAGTGCTGTACTCTAACCAAGTGATGGATGTGGGTGAATCGTTTGTGTTGGATGACATCCGAAATGGGAAAATAAGCTACATGCACAGTGGTGAAGAATCTGCCAGTGATTCCTTCACTTTGGATGTAAGTGATGGGGTGCATGTCCTCACTATTATCATTAAAATCACTGTGCGGCTGGTGGATGATGAAGTGCCCAGGATCATGCTACCAGCTGGAACCATTGGCTCCTATCTCGATGTTTTGGAAGGAGGTTCAGCTGAAATCACAGCTAATGTTATCCAAGGCACAGATGCAGACACGGATGACCTCATGCTAACATTCATCGTTGAAGACCCACCTCGTCTTGGAGAAATTCTAGTCAATGGGATACCTGCTGAAAGGTTTTCTCAGAGAGACATAATTGATGGGGCAGTTATTTATTCCCACAGTGCAGGAGAAATCGGGCTACAAAAAATGGAAGACTCTTTCAATTTAACATTATCTGACCTTTCAGAGGAATGGACTGTTGGAGGTAATAGAGTTACCGGAGTACGAGTTCAAGTTACCATTCTGCCCATTGATAACCAGGCCCCCCTAGTTACAGTAGGTGAACAGTTCACAGTTATTGAAGGTGAAAAAAATATTATAACCTCATCAAATTTAAGAGCACAAGATACAGACACCCCTAATGATGACATTCTGTGCACTATTGTTGTCCAACCCACATCTGGATACCTAGAAAATATCTCCCCTGCACCAGGATCTGAAAAATCTAGAGCTGGGACTGCTATTAGTGCATTTACTTTGAAAGATATCAGAACAGGTCATATCTATTATGTGCAAAGCATCCACAAGGGCGTGGAACCAGTGGAAGATAGGTTGACATTCCACTGCTCTGATGGCATCAACTTTTCCCAGAAGCACTTCTTTCCTATTGTTATCATTCCAGCCAATGATGAAAAGCCAGAGATTTTCATGAGGGAATTCGTAGTTATGGAAGGAATGAGTCTTGTTATCGATATTCCTATACTAAATGGGGCAGATGCTGATGTTCCAACAGATGAACTTGTCTTTTTTATCACTAAGCCACCAAAACATGGGAATATCGTTAATCAGTTTACCAATGGTACTGTGATAGTCAACAGCTTCAACCTAGAGGACATCAAAGAGAGCTCCACCATCCTTTATGAGCATGATGACTCAGAGACCAAAGAGGACAGCTTTGAAATAAAACTTACTGATGGAAAACATTCAGTGGTCAAAACTGTTCTCATTATGATTATACCCGTGGATGATGAGACCCCTAGAATGACCATCAATGATGGATTGGAGATAGAGATAGAAGAAACAAAACTAATCACTAATAAAGTCCTTAAGGCTACAGATTTGGACTCTGATGACAAAACGTTAACCTTCATTTTACGCTATGGACCTGGACAAGGTTTGCTTCAAAGAAGAAAGCCAAATGGTGGACTAGAAAATTTAACAATAGGTATGAATTTTACTCAGGACGAGGTGGACAGGGAATTAATACAATACCAGCACTTTGGCCAAGAGGGCATTCGAGATCTGTTCAAGTTTGATGTCACTGATGGAATTAATCCCCTTATTGATAGATACTTTTATGTTACAGTGGGAGGAATTGACATGGTCTTTCCAGATGTAGTTAATAAAGGAGTGTCTTTGAAAGAAGGAGGCAAAGTAACACTTACCACTGACTTACTTAGCACTAGTGATCTCAATAGCCCAGATGAACATTTGGTTTTTACAATCACAAGGGCCCCGGTGCGTGGGCACTTGGAGTGCACTGACTTTCCGGGGGTGCCCATCACATCCTTCACTCAGCTCCAGTTGGCGGGTAATAAAGTCTACTACACACACACATCAGATGATGAAGTGAAAATGGACAGCTTTGAATTTGAGGTCACCGACGGATATAATCCAGTTTTTCGCACATTCAGAATATCC
Source organism: Lithobates sylvaticus (assembly GCA_028564925.1). Classification (NCBI taxonomy): domain Eukaryota; kingdom Metazoa; phylum Chordata; class Amphibia; order Anura; family Ranidae; genus Lithobates; species Lithobates sylvaticus. The sequence goes on from CM053027.1 coordinate 552,889,867, forward strand.
ATCAGTGATGTGGATAACAAGAAGCCAGTCCTGACTATCCATGAACTAACAGTGAGAGAAAGTGAAAATAAACTGATCACCCCCTTTGAACTTACAGTAGAGGACAGGGACACTCCAGACAAAAGGCTGAGGTTTGTTATAACCCAAGTACCAGTCCATGGGAAGATACTGTATAACAACAGTAGAACTGTGACCTCTTTTACAAAGCAAGACCTTAATGATAACCTGATCAGTTATAAGCATGATGGCACAGAGACTACAGAGGACAGCTTCTCCTTCACTGTCACCGATGGCACCCATACTGACTTTTATGTGTTCCCGGATACTGTCTATGAGACAAGGCAGCCCCAGATGATGAAAATACGCATAATAGCAGTGGATAATGGCGTGCCACAGATTATTGTAAACAAGGGTGCCCCAACTCTCCGAATCCTAAGTACTGGCCATTTGGGATTCTTAATTACCAACAAGGTCCTTAAAGCTGAGGACAGGGACAGTACCCACCTTTCACTCCGTATCCGAGTCACACAAGGTCCCAACCATGGATTCCTCATCAATACGGACAAGGGAAACCATAGCATAAACCAGTTTTCTCAAGGTAAGTCCTTTGTTGATAATGCAGATTTAGTTATGGGTATTCACATTTTTTTCTGTACTGGTTATAGGCTCCATTCACACTTGTACAACTCCAAAGTTACTTTGGAGTGCAACTTTGGATGGGTGCAACTTGGATATAACTTTGGCTTTGACCAGTGATAATGGACAACTGTTGCATTGTAGAACATTCAGGTACAACTTTCATGCAACTTTTGAGGGTAAACATTGAAGTCTATGGCCCTCAAGTTGCATGAAAGTCGGACCAAAGTATTGCATGAGATTCTTAAAGTCCTGCAACTTTAAAGCGGGAGTCCCGCAACATTTTTTGTTTTATAAGTCAGCAGCTACAAATACTGCAGCTGCTGACTTTTAAAATAAGGACACTTACCTGTCACAGGGTCCAGCGATGTCGGCACCCGAGGCCAAAACGTCCTTCAGTCCTCGGATGCTGCCGCCGCCATCTTCGGTAAGGGAATCAGGAAATGAAGCCTTGCGGCTTCACTTCCCGGTTCCCGCATGCGCGAGTCGCGTAGCACAATCTGAATGGTCTCTGCTGTCTCTGGGACCCACGTGTGCCCCAGCAGACAGCGCGGCAGGTTGGGAAGAGGCATAGACTCGTGGGAGTCTATGCCCGGAAGTGGTTGCAAATACCTGTCTTAGACAGGTATCTGCACCCCCCTCCCCCCTGAAAGGTGCCAAATGTGACACCGGAGGGGGGGAGGGTTCCGAAAAGCGGAGGTTCAATTTTTGTGTAAACCTCCGCTTTAATTCGCGCATATATGAATGGTTATCATTGGAAAACATGGGGAACGACTTTTCATGCAACTTTGAAGTCCAAAGGTGCATGACAAGTCGCACAAGTGTGAATGGAGCCTTAGGCTTTGTATATACAATATTGCAACATTTTGTTTGATGTTAAATGTAACAAGATTGGGAAGCTGTTCATTTGTTTGGGTACATTCCAGATAAGATACTAGCAATGTGCGCCAACCCACCACAGCCTAGACTAGCATTGAAGTTCAAACAAATTAAAACTTTTATTTTCCTAAATGTAACATTGAGAAGCTGTTAATTTGTTTGGACTCTTTCCAGAAATGACAGTAGGGATGTGCTATCCACCACAGTGTAGAATTTCAGTTCAAGCAAATAAAAGCTGGTTTATAGGAGATGCATAGAGTAGCTGTCATTCACCATGGCAAAATAGTCTTCTACTGCTTTATCCACATTCTTTAAAACTACAGACAACTGGTCTAAAAGTAAGATATATATAAAGATAGTATATGTATGTATGTGTGTGTATATATATATATATATATATATATATATATATTATATATATATATATATATATATATAAAGCCTGCATTTCTAATGCCCCGTACACACGGTCGGAAATTCCGATGGAAAATGTCCTATCGGACCATGTTGTCGGAAAATCCGACCGTGTGTGGGCTCCATCGGACTTTTTGAGATCCTGCTCTCAAATTTTCCGACAACAAAATCCGATCAGACTTTTTCCGATCGTGTGTAGAGAATTCCGACGGACAAAGTGCCACGCATGCTCAGATCAAATTAGGAGACCAAAGCTATTGGCTACTAGCCTCTACGTAGTTCCGTCGTACGCAACGAACGTCACCATGTTCAGAATGATCGGATTTTCCGACAACTTTGTCCGACCGTGTGTATGCAACACCAGTGTCAGACAAAATCCGTTGTAAAAAATCAGACGGATTTTGTGGTCGGAATTTGTGTGTACGGGCATTAGTCTGTTTAGACCTTTTTTTGTGTCCTGTTGGGGAGATTTCCCTTCACTTCCTATCCTGGAGATACAGCAGGAAGTAATGTGAAATCTCTCCAAAGTGAGAGGCAACCTCCTCTAGGACAGTTGTCACCAGAAAAGGCATCCCATTAAAAAAATTCCCTCCTGTTTCCGTTCTGGTGCCAATTACACAATTTTTGTTTTTCAATCTCTTTTTATTCCAGTGAAAGTTGTTCCCAGGACAAATAGAGTGAATACATCTCCTCCTTAGTGGGGACACAAACATCAATGAAACCCTGTCAGGGCCTCTAACCTTTGTACACCCCATCCAGAAAAAAAAGTTTGCATTAGTCAGGGCTCAAAATTTCAAGTCCTGAGCTACTAGCCAGGCCTCAAGGGTTACTTGCCACCAGTGCCCCCACTCAATCCCTACCCTGCCCAACCCTGCTCCGCCCCTAAACCCGCCCTCATAAGTTATCTCATGAAATGACACTTAAATGTTTTATGCAAAAGTAAGTTACAAAAATAAATATTAACAACAACTTTATCAGTGTAGCCTCACCTATGCCCCTCAATGCAGCCTCGCCTGTGCTCATCAATGCAGCCTCACTGTGCCCACTATTGCAGCCTCTCTTTCTCCCCGGGGAGATCGCTGGGAGAACGGCCCCCGATCAATCTCGCCGGCGGTGCTGTGCTCTCCCCCCCTCTCCCAGGCAGGCAGCAAAGCTCGCAAGCCCTCATTTTCCACTCGCAGAATGCGAGTAGGCGAGTGGAAAATTTGAGGGCTGCTTTAGTTATACATTAAAGGGGTTGTAAACCTTTTTTTGTATTATTTCACCTTAATGCATCCTATGCATTAAGGTGAAAAAACACCTGGCAATGACCGACCCCCCAGCCCCCCCCCCCCTCCCGTTTTACTTACCTGAACCCTCAAACTTAATCCGGCTGGGGCGCGCTGTCTCTCTGCCCGGGGTTCTCAGCTCTTGATTGGATAGATTGATTGCAGGGCAGCCATTGGCTCCCGCTGCTATCAGTCAAATCCAAGCGAGTGCCGGGGGGGCGGGGCCGAGTCCTGCATTTGGCCTCTATGGATGCCGAATGCTGGACTCAGGAGCGCGCCCACAAGGTCAATCATATTGGGTCCATTCACATGTATGTGTTTTAGCACTCTGGGCTAAAACATGTGTGCCAAAATGCTCTATGTGTATTGCTGTGCCATTGATTGCAAGTAACACCTCAACGCATTGGTGTTGATTTACTAAAGGCAAATACACTGTGAACTGCAAGTGCAGTTGCTCCAGGGCTTAGTAAATGAGGTAAAGCTTCACTTTGCAAAGAATACCCAATCACGTGTAAGGAAAATAAAAAATTGCATTTTTGCTTGTCCATGATTGGATGATAGAAATCAGCAGAGCTCCCCCTCATTTCAGAGCTTCCCCTCAGATCTAGAGCAAGTAGACTTGGCAGGGCACAGTATATTTGCCTTTAGTAAATTAACCTTCCTGTATATGCATTGTGGTGCATTTTGAAAAAAGGCTAATGCACATTTTTTCATCCATGGTGGTGCATGGGCAGTCCATTCATAATGAATAGGCTGCTTTAATGCAACACATGGTAACATGGGCCCTAATGCGTGTAAATTAACCGCTTGCCGACCAGCCGCCGCAGTTGTACTGCGTCAACATGGCTCGGCTGCGGGAATTGCCGTTATGTTACGTCGCTCCCTCTGGTGGCCACTAGGGGCAGGCGCGCGTGCCCGCAGCTCGCCCCGGAGCCGATGCGAGTGCTCGGTGGTCTCGATGACACGCCGAGACCGGTTCTCTGATGGGAGAAGTGACAGATCGTGTGTTCATACAAAGTATGAACAGCGATCTGTCATCTCCCCTAGTCAGTCCCCTCCCCCCTTCATTTATAACACAGTGAGGGAACACATTGATCGCCCCCTAGTGTTAACCCCTTTACTGCCAGTGACATTTTTACAGTAATCAATGTTTTTATATAGCACTGATCGCTGTATTAATGCCAGTGGTCCCAAAAATGTGTCAAAATTGTCCCATGTGTCCGCCATAAGGTCGCAGTCACGATCAAAATCGCAGCTCGCCGCCATTACTAGTAAAAAAAATAATAATAATAAAAATTCTATAAATCTATCTGCTATTTTTTAGACGCTATAACTTTTGCGCAAACCAATCAATATACGCTTATTGCGATTTTTATTACCAAAAATATGTAGACGAATACATATCGGCCTAAACTGAGTAAAAATTAGCTTTTTGAAAAAAAAAAAATGTGGGTAGTTATTATAGCAAAAAGTACAAAATATTGTGTTTTTTTTTTCAAAATGGTCGCTCTTTTTTTGTTTATAGCGCAAAAAAATTAAAACCGCAGAGGCGATCAAATACCACCAAAAGAAAACTATATTTGTGAGGAACAAAGGGACGTCAATTTTATTTGGGTACAGCACCGCACGACCGCGCAATTGTCTGTTAAAGTGACATACACAGTGCCGAATTGCAAAAAGTTCTCTGGTCAGGAAGGGGGTAAAATCTTCCGGGGCTGAAGCGGTTAATGCACAACACTGACTCTTTAGGGGTTTTGGCATATTTTGTCTAAACCCAACTGCTATGGGTTGCTAATGACACCCACAGGGGTTTGCACAAGGCAGTGTGAACTGCCTGCGGGAGAGGAGCGATGCGGGAACCCGGGATGTAATTGTGCTGGTTCCCGCATCGCACTAGTGTGAACCCAGGGTCACTCGCCACTTTTCATTTCCTTGGGTGTTAATGCTCAAAGTAGAAAGGGGTCAGAAAGGCCAGTATGGAGTCAGTATTTGTGGCTATTTGCACCGCGTAATTTTTTATTTTTTTTTCTCCAATAAAGTTTTATTAAAGAAAGACATAACAAAATAACACAAAAACAGTACACGTTCCAGAGTAAGTACACCACAAATACATAGAAAGAACCCAAAAGTTTGATGTACCCCAACACACGCCACATCTCTCAACCCAAAAAGGTCATGGTCTACAGCAGGGGTAGGCAACCTCTCCAGCTGTTGTGGAACTACTTTTCCCATGAAGCATTGGTAAGGCTGGCAGTTACAATTCCTCCCAAAGGCATGATGGGACTTGTAGTTCTGCAACAGCTGGAGGGCCCTAGGTTGTCTACTCCTGGTCTACAGCATTGTCTAATATAGACATCCCAAGTCTCCCGCGAGTGCCGTGCGATATCCCGGCTGCAGCTCCTATCCTGGGCGACATGGATGGAATGATCGGTGCGGCGGGGGGGACAGTTGCAAGCACCGATCTCCCTGCATGGCTTTTCAGCTGACAGTCACTTCTCCTCCTCTCCCTCCCACCGCACTGATCATTCCCGGCTGTTTTCTTGTTTGCTCCTGCAGCCGCTAATCCAGCCCCCTGTCCTCCTTCTCTGGCCCCCTGTGTCCTCCTCCGCCCCCTCCCATGTTCTCTGGCTCCTTGTCCTCCTCCTCCGCCCCCTCCCTCTTGCTGCCCCGCAGCCAGCTTCCCTCCTCTCCTCTCTCGCCGGGTGCTGGGGGGACCTGTCAGGATGGAGAGTGGAGGAAGGGACCGGTGAATATATCATTTACCGGCCCCTTCCTTTTCTAAATTGAACACAGTGAGCGATCACTACCGATCGCTCCTGTGTCCTGTGAAAACTGAGTAGAGTAAAATCTGTTTACTCTGCTTCAGTTTATGAATGGAGAGAAGCCTCTGTCTCCTCTCCATTCATCTTCAGTGCAGAGAAAGGGACCGGGGAATCTCTGTACTCAGCCCCTTTCTCTGTTTTAAAGGGGAGATGCCAGGGGTCTGTTTAGACCCCTGATATCTCACCAAAGCCCACCAACAGGGCTGATTAAAAAAAAAAAATCCAATAAATATAAAAAAATTTAATTGTAAAAAAAATATAAAATAAAAAAACTATTAACACAACTGCCCCCTGCCCTGCCAACACTGTCCACTGCCCCAACACCCTCCACCCCAAAAAGCATTGTGAAATAAAAAAAACAAACATTAAATTGTACAGAAATAGATTCGTCAAAATAAAGAACAAAAAACTGACACCATCCACTGCTCTACTGCCACTGTCCACTGCCACATATCCCCTTCCCCAGAAGCACTGTGAAAAAAAAAAAAAAATTGTAAACAGCAAAATTGTAAAACTTAATAGATAAAATTTTAAAAACAAAACTCTACTGACACTGTCCTCTACCCCCCCACCCCCAATCTTTGTAAAAAAACAAAAAATACAAAAATAAATGGTAAAAAATCATTTAAAAAATAAAATTGTAAGAAACTAATAAAAATAGAAAAAATTGACACCATCCACTGGCCCCCACAAGGCATTTTGAAAAATTAAAAAAAAAAAAGTACAAAAAAATTAAGTAAAATAATAATAATAAAAATAAAGAACTACTGACACCATCCTGCACATACTACCCACCGTTTTACACTCCACTAAACTCAACTGCCTAGAAACGACTATAAACGACAATGTGTACATGTACTGATAAGATAACAGAGGAGCGTTCAGGGGCAAAAAACGCCCAACTGCTCTTAAATGTCCGTTTACCAGCAGCAGTGTACATGAAGTCTAAGCCCCCGTACACACGGTCGGAAATTCCAACGGAAAATGTCCGATCGGACCATGTTGTCGAAAAATCCGCCCGTGTGTTGGCTCCATCTGACTTTTTCCGCTGGAATTCCTGCTCTCAAATTTTCCGACAACAAAATCCGATCGGACTTTTTACGATCGTGTGTAGAGAATTCCGACGGACAAAGTGCCACGCATGCTCAGATCAAATTACGAGACCAAACCTATTGGCTACTAGCCTCTACGTAGTTCCATCGTATGCAATGAACGTCACCACATTCAGAATGATCGGATTTTCCGACAACTTTGTCCCACCGTGTGTATGCAACACCAGTGTCAGACAAAATCCGTTGGAAAAAATCAGATGGATTTTGTTGTCGGAATTTCCGACCGTGTGTACGGGGCATAAGAGTTTCTATTTCTAATTTTGCCTACAAAGTTGGACTTTAAAATTACATTAAACAGATTAAACAAGTGTCAATTGCCATAATTCACATAAATCATATATATAATGCCACTGTGTATATATATATATATATATATATATATATATATATATATATATATATATATATATATATATATATATATATATATATATATTTTTTTTTTTTTTTTGTGATCTGTGCTGAAAGTGGGAGCTGGTACCTGTCAAAACCAGGTACCCGCTCCCCCCTGCCCCACAAAAAAAGTGCTAAATGTGGCAGTGGAGGGGGTGGGGTGCAAAAAATCGGAGCTTCCCCTTTTGACTGGAATCCAACAACAAAAGTTGTATAGTGTGTATCCAGCTTAAAGTTGAACTTTTTTTCTGCCAGTAAATCCCTTATACAACCCACTTCCTCTTTCTTGTCTGGTAAAAAGCCTAGGCTTATGACATCATGTACAGCGCTTGCTCTCTCTGACTCTTGTGAGCGTATGCCAGGAAGGGAGGGGGATGAGGCATAAGAGGGCCAAGGAGAGCTGGCGGTGTGCCTCTGTGTGTCTGTGTAAATCCAGGAAGTGAACAGGCAGCAGCTTCAGCTGCCCACAGTTAAAATGGCTGCAGCCAGACCCCGTGGAGGGAGATTTCTGCAGCATATTTGGCAAGTACAGAATCACAGTATATATAAAATAATATGCAAAGTGGTTGGAGGGAAGCTTCAGAATGGCAAAGATGTTTTTATTACAAATCGTGTGAGCAGACTGCCGTTCCTCGTTAAGTGTTTGTTTTTTATCTTTTCCCTGCATGCCTCTCTGTTGATCAGTTATAAAGGAAATCTTATTGATTGCTTCTATCAAATGGACATCTACAAGGCAGACATACCCAGGGGCAATGACAAATGACAAATATAATGCAGTGGTTGTTAAACAGAATTTCTTTTTTGAGTTGGAATTCCCCAGTAATGAGTCCTCCCTGCCCCAGGCAATGCAAGAGTTAAAAAGTTAAGATCATAAATACTTGTCGCCTCTCCTAACCTCCTCAGTGTGTTCTGCCATTTCTACTTAATACCAGGAAATCGCCTGTTATCAGGAAATTGGTTGTCTGGGTAACCAGAAGTGCCATTAGTTGGAGAAATTGACATTTTTTCTTTTTGTGCTTTCAAGGTGTATTGATTTCAGTTCTTACATGCAAATAAGACACACGAGTTTCAGAGAATTCTGTAATATTCCAAAGTTAAAGTAGTACTAAAACTCTCAGCATTTTAAAGATTAACATAAACATTCCCCAGTAACCTATTTGTTGCAGTTTAAAACTTTTAATGCTACTGACTCCTGCTCTCCCGGTGCTGCTTCCCTGAACTTCTGGTCTTCACAGGAAAGAGTTAACAGTGGACAGTGCAGTCCCCAGTCAGGTGAAGGAGGAGGAGGGAGGATCAGGAGAATTCCTTGCCATCCTAGGGTTTTATAGGGCTGTGTTTTTTATTGATGCACACAGCGTACGGAGACACAATTCTAGTCCCTGAATGCAAGGGTGACTACATAGAGTGCTACAAGAGAGTGGAGCCACCCTGAAAAGGGAAACCTGGGCAGCAGTCATGGCACCAGTTCAAAGCGGAGTTCCACCCAGAAATGGAACCTCCACTGTCCAGTCCCCCCCCCCCCCCCCTGGTGTCACATTTGGCATCTTTCAGGGGGAAGGGGGGAGCAGATATCTGTCTGATGTTGTGTACACACGAGCGGATTTTCCGTCGTAAAAATCTTGGATGGTTTTTCCGACGGAATTCCGCTCAAGCTTGGCTTGCATACACACGGTCACACAAAAGTTTGCTGAACTTTCGACCGTCAAGAACGCGGTGACATACAACACTACGACGAGCCGAGAAAATGAAATTCAATGCTTCCGAGCATGCGTCGAATTGTTTCCGAGCATGCGTAGGAATTTTGCGCGTCGGAATTGGTACAGACGATCGGAGATTCCGATCGGAACTTTTTACGACCGAAAAATTGAGACTATGCTCTCAATCTTTTGCTGGCTGGAATTCCACCAGCAAAAGTCCGATGGAGCATACACACGGTCGCATTTTCAGACCAATCTGACTTTTGCTGGCGGATTTTCCGATCGTGTGTACGGGGCATTATAGTTGTCCTGTGGACAGATTATTCCACCTGAGCTGTGGATCTCTGCAGCTCCTCCAGAGTTACCATGGACCTCTTGGCTGCTTCTCTGATTAATGCTCTCCTGGCCCGGCCTGTCAGTTTAGGTGGACGGCCATGTCTTGGTAGGTTTGCAGTTGTGCCAAACTCTTTCCATTTTCAGATGATGGATTGAACAGATCTCCGTGAGATGTTCAAAGCTTGGGATATTCTTTATTATCTAACCCTGCTTTAAACTTCTCCCCAACTTTATCCCTGACCTGCCTGATGTGTTCCTTGGCCTTCATGATGCTGTTTGTTCACTAACCTCTGAGGGCTTCACAGAACAGCTGTATTTATACTGAGATTAAATTACACACAGGTGAACTTTATTTACTAATTAGGTGACTTCTGAAGGCAATTGGTGCCACTAGATTTTAGTTAGGGGTATCAGAGTAAAGGGGGCTGAATACAAATGCACGCCACACTTTTTACATATTTATTTGTAAAAAATGTGGAAAACCATTTATCATTTTCCTTTCACTTCACAATTGTGTGTCACTTTGTGTTGGTCTATCACATAAAATCCCAATAAAATACATTTATGTTCTTGATTATAACATGACAAAATGTGGAAAAATTCAAGGGGTGTGAATACTTTTTCCAAGACACTGTATAATGCTCACTTACAGGGCTGATAATGGGACCCTTAGTGCCGGTTCACACCAGTGTGATGTCAGACACCGCATGTGATTCACACCGCACTGCTGTGCACATCACAAATGCGATGTCTGTGCAATGCGAATTCAGCCATACAGATTGTATTCAGGCCAAAATCCTGCAGGACCCTTTTTTTGGTCCGCACCGGAATCGGATCGCATGGGTGTTCACACCCATGCGATCCGATTCCTGTCCAAATTGACAATTCGCACTGCGATCTGCAAACCTATCTGGGGTGTCATTAATTTTGTATTGACACCCGCATCGGTTCTCAGAGGGCTGTGGGAACCCGCACTGCATTCCCGCATCGAATCCACCGCAGAGACCACTTTTATCTTGTAGCGGACCGCCCCCTGAAAAGCTAGCTGCTGCCATAACAACAATATCCTCCTTCAAACAGTCAAAGTAAAACTGCGGCGGGCGGTCCGTAAGTGGTTAAAAATAACAAACATGTTATACTTACCTGCTCTGTTTAATGGTTTTGCACAGGGCAGCCTAGATCCTCCTCTTCTCGGGTCCCCCGCTCCTGGCTCCTCCTCTCTGCTTAGTGCCCTCATAGCAAGCTGCTGGCTATATGGGTACTCGTGTGTGTGCTCACTCCTGAGCCGCCTCTGTGTGTCCATTGACACACAGAGCAAAGGTCTGCCCCACCCCCTCCTCACTGGCTATGATTGACAGCAGCAGGAGACAACGGCTCCCGTTTGCTGTCTGTGCCAATGAGGAGGGAGAGAGCGGAGAGAGCCTCGTCTCTTATGCACCTCACTGGATCGAGATTGGGCTCAGGTAAGTAGAATGGGGGGCTTCATGCAAAGGGGTTTTTACCTATATGTAGAGAATCTGCATTTAGAATCACTTTAACTTTTAGGTCATTTTTATGAGCAGCTCAAAGCTGTATCACGCAATTACAAGGAGAACATGAAGTAGTATTTGTTTATTATCGATGCAGGCTGTACTTCCTGCTTAGTAGTGCTCTACAATTCTTTTGCCTTACTGATCCTCTCTTTCAGTCTAAGTCAAAAAAGGAAAAGTCTCCATTGCTGCTCAAAGTCTCTATTGAGCCACCATCAAAGTTTTATCCTGTGTTGAGCCTTGATGAAGGGGAGCGGTGTCGTCCCGCCCCCCCCCCCACCCAAAAAAAAGCTTTGGCCGTTTTTGCAACCTCTCCTGAACGATTTTACTCGACAGATAGTAACTGTCAAGTTAAATCGTTTAGGTCGCGTTTACATGCCGCGTTTAGCTGCCTTTTTTTTTCTTCAAAATATCCAAAAATGAAAAACGCCTGTAAACGAAACGCGAGTTACCGCGTTTAACTGCATTTGGCGTCTGAAATGTCGGAGACTTCGGCGTCTGAACAAATTTTTTTTGCCTTAAAAGAAAAGCCTATAAATGCAACTGCCTAAAAACTACATTAAACGACCCTGTGTACATGTACACATAAGATAACATTGGATGAGTTCAGGGGCAGCTGGAAAAAGCGTCCAACTGCCTCTGAACGTCCGTTTACCAGCAGCAGTGTACATGAGGCCTAACAATTAAAGGATAAGTTCACCTTTTGTAACATGTTACAGATGCCCTGGCCCCCGCTCCCCCGTTTTGACAACTAGTGGGGGATCTTCTCCACCCGACCAGTTGTGTCATCCATTTACAGTGTTCTGTGAATGGGAAAACTACAAGGCCCGAAGTCCTTTGCGGCTGTCATCTTGTAGTTCTCAATGAACTACCAGGAGGCTGTTGAGCGCTGTGGTAGTTCATTACAGGCGGTCCCCTAGTTACAAACATCTGACTTACAAACGGAGGGAGACAACAGGAAGTGAGAGGAAATCTACCCCTAGGAAGGGAAATTCACTCCTGTAAGAGTTATTATGGGAAAATGGGACCTCCACTGAGGCTTTATCACCAAGACTTGTTTCCACAACAACCCAAAATTTTCAAAATCCAATTGTCATTGGGACAAAAAGTGAGGTGAAATCTTCTGAACAGGGGCACAGACAGCAAAACAAACATTGCAGGAGTGATAACCCTTCTCTATGCTATCAAAAAAGCTTAAACAATCGTTTATTTTGGTTGGAGCTACACTTAAGAAATGTACCTGTTCCGACTTACAAACAGATTCAACTTAAAGGGGAGTTCCAGGCATTTTATAAGTCAGCAGCTACAAAAAGTGTAGTTGCTGACTTTTAATAAACAGACACTTACCTGTTCCACGGTCCAGCGATGCGGCCGAACGGGGCGTCGCTACTATCCCCCACCTCTTCGCCGGAGCCTCCATTGCCACTCAGGGCACCCGGCCATGACAGCTTTCGTCTTCACGGCCGGGCACGCACGACGCATGCGCGAGTTGCGCTGCGCTCCTGGAGTAGATAGGCGATCTCCTGGGACCTGTCACGTGTCCCAGGAGATCACCTAGAGGGAGGAGTTGCCTAGGCGGTTCCTGGGCGGAAGGAGGAAGTGGGACAGGAAGTCCCTCTCCTAATGAAGCCCCCACTCCCCCCCCAAAAAAAATTACATGCCAAATGTGGCATGTAAGGGGGTGAGGAGTGGTTAAAGCGGAAGTTCCATTTTTGGGTGAGAACAAACCTACAGACCCGATCTTATTTGTAACCCGGGGACCGCCTGTATGTCTTTCTGTCACAGTGTAACCTCCTGGCCGTATCGGAGGTACAGTCAGACAGATACACAGACAGTCTGCAGGGCTGTGACATTACACCTACGATGATCTGCTGATCACAGGGGCAATGCTTTACAGGTCCATTACAAAAAAAATATTTTACATGCAAAATAATGTGCATTTATTATTTTTTTTTGTAAAGGTGAACTTATCCTTTAAAAAGATCTTGGACTGTTTCACTTGTTTTTGATCTGGTGCTCCTTTCTGTATTTCTATGGAAAAAGGCAAGTTATATCTGAGTGCGCAGTCTCTAATGACGTAAAGCACCTACATTGTCCTAATCTTTACGACACAAAAGGGAGCCCAAGAGTAGTAGATTTTTATGAATTTTAAGTAAGAAATACCTTTTTAATCTAAACCAATGGTCTCTAAATGGTGAAACAAATAACAAAGAAGGGAGGGCGCCCATTGTTCTGAGGAGGACCGCAAGACCAGTGACATTCCATACAATAAAAAAGGGTTGACTGCATTGCACAGCTATAGACCCAGCACCCAAGCGCAGGAGAATTGTTTTGTATGTTGTCTCTAAATGGTGGCCTAAGAGCTGGATGTGGCCCTTTGCTTGCCTTTATCCAGCCCTTGGGGCACTACTCCTCCAACTGACACCAATGATGAGATGCCATTCCTTCCACTGACCCCAATGATGGGGCACTATTCCTCTCTCTGACACCATTGATGGGGCACTATTCCTTCCACTGACACCAATGATGGGGCACTATTCCTCTCTCTGACACCATTGATGGGGCACTATTCCTTCCACTGACACCAATGATGGGGCACTATTCCTTCCACTGACCCCAATGATGGGGCACTATTCCTCTCTCTGACACCATTGATGGGGCACTATTCCTTCCACTGACACCAATGATGGGGCACCACCTCTTCGCCGGAGCCTCCATTGCCACTCAGGGCACCCGGCCGTGACAGCTTTCGTCTTCACGGCCGGGCACGCACGACGCATGCGCGAGTTGCGCTGCGCTCCTGGAGTAGATAGGCGATCTCCTGGGACCTGTCACGTGTCCCAGGAGATCACCTAGAGGGAGGAGTTGCCTAGGCGGTTCCTGGGCGGAAGGAGGAAGTGGGACAGGAAGTCCCTCTCCTAATGAAGCCCCCACTCCCCCCCCAAAAAAAAATTACATGCCAAATGTGGCATGTAAGGGGGTGAGGAGTGGTTAAAGCGGAAGTTCCATTTTTGGGTGAGAACAAACCTACAGACCCGATCTTATTTGTAACCCGGGGACCGCCTGTATGTCTTTCTGTCACAGTGTAACCTCCTGGCCGTATCGGAGGTACAGTCAGACAGATACACAGACAGTCTGCAGGGCTGTGACATTACACCTACGATGATCTGCTGATAACAGGGGCAATGCTTTACAGGTCCATTACAAAAAAAATATTTTACATGCAAAATAATGTGCATTTATTATTTTATTTTTTGTAAAGGTGAACTTATCCTTTAAAAAGATCTTGGACTGTTTCACCTGTTTTTGATCTGGTGCTCCTTTCTGTATTTCTATGGAAAAAGGCAAGTTATATCTGAGTGCGCAGTCTCTAATGACATAAAGCACCTACATTGTCCTAATCTTTACCACACAAAAGGGAGCCCAAGAGTAGTAGATTTTTATGAATTTTAAGTAAGGAATACCTTTTTAATCTAAACCAATGGTCTCTAAATGGTGAAACAAATAACAAAGAAGGGAGGGCGCCCATTGTTCTGAGGAGGACCGCAAGACCAGTGACATTCCATACAATAAGAAAGGGTTGACTGCACCACACACCTATAGACCCAGCACCCAAGCGCAGGAGAATTGTTTTGTATGTTGTCTCTAAATGGTGGCCTAAGAGCTGGATGTGGCCCTTTGCTTGCCTTTATCCAGCCCTTGGGGCACTACTCCTCCAACTGACACCAATGATGAGATGCCATTCCTTCCACTGACCCCAATGATGGGGCACTATTCCTCTCTCTGACACCATTGATGGGGCACTATTCCTTCCACTGACACCAATGATGGGGCACTATTCCTCTCTCTGACACCATTGATGGGGCACTATTCCTTCCACTGACACCAATGATGGGGCACTATTCCTTCCACTGACCCCAATGATGGGGCACTATTCCTCTCTCTGACACCATTGATGGGGCACTATTCCTTCCACTGACACCAATGATGGGGCACTATTCCTCTCTCTGACACCATTGATGGGGTACTATTCCTCCCACTGAAGCCAATGATGTGGCACTATACCTCCTACTGACACCAATGATGGGGCACTATTCCTCCCTCTGACACTATTGATGAGGCACTATTCCTCCCTCTGACGCCATTGATGGGGCACTATTCTTCCCACTGACAGTAATGATGGGGCACTATGCCTCCCACTGACACCAATGATGGGGCACTATACCTCCCACTGACACCAATGATGGGGCACTATTCCTCCCACTGACAGCAACGATGGGGCACTATACCTCCCACTGACACCAATGATGGGGCACTATACCTCCCACTGACACCAATGATGCGGCACTATACCTCCCACTGACACCAATGATGGGGCACTATTCATCCCACTGACACCATTGATGGGGCACTATTCCTCCCACTGACACCATTGATGGGGCACTATTCCTCCCACTGACACCATTGATGGGGCACTATTCCTCTCACTGACACCATTGATGGGGCAGTATTCCTTCCACTGACACCAACGATGGGGCATTATTCCTTGCAATAAAACCAACAGTGGGGCAGTATGTACTCCCAATGGCCACAGCTTGGCTCTATAAACCCTTAAGGACTTTAAGCTAGCCCTTTGAATAGAAAGTTTGGAGACCCTTGATCTAAACCACAGTGTAATATGGAAACACTAATGTCAGCCATACTAGTTTAAGTGTATATAAATGTCTTTTATATTGATGATTAGTCCACTTTGGTGGTGTAAATCAAATACAAGACTTTATCTTATAAAGGGAACCAGATACTCATTTAGCCACCATACTGTCATAGGCCTCTATGATCAAATCTCATCCACCTAGATAATTGGGGTTTAACAACTATCTCTACTAATAAATAACCAGCTTTACTTCAGAGATCCACTCTCATAACATGAAGTTAATTACTTCTTTGGTAAAGGAATTCTTTTTTTTTTTTCTAATAGTCATCAAATATAGACAATGATTTTGCACATTGTGTCACAGACACATGGTCTAATTTGCTTAGCTGTGTCAGTTCTGAACTAAGCCATTCTCTTTTTTCTGATTGCAGCGGACATCGATGATATGAAAATCTGCTACGTTTTACGAGACAAAGAAAACGCAACTAGTGATATCTTCTATTTCACCGTGGAAGACAGTGGTGAGTACAGTGCTTATTCATCAGAATTTCTAGTCAATCATGCAGATTACAGGCTAATGATGTTGGAAAGTGGAACTCAAGCCAAAGCTTTTTATTTTTTGCAAGTGGGAACGCTGGACTTCCACTTCAAGGTACCATTTTTATTGCCTATTAAAGTATACAGCTTGATAAGCGTAGTCCATCTACCCTGTTTCCCCGAAAATAAGACCTAGCGTGATTGTCGGCGATGGCTGCAATATAAGCCCTACCCCCCCAAATAAGCCCTATTTAAAGTCCTTGTAGGTCTTGTTTTCAGGGTAGGGCTTATTTTCGGGGAAACATGGTAGGGCTTATTTGGGGTGTAGGGCTTATATTGCAGCCATCACCGACAATCACGCTAGGTCTTATTTTCGGGGAAACCGGGTATGCCTTTTGTCACATTGCGGTTGAGCTACTAGAACCGGAGAATGCAAAATCCGGTGCAGCTGTACATGGTAGCCAATCGGCTTCTAACTTCAGCGCGTTCAATTAAGCTTGGGCAATACAACCTGGAAGCTGATTTCTGTTTCTGTGCAGAACTGCACCAGATTTAGCACCCTCCAGTTTTAGTAAATCTCCCCCTTTGTGTCTTTTCTGTTAATCAGCTGGTCCTTGTTATAATTTACTGTTGGTAGAAGATAATTTTGCTGAAGCCGTGGTGTAATAATAATGCTCATACTTCCTAGGCAAGTAGTTGTGTTATTAATCAGGTTTTTGTGATGTGATATATACATTGGGAGCCTCCCTACTTCATTATTGTACATGATTGATTTCCATTGGGAGTCACCCACATTGGCTTATATCTTCAGTAGTGATCTATGGAAAGGGCTGGATGGAAAGGGCCTTTGGTTGCCCCCCCGGGGGGTATCATGAAGCAAGACTTTTATCTCAACTCCTTCCTCCTTATCACCCCACTACTAATCTAAACACTGGAAAAACAATGTCATGATTGTAGATCTGTACCATGGTTCTATTTACCACTGCTCAGAGGACCAGAAATGGTCACATATGTAGGGTAGCACCAGGTTTGGTGCCTGAAGTCATGGACAGCAGAATGTTTGTGAAGATTGTGCAACTGTATAAGGTCCCTTTGGAACTTAAGGGCTTATTTGTGTTCAGTTTGGGTACAGCAGATGCTGAAAATCACTTCCTATTATCAAGTATACTTGGACAAAGATCACTTCTAGGACAAGTGAGAAGTGAGAGGCATTCCCCATGCTGTCCTAGCCACGCTCCAAGTTTTTAGTATCCAAGTGGCGTCAGGCAGCAAAAACCTCCTTCACTGCCTGCCTGACCAGCACTGAGACATACAGAATGCTTCCTCCATTTCCTCTTTACACCGTATGATCTGGAAGTGAAGGAGGTGTTTTGTAATTTGACATATACTGTATAGAAAATTATAGATAATAAACTTGCGCTTTGTCAAAAAAGTATGGTCTCAGCACCTAACCAGGTCTGAATAGTAGACTTGAGCTCAAAATTAACAAAGAAAAAAGTGTGCATGTTTCTTTAAATCCTACGCAGGGTATCAAAATCAAAAATTGTGCAAAAAGCTAAATATATAAATGAATAAACAAAATCCAATCAATAATTCATATAAATGCAAATTAAAACAAACCTTTTCAATACCAATAAAAAAAAAAGTAAAAACAAAATAATTTTTATATATATATATATATATATATATATATATATATATATATATATATATATATATATATATATATATAATATGTGTGTTGTATTTTTTAACTGGTATTGAGAAAGTTTATGTTAATTTGCATTTATATGAATTGTTGATTTGATTTGATTTGATATATTCATTCATTTATTTATTTATTTATTTATTTAGCTTTTTACACATTTTTTATTTTATTTACGCTGCATAGAATTTAAAGGGACATGCGTACCTTCTTTCTTTTTTAATTTGACACTTGCTGCATTTTAGACCTCATTTACATCTGCGTGATTTGAAATGCATTTACACATTACACATCAGTGCTCAACAGCAAGATTCTAATTATATTTAGTCGTGCCCATTTGAAGCTTGTCATTCAAAACTAAAAAAGTACATGCACTTCTTTGGGAGCACCTGAAAATACTGTTTCCTACTTGCTCCCTGTGAGATCGTTGTAATATCCATAGGAGGAGCAGCAAGATTCTGACGACGCATCTAGTTGCGGCTATGTGTTTTAAAGAAAAAATCTCTTTATAATTTAAGAGAAAAAAAAAAGTAACAACATAAAAGTGATTTTTAGGTATATTTCAGCTTGTGGAATGTGCGTCCCGCGGGGTGGCTAGTAGGGAAAAGAAGCCTCTCTAAATCATCTCGGCTAGCGCGAGAGGAGGACATTTTAATCAAAGTGATGGAACCGCTCCTATAATTAACGAAAATAGTCACAGCGAGCAAATTTTCCTTACTGTAAACTTGCAAAGCATGCGCATTAAAGGTGGCAACACAACAGCCAGAGGATCAACTGACATTGCATTGCAACAGACAATAAAGAAGTGCCTTCAAGAAGTTCAGTGCCACCAATAGGTGTGTATAGTCAGTGGTAATATCAGCTTGTAAAACACATGGCATCCACAAGGAAGTATGGGGAAACAACCTAAAATAAAAAAAAGAGAGGAAAAAGAAGTGAAAAGGTCACAAAATAAAATAAATATGAGACATAGGATGAAGAATCATGAAGCGTCTCCTCACGGGACCAGAGCCACCCCCCATCCCAATCCCATACATGGGCCAATATAGAAGCTTATGAGAATCATATGGAGCTTTCCATAATGTGCCATAACTCCCAGATTTTATTGTATGTTTCCACTGAGTCCATCAGAGAAGCTGTAAGGTATTTCATCCCTTTGACATCCCTGTTCCTCGTATTGAGAGATAGTTAGGGAGATGGTTTTAGTGCTTTTCCATTTTAAGGGCTACCAGGCACCATGCCATTGTCAGTACACGCATCATTTTTTTTAGTTTTATATTTAAGCCTTTACGCTATAGCAAGAAGTAGCCCTAACCTGTATTTTTGTGTTTGATATATAATCCAGTAATATCATGCTTTCATTTTGAAATGCAGTATGCAGATATAGTTGGAGCACAGGATAAAATGACAAATTCACGCTATTTCAGCACAAATGCTAAGTATCTATTCAGGGTCTTGATTGGCAACTGTGCTTAGGGGCCATAATCTTCTCTGTCACAGCCCGTCAATAACACCCTATGCCACCTGACACTGGGGCTGACATGGGATCTTGCCTCTCTCTGTTCAGGCATGTTATCCCCAGTCTGCACTCTGACATTCCTGTAAAGAATTGCATAGTCGGATCAGTCTGGAATGATGTCACACACAAGTCATTTGATTCCATCTTCAGGTAATGTCCGCTCTATTTCCTGGCCAAGGTAGCCATGGACATATTTTCTTAAGAAAACAATCTGAATTCTGAGAGATCTTGTTGTAAAAGTCAGCAGATGGCCAATCAGTATGGTTCCTTCAATTCCATATAAGAGGAACCCATCACCCACGCTGTGTATCTGCCGAAGAAAATTGTGCTGGACCTCTTTTATTTATGGCAATCACTTACATCAAACTGATTTAGTTCTTTCACCTGAGTGTATCAGTACCCGTGAAGTTCCCCCATTCCTAGATATTCTAATTCTGCTCTGTGCAGATCTTGTAACCTTTTGGTGATTGTACAGATTATGCTGCTGTTTCTTGATCTTTATGGTATTCTCTTGCATAACCCTTAGCAGAACCTAACCTGGACCTTCTCCCTTATATAATACTGCCATCTTTACTATGAAAATAGAGACATCTAATTATAATTTTTTACCTCCTTGGATTCTGGGATGCCAGATGCTAATGCTGCTCTTGTCCTTCTCCGTATTGCCATCTTGAATAGTAGACATCATCTGTAGCTGGCTTTTTCTTCCTCATTTTTGTTGCTTGCCCACTGATGATGTCAGGTCAACAATGACTGTATGATGTCAGGTCAACAATGACTGTATGAGATCTGGTGCTGTTTGTTGTTTTTCATACATTGCCATGACCATGGCAATGTAGGCAACATTGCTCACTTATGTTGCTGAAGCCATGACACTGTATAAACAATAACAGAAGAGACCCTTTCCTTAAGATCTTGCGAGATTTTGTGAAATCCTGCAGGATCTCATAGTTTACAGATGAGATCTCCCTGGAAGGCACTGGTGATGTGAACTACCTGGGGGGCCAGAGCGACATCACCAGGGCCTCACTAAACCAGGAAGTGGAAATCAGTATCATGTAAGTAACTTTACAACTGAATTAGAGTATAATTTGCTGTTGTTTTTGAAGGTATTTTGAGTGTAGGTTGGAAATGTCTGCTTTGAAGAATATGTAAACCCAATGTCTCATATTCCTAATATGTTGTACCATGTACTTGTATGAAAAAGTATCCTGTTCTCTTTGTATTGCTTTCTTTGTGTGAAATCCCTGGTGTTCCTGCCAGTCCCTTTACTTTCCTGTCCCTGTCCCGCTGATGATAGAAAACCATGGCTGCTGGAGATGCTCAGCAGGTTGGAGACGATGTATAGGTGGTCATAATAGGAGATGTATAGGAGGTCCACATCCACCCCCAAGCTGACATCACTTCCGCCCTATAACCCACAGGTATCCCGGAACTTCTTCTCTTGCCCTGTGAGCACCTCCAATGGCTGTGGTTTTCTATCATTGGCGGGACATGGACACTGTGCAAAGTTGGATTTGAGCAGATATGTACTTTAATGTGAGTTATAACATTTTTAATAAACTGCCCACTAGATGGAGCTTCCCTTTTTGTACTGGGTTCACACACACAGGAGTGGTGGGGGAAATCGCACCGCATTCTTGTTCAAATTGCATGCAATTCTTTGCAGTGCAATTTGCGCTCAGTCATTTTGTATTGACGCAAAGTATCGGTACTCGGTATTGGTGAGTACTTGACCAAAAGTATTGGTACTCATACTCACAGATTAAAAAAAAAACAGTATTGGCGCAACCCTACTAATAAGGCTTATCTGGCACTGTTCCTTAACTACTTGCCTACCAGCCACGAACACCTCCTTACTGACCAAGCCATTTTTCAGCTTTCAGCGCTGTCGCATTTTGAATGACAAATGCGCGGTCATGCAACGCTGTACCCAAATAAAATTTTTATCATTTTTTCCCCACAGATAGAGCTTTATTTTGGTGGTATTTGATCACCTCTGCGGTTTTTATTTCTTGCGCTATAAACAAAAGAAGAGGGACAAGTTTGAAAAAACATAATATTTTTTACTATTTATTATAATAAATATCCAATTTTTTTTTTTTTTTTAAACAAATTTTTTCCTCAGTTTAGGCCAATACGTATTCTTCTACATATTTTTGGTAAAAAAAAATCGCAATAAGCGTATATTGATTGGTTTGCGCAAAAGTTATAGCGTCTACAAAATAGGGGATAGATTTATAGCATTTTTATTATTATTTTTTTTTTTTACTAGTAATGGCGGCGATTTGCGATTTTTATCGTGACTGCGACATTGCGGCGGACACTTCGGACACTTTTGACTCATTTTTGGGACCATTCACATTTATACAGCGATCCGTGCTATAAAAATGCATTGATTACTGTATAAATGTGACTGGCAGGGAAGGGGTTAACGCTAGGGGGCGCTGCAGGGGTTAATGTGTACCCTATCTTGGTGATTCTTACTGTGGGGGGAGGGGACTGACTGGGGGAGGAGACCGATCGGTGTCCCTATGTACAAGGGACACACCATCGGTCTCCTCTCCTCTGACAGGACGTGGATCTGTGTGTTTACACACACCGATCCACGTCCTGCTCGATTACCGGGCAATCGCGGGTGCCTGGCGGTCATCGCGACCGCCGGGCACGCGCACCGAGGCCCCAGCTACGCGGCGGGCGCGCGCCTCCCGCGGCGCGCGCGCGCCCCCAGTGGCCAAATTGTAGACGACGTCATATGACGGCGTCCCGCCACAGTAGCTGAACCGTCCCGCCGTCATTTGACAGTGGGCGGTCAGCTAGTGGTTAAAGGATAAGTTCACCATTTGTAACATGATACATGTTACACCCATATTCAGGGTAACATGTAACATGTTACAGATGCACCGGACCCCACTCCCCCTGATCCCTCGCTCTGACAGCCCCCCCCCCCAATTAACTGTCATAATCTGCAACAAACGCGGCCGTGTGGGGCTCCGCCCACCTTGCTGCCTCATCCATTCACAGTGTTCTGTGAATGGGAGAAATACAAGGTCCGACAGCCTTTACGGTTGTTGGCTTGTAGTTCTCAATGAACTACCATGGTACTGATGAGCGCTGTGGCAGTTCATTCATGCTTCCTGTCACAGTGCAACTGCCTGGCCATATTGAAGGTATGGTCAGACAGATACATAGACAGTCTGCAGGACCATGGCATTACACACACCATCAGCTGATTGTGGGTGCAATGCTCTACAGGTCCTCTTGTAATAAAATAATAAATGCTAATTTTTTACATGCATAAAAATGTGCATTTTATCATTTTCTTTGTAAAGGTGAACTTGTTCTTTAAGTCTTAATGGCTTCATGACTTTAGTGCATACATACCTTAATGTAATTTTTGTTTTTTATCAGACTTGATGGGGGTCTGCCTGTATATGGGCTGCTTCTGAGCAGCCAGTCAGTCATTGTTGCAGCCACTTTCCAGTCTGCTGTTTCATGTCGGAATACAATGCTTATCTTTTCCCGGTCACATTGTCCCACCTCCTTCAACAGACAGCCGACATCAAAGCATTGCTTTACTTAGTTCAGGTAGATTCTGGCTACAGATGTACATTGCCAACTTTTATCCCTACATTTCTGGGCAGGTTCCAAGTTCCAGATGAATAAACACATCACTAAGAGGATTCAAGGACTCTTTTCAGGGTATGAAAAATACTCCAGAATGGCTTGACGTTACCTCTTGTGCTCGGAACTATTTCCTAATGTTGAAAATGCACCCACTGCCGTGTTTTGGTTGTCTGTCTCTGTTCAGCTGCCGCAGGTTATTTCAGTCCACAGGTATTGTTTCCATTGTACGCTAGTGTGTTGGGGCATAGAGAGGAACATGTTGGCTACAAACTGGCAACAGGCAATTTGCTTCTGATTTTCATTTAA
Organism: Lithobates sylvaticus; assembly: GCA_028564925.1. Lineage (NCBI taxonomy): Eukaryota > Metazoa > Chordata > Amphibia > Anura > Ranidae > Lithobates > Lithobates sylvaticus. The sequence continues at coordinate 552,913,301 of CM053027.1, forward strand.
GCAATGAACAACTAATATTTACTCCAGTATTTGCACTTGCCAAAGTAGCTGGAAAACAATTTCATTCTAAGTGATATAATTGATGGTTCGGCTTGGCACAGTGAGCTGGATTAGGTTGGATGTGGCTGTACTTGCACCTGGACAAACCCATTAAATCAATATAACTCAAAATTCTGGATTGTTTCTAGTGGTGAGTAGTCACACCTGGTTGCGTTTAATAAAAGTATAGATCAAAAAAGACATATTTAGTGGCTTTGTTAAAAGAAATTGTTATATATAATCACTGGCTGGGCACAATTTTGTGCAAACACAAAAAGACTTCATAGACTTCTATAGGCTGCCCAGCAATCTGTCAATGAAATAAAGTGTAGAAAGTAAGAAGTCTACAGAGCTGCCCACTTTGAGCAATACTGTGCCGAGATGTCTCAAGCAAACCCCTTGTAAACTATCTGGAGCACTGTGGGCTCTGCCAGAAGACTAATCTGAAGCAGTGTTGCCAACCTACCAGATGGAAATTTACTGACACAACACCCAAAATTTACTGGCACAGACAAATTTCAGTATTTAGGCTACAAACAAGTACAATATGCAATTAGCAATGTGATTTAAGGTAGATATTCTTATTTTATTTTTTAAATAGTAAGTACATAGCTCAGGGACAGGGCTCAGGAGGGCTAGAAATTAGAATGGGCGGCACACACACATGTAATTGACTCTCACAGTGACACTGACAGCAGTGTGCAGCAGCACAGATGACACCGACACGACACATCAAGAAAAATGCTGACTATGACCCTAAGAACACCATCCCTACAGTCAAGCACGGATGTGGAAACATTATGCTTTGGGGTTGTTTCTCCGCTAAAGGTACAAGCTGACTTTGCCTCATTGAGGGTCCAAAGGATGGGACCATGTATTGTAAAATCTTGGAAGAGAACTTTCTTCCCTCAGCCAGAACATTGAAGATGGGACATGGATGGGTCTTCCAGCATTACAATGACCCAATACATACTGCCAAGGCAACAAAGGACTTGGCTGAAGAAGTACATTAAGGTCATGGAGTGGCCTAGCCAGTCTCCAGACCCTAATCCTATAGAAAATGTATGGAGGGAGCTGAAACTTTGAGTTGCCAAGAGACAGCCAAGAAACCTTAAGGATTTAGAGAAGATCTGTAAACAAGAGTGGACCAAAATCCCTCCTGAGATTTGTGCAAACCTGGTAACCAACTACAAGAAACGTCTTACCTCTGTTATTGCCAACAAGGGTTTCTCCACCAAGATATTCTGTCTCTATCAATTAAAATACACATATGATAACAATTTATAGACTCATAGTTTTATAGTTAGTAAGGTTGAATAAAGACACCAGTCCATCCAGTTCAACCTGAGTGAGTGTCTACAACTGTCCCTATCCCTGTACATTAGACATGTGCGATTAGTTTCGTACGAATCCGAATTACGAATTTTTACGAATACGAATTCTGTACGAAATACGAAATTTCGTTTACGAATTTCGGATCCAAATTATCCGAATCCAGACTACCAAATGACGAATTTCAACTAATATGAAAGAAATTATAGCGGATATAACGAATGATTCGAATAAATTCGAGATTCATATCGACACTCTACGAATAATAACGAATTATCCGAAAACGTATTAACGTTATATAACACAAGTCTATTGTCTATTGTTCACCAATCACTCAGAGGAAGTACGAAATACTAAATTTCGTATTCGTAAATTAAATTTCGTATTTCGTACTTCCTCTGAGTGATTGGTGAACAATAGACAATAGACTTGTGTTATGTAACGTTAATACGTTTTCAGGTATTTCGTTATTATTCGTAGAGTGTCGATTTTCGTAACGATTCATAACGATATTAACGATTCGTACGAAATTCGTATTTCGTACGAATCCGAATTAAATTTCGTACACGAATTACGATTTTTTTTTTTTATACGAAACGGAACTAAACAAAACTAATTTTTTGGCGGCTCCCATGTCTACTGTACATTGCACACTCACATCGGTCCCTACCCTCAAGGAGCCCACAATCCAAAGTCCCCATTCATATACTAGGGCCAATTTTTGGACAGAAGCCAATTAACCTACCTGCATGTCTTTGGACAGTGGGCAAACTTACAAAATCTGCAGGGGATGAAATAATAATTTTCCCCACTGTATATAGAGACTACAGAGCTGCTGCCTGGCCCTGACCCTCTCTCTCCTCATTGACTCACTGAATTTGATTAACAGCAGTGAGAGCCAATGGTGCCGCGCTGCTGTCTCATCCAATTAGAGGGAGAGTCCCAGACAGCCGGGCTCAGATAAGTATTAGAAGTATTAGGGAAGCTCTGGGGGGCTGCTGCACACAGAATTTTTTTTTATCTTAATGTTTTTGTATCTAAAATGCATTAAGATAAAAAAAAACTTCTGACTTTAGAACCACTTTATTTTGTGTATTTTATATCTGCCTAGAGTTCAGCTTTAAAGCCCTGGGCAAAAAAAAAAGTTTTCCCACACAGTGATGTTTTGCCTGCACTGCACGTGTCAACTGTTCATTTGTCTAGGGGTGAGAATAAAGCTTATATTCACCTGATCCTTCGTTCCACGGGAAAACGGCGATCCCACAAGGTCCAGCGTTGAACTGTTCCTGGTCTATGGAGCCTGCTCTGGACTTGATGACGTTAGGAACAGTCCACAACTCAACACGGCTGGAGCATGGGGGTGCTGGGTGCCAGTCTTGTGCTGGGAGGATCAGAGGATTAGGTAAGTATATCTCCTTTCTCCTCTCCCCTAGACAAACTAGCAGCTAACCCATGCAGTGTGGGCACTGCCCCAGTGCATGGGAAAACTGTTTTTTTGCCTGGAGTTGGGCTTTAACAGAATGTTAAATTAAAGTGGAAGTAAACCCCCCTATCGTTTTTAGCCAAGGAAGCTGCCATCTTTGCCTCTGTTTAATCTTCAACTGCAACAGTGCTGCACATGTGATCCGTTATGAGACCAGCCATTGGATGGTTTGACTGTTTGGTTGAGAGCACAGCCAATGTGCAGTTAGCATTCACGGCATGCCTTTTTTTTTTAGACTGTTAAATCGATGGGTTTACTTCCGCTTTAAGAGATAATATTTGTCAAATGATTTTGTCGCAAAGTTACATACATACAACAGCATACTGGTAAATGTCTTCTATCCAAAGGACTGGGTACTTGTAGGAGCATTAGATTTTAAGTTTTTTTAGGGCATTGGATGATGTACAGTAAGTAGTTCTGTGCATGAACTGTATATGTCAACACTATATAAATATAATAATACACGGTTTCCATATAAATACGTATGGTATATAAAACTGGGTTTATCTAGTTGAGCTTCAAACCAGCTTACATCCCTGCATTTGCGAATGGAGCAAAAACATGGGGCAGTGCTAAGATACAAGTGAAGATAGTGGCTTGTTTCAAACATATTTTGGCTGCATTCAATAAAACCTACCTCCAACCTTTCTTTTGGCAAGGAGACCTGTCCTGTTCTACATGTCCTACTACATTAAGTGGAACGGATTAATAGTGCTTGTCTTATTTCCTAAAATGGTGACTGATAAGAGCTTTGAAAAACACTAGCATGTGGGATTGTAACTAAATATGCTATGGCTGGAGTTGGGGTTAACATATACAATGGTCATTTGCAGTGCATTTGATGGTCCTTAAACAGAACAGACAACCGATGGAGATAGCACAACAGGTGCTCTCACAGGAGTCTACTAGGCCAAAAATGACTGAATACATCTAAAAAAAGCTCATGTGCTTTTTTCTTTTTTTTTTTTGTTGAGTGTAGGGTGACAGAGTGTACAAGGGTGCTTAGGGAAAATTAGAAAGAATAGGATTCTGCATGTTGAACATAGTAAGGCCCCTTTCACACTGGGGCGGTTTTCAGGCGGTACGGCGCTAAAAATAGCGCCTGTGTACCGCCTGAAAAAACCGGCCCCATTCACTCCAGTGTGAAAGCCGGCGGGCTTTCACACTGGAGCGGTGCGCTAGCAGGACCGCAACAAAAGTCCTGCTAGCAGCATCTTTGGAGCGGTGAAGGAGCGGTGTATTCACCGCTCCTATACCGCTCCTTCCCATTGGAATCAATGGGAAACCGCGGGGATACCGCCCGCAAACCGCCGCTGCAGCGGCGCTTTGCGGAGGTTTTTAACCCTTTTGCGGCCGCTAGCGGGGGTTAAAACCACCCCGCTAGCGGCCGCATACCGCGGGAAAAACGATGGTAAAGCAGCGCTAAATATAGCGCTGCTTTACCGTCGCCGCCCCGCACCGCCCCAGTGTGAAGCCAGCCTAAGGCATAGGGAGACAATCTGGAAAATGCTCAAGTGTGAATGGAGGCCTGATATGACAAGTGCAACTATCAAAGAACACAACACTGTTAAAGTATAACCAGGGATTTTCTTCTCAGAAAATAGGTGCAGGAACTCAACCATGACCCCCCTCCAAACTGCATTAAATAGTGGAAGAGCAGAGTTTAGGGGTGTGCTGCATGCAGAGTTCAGTAGGGCTCTACATAGAGTGCAGAGTTTAGGGTTGTGCTGCATACAGATTGCAGAGTTCAGGGGTGCGTTACTCACAGAGTGCAGCCTTCTTCCACAGCTGACTATGTCTGCATCCCCCATCCGCATCTCACTTTCACCCTTCTTTAGCTCTGACCTCTGCATGCAACCCCCTCCACTGCCCCCATCTCCACCCCTCCTCCTTAACCACTTCCCGACCGCCCCCTGTATATTTACGTCGGCAGAATGGCACTACAGGCAGAATCACGTACCTGTACGTGACATTCTTCCGGCGGTTGGGGGGTCCGATCGGACCCCCCTCCGCCGGCGGGGACGGTCGGGATCGCTTCAGGAGCGATCCGGGACGAGGGGACGGCCAGTGGTTTCTGGCCACCCCCTCGCGATCGCTCCTGGCCAATGAGAAACTTCCCCTTCCTGTCTATTGTATAGACAGGAAGGCGGAAGTGATGTCACGCTCGGTGCGCCGGTCTATGTGACCGGAGACGCCGAGCGGCGAACATGTACAGGTTAGTGCACAACACTACACTGACACCAGTACAGTTAGGCACATATTCCACCCCCCTGTCACCCCCTGATCACCCCCCAGATCACCCCCTCCCCCCCCAGTCACAGTGTCACTAATTGCAGTGATCATTTATTTACTGATCACTGCATTTAGTGTCAGTGTGACTGTAATAACTGTCAGGGCAGTTAGTTTTAGGTCCAAGGTAGCCCCCTACCCCCCCCTAATAAAGGTTTAACCCCTTGATTGCCCCCCAGGTAACCCTTTCACCCCCTTTTGCCAGTGTCACTAAGCGATCGTTTTTCTGATCGCTGTATTAGTGTCACTGCTGTCGCTAGGTAACCATTTTTTTTTTTTAGGTAACCGCCATGTTTATATAGGTTCATAAATAGGTTTATAGGTCAGGTACCCCCATATTACAACCTAAATAAAGGTTTTAAACCCCCTGATTGCCCCTAGAGTTAACCCTTTCACCAGTGATCACTGTATAACTGTCACTGGTGACGCTGGTTAGCCAGTTAGTTATTTCGTTATTTAGGTTCCCCGTCAGGTTTTTATATAGCGTCAGGTACCCCCATATATTACCTAATAAAGGTTTTAACCCCCTGATTGCCCCTAGTTAACCCTTTCACCCCCTTTTGCCAGTGTCACTAAGCGATCGTTTTTCTGATCGCTGCATTAGTGTCGCTAGGTAACCATTTTTTTTTTTTTAGGTAACCGCCATGTTTATATAGGTTCATAAATAGGTTTATAGGTCAGGTACCCCCATATTACAACCTAAATAAAGGTTTTAACCCCCTGATTGCCCCTAGAGTTAACCCTTTCACCAGTGATCACTGTATAACTGTCACTGGTGACGCTGGTTAGCCAGTTAGTTATTTCGTTATTTAGGTTCCCCGTCAGGTTTTTATATAGCGTCAGGTACCCCCATATATTACCTAATAAAGGTTTAACCCCCTGATTGCCCCTAGTTAACCCTTTCACCCCCTTTTGCCAGTGTCACTAAGCGATCGTTTTTCTGATCGCTGCATTAGTGTCGCTAGGTAACCAGTTTTTTTTTTGTATTACTGTTACGGGTGACGCTGGTTAGTTAGCTTGTTTTTTATACTGTCAGGGCACCCGCCATTTATTACCCAATAACGGTTTAACCCCCTGATCGCCCGGCGGGTGATATCAATTAGGTTTTAGGGTCAAATAAGGTCTGCGTCGCCCCAGGTTAGTGCCAGTACCGCAAACACCCACGCACAAAGCATACACCTCCCTTAGTGGCACAGTATCTGAACAGATCAATATCTGATCTGATCAGATCTATACTAGCGTCCCAGCAGTTTAGGGTTCCAAAAAAAAACGCATTGTTAGCGGGATCAGCCCAGATACCTGCTAGCACCTGCGTTTTCCCCCTCCGCCCAGCCCAGCCCACCCAAGTGCAGTATCGATCGATCACTGTCACTTACAAAACACTAAGCACACATAACTGCAGCGTTCGCAGAGTCAGGCCTGATCCCTGCGATCGCTAACAGTTTTTTTGTGGTAGCGTTTTGATTCAGTCGCTTCAGTCAGGAGCTTTTTTACCTGTGAATCTCAAAAAAATAAAAAAAAATAAAATAGTTGTCGTTTTATTGTTCTCTCTCTCACTCTATTCTCTCTCTATTGTTGCTCTTTTTTTTACTCCATTCTATTCTGCAATGTTTTATTATGTTTTATCATGTTTTATCATGCTTGCTTTTCAGGTATGTAATTTTGTTTACTGTGTTTTAGTGTTGAGCATTTTTTTTGTTTTCAGGTGCGCCATTCAGTTGCAACGCGGATTTATTTATCTTGACAGCAACAGCGTTTGCTCCCACGATACATAAAGCCGCGACTCCAACGCTGTAGGAGGTGATTTCACCACCACAGTTAAAAAAAAGAGCATATATGCCGAAGCATGGGGGCAGCAGGGGGGGGGAGGAGCGATTGGCTCCTAATGCCACGTACATACGGTCGAAATTCCGACCGTGTGTACACGGCATAACTTTTGCGGGAGGATGCCCCCATGCATCGGCATATATAAATGGTGCATGTATGCCCATCATTAGAAGTGGGTGGATGAAGGGAGGTATTCTAATGGTGGGCATACCCACCAATCAATCTCTTTTTTTCGTTCAGCCAAGAGGCTGCATGAAAAAAAAAAGATTACAATATATGTCCAGTATGTTGCTGGACTTTGAATGGTTATACCAGAATGATGCCTGCAGGTTTAGGTATCATCTTGGTATCATTCTTTTCAGCCAGTGATCGGCTTTCATGTAAAAGCAATTCTAGCGGGTAATTAGCCTCTAGACTGCTTTTACAAGCAGTGGGAGGGAATGTCCCCCCTCCCGGATATAAACCGCGCCATTGGGAAATTGGGAAAGCATTTTATCACACCAATCTTGGTGTGGTCAGATGCTTTGAGGGCAGAGGAAAGATCTAGGGTCTAATAGACCCCAATTTTTTCAAAAAAAGAGTACCTGTCACTGCCTATTGCTATCATAGGGGATATTTACATTCCCTGAGATAACAATAAAAATCATAACAAAGAAAAAAAATGGAAGGAACAGTTTAAAAATAAAATAAAAAAGCTAAATAAATAAAAAAAAAAACAAAAAAAAAAAAAAAAGCACCCCTGCCCCCCCTTCTCTTGCGCAAAGGCGTACACAAGCGTTGGTCTGGCGTCATATGTAAACAGCAATTGCACCATGCATGTGAGGTATCACCGCGAAGGTCAGATCGAGGGCAGTAATTTTAGCAGTAGACCTCCTCCGTGAATCTAATGTGGTATCATGTAAAGGCTTTAAAGGCTTTTAAAAATGTATGTAGTTTGTCGCCACTGCGTGTTTGTGCGCAATTTTAAAGCATGTCGTGTTTTGGTATCCATGTACTCGGCCTAAGATCATATTTTTTATTTCATCAAAAATTTGAGCAATATAGTGTGTTTTAGTGCATTAAAATAAAAAAAAGTGTATTTTTTTCCACAAAAAATGCGTTTGAAAAATCGCTGCGCAAATACTGTGTGGAAAAAAAAAATGCAACACCCACCATTTTAATCTGTAGGGCCTTTGCTTTAACATTATATATAGTGTTTGGGGGTTCAACGTAATTTTCTTGCAAAAAAAAAATATGTTTTCATGTAAACAAAAAGTGTCAGAAAGGGCTTTGTCTACAAGTGGTTAGAAGAGTGGGTGACGTGTGACATAGGCTTCTAAATGTTGTGCATAAAATGCCAGGACAGTTCAAACCCCCCCCAAATGACCCCATTTTGGAAAGTAGACACCCCAAGCTATTTGATGAGAGCAATGTTGAGCCCATTAAATATTTTTTTTTTTTGTCCCAAGAGATTGAATAATGAAAAAAAAAAAATATATATATTTTTTTTACAAAAAGTTGTCACTAAATGATATATTGCTCAAACATGTCATGGGCATATGTGGAAATACACCCCAAAATACATTCTGTTGCTTCTCCTGAGTACGGGGATACCACATGTGTGGGACTTTTTGGGAGCCTAGCTGCGTACGGAACCCCCAAAAACCAATCACCGCCTTCAGCGTTGACCGCGCAATTACCAGTTAAAGTAGTGCAGTGCGAAATTGAAAAAAGACCTCTGGTCCTTTGGCTGCCAAATGGTCCGGGGCTGAAGTGGTTAAAAGATCCACCATCCTCCACATGTCTTACTTTTGTTTCTGTATTAAGCTAAAGCTTCCAGCTGGCTCTAGTACCTCGCCACACACTGTAGCTGGCTCCTCCTCTTTCACTTGCAGGGAGATCCTTCAATGGGGGTGTCGGCATCCACACTCCACCCTGGGCACCTGCATCTTCCTTGTCTCCATCCTAAACTCAGTGGGAGACACTGAGGAGATCAGACCTGTGGGAACCATTGGGAGATAAGCTTTCACTTGTAAACACAGAAGCCAGACTTCTGTGTTTACAAGTGATAGTGGTAAGTGGGGAGCAGAGAGCCTGAGCCAGAGGTGGTGGAACTGAGTTCCACCAAGTTCCAGCTGAAAAAAAGCTCTGAGTATAACTAAAGGCAAAACATTTCTTTGAGTTTTGAATAGAGTGGAGATGGATTTGAACCCCAGTCATTTTGTATTGCTGTCTCTACCCCCGTTAAGGAGATACACCCTCACTATTTGTCCTGTATACCATTATCATTAAAAGTGAAAGTAAAAGAAAATCCCACATTTGGGTTGTCCCCAGAAAAGTAATAGAGAGGAAATCTTCCACTCCCCAATGAATTCCCTTACACTCCAGGGGTTTCCTTTCACTTTCTGTTTGGCTATGGGACAGGAAGTGAAGGGAAATCCCTGTAATGGGAGACAAAATCTGACAGGGGTCTCTTGCTCTGGTTCTCTTGCTCTGTCCAAAATGGAAAAAAAAAGTTTTGCCTATAGTTCTACTCCTAAGGAAAAAGGAAAGTAGGACAAACTAGATTAGGTTCATTAGGTTTGTACTTTATTCTTTCATGTGTATGAAAGCTGTTCAAAAAATCTCACTGGTCTACTTATGGACTGATGACTACAGGATAAATGGCAGGCAGATTTTTGTTTTATTTTATGCTTTTCATAGGGCATTTTGAGTAGGACTTTAGCCTTTTGTTTACATTATGCTCTGATGTGTGACCACCCTATTATATAAGACCATTTTGTATGGGATCAGAAAGAAGGGGGTGGTCGAATTAAGATCCAAACTTTCCTTATCTTTGTATGTCTGTTTTCACACCTGAATGTTGTTTTTTTGAGAGTTTTTTCAGGCCTTTTTTCAGGCATTTGTATGGGCGTTTTCGAATGTTTTTGTACAGCATTTTTAAATGGTGGCATTATTTTTATTAGCCAATAGAGAAATTTGTTGCTATGTTTTTCAGCTTTTCATCCACTTATTTTTAAATTTGTTTACATTTTTTTGTAAGGGGTTAGGCGTTAAAGGTTATGATTAGGGGCTAATTTCTTTATTTCTTTATTTTATTTATTATTATTTATTTTGTTAGGTTAGGGTTATAAGTTAAGATTAGGGGGTAATATTAGGGTTAGGGATTAATATTAGGGTTAGGAGTTAAGGTTTATTATTAGGGGTTAATATTAGGGTTAGCGATTGGGGTTAGGATTACTTTATTTATTTATTTTTAATAATTTTTATTATTATTTATTTGTGTATTTTATTTAGGCCACTTTCGCACTGAGGCACTTTACAGGCATTTTAGCGCTAAAAATGGAGCCTGTAAAGCACCTCTCCTGTCACTCCAGTGTGAAAGCCCGAGTGCTTTCACACTGAAGCGGTGCGATTGTGGGACGTTAAAAGAAGTCCTGCAAGCAGCATCTTTGGGGCGGTTTAGGAGCGGTGTATACACTGCTTCTAAAATGCCCCTACCCATTGAAATGAATTGGCACTGCTGCTGAAGCACCTGCAAAGCGTTTCGGCAGCTGCACTACAAGGGGGGGGCGCTGTTAAGCCTTTCTTTGGTCGGTAGCTGCCGAAAAGCGCCACTAAAACTACGCCCTCACTGCTCCAGTGTGAAATCAACCTTATTATTTATGTATTCATTATTATTTAATTTTTGCATTTGAGCAGAAAAACGCTCAGAAATGCATGACAAAATGCGCTAAAACACTTAAAGCCGTTTAAATCAATCGTTTCCATGCATTTCTATGGACCAAAAAATGCTTCAAAACAAATCTGCCTGATTTGAGCTGCAAGAAAAGCTCCAGAAGTTTTTGAGCTTCAGGTGTTTCTCTTCAGGTGACTTGGAGTGGAGATGTGAACCATCTCCATAGAGAATAATAAAACATTTTTCTCCTCCAGCATTTTGGAGCTGCGAGCTTCAAATGAGGTGTCAATGGGGCCTAAGGGTCCTTCAGATCATAAAGGTTTTGCCAACAATAACTTAAGTAGGCAAGTGCTGAAAATAAATGCCAGAGTACAGTTGAAGCTACCCAACCAAGTTCTGTCCATTGAGTCAGTGCAAATACAAAGTGTTCATGTGTGATTGGACAGTACCTTCACAGTGGATTTTTCATTAGCTTGAGATTACTTATGCTTGCTTTAACATGACAACCAGTAATGTGTGCATCAAGCAGCAAATTTTTCCTTTTTTTTAACCCTGTGGTTCTTGGAAGCGGTCCTCTGTCTCAAGGGGCGTACAGGCTCTGTGTTGTCTTTCTTTATGGCATGCTTTGAAAACAAGAAAATAACGTCACAGGAATATTGATATAATGTTTCATCTAGAAGGTCCAGTCTAGAGTTGCCACACAGTGGGGCAGGTTTATTAAAGGCAAATGGACTGTGCACTTTGCAAGTGCAGTTGCGCTTATTTTCCCCAGAGCTTATTCACTAAGAAAAAGAGCATTTTTGTTTGCAGATGATAGAAATTAGCAGAGCTTTACCACATTTACGAAGCTCTAGGTAAAATGAGTGCACGGTCTACTCGCCTTAAGTAAATCCACCCCAGTATATGTTGATTCCTGTGCAGTATGGATATATACACTATATTACCAAAAGTATTGGTACGCTTGCCTTTACATACACATGAACTTTAATGGCATCCCAGTCTTATGCCCTGTACAAACGGTCAGAAATTCCGACGGAAAATGTCAGATCGGACCATGTTGCCGGAAAATCCGGCCGTGTGTGTGCTCCATCTGACTTTTTCCGTCCTGAATTTCCAACGGAAAAAACTTGAGATCCTGCTCTCAAATTTTTCGACGGACAAAGTCCGATCGGAAAATTCCGACGGACAAAGTGCCACGCATGCTCCGATCAAATTACGAGACCAAAGCTATTGGCTACTAGCCTCTTCGTAGTTCCGTCGTACGCAACGAACGTCACCACGTTCAGACTGATCGGATTTTCCGACAACTTTGTCTGACCGTGTGTATGCAACACCAGTGTGGGACAAAATCCGTCGGGAAAAAATCTGACGGATTTTATGGTCGGAATTGGGGGCATGAGTCTGTAGGGTTCAATATTGAGTTGGCCCACCCTTTGCAGCTATAACAGCTTAAACTCTTCTGGGAAGGCTGTCCACAAGGTTTAGGAGTGTGTCTATGGGGATGTTTGACCATTCTTCCAGAAGCAAATTTGTGAGGTCAGGCACTGATGTTGGACTAGAAGGCCTGGCTCACAGTCTCCCCTCTAATTGATCCCAAAGGTGTTCTATGGGGTTGAGGACTCATGCAGGCCAGTCAAGTTCCTCCACCCCAAACTCGCTCATCCACACTATATAAAAGAATTGGGCCACCCCTCCAAATCATTTGGTGGAGGGCAGATTATGGTGTGGGGTTGTTTTTCAGGGATTGGGCTTGGCCCCTTAGTTACAGTTAAGGGAACACTTAAGGCGTCAGCATACCAAGACATTTTGGGAAATTTCATGTTCCCAACTTTGTGGGAACAGTTTTGGGGATGGCCCCTTCCTGTTCCAACATGAGTGCGCACCGGTACACAAAGCAAAGTCCATAAAGACACGGATGAGCGAGTTTGGGGTGGAGGAACTTAAATGGCCTGCACAGAGTCCTGACCTCAACCCGATAGAACACCATTTTGATGAATTAGAGCGGAGACTGCGAGACAGTCTTTTCATCCTCACAAATGCGCTTCTGGAAGAATGGTCAAACACTCCCATAGACACACTCCTAAACTTTATGGACAATCTTCACAGAAGAGTTGAAGCTTTTATAGCTGCAAAGGGTGGGCCAACTCAATATTGAACCCTTTAGACTAAGACTGGGATGCCATTAAAGTTCACGTGCATGTAAAGGCAGGCATCCCAATTAGGAATGGGCCCGGTGCTCGATGCGAACCCACGTTCGCATCGAGCACCGGGCGTTCGCTCGCTCGGCGAGCCCAGAACTATTTTGGCCGCTCGCATCACGTTCGTGTGATGCGAGCGGCCCCCGCAATGCATTGCGGCCGGCGCGGCCGGCGCAGTGCATTGCTGGCTGATGATTGGCCAAGCATGCACTGTGACCCCGCATGCTTGGCCAATCACAGCCCCGGAAACTCGAAGAGCCATAATTGGCTACAGGCAGGACGCCTGTAGCCAATTACAGCTCAGGGGCTGTAGTACACGCCCCCCCTATAAAAGGCCGCCACGCCGTCTGCGCCGGTCACATGCTGTTCCGGCGCAGATTGAGCAGGCTGATTCTGTGACACTCTGCTGGATTTAGTTAGGTAGAGAGATTCACTTACAGAGATTGAGTTAGATAGATTCAGTTACAAAGATTGATTGAGAAAGAGGGGCTTGTAGTGTGTTCGTGGCAGGCAGGCAGAGCTCCTATATTTTGTTACCAGAAGCACCTATAGGACTTGTAGTGTGTTCGTGGCAGGCAGGCAGAGCTCCTATATTTTGTTCCCAGAAGCACCTATAGGACTTGTAGTGTGTTCGTGGCAGGCAGGCAGAGCTCCTATATTTTGTTCCCAGAAGCACCTATAGGACTTGTAGTGTGTTAGTCCCATCACACACACAGAGCTATATTTTGTTCCCAGAAGCACCTATAGGACTTGAAGTGTGTTAGTCCCATCACACACACAGAGCTATATTTTGTTCCCAGAAGCACCTATAGGACTTGAAGTGTGTTAGTCCCATCACACACACAGAGCTATATTTTCTTCCCAGAAGCACCTATAGGACTTGAAGTGTGTTAGTCCCATCACACACACAGAGCTATATTTTGTTCCCAGAGGCACCTATAGGACTTGAAGTGTGTTAGTCCCATCACACACACAGAGCTATATTTTGTTCCCAGAAGCACCTATAGGACTTGAAGTGTGTTAGTCCCATCACACACACAGAGCTATATTTTGTTCCCAGAAGCACCTATAGGACTTGAAGTGTGTTAGTCCCATCACACACACAGAGCTATATTTTCTTCCCAGAAGCACCTATAGGACTTGAAGTGTGTTAGTCCCATCACACACACAGAGCTATATTTTCTTCCCAGAAGCACCTATAGGACTTGAAGTGTGTTAGTCCCATCACACACACAGAGCTATATTTTGTTCCCAGAAGCACCTATAGGACTTGAAGTGTGTTAGTCCCATCACACACACAGAGCTATATTTTGTTCCCAGAAGCACCTATAGGACTTGAAGTGTGTTAGTCCCATCACACACACAGAGCTATATTTTGTTCCCAGAAGCACCTATAGGACTTGAAGTGTGTTAGTCCCATCACACACACAGAGCTATATTTTCTTCCCAGAAGCACCTATAGGACTTGAAGTGTGTTAGTCCCATCACACACACAGAGCTATATTTTGTTCCCAGAAGCACCTATAGGACTTGAAGTGTGTTAGTCCCATCACACACACAGAGCTATATTTTGTTCCCAGAAGCACCTATAGGACTTGAAGTGTGTTAGTCCCATCACACACACAGAGCTATATTTTCTTCCAGAAGCACCTATAGGACTTGAAGTGTGTTAGTCCCATCACACACACAGAGCTATATTTTCTTCCCAGAAGCACCTATAGGACTTGAAGTGTGTTAGTCCCATCACACACACAGAGCTATATTTTGTTCCCAGAGGCACCTATAGGACTTGAAGTGTGTTAGTCCCATCACACACACAGAGCTATATTTTGTTCCCAGAAGCACCTATAGGACTTGAAGTGTGTTAGTCCCATCACACACACAGAGCTATATTTTGTTCCCAGAAGCACCTATAGGACTTGAAGTGTGTTAGTCCCATCACACACACAGAGCTATATTTTGTTCCCAGAAGCACCTATAGGACTTGAAGTGTGTTAGTCCCATCACACACACAGAGCTATATTTTGTTCCCAGAAGCACCTATAGGACTTGAAGTGTGTTAGTCCCATCACACACACAGAGCTATATTTTGTTCCCAGAAGCACCTATAGGACTTGAAGTGTGTTAGTCCCATCACACACACAGAGCTATATTTTGTTCCCAGAAGCACCTATAGGACTTGAAGTGTGTTAGTCCCATCACACAGACCTTTATTTCCTTCCCAGAAGCACCTATAGGACTTGAAGTGTGTTAGTCCCATCACACACACAGAGCTATATTTTGTTCCCAGAAGCACCTATAGGACTTGAAGTGTGTTAGTCCCATCACACACACAGAGCTATATTTTGTTCCCAGAAGCACCTATAGGACTTGAAGTGTGTTAGTCCCATCACACACACAGAGCTATATTTTGTTCCCAGAAGCACCTATAGGACTTGAAGTGTGTTAGTCCCATCACACACACAGAGCTATATTTTCTTCCCAGAAGCACCTATAGGACTTGAAGTGTGTTAGTCCCATCACACACACAGAGCTATATTTTGTTCCCAGAGGCACCTATAGGACTTGAAGTGTGTTAGTCCCATCACACACACAGAGCTATATTTTCTTCCCAGAAGCACCTATAGGACTTGAAGTGTGTTAGTCCCATCACACACACAGAGCTATATTTTCTTCCCAGAAGCACCTATAGGACTTGAAGTGTGTTAGTCCCATCACACACACAGAGCTATATTTTGTTCCCAGAAGCACCTATAGGACTTGAAGTGTGTTAGTCCCATCACACAGAGATCCTATATTTTGTTCCCAGAAGCAACTATAGGACTTGAAGTGTGTTAGTCCCATCACACAGACCTTTATTTTCTTCCCAGAAGCACCTATAGGACTTGAAGTGTGTTAGTCCCATCACACACACAGAGCTATATTTTGTTCCCAGAGGCACCTATAGGACTTGAAGTGTGTTAGTCCCATTACACACACAGAGCTATATTTTCTTCCCAGAAGCACCTATAGGACTTGAAGTGTGTTAGTCCCATCACACACACAGAGCTATATTTTGTTCCCAGAAGCACCTATAGGACTTGAAGTGTGTTAGTCCCATCACACACACAGAGCTATATTTTGTTCCCAGAAGAACCTATAGGACTTGAAGTGTGTTAGTCCCATCACACACACAGAGCTATATTTTGTTCCCAGAAGCACCTATAGGACTTGAAGTGTGTTAGTCCCATCACACACACAGAGCTATATTTTGTTCCCAGAAGCACCTATAGGACTTGAAGTGTGTTAGTCCCATCACACACACAGAGCTATATTTTGTTCCCAGAAGCACCTATAGGACTTGAAGTGTGTTAGTCCCATCACACACACAGAGCTATATTTTCTTCCCAGAAGCACCTATAGGACTTGAAGTGTGTTAGTCCCATCACACACACATAGCTATATTTTGTTCCCAGAGGCACCTATAGGACTTGAAGTGTGTTAGTCCCATCACACACACAGAGCTATATTTTCTTCCCAGAAGCACCTATAGGACTTGAAGTGTGTTAGTCCCATCACACACACAGAGCTATATTTTCTTCCAGAAGCACCTATAGGACTTGAAGTGTGTTAGTCCCATCACACACACAGAGCTATATTTTGTTCCCAGAAGCACCTATAGGACTTGAAGTGTGTTAGTCCCATCACACAGAGATCCTATATTTTGTTCCCAGAAGCAACTATAGGACTTGAAGTGTGTTAGTCCCATCACACAGACCTTTATTTTCTTCCCAGAAGCACCTATAGGACTTGAAGTGTGTTAGTCCCATCACACAGAGCTCCTCTATTTTCTTTGCAGAAGCACCCATAGGACTTCTAGTGTGTTAGTGGCATCACACAGAGCTCCTATATATTCTTCTCAGCAGCACCCACAGGACTTCTAGTGTGTTAGTGGCATCACACAGAGCTCCTCTATTTTCTTTGCAGAAGCACCCACAGGACTTCTAGTGTGTTAGTGGCATCACACAGAGCTCCTCTATTTTCTTTGCAGAAGCACCCATAGGACTTCTAGTGTGTTAGTGGCATCACACAGAGCTCCTATATATTCTTCTCAGCAGCACCCACAGGACTTCTAGTGTGTTAGTGGCATCACACAGAGCTCCTCTATTTTCTTTGCATAAGCACCCACAGGACTTCTAGTGTGTTAGTGGCATCACACAGAGCTCCTCTATTTTCTTTGCAGAAGCACCCATAGGACTTCTAGTGTGTTAGTGGCATCACACAGAGCTCCTATATATTCTTCTCAGCAGCACCCACAGGACTTCTAGTGTGTTAGTGGCATCACACAGAGCTCCTCTATTTCTTTGCAGAAGCACCCACAGGACTTCTAGTGTGTTAGTGGCATCACACAGAGCTCCTCTATTTTCTTTGCAGAAGCACCCATAGGACTTCTAGTGTGTTAGTGGCATCACACAGAGCTCCTATATATTCTTCTCAGCAGCACCCACAGGACTTCTAGTGTGTTAGTGGCATCACACAGAGCTCCTCTATTTTCTTTGCATAAGCACCCACAGGACTTCTAGTGTGTTAGTGGCATCACACAGAGCTCCTCTATTTTCTTTGCATAAGCACCCACAGGACTTCTAGTGTGTTAGTGGCATCACACAGAGCTCCTCTATTTTCTTTGCAGAAGCACCCACAGGACTTCTAGTGTGTTAGTGGCATCACACAGAGCTCCTCTATTTTCTTTGCAGAAGCACCACAGGACTTCTAGTGTGTTAGTGGCATCACACAGAGCTCCTCTATTTTCTTTGCAGAAGCACCCACAGGACTTCTAGTGTGTTAGTGGCATCACACAGAGCTCCTCTATTTTCTTTGCAGAAGCACCCACAGGACTTCTAGTGTGTTAGTGGCATCACACAGAGCTCCTCTATTTTCTTTGCATAAGCACCCACAGGACTTCTAGTGTGTTAGTGGCATCACACAGAGCTCCTCTATTTTCTTTGCAGAAGCACCCATAGGACTTCTAGTGTGTTAGTGGCATCACACAGAGCTCCTATATATTCTTCTCAGCAGCACCCACAGGACTTCTAGTGTGTTAGTGGCATCACACAGAGCTCCTCTATTTTCTTTGCAGAAGCACCCACAGGACTTCTAGTGTGTTAGTGGCATCACACAGAGCTCCTCTATTTTCTTTGCAGAAGCACCCATAGGACTTCTAGTGTGTTAGTGGCATCACACAGAGCTCCTATATATTCTTCTCAGCAGCACCCACAGGACTACCGACTACAATGGCTGGAAGACCGCCAAGGGGAGGCAGAGCGTGCAGAGCCAAGAACACAGGGCAGGCAGGCTCTGTTTCTAGTGGACGTGGCCGTGGACGTGGACGTGGTCGTGCATCGTCATCAGCACGTGGCCATGGGACACGCGCGTCTTTGTTTTCGGCAGCTGGACATGTGGAGCCGCATCATGCTGAAGGCTTGGTAGAATGGATGACCAAGCCCTCCTCATCCTCCTCATCCTCTCTCACCCAGGCTCAGGGTACTGACAGAGCATCATCAGCCACCCCTTCCCTAGACCCACCATGTCCTCCTGAGGAGTCCCCCGAACTCTTTGAGCACAGTGTTGGGTACATGCTCCAGGAGGATGCCCAACGATTCGAAGGCTCGGATGACGATACCCAGCTTGAGGAATCTGGCAGTACTGTTCCACCAGCTGCAGCTTACTGCCAGGTTTGCTCTAGTGGTGAAGAGGGAGGGGATGATGAGGTCACTGACTCCACGTGGGTGCCTCAAGGGAGAGAGGATGAGGAGGAGGACGAGGAGGAGGAGGATGCGGCGTCACATGTCCAACGAGGCAGGATGCCCCCTGGAGGCCAGGTAGAGGCCAGCACAGCAACTGTACAACACCGCAGAGCTCCGCCTGTGCAGGGCGCTGCCTCTGCACGTTATCAGAAAAGTTCTTTGGTGTGGGCCTTTTTTGAGACGAGTGCAGCAGATCGCACCACTGCTATTTGCAATATTTGTCTCAAGCGTATCTCGCGTGGCCAAAACATCAGCCGCTTGGGCACGACAAGCATGACCAGACATATGGCGACCTGCCATGCAGCTCGTTGGCAGGCACACATAAAAGACCCACACCAAAGAACTAAGCGGACCTCTCCTTGCTCCTCCTCAGCTGGGATCTCCATCCCCACTACACCTTCAGTCCTCTCTGAAAGCTGCTCTGAGAGGACTGAAGGTGTAGAATTAGGTGTGTCACAACCAAGTACTTGCAGTACACCGACGTCCGATTGCAGCAGGCAAATTTCCCTGCCCCAGCTGCTGGACCGTAGAAAGAAGTACACTCCCAGCCATCCACATGCCCAGCGGTTGAATGCTAGCCTTGCTAAATTGCTAGCACTTCAACTGCTGCCTTTTCAGTTGGTAGACTCGGCCCCCTTCCGTGAGTTTGTTCAATGTGCGGTTCCTCAGTGGCAGGTTCCCAAACGCCACTTTTTCTCGCGGAAGGCGATTCCGTCTCTCTACCGGCATGTGGAGGGCAATGTCCATGCCTCGCTGGACAGGGCGGTCAGCGGTAAGGTGCATATTACCGCTGACTCATGGTCCAGCAGGCATGGACAGGGACGGTACCTTTCTTTCACGGCCCATTGGGTCACTCTATTGGCAGCTGGGAGGGATGCAGGACAAGGTGCAGTAGTGTTGGAGGTTGTTCCGCCACCACGCCTCCAAAACGCGACTACTGCTACTGGTTGTGACACACCTCTCTCCTCCACCCCCTCCTCTTCTTCTTCCTCCAGTGCTCTGTCCTTGGAACCAGCGGTGCTCCGTAGGCGTACAAGGGGCTACGCAAGTACGCAGGCAAAAAGATGCCATGCCGTGCTTGCGCTGGTGTGTTTGGGGGACAGGAGCCACACTGGGCCAGAGGTTCTGGCAGCTCTGCAGGGGCAGGCCGAGAGGTGGTTGACGCCACGTCAGCTTAAGCCAGGAATGGTCGTTTCTGACAATGGCACCAACCTCCTCTCCGCCCTGCGACAGGGGCAGCTCACCCATGTGCCCTGCATGGCTCACGTCCTCAACCTGGTGGTGCAGCGGTTCTTGGGCAGGTTCCCAGGCTTACAGGATGTCCTGAGGCAGGCCAGGAAAGTCTGTGTGCATTTCCGCCGATCTTATAATGCCAGTGCTCGGCTGACTGAGCTGCAAAAGGAGCTGAACCTGCCCAAGAACCGCCTAATATGTGACATGCCCACCAGGTGGAACTCAACGTTGGCCATGCTGCAGCGACTGCACACGCAGCAGAGGGCCATCAATGAGTACCTTTGCGACTACGGCACCAGGACAGGGTCAGGGAGCTTGGTTTTTTTTCCCCACGTCAGTGGAGCATGATCAGGGATGCATGCACTGTCCTCTCACCATTTGAGGAGGCCACGAGGATGGTGAGCAGTGACAGTGCATGCATCAGTGACACTGTCCCTCTTGTCCACCTGTTGGAGCATACGCTGCGTGGGATAATGGACAGGGCACTTGAGGCAGAACAGAGGCAGGAAGAGGAGGACTTCCTTGCCTCTCAAGGCCCCCTTTATCCGGACAGTGTTCCTTCTGTCCCACCCATCACACAGGAAGAGGATGAGGAGGAGGAGGAGGAGGAGGAGGAGGATTGTGTGAGCATGGAGGTGGAGCCTGGCACTCAGCATCAGCAGCAGCAGTCTTTTAGGGATGATGTACAGTCCCAACAAACCAGTGGACTTGTACGTGGCTGGGAGGAGGTGGCTGGCGATCATGTCATCCTCAGTGACCCAGAAGACTCCGGACCGAATGCCTCAGCTAACCTACGCTGCATGGCCTCCCTGATCCTGCAAAGCCTGCGGAAGGATCCTCGTGTTCTTCGGATCAAGGAGAGGGACCATTACTGGCTGGCCACTCTCCTTGATCCGCGGTACAAGGGTAAGGTTGCGGACCTTATCTTGCCGTCGCAGAGGGAGCAGAGGATGAGACATCTCAGGGAGGCCTTGCAGAAAGGTCTGTGCAACGCGTTCCCAGAAACTGGGAGGCTACAAACTCCTGGTCCTGGGCGACGAGTTGCTGAGGCTTCGGTCAGTGGCAGAAGGAGCGGTGGGGAAGGTGGACGTCTGACCGATGCGTTCAGACAATTTTTTAGTCCGCAGCCCCAAGGTATGATCGGTTCCAGCAACCATCGCCAGCGTCTGATATACATGGTGCAGGAATACCTTGGGGCAAGGTCAGACTTGGACACCTTTCCCACCGAAAATCCTCTGGCTTACTGGGTCCTGAGGATGGATCACTGGCCAGAGCTTGCACAGTATGCAATTGAGCTACTGGCCTGTCCTGCCTCCAGCGTTCTTTCCGAACGCACATTCAGTGCTGCTGGAGGATTTGTGACTGATCATAGGGTGCGCCTGTCCACCGCCTCGGTTGATCGACTGACATTCATCAAAATGAATCAGTCTTGGATCACCACCAGCTACCAGGCACCTGAGGCGGATATAACCGAATAATTTTTAATGTCACATCCCTTCAAGACTGCCTATGCTGATGCTGAGTGACTGTCCTCTTATGTTCACTGACTATCCTCTTCCTCCTCCTCAATGATCCATGCCACCACACCAGTGCCTAAGGCACAATTTTTCAGCCCCTGTTTAACAGGGGCGTGTACTTACAATTTTTTAAAAAAATGCTTCGCAACACGTGTGACTGCTGTGCTCCAAGTACAGTCTCTGTGAGGGGTTGCAGTGTTGTGGCACCAGCACCAGTGCCTAAGGCACAATTTTTCAGCCCCTGTTTAACAGGGGCGGGTACTTACAATTTTTTAAAAAAATGCTTCGCAACACGTGTGACTGCTGTGCTCCAAGTACAGTATCTGTGAGGGCCGGGTTGCAGTGTTGTGGCACCAGCACCAGTGCCTAAGGCACAATTTTTCAGCCCTGTTTAACAGGGGCGGGTACTTACAATTTTTTAAAAAAATGCTTCGCAACACGTGTGACTGCTGTGCTCCAAGTACAGTATCTGTGAGGGCCGGGTTGCAGTGTTGTGGCACCAGCACCAGTGCCTAAGGCACAATTTTTCAGCCCCTGTTTAACAGGGGCGGATACTTACAATTTTTAAAAAAAATGCTTCGCTAAACGTGTGACTGCTGTGCTCCAAGTACAGTATCTGTGAGGGCCGGGTTGCAGTGTTGTGGCACCAGCACCAGTGCCTAAGGCACAATTTTTCAGCCCCTGTTTAACAGGGGCGTGTACTTCCAATTTTTTAAAAAAATGCTTCGCAACACGTGTGACTGCTGTGCTCCAAGTACAGTCTCTGTGAGGGGTTGCAGTGTTGTGGCACCAGCACCAGTGCCTAAGGCACAATTTTTCAGCCCCTGTTTAACAGGGGCGGGTAATTACAAATCTTGATCTAATAGTTCACAGCAGGGCCCATTCCTGCGCCCACCAAGAGTAACTATGAGGGCCTGCAGTCTTGTGGCAACACCGTCCACCACCACCGCCAAAGGCCCAATTTTTCTGCCCTGTTCATCAGGTGCTTGCAATTACAAATCTTGATCTAATAACTCACAACAGGGCCCATTCCTGCGCCCACCAAGAGTAACTGTGAGGGCCTACAGTCTTGTGGCAACACCGTCCACCACCACCGCCAAAGGCCCAATTTTTTCTGCCCTGTTCATCAGGTGCTTGCAATTACAAATCTTGATCTAATAGCTCACAGCAGGGCCCATTCCTGCGCCCACCAAGAGTAACTATGAGGGCCTACAGTCTTGTGGCAACACCGTCCACCACCACCGCCAAAGGCCCAATTTTTCTGCCCTGTTCATCAGGTGCTTGCAATTACAAATCTTGATCTAATAACTCACAGCAGGGCCCATTCCTGCGCCCACCAAGAGTAACTATGAGGGCCTACAGTCTTGTGGCAACACCGTCCACCACCACCGCCAAAGGCCCAATTTTTCTGCCCTGTTCATCAGGTGCTTGCAATTACAAATCTTGATCTAATAACTCACAGCAGGGCCCATTCCTGCGCCCACCAAGAGTAACTGTGAGAGCTTACAGTCTTGTGGCAACACCGTCCACCCACCACCACCACCCCCAATTTTTCTGCCCTGTTCAACAGGTGCATGCAATTACAAATCTTGATCTATTAACTCATAGCAGGGCCCATTCCTGTGCCCACCAGTCTTGTGGCTACACCAACATCTAATAGGGCAAATTTCTGCAGAGTATATACGCCAGGCCCCTACTTTCAAACATCCAACTTACAAACGACTCCTACTTGCAAATGGAAAGAGAAAACAGGAAGTGAGAGGAAATCTACCCTAGGAAGGGAAATTCTATCCTGTTAGATTTAATTTGGGAAAAAGGTATCTCCTCTCTACTGATACTTTATCACCAATCCTTGTTTCAATTAAAACCCCACTTTTCCAAAAACATTTGTCATTGGGACGGAAAGTGAGGTGACATGTTCTGAACAGATGTGCAAAGACAGCAAATGTTACAGGGGTGATAACCCCTCCCTATGTTCTCCAAAAAGCTTGAACTTTCGGTCCCAATACTTTTAGCAATATCGTGTATGTACATAGCGGGAACGGAATTTTACCCTAAAAGAAGCACATCGGGATGGAGATAAAATCAATTCCACAGCTAAATATGAGCTGTCAGTGTATGGTCTCTCTGTCTGTTCCATTACACAATGTAAAGCTTTGACCACCCCCAAGCATGTTGCTTAAAGGATTTGTATATTCTCAAAGATGCCCTCAAAGAAAAGACTCTCTCCCAGCTGTATGATATTTAATTTGTTTGTTTGTTTTTTCTCCCCCATGGCAGTGTCCAGTTTGCCTTGCCATTTTTTTATTACAGTAGTTTGCCTATTAGCCTTAACCAGAATTCAATAACAGGAGCCACCCCCATGGACTTCAGTAGGATTCGCCACTAAAGCCAGCCATGGATGGATTGAATCTCAGTCGGTTCAGCA
Organism: Lithobates sylvaticus; assembly: GCA_028564925.1. Classification (NCBI taxonomy): domain Eukaryota; kingdom Metazoa; phylum Chordata; class Amphibia; order Anura; family Ranidae; genus Lithobates; species Lithobates sylvaticus. Next base: position 552,937,088 of record CM053027.1, read on the forward strand.
GGATCCATCTTTGGGCAGGCTGGTTGTATGGAAATCAGTATAACCAGCCTGTCTGATTTGTTTTCATGTGATTGCTGCCAGGTGCTATAGCCACAATCAGTGATCATTGAAATTCTGGCAGCAGGGAAGGCTCTTCCACCAGCAGAACACAGTAGGGCAGCGGGAGGGATTCCCCCATAAACACTGACTGTGTTGATGGGGAAATCGAGCAGTTTTCTTTCGGAAGGAAAGAAAATTGAATAATTTATGGGCTTCTTAAGTTTGGGTTCACTGAATTTCAAACAGGATTCCGCAAATCATTGGCAAACTGACCCTGAGCAGTTTCCCTCGTACTGAGCAGTAGTGCTATGATTATTTGCAAGCAGTCAGAAAAAAATGATATGTTATCTGTACTGCCTGGGAATAGCAATAAAGTGTGACACCTTCCTGCTTCTGTTATATTTCAGTTGAAGGTCAGCTTTGGTCACGTATTTCACATTCCCAGGTAAAAAAAAAAAACAGGTGTATTATTAAGAATTTAGCAGAATTTCTCTAAGGGGCTGAACACATTGCACATGGGGGTGAAATGGGGCACACAATATGCATTCCTGACATTTAATGGGCATTCCCAAGGCATCATGAACACAAGATAAACTGCGTTGAATGATCGCACACCCAAGTGCTGAACAAAGAACTATCACATTTTTCATGCTATAGTGCATTAGAATGCATGTGAACTGCAGCCTATGTGAATGTTGATGTCAGTCCCACCTTCCAGGGAACACTTATCACCAGGACTAACACTGATATGTTCCCCCTGTAGCTTGCCATGCTCCTGTATCTAGTCTATCTGGCCTAGTTGTTTAACATGGATCATATGAAGAGCACAGACTAAACATGCTTTCATATTCAGCATCTTGCCTTAAAGCTGTGCTATCACATCATCACAGTCTTCCTAGAGATTGAGATTCTAAAGGCCCATACACACGATCAGACTTTTTGACAACAAACATGCAAATTAGCTGTTTTGGACCAACATCCGACCGTGTGTACGCTCCATCGGACCAACTTTTTCCAGGTTTCATCGGACTTTTGTTGGCTGTGCGAACGGACCAACTTTCTGCCAACAAAAGTCCGATGGACCAAAGTCCGACCGTGTGTACACAAAACCAACAGACTTTTGTACAAACCAATGCAGAACCAATGCAAAAGATCAGACAACAATACAGAAGTTGACCAAAGGTGGCGGTAAAGAGCAGAAAAACCAAGTGATTTGGTGAAAGTTGGCTGAAAAAGTCCTGCCGTGTGTATGCAATACCAACTTGGGGCCAACGCCCTTTGGACAAAAATCCGCTTGAAAGTTGGTCCACGGTCCGATCGTGTGTATGAGGCTTAAAGCTGAACTATGGGAATTAGTCATAATGTACCCTTGCAGTGGGGTCCCCTGCACTTCAAGGGTTAACTGCTTAAGGATTTGCCTCCTTAATGACCGGGCCATTTTTTTGTGATACGGCACTGCGTCGCTTTAACTGACAATTGCGCGGTCGTGCAGCGTTGTACCCAAAAAAAAATTAAAAGTTTACGTCATTTTTCCCCCACAAATAGAGCTTTATTTTGGTGGTATGTGATCACCTCTGCGGTTTTTATTTTTTGCGCTATAAACCAAAAAAACGGCAATTTTGAAAAAAACATTTTTTTTACTTTTTGCTATAATAAATATGCCCCAACAAATATAAAAAAATAATTTCTTCCTCAGTTTAGACCGATATGTATTCTTCTACATATTTTCGGTAAAAAAAATCGCAATAAGCGTATTGATTGATAGGTTTGTGCAAAAGTTATAGCGTCTACAAACTAGGGATAGTTTTATGGCATTTTTTTTTTTTTTTTTTACTAGAATTGGCGGTGACCTGTGATTTTTAGCTGGACTGTGACATTACAGCGGACAAATCGGCCACTTTTGACACTTTTTTGGAATTGACATTTATACAGCGATCAGAGCTAAAAATAGCCATTGATTACTGTATAAATGTCATTGGCAAGGAAGGGGTTAACACATCAAGGGGGTTAAATCTGTGTCCTAGGGAGTGATTCTAACTGTGGGGGGATAGGACTGCCTGGAGGAGGAGACTGATCTCTGTTCATACTTAGTATGAACAACAGATCTGTCTCCTCTCTCCTGACAGAGCAGAGATTGGTCTGTTTACATTGACAGATCTCCATTCTGTCTCTCTCAGGAGCGATCGCGGGTGACCGGAGGACATCGCGGCCACCAGGCACGCGCATCGTCTCCGTCATCATGGCACACGCGTGCCCCCTAGTGGTCTTAAAGCAGCTGATGTACAGCTACGGCAATTTGCCCAGGAGAGCCAACCTGCCGCAGTATAACTGGTAGTGGTTAAAGGAGAAGTATGGTCAAAGCTCATTCCTCTCTTAGGTCACAAAGGTGCACTAATTTCTGCACTCCTATGACCCAGACTTGGTCAACAGCAGGCTAAAGTCCGCTCTCAGAGCCAGCCCAGGCTCTGCAACTATCCTGACATTAAATAAAAAATAAAAACCTCACGTGGGATCCACCTGCGCTGCTAAGAGACTGAGCCAGCCATTTCCACCCCCTGCACAGTCCAGTGCTCCAGTGAGTGCTGGAGGGGCGGAGCACAGAGCATTGACTGACAGTCACCGCTCTCTGCTCATTCAAGACCAAGACGTAAGCGATCATGTGATTGCTTAGTTCTCGGTCTTAGAGCCGCATTGGATTGATGCTGCAGTTACATAGGGCAGTATATACTGTAAATGTTTTTTTTTTTTCAAATCCCGTACTTCTCCTTGAATTCTAGGGGCTTTAGAATACTCATACCTACCTTGTTCCCTACTCCTGTAGGCTCCCTCTATCTGTGTGACCGGCCCAGTGCTGCCTCCTTTCCACGGCCATGATCGCACTCCAGCCTCTTCTACAAACAATGTGGTGTTAAAAACCCTGCTATGTACATGATGACACAGAAAGACTGCCCGCAGGTCAGAGCTTCGGGAAAGAGAATGAGAGCGCCGGAGCAGGGATTAACATAAGTAATGCTTCATCTTACTTAAGCCTAGTACACATTACTCGTTTTCTACCACTCAACCCAGGGGGATGGCCCCCCGCAAGAACCTTCCTATCAGTCATTGGCTGAGAGCACTGAATAAGAGCCGGTCGGCAGACCATTTCTAGTCATGCCCCTTCGACAGAGGCTTCTGTTTGACTGGCTGCCATAAACAGGTGCCGAATGTGATATTCGGCCCCTGTGTACTAGACTTTAACAAACATTTAACCCTTATGGTGTATGTGTGGTGGTGGGGCGGGCACTGCATTACACATTTTCCCTAATTTACATGATTCAGCTTTAAAAGCTCCTCGTCTTCTTCTTAAAAAACTATCTCTTCCCATAAACAGTATCTAGATAGTGGGGCGATGAGGCAAGAAATTAGGGTGTTTTAGTATCCTGGAAAACATATGGGAAAATTGTTTCCTAGACTTCAAGTAATTGTGTATACAGTAGATATATAGGGTTGGTGGCTATAGTGAACGCAGTAAATTTGGTGGGTTGTTTTTACAGTGAGTTTCAATGTGTTTAAAAATTGGGTAAGATAAGTCATTGTCAGCCTGGTACGTGTAAGCCCCCGTACACACGGTCGGAAAATCCGACCACAAAATCCGTCTGATTTTTTCCGACGGACTTTGTCCGAAACTGGTGTTGCATACACATGGTCGGACAAAGTTATCGGAAAATCCGATCATTCTGAACGTGATGACGTTCGTCTGTTGCGACGGGACTACGTTCACGTTAGTAGCCAATAGCTTTGGTCTCGTAATTTGATCTGAGCATGCGTGGCACTTTGTCCGTCGGAATTCACACGATTGGAAAAAGTCTGATAGGATTTCGTTGTTGGAAAATTTGAGATCCTGCCCTCAAACTTTTTCCGTCAGAAATTCTGACAGAAAAAGTCTGATGGAGCCCACACACGGGCGGATTCTCCGACAGCATGGTACGATCGGACATTTTCCGTCAGAATTTCCGACCGCGTGTACGGGGCATAAGCCTTTGTGGATATAGGGAATCTGGGGAAAGTGGGTACTATGACTTTGGGTCAAGTAGTAGACAGAGACTACCAGGCTTTGCATGCAGGTGAGTACAGTACACATGGGGATATGGGTACAGCAAGTCTGAAGGGGTATTGAATGCAGTCTATAGATATGGGTGTAATGGTCTAAATACTTTAAATTTGGTAATGTTGATTTAAGGAGTGTTGGACTTTGTGGATACAGCAAGGGGGAAGATCCTTGGCCCTGGCAGAGAGGTTGTTTAGCAGCTTTATCTTGAAGTATGTTACAATTTCCAGCTGGTCTGGTAGAATGCGTAAAGCTGATGTTAGCAATGTCTAGATCCCTGCTAGATATGTGTAACATGGCTGAAGGGCTTACTCCAGTAAAATGGCAGGTGTCGCTTGCACCTGGTTGCTGGGGAACAGGAAGGGTCAAAAGACAAGAAGACGCTCCAGGGCAACATTTTTTTCTACATAATTTCACAAACATATTCAACTGTATCCCTGACATCAGTGTGTGCTCTGCTGCTGTGATTAATGCTTACAGAACCAGGAAATGCTTAACCATAGTTTATCTAATAACCCTCAATGGTACCAGTAGACTGACCACCGGTTTGTCTGCAGAAATCCCAATAGTACGGGTGTCATGGAGGCTTCTTCAGGAGCCAAACACAGATTCTTTACAGACTGACCACCTCATGATTTCATTTTAGTATATAAATTGGCAAAAAAAATTACATTTCATATAATGTCAATGCAAAGTTAAAACAGTTACCTACCCATATCTTTTAATACTGCATCTTCCTAAATTGTTCCCTAGTTCCCTAACTTTTGAGCCATAGTCTGAATGTGACACTGAATTTGTCATTTTTCTTAGGGGTTTCTCATATACCCTACTTGTTATGTCCACCACTGATCATGTTTGTTTCCATCTGCACTATATTACCAAAAGCATTGGGACACGTGCATGAAATGTAATGGCATCCCAGTCTTAGTTCGTAGGGTTCAATATCGAGTCGGCCCACCCTTTACAGCTATAACAGCTTCAGCTATTCTTTTTCCGGAAGCGCATTTGTGAGGTCAGGCACTGATGTTTGAAGAGAAGGCCTGGCTCGCAGTCTCCGCTCTAATTAATCCCAAAGGTGTTCTATCAGGTTGAGGTCAGACGTGCAGGCCAGTCAAGTTCCTCCACCCCAAATTCACTCCTCCATGTCTTTATGGACCTTGCTTTGTGCACTGGTGCGCAGTCATGTTGGAACAGGAAGGGGCCATCCCCAAACTGTTCCCACAAAGTTGAGAGCCTGCAATTGTCTAAATGTCTTGGTATGCTGATGCCTTAAGGCTTAATGTACACAGGACGTTTTTACAACTTCTGAACGATTTAACTTGACAGATAGTAACCCACGTTTAAAACGTCCATTTTGCCACTTTTGCATTTAGAAGCGTTTGAAAATATATATATTTTTTTAAAAATAGCCACAAATGAAAAACACCTGCAAACGAAACGCGGCTAAATGCCAGTTACGGCGCTTAGCCGCGTTTAGAAGCGTTTGGCGCTTGAAATGCCCCTAAACTCAGCATCTGAACTCATCTTTTTGCTTTCCAAAAAAGGCCTTTAAACTCAACTGCCTAAAAACGACATTAAACTAACCTGTGTACACTTAAGATAACATTGGATGAGTTCAGGGGTAGCTGAAAAAAGCAACCAACTGCCTCTGAACGTCCATTTACCAGCAGCAGTGTACATGAGGCCTAATGCCCCGTACACACGGTCGGAAATTCCGACCACAAAATCCGTCAGATTTTTTCAGACAGATTTTGTCCGACACTGGTGTTGCATACACACGGTCGGACAAAGTTGTCGGAAAATCCGATCATTCTGAACGTGGTGACGTTCGTTGCGTACGATGGGACTACGTAGAGGCTAGTAGCCAATAGCTTTGGTCTTGTAATGTGATCTGAGCATGCGTGGCACTTTGTCCGTCGGAATTCGCTACACACGATCGGAAAAAGTCCGATAGGACTTTGTTGTCGGAAAATTTGAGAGCAGGATCTCAAACTTTTTCCGTCGGAAATTCCGACGGAAAAAGTCCGATGGAGCCTACACACGGTCGGAATTTCCGACAACATGGTCCGATAGGACATTTTCCGTCGGAAAATCCGACCGTGTGTACGGGGCATAAGAGTTCTCTTCACTGGAACTGGGTGGAGGAACTTGACTGGCCTGCACAGAGTCCTGAACTACACTCTATAGAACACCTTTGGGATGAATTAGAGCGGCGACTGCGAGCCAGGTCTTCTGGTCCACATCAGTGCCTGACCTCACAAATGCGCTTCTGGAAGAATGGTCAAACATTCCCATAGACACACTCCTAAACCTTGTGGACGGCCTTCCCAGAAGAGTTGAAGCTGTTATAGCTGCAAAGGGTGGGCCAACTCAATATTGAACCCTATGGACTATGCCTGGGATGCCATTAAAGTTCATGTGCGTGTAAAGGCAGGCGTCCCAATAATTTTGGTAATATAGTGTATTATATTTTGTTAGATACATAGTTATGGCTAAAAGATGTTGTGGTGAGAGTATTGTACCCTTTTACTAGAGAAAAGGGTATAATTGGTCATCAATCACAAAGGTTTTCTAATATATCAACAATCTCATCCTTTAACTCCTAAAAAGCTTATGTTATCACTAGTTGTTAAGCCCATCATTGGTTTTTATACATTTTATTTAGCAAATATATATATATATAATGTTATTGTAGTGTTTTTATCCTTAATGTAATTTTTTATTTGACTTTTGAAGTCATTCATTACATGCTTGCTGTTCATAGTTTCATTATTTTATTACATATACAAATTTGTCGATTTTTTGGACTCACTGATAATAATGGTTGTATTTGTTGAAAATAAATACCCCAATGTAGGTGTTTTAGCGTTGTAAACACTATTTTATTTTCAATCATTTAAACTGGGCCAAGACTTAAATTGGATAAACAGATAACATGGATAACTTTCCACAAATTTGTGGCAGTGTTGAATTTTAAGACTTTTTTAACATGCTGCACATTTTCACTGGCAAGTTGTACACTTATGCCGCGTACACACGGTCGGAATTCTCGTCGGAAAAAGCTCTAATGGTTTTCCCGTCGGAATTCCGACGGAATTTCGCTCACACTGTCTTGCCTACACACGGTCACACCAAATTCCGACGGTCTGTAACACAGCGGCATAAAACACGTTCGACAGCACTATAGAAGGGAAGTTTAATGCTTCCGAGCATGCGTCGGAATTTTACGTGTCGGAATTGCATACACACGATCGGAAAATCCGATAGAAAGGTTTTCCGACGGAAAAATTGAGAACAGGTCCTCAATCCAAAGTCCGTCGGAAATTCCGACAGAAAAAGACCTATGGGCATACACACGGTCGGAAAATCTGTTGAAAAGCTCCCATCGGACTGTTTCCATCGGAAATTCCGACCGTGTGTACGCCGCATTACAGAGCACTTGAAACACAAGTTCTAGTTGACTCTTTTTCAATTTGTAGCAAATTTGCATGGCAAGCTTATAGCAAGAGCAAAGTTACAGTGGTGAGTCTACAGCAAGAGCTCTCCAAGTCTATAGCATGACAATTTAGCCACAGTGACCCCTGTGGTGGGATGACTATTGCACAACATAACTGAACCAGAACTTGCAGCAGACTTGCAGAATGTTTGCAAAGAAAGTTGATCTGGAGTCATGGAATGCGGACTTGCTGCAATTGTGCAACACACTTGTTAAGCCTGCCAAGTCTAGCAATAGCTTAGCAAGTCATTTTCAAACTTTCACCAAAATTGCTTGATATCTGGGAAGAAATGAGTCTATTGTTTTTGGGGAGGAGTCTATTGTTGCTCATTGCAAGGGATCTGTTTTACTATCTTTCTTGTTTTCATTAACAAATTTCATAGAAAGCAGCACAAAATACTTGGTTCTGTATTCTCTGAAAGGTGCTGTACTGGGAGGTGGGTAGGTGGTGGAACAAAGGGATGGTGCTCAGAGTCGGGTAGGGGGCGGAGACGAAGGGTAACTCGGAAGGGTGGCGTTCCTGTACCTATTCCCTGAGAAAAAAAGCCCTGGTAAAGGGCAAGTATAGTTGCCCTGATCTTCATATATACATAATTAAGCCTTGTTCACATGGGCGTATTACAGAGTATGCCCATGTGAGAGCCATGTTTACCGTTTATATCAGTTTGGATGTAGTGGCTGCTAGGATACAGCCCTTGCTCCCTATTTGACATTCGTATGGATGTCTGCGTCGGGGGTCATGTACCTGCCCCTGCACGGATGTCAAATTACAAGCAGCTGCTGTGTCCATGCAGAGGATAAGTCCGTACGGATGCTGTATCTCAACATCAATGGAGCTGCCTGGATGGTAATGCACATAAAACCTGTGCATCCCTGTGTTGGTAAACATGGCTCTTGTCATCAACCCTTCTCCCTGACTGTTAGCATTTGTGGACACTGAGCTCCGCATGCACAGCACAGTCTACATTTACGACAGGGCTCTGTGATTATGTGATTCCCTTGAGTCAGAGTGATGTCACCACAGCCCAGCCAATCCAGCAGCTGGAGAACTGGAATCGGGAAGGAAAGACTAGGAGAAGATGGAAATTCCCGTGACTGTCGTGTATGCTTAAAGGCAGGGTGGATTTGATTTAAATCATTAGTAAAAAGGCTTGATTTAAATCAACTCGATTTAAATCATAATTTTTAAAGAGCAACTGTCATCTTCGTCCCGCAGCGGCTCATCTTCTGACACGCTGTTGACTCACCGACAGTCCCATTCACTTTAATGGGACGGCTGGTGATGCAGCAGTTACACAACAACAAGGTGAGGGACGTGGTGGCAGCAGGAGAGTGGATGCCCGCTAACAGGCGCTGCCATGATGGATCTGAAATGACAGGTGAACTTTAGATGTAAGGATGTATTCTTGCTGGTAGTTAGAATCTTTAATATTTGCAAACAAAATGAAGGTTTCCTATTTACAATAATAAGCTGTCAGGTTAGTAAAACTGCGATATCAGTGATTAATGCTTACAGAACCAGGAAATGCTTAACTATAGTTTATCTAATAGCCCTCAATGGTACCAGTAGACTCACCACCAGTTTGTCTGCAGAAATCCCAATAATACGGGTGTCATGGAGGCTTCTTCAGGAGCCAAACACAGATTCTTTACAGACTGACCACCTCATGATTTCATTTTAGTATATAAATTGGCAAAAAAAATGACATTTCATATAATGTCAATGCAAAGTTAAAACAGTTACCTACCCATATCTTTTACTACTGCATCTTCCTAAATTGTTCCCTAGTTCCCTTAACTTTTGAGCCATAGTCTGAATGTGACACTGAATTTGTCATTTTTCTTAGGGGTTTCTCATATACCCTACTTGTTATGTCCACCACTGATCGTGTTTGTTTCCATCTGCATTATATTACCAAAAGCATTGGGACACGTGCATGAAATGTAATGGCATCCCAGTCTTAGTTCGTAGGGTTCAATATCGAGTCGGCCCACCCTTTACAGCTATAACAGCTTCAGCTATTCTTCTTCCAGAAGCGCATTTGTGAGGTCAGGCACTGATGTTTGAAGAGAAGGCCTGGCTCGCAGTCTCCGCTCTAATTAATCCCAAAGGTGTTCTATCCGGTTGAGGTCACACGTGCAGGCCAGTCAAGTTCCTCCACCCCAAATTCACTCATCCATGTCTTCATGGACCTTGCTTTGTGCACTGGTGCGCAGTCATGTTGGAACAGGAAGGGGCCATCCCCAAACTGTTCCCACAAAGTTGAGAGCATGAAATTGTCTAAATGTCTTGGTATGCTGAAGCCTTAAGGCTTAATGTACACGGGACGTTTTTACAACTTCTGAACGATTTAACTTGACAGATAGTAACCCACGTTTAAAACGTCCATTTTGCCACTTTTGCATTTAGAAGCGTTTGAAAATATATATATATTTTTAAAATTAGCCACAAATGAAAAACACCTGCAAACGAAACGCGGCTAAATGCCAGTTACGGCGCTTAGTCGCGTTTAGAAGCATTTGGCGCTTGAAATGCCTCTAAACTCAGCATCTGAACTCATCTTTTTGCTTTCCAAAAAAGGCCTTTAAACTCAACTGCCTAAAAACGACATTAAACAAACCTGTGTACATGTACACATAAGATAACATTGGATGAGATCAGGGGCAGCTGAAAAAAGCAACCAACTGCCTCTGAACATCCGTTTACCAGCAGCAGTGTACATGAGGCCTAATGCCCCGTACACACGGTCGGAAATTCCGACCACAAAAGTCGGATTTTTTCAGATGGATTTTGTCCGACACACGGTCGGACAAAGTTGTCGGAAAATCCGATCATTTTGAACGTGGTGACGTTCGTTGCGTACGATGGGACTACGTAGAGGCTAGTAGCCAATAGCTTTGGTCTTGTAATGTGATCTGAGCATGCGTGGCACTTTGTCCGTCGGAATTCGCTACACACGATCGGAAAAAGTCCGATAGGACTTTGTTGTCGGAAAATTTGAGAGCAGGATCTCAAACTTTTTCCGTCGGAAAAAGTCCGATGGAGCCCACACACGGTCGGAATTTCCGACAACATGGTCCGATAGGACATTTTCCGTCGGAAAATCCGACCGTGTGTACGGGGCATAAGAGTTCTCTTCACTGGAACTGGGTGGAGGAACTTGACTGGCCTGCACACAGTTCTGAACTCCACTCTATAGAACACCTTTGGGATGAATTAGAGCGGCGACTGCGAGCCAGGTCTTCTGGTCCACATCAGTGCCTGACCTCACAAATGCGCTTCTGGAAGAATGGTCAAACATTCCCATAGACACACTCCTAAACCTTGTGGACAGCCTTCCCAGAAGAGTTGAAGCTGTTATAGCTGCAAAGGGTGGGCCAACTCAATATTGAACCCTATGGACTATGCCTGGGATGCCATTAAAGTTCATGTGCGTGTAAAGGCAGGCGTCCCAATAATTTTGGTAATATAGTGTATTATATTTTGTTAGATACATAGTTATGGCTAGAAGATGTTGTGGTGAGAGTATTGTACCCTTTTCCTAGAGAAAAGGGTATAATTGGTCATCAATCACAAAGGTTTTCTAATATATCAACAATCTCAGCCTTTAACTCCTAAAAAGCTTATGTTTTCACTAGTTGTTAAGCCCATCATTGGTTTTTATACATTTTATTTAGCAAATTATATATATATATATATATATATATATATATATATATATATATATATATATATATATATATATATATATATGTTATTGTAGTGTTTTTCTCCTTAATGTAATTTTTATTTGACTTTTGAAGTCATTCATTACATGCTTGCTGTTCATATTTTAATTATTTTATTACATATACAAATTTGTCGATTTTTGGACTCACTGATAATAATGGTTGTATTTGTTGAAAATAAGTACCCCAATGTCTGTGTTTTAGCGTTGTAAACACTATTTTATTTTCAATCATTTAAACTGGGCCAAGACTTAAATTGGATAAGCAGATAACACGGATAACTTTCCACAAATTTGTGGCAGTGTTGAATTTTAAGACTTTTTTTAACATGCTGCACATTTTCACTGGCAAGTTGTACACTTACAGAGCACTTGAAACACAAGTTCTAGTTGACGCTTTTTCAATTTGTAGCAAATTTGCATGGCAAGCTTATAGCAAGAGCAAAGTTACAGTGGTGAGTCTACAGCAAGAGCTCTCCAAGTCTATAGCATGACAGTTTAGCCACAGTGACCCCTGTGGTGGGATGACTATTGCACAACATAACTGAACCAGAACTTGCAGCACACTTGCAGAATGTTTGCGAAGAAAGTTGATCTGGAGTCATGCAATGCGGACTTGCTGCAATTGTGCAACACACTTGTTAAGCCTGCCAAGTCTAGCAATAGCTTAGCAAGTCATTTTCAAACTTTCACCAAAATTGCTTGATATCTGGGAAGAGATGAAAAGTGAACTACAAACAGTGGGCAGCACTTCATAGCAGGAAGCAAAATCTGGATATGTAAAGGGCAGGGCTTTTTTTCAGCGGGAACTTGGGGGGAACGCAGTTCCGGCACCTCCAGCACTGAATGTATGTACTGGCAAGGGGTGCTGGAAGGTCTATTGTTGCTGGCTGCTGGGGATCTGTTTTTGTGTGGTGGGTCTATTGTTGCTGGGTAAGTCTACTGTTGCTGGTGGGGGGAGGGTCTTATCTTGCTGGAGGGTCAATTGTTGCTGGGTGGGATCTACTGTTAAGGGAGAGGTCTATTGTTGCTGGCTGCTGGAGGGTTTATTGTTGCTGGGGTGGTATTTTGTTGTGGGGGTCCATTGTTGCTGGGGGAAAGTCATTTATTGTATGGGGAATCTGTTGTTGCTGGGGGGGTCCTTTGTTTCTGGGGTGGAGTCTATTGTTTTTGGGGAGGAGTCTGTTGTTGCTCATTGCAAGGGATCTGTTTTACTATCTTTCTTGTTTTCATTAACAAATTTTCATAGAAAGCAGCGCAAAATACTTGGTTCTGTATTCTCTGAAAGGTGCTGTACTGGGAGGTGGGTAGGTGGTGGAACCAAGGGATGGTGCTCAGAGTCGGGTAGGGGGCGGAGACGAAGGGTAACTCGAAGGGTGGTGTTCCTGTACCTATTCCCTGAGAAAAAAAGCCCTGGTAAAGGGCAAGTATAGTTGCCCTGATCTTCATATATACATAATTAAGCCTTGTTCACATGGGCGTATTACGGAGTATGCCCATGTGAGAGCCATGTTTACCGTTTATATCAGTTGGGATGCAGTGGCTGCTAGGATACAGCCCTTGCTCCCTATTTGACATTCGTATGGATGTCTGCGTCGGGGGTCATGTACCTGCCCCTGCACGGATGTCAAATTACAAGCAGCTGCTGTGTCCATGCAGAGGATATGTCCGTACGGATGCTGTATCTCAACATCAATGGAGCTGCTTGGATGGTAATGCACATAAAACCTGTGCATCCCTGTGTTGGTAAACATGGCTCTTGTGATAAACCCTTCTCCCTGACTGTTAGCATTTGTGGACACTGAGCTCCGCATGCACAGCACAGTCTACATTTACGACAGGGCTCTGTGATTATGTGATTCCCTTGAGTCAGAGTGATGTCACCACAGCCCAGCCAATCCAGCAGCTGGAGAACTGGAACCGGGAAGGAAAGACTAGGAGAAGATGGAAATTCCCGTGACTGTCTTGTATGCTTAAAGCCAGGGTGGATTTGATTTAAATCACTAGTAAAAAGGCTTGATTTAAATCAACTCGATTTAAATCACAATTTTTAAAGAGCAACTGTCATCTCCGTCCCGCAGCGGCTCATCTTCTGACACGCTGTTGACTCACCGACAGTCCCATTCACTTTAATGGGACGGCTGGTGATGCAGCAGTGACACAACAACAAAGTGAGGGACGTGGTGGCAGCAGGTGAGGATGCCCGCTAACAGGCGCTGCAATGATGGATCTGAAATGACAGGTGCTCTTTAGATGTAAGGATTTATTCTTGCTGGTAGTTAGAATCTTTAATATTTGCAAACAAAATGAAGGTTTCCTATTTACAATAATAAGCTGTCAGGTTAGTAAAACTGCGATATCAGAACCAATTCAATCATACAGTACAATCAAACTAACTTATTAATGTATCTTAAATAGAAAACTATCTTTAGATACATTTTTACTCCAAAAGTTTTTTATTAAAATAAATTTGATAAAAATAAAAAATCTGATTTAAATAAAAAAATCTGATAAATAAATAAAAAAAGTGTAGCATGGTCCCCTTGAGGACTGCTTGGATTTACCTGCTAATCTGCATCACCATGACCTTGTAAATCTTTCAACCCACCTGACACTCTGGGTTCAGACATCTTTCCACCAGCATCTTTTAATGACACATCACACAGATCAATATGTTTATATTAACTCAGCTTTTACTGTACAATAAAGGGTTAGGTGTTTAATCCAGGTAGTTACACTCTAAAGCAGAACCCCAAGCTGGCCTATTCAACCTTTAAATCCTGATGAGAGATCAGAAAGAATAAGGATGGCGTAGGGCCCTTTAAATAGTAATAACAGCAATGTCCGAAGTGCAGGCCTGATAGTCTTCATCGGCAGTTGGAGCTCATTAGATTTTATCCAATAAGGCACAGTGTTGTATTAACAGACTGACTGGCTTAAACAGACTAATGGTATTCCTTGAAATGGTTGTAAGTAGAGGTGTCTGTGCACAGTGTTCAAATGGCAGTGCATTAAAGTGTTTCTCAAGGTAAAGGTGTCGGTACACAGTGTTCCAATAAAGTAACCAGGGAAAGGTTGTAGAAGATGGGCTATTGCCCTCTCACCAATGACTGGACCGAACTAGATGTCTTGCAGACAGCGACCTGGGAAGAGACATCCACCGATGAAACCGCCAGCGATGACCCTTGGCACGGAATGTGTACGAACGTGGTGTCGAGCTGCTGAGGTGCCGTGTAGATGTCCGTCGAAAAGCTAGCAGGGTTAGGCCCTCCAAGGCCGGTCTGGAATCACTTGAAAACCTCTCTCTCCCCGTCACGGAGAGGTGTGCATTATGCAGGGCCCAGGAAGAAGAAAGCGTGGGATGGTCTCTTTTATAGTCTCTCCCAGAAGTCCCCTGGATGGTGGCAAGGATTTCTGGGATGTATGGTTATGCAATGGAATTGCTGGTCAGAAATACTTTGGGGTTGGGCTCACAAATATGATGACAATCACTGGTGCCCAGCATTAAAGGGATATCCTATAGGTGAGGAAGGATGGGGAACGCACATAATATTACAAGTATAGTCCAACATCGCTACATCAAATGAAAAAAATCTGATTAAAAAAAGAAAACTTTGATTCTTATCCACCCTGCTTAACCACTTCCCGACCGCTCACTGTATATATACGTCCTGATTTTGAAGAGGGATATCTCGGTAACGGCAGCAGCTGCTGCCACAACCGAGGTATCCCTCTTCACAGTGAGCGGTCCCCTTTCCGATAATGGTGGTCATCGCGGCGAGTTCGCCGCGAGATCACCGTTATCGGCGGCGGGAGAGGTGCCCCCCCCTCCCGCCGCTCTCCCGTGCCTTCCGCCGCTTACCGGAACCGTCGGAAGCGCCGGAGGCGATCGGGTCCTTTCCCCTCCTGTGCATAGAGATGAGTGATGGTAAGATGGCCCCCACTGATCTCTATAACATAGGAGGGCGGAAGCGACGTCAAAAATGTCACTTCCGCCCATACGTCTTAAAGGGGAATTTACAAATGTAATTTTTTTAAATGACATTTTTTTTTTTTTTTTCATTGAAGTCCAAATATGAGATCTGAGGACTTTTTGACCCCAGATCTCATATTTAAGAGGACCTGTCATGCTTTTTTTCTATTACAAGGGATGTTTACATTCCTTGTAATAGGAATAAAAGGGATCATTTTTTTTTTTTTTTTTAAAAACAGTGTAAAAAATAATACAATTAAGTAAAATAAATAAGAAAAAACAAAAAATTTTTTTTTAAAACACCCCGTCCCGATGAGCTCGCGCGCAGAAGCGAACGCATACGTGAGCAGCGCCCGCATATGAAAACGGTAGTCAAACCACACATGTGATGTATCGCCGTGATCGGTAGAGCGAGAGCAATAATTCTAGCCATAGACCTCCTCTGTAACTCAAAAAATGCAACCTGTAGAATTTTTTAAATGTCGCTTATGGAGATTTTTGAGGGTAAAAGTTTGACGCCATTCCACGAGCGGCCGCAATTTTGAAGCGTGACATGTTGGGTATCAATTTACTCGGCATTATCTTTCACAATCCAAAAAAAAATTGGGCTAATTTTACTGTTGTCTTATTTTTTATTCAAAAAAGTGACGTTTTTCCTAAAAAAGTGCGCTTGTAAGACCGCTGCGCAAATACGGTGTGAAAAAAAGTATTGCAATGACCGCCATGTTATTCTCTAGGGTGTTAGAAAAAAAACAATATATAATGTTTGGGGGTTCTAAGTCATTTTCTAGCAAAATAAACTGTTTTAAACATGTAAACACCTAGAATCCAAAACGAGGCTGGTCTGGAAGTGGTTAAAGCGCAGTGCTGGAAAGGATCACTTGCCAGGTAAGTCTGCCATAGAGTGCTAGAAGCGAAAAAATATTTTTGTGGGGCTTTAAAAGCAATAAATAATAATAATAGAAATAATAATAATACATTATTATTATTCAGGATTATATAGCACCAACAGTCTTCGCAGATCTTTACAATGAGGAAGACAATACAGTACAATTCAATAGAAGAAAGTTTGAAGGGTCATGCACGTGAGAGCTTACAATCTAATTGGAAGGTTTGTAGAATTATTTACATTAGGCTGTTAACTTTCTTACGTTAATCTAAAAAACTTAGGATTTCAGTTCTTATTTAAAGATCTAAAACTGGCGTAAGCTTCAGAATTCCCACCTGTTGTGGTTGTGTACCGCGCTTTTATTCCTTTTCTGGACCTTAGCTCTTTTTATGTAGAGACCTTTACCCAAAGGACATTTTTACAACACGTGTGGAGATCCATTAAACTGTACACCTGGGAGTTCAGGTGACCCTAGGGAGTGTAAGTAATTGACTTTAACCTTTGTAATACAAGAATGGCATGCCTAGGGCTGCAGGTTCCTATCACAGGAAAACACCTCCCAGACTTTAGCACGTTCCTATCTCGTCACACACTATTGTCCCCGAGTGTAATATTGTCATTATCAATGGATGGGGGATCCCTATGGCATTCTCTCCAGACCTGACCTCTTTATGGGGACTGTACCGATCCTTGTAAAGGGTGCCAGGAGACTGGGCTGTGTATTAATGATTCCTGGATGTTTCAGTTAAAAGCTTAACATGTTTGCTTTTGTTTTAAATGTTTCTATTCTGCACTTGAATTCTTTGCATGCCTCAACTAGTAGCGTTCTACCTGCCGATAAGCAAATCATCTTCTGGAAAGCTCAGCTCGGCATATAAACTACTGAGCTTCCCCTGGCCCCTGGGTTAATGAAACACCGCTCTAGCCTTATTAATCATCCTCTCTATGGCAAGATGGTTTATGTCTGAGAAAAAAAAAAAAAAAATAACATTAACTTGCATCGATCGTATCAGTACATAAATGTCAAACATTGTCAGTCAGGGCCCTTTCATGCAGGCGCGCTTAAAAATGCTGTATCTCTTTTTATACGCGTTTTCACTGCGTTTTTGGGATTCCTGACTCCCGGCATAGACCCATGAAACCTGGACATGTGACTCAAGAAATGCACCCCAAACTCACCATGGGTGCGCTTTTTGATGCATTTTCCCATTCATTTCAATAGGGAGGTGCGTTTTTTGAACATGCACGGAAAATGAAACCCACCCGCATCGCATTGGTGTGAAGAATTCCATAGGATTTAAACGGATACATTCTTCATTGGTTTTTGGTCTGCTTTTTTAAAATGCCAAAAGCGCATTAAAAACTGATCAGTGTGAAAGGGCCCTTATGCTTATAATACACCTTGAGGTGTATTTATAAAAACTTAATTTAAAAATATTGTTAGGCTATTTCATGTGCTTCTGGATGTAAAGGACTCTGCTGGGCATTCCTGGGTGTTAGGGAGGACACTGCTGGGCACTCCTGGATGTAAGGGAGGACTCTGCTGGACATTCCTGTGTGTAAGTAAGGACTCTGCTGGGCACTCCTGGATGAAAGAGAGGACTCTGCTGGGCACTCCTGGATATAAGAGAGGACTCTGCTGTGCACTCCTGGCTGTAAGTAAAGACTCTGCTGGGCACTCCTGGATGTAACCGAGGACTCTGCTGGACACTTCTGGATGTAAGGAAGGACTCTGTTTAGCACCTAGACTCTATTGGGCACTCCTGGATGTAAGAGAGGACTCTGCTGGGCACTGTTGGATGTATGGGGGGGGACTCTACTGGCCAGTGCTGAATGTACAGGGGGGACTCTGCTGGGTACTCCTGGGTGTAGGGGGGACTCTGTTGGGCACTCAGACTCTGTTGGGCACTCCTGGATGTAAGGGAGGACTCTGTTGGGCACTCAGACTCTGTTGGGCACTCCTGGATGTAAGAGAGGATTCTGTTGGGCACTTCCAGATGTAAGGGAGGACTCTATTGGGCACTCCCGGATGTAAGGGAGGACTCTGTTGGATACTCAGACTCTGTTGGGCACGCCTGGATGTAAGGGAGGACTCTGTTGGGCACTCCTGGATGTAAGGGAGGACTCTGTTGGGCACTCCTAGATGTAAGGGAGGACTCTGCTGGGCACACCGACTCTGTTGGGCACTCCTGAATGTAAGAGATGACTCTATTGGACACTACTGGATGTAAGGAATGACTCTGTTGGGCATTCCCGGATGTAAGGAATGACTCTGTTGGGCACTCCCGGGTTGTAAGGGATGACTCTGCTGGGCACTCCCGGATGTAAGGGATGACTGTTGGGCACTTCCAGGTTGTAAGGGATGACTCTGCTGGACACTCCCGGATTTAAGGGATGACTCTGCTGGGCACTCCAGGAGGTGAGGTCTGTACTGGGCTATCCTGAATGTGGGGGGGGGGGGGACTTAATAATTTATTTAAATGTTATTTATTCATTTATAAAACAATTTTTTTCTGACCCTTGAACATATACAATGTGACCCTTGTACCAGATCTCTGACTTAGAAAAAGGAATCCTTTTTATGTGTAGTATTTTTCCCAATATGCACTAATTTTTAGCTGCATTAGTAATTAGATCATTTGAAAACTGAATCATGGCTAATTTTATCTATGAGTAAAATTTTTCATAAGGCAATTTAAAAAGTAATTTGAGCAGAAATAAAACTGGTTGCTGGTGATGGATTACTGTCAGCCTAGAAGACTGCAGAGTGGGACTTTTTATTTGAAGTTGCTGGAAGGATTACGGCTAAGTAAATGGTTATAAATCACAAGTAAGTGGCCTTGACTTGTTATTGCTGGTCTGAGGATTGAAGTCAAGTCAGTGTAGTTTTGTTTAATTTTGGTTCATAAGTGACTGTCAAAGCCAGATATTTTTCATCTTGAGAGAAGAGCTCATAGAGCCTAATGGATGCCCGACCTTCAGATGAGACAGTCATTTTAGGATGGCCTTGGTTATGTCTGATTACCAGGAAAAGAATATCTGCTCCATCGATGTTTTGGTAAAGCTTGGTGTCTGTCCAATCTGTAACTGGTATTACATGACATGAGTGAAAATGTATGGAACATGGATACCACTGGCCACTTTAAAGCCCAACTCCAGGTACAAGAAAAAACTACCCTTGCAGTGGTGCAGGGTTAAATGCTTGTTTTTGCCTAGTGGTGCAGAAATGAAGTAAAATACCTTATTCCTTGCACCAGCAGGGTCCCTCCAGTGGTGGGTTCAACCCCTTGAAGCTGAAGCATCCTCTCTCTCCAACTGAGCCTATATGTCTACAGTCCTGGATACATACACCTGTTCCTATAACAGACCTAGACAACGCAACATTCATTTATATATGATCAGATGTTCAACAAACTTCTACATGTTTCGCCTGAAAGGCTTCATCAGGAAAGTTGACATGATCAATTGAAAAAAATCAAAGACAAACTTTTTCAGTATATTCAGTATATTTGACCTTGGGTGTATAGAGAAAAATTCTCTATACACCCAAGGTCAAATATACTGAAAAAGTTTGTCTTTGATTTTATTTAATCGATCATGTCAACTTTCCTGATGAAGCCTTTCAGGCGAAACATGTAGAAGTTTGTTGAACATCTGATCATATATAAATGAATGTTGCGTTGTCTAGGTCTGTTATAAGAACAGGTGTATGTATCCAGGACTGTAGACATATGTATTTTCATTTATTTTTTATACATTTTTTGTGTGTGTTTTTTCAATAAAAGTATTTAAAAATTCAATCTGTTCTCTAGAAAAAATAATTTGAATGTAGTCAAAATGTACCTTTAAAATCCCATATCCTCATTCTTGTCAATACTTTGCTACAATGTAAAGTAGTGAGTGTACAGCTTGTATAACAGTGTTCATTTGCTGTCCCCTAAAATATACCAAATTAAATCATTATTATTCAACCCAAAAAATAAGGTCAAAGCAATAACTCCAAGGCCAAAAATAAATAACACATTATCTCCTCCGATTCCGCAACATGTCTGGTTCACGAACGGCCGTTCAGAAACGAACTTAAAAGCACAAACTGAAAAGCGATAAATGAAAAACGCAAAAAGAAAAGTGTGAATCAATACTCCACCAAACTTCTACTAAAGTGAAATTAGCAGAAGGAGCCCAAAGGGTGGTGCTTTCACACTGGAGCGGTGCGCTTGCAGGACGGTAAAAAAAAGTCCTGCAAGCCGCATCTTTGCAGCGCACTAGGAGCAGTGTATTCACCACTCCTAACGCGCCCCTTCCCATTGAAAACAATGGTGCAGCGCTGCAAACCCGCCAGCAAAGCGCCGATACAGCAGCGATTTGCCACTAAAACGATGGTAAAGTGGCGTTAAATATAGCGCCGCTTTACCACTGATGCCCACAACGCCCTAGTCTTAAAGAAGCCATAAGAAATTAAACTTAGCAGGGATGGTGGAAACTCATCTACAAATAATTGCAATACAAATTAAGTTCAAGTGCAACAACTTTTTAGTTGGGAGATTTAACTGACAATTGTGCAGTCGTGCGACGCTGAACCCAAATTTACGTCCTTTTTTTTCCTATAAATAGAGCTTTCTTTTGGTGGTATTGGATCACCTGTGCGGTTTTATTTTTTGTGCTATAAACAAAAATAGGTTTGGATGTGAACGTAATGGTTTGTGATATAATTTTCCTGATGGACAAGGTGCTGTTGCATGTAAATCTGATTTTCTGATAAATTTTATTTTAGTTTTAATTATCTTGATATAAAATAATGAACGTGGGGGCTTTTTGGTAGGCGTGATTTTTTTTTGGGGGGGGGCAGCATTTCATTCTTGGGCCCAAGCAGCACAATGTCTTGAGCCGGCCCTGGTGTCCGTGTGTATGCAAGACAAGTTTGAGCCAACACCCTTCGGACAAAAGTTGTTGTTGGCCAACAATCTGATCGTATGTACAGGGCTTTACACGCTTGCCCGAGTGCCCTGGTAGCCCAAAAACTGAAATTATCCTGGAGTGGGGCTATGGGTGCATTTATAATTTTTTTTTTTTTTTTTTTAAACCCTGAGTTTATTTGCAGTCATTCCATCTGAATTTTGTCCTATGCTAGGTCAAGACACCAAATCTGCTGTGGTAAATGTTGTATGTATGCTGCATACAGGCTTTTAGGGATATATTGGAAACTAAAATCCACTGTGGACACAGGTCCGCTATTAAGCAATGTTGTTTGATGGCAGCTTAGCATCAAAATGAATTAAAATCACTGGTAATCTGCTATTCTAATAGCTTGTTGATCCTGTGGTTTGCTTTGAGCCTTTTCACTCTGTTGTGACAAGCTAACACAAACTTAGTGATTTGTAAACGATCACCTTGTAAAACAACCCATTCAGTTTAAAATAGAAATAAAAGGCAAAAATTTTTGTATAGTTATTAAAAAAAAACATTATAAATACCTTTTCCCCCCTTTTTTAAATACCTGATCACATTCCCTCTGTTCTCAGCTGCATAAGAGCTGGGAGAGGAGAAGCAGCAGCACACTGAGCTTTCCAGTGAATAGCTGTGCAGCAGGGGCATGTCAGGACAAGTCTGATCATTGGAGGAGAGCACACTTCCCAGCATAGCTAGAGAACTGACCACGGTGTGCTTTCCTGCTTAGTGTAGTCAGTTTTTAATAGGAAAGCAGAGGGACTCGCAGGAAAACCTGTTATTTGACATAAAGGAAGCAATACAAAGAGAACAGGATACTACTTTATTTTACAAGTACATGGTACAGCAGCCACATATCAGGAATATGAAGTGCTGGGGTAACAAACGCTTTGAATTTTCATTTTTGTTTTGATAATCTGATTTTATCTGATAATAAATACCAGATTAATTATAGGCTTTAATAAATAATTCCTGATGTAAAATATTTGTCAAAAAATGTAATTGGGTGTTTTCAATCACATGTAATGTAAAGTTAGAAAGAACAGGGTGCATGGAATCTGATCCTCAACCCTCTGTGTGGTGTGACTCTCAGTTTTCTAGACCAGCGTTTCTCAACTGCAGTCCTCAAGGCGCCCCAACAGGTCATGTTTTCAGGCTTTCCATTATTTTGCACAGGTGCTTTGATCAGTTTCACTGCCTTAGTAATTACCACAGTCGTTTAATCTGAAGGAAATCCTGAAAACAGGGAGGAGAGAGAGAAGGGAGGGGGAGCAGCTACACTCTGTGAAGTCTCGGGAATGAGCAGAGAGAGGACATCAATCAAGCAAAATGACAGGAAAGTGGGTGGATCCAGACTCCAGAGCCAGACCATTGTCGGTATTACACTGTATGAAAGTCTGTAGACCCTCCCACAGGTATTTAGCTCGATTTTAACAGAATGTGGGAACTTCTAAAAGGGGCTGGAAAGATTTTTAGATATCAGCATCTCACAGAGAATAGATGCAAGCAAAAAAAGGAAACCCATACTTCTCTTTTAAATTAATAAGTCATTTATTATCTTTCTCCAGATATTTATATACTGATACATAGACCATATATAGTACTGTAAACTATTTCAGATGGTTTATATAACTTTATTTTTTGTGATTTTTGGATTTTTAAACATAGCAGATTCTGTCAAGGTGTTTACTCTTGGATCTACAAATGTTACCATATCTCCTTCCATGCTGAATCTTCCTTCTTTAGTCTATTCTGTAGAAAGTATGTGTTTTACGTGTATATATTCCCTGGAATCCTGCGCTCACTGTTAATCCTTGCCATGTTTCTATATACATTGCCATACTTTAGCAGAGCATATAAACGACTTTGTTAGTTTTACAATTCCAATTTTCCACTGGTGTGTTGAAGGACCATGTCTATAAAAGTAGATGTATGTTACATCTACTATTTCCAGTTACTAGCAGCAGCAGAGGTGCATTACTGGCCTACACACAGTCAAGTCAGTCATTTTGTATGTTTTATGAGAACTACATGTACATACTTGCAACTGTCCTTAATTTTCTGTGACGGTCTTGCTTTTTACTCCTTTGCTCCACAACAAATGTGCCCATTCTGTGTCCCAGGATCACAGTGTTTGGCATGCTCAGGGCCGCCTATACTGTAAGTATTAAACACGTGCTTCATTTCTAGAGTGATAGTCACTTTAGGGTCTAGCGTCAGTAGAACTCCTTCATGGTATCACTAACGCTCCACAGCTCCACAGGTATCACAAGTCCACAGCTTTCACCTGGGTACCTTACTTCCACCAGGCTTTGTAGCTGCTGCGAGTGCTGGTCAAATTTGCATGCGGCATGGATAGAGATCCACTGTTGGATGCACCCTTTATCTACAAACATGGCCAAAAATATTGGCACCTCTTAATTTCTGTCAGATAATGTTCCAGTTTGCCCAGAAAATTGTTGCAATTACAAACGTATAGGCATTCTCATGTTTATTTTGTTTGTATTGGTATGACACAAAAAAGTGTAGAAACAAACTCCAAAAATGGACTGGACAAATATATTGGCACCCTCAATTTAATATTTGCTAGCACACCTTTGGAAAAAAATTAATTAAATCAATCGCTATCTGTATTGGAAAAAGTACAAATAGACGGCTTGACAGATAGAATGCCCTTAGGCTGTGTCCGCCCGGTATTTGTAGCAGTGCTATATGGTATTTTCACAGTTTAATGTGAATAAATTATTAGAGAATGTGCATATTAAAAAAAATCATATCTAATAAATATTGTGGAATAATTATTATAGAATAATAAATATTTAAATAATAAATATTAAAAGTGCACGTGAATAAAATTATAAAAAATATATGAATATTAAATTATGTAAAATAGTTGAATCAATAAATAGATAAACGGATAAAACCAGCGTGTCTCACCAGCGTGTCTCCAAAACAACAGAGTGCTAAAAAGTCCACGTATTCCACAAGTTCATCCAATCACGTAAGTGTAAGCAATAATTTGTGACAGTCCTAAAGTTATAAATTCTTGTGCTGAGATTCCGTGACTTCCACCATAGATTTCACCGTGTGGGAAGACTGTCCCCTTTTGGGGGTACACTCACCAGAAATATACTTTATATGCGCCTGTAGTCAAAATTTGTGTGGACCTTCTCCTCCAACATCAGCAAAAAACCTTGCGGGTAAATATAACCAGAGACCAGCCTTTTCCTCCAGTATCAGTCAGTCATATCCTCCTCAGCGTGGTTTATTAATATGTACATGTGTGGAGACAAATATTGGGCCACATAGCGTAATATTGCTTCAAATATTTATTGAAATAATTTCCCTTTAATGTATGAAAAATATAGTATATATACAAATCCCCCCTAGTGGGTTCTGCATACCGAAAACAAATCTAAAAACAGCATTAAGGGTAAACGTAGCGGTGTACTGTGCCTGCTCTGGCCGGATGTGGAGTTTTTCTGTGCCTTCAATGAGGAGAACAGCGTCCTTCCTGTCCGGATAGCCGTGGAGCGCACCGTGAACCGCAAATACGTCTGACGTCACTTCCTGTTGACCTACGCCCTTATCGCTATCTGTAGCCATCAATGAGCTTATTACACTTCTCTACTGGAATTTTGAACTACTCTTCTTTCTCCAACTGCTCCAGGTCTCTCAGATTGAAAGGGTTTCTTTTTCCCAATTGCTGTTTTGAGATCTTTCTACAGGTGCTCTATGGGATTTCGATTTGGACTCATTGCTGGCCAGTTCAGTACTCTCCAGCGCTTTGCCTTAAACCATTTCTGAGTGCTTTTTGACGTGTACTTTGGGTCATTGTCCTGCTGTAAGACTCATAACCTCTGACGGAGACCCAACTTCTGACACTGGGCCCTACAATACCCCCCAGAATTCTTTGGAAGTCTTCAGATTTCATAATGCCATGCACATGGTCAAGGCATCCAGTGTCTGAAGCAGCAAAGCAACCCCAAAACATCAGTGAACCTCCACCATGTTTGACTGTAGGGACTGTATTCTTTACTTTAAAGGCCGCATTTCTTTTTCTGAAAACAGTAGAATGATGGGCTTTACCAAAAAGCTGTCATTTTGTTTAGTCTGTCCACAGCTTCTCCCCAAAAGGATTTGACTTTCTCAGGTAAGTTTTGGCAAACTCCAATCTTACTTTTTTATGTCTCTGTGT
Source organism: Lithobates sylvaticus (assembly GCA_028564925.1). Taxonomy (NCBI): domain Eukaryota; kingdom Metazoa; phylum Chordata; class Amphibia; order Anura; family Ranidae; genus Lithobates; species Lithobates sylvaticus. The sequence continues at coordinate 552,962,445 of CM053027.1, forward strand.
CAGCAGTGGGGTCTTCCTGGGTCTCTTACCATAGCGTCCCTTTTCATTCAGATGGCAAGCTGACAGTTGTACCCTGTGACTGAAGGTCAGCTTGAATTTGTCTGGAAGTTGATCAAGGTTCTTTATCCACCATTCGAAAAATTGTTCATTGCAATCTATCCTCAGACAATTGTTTGCTGTTCTTTCTCTTCTCTATGCTCCGTGTGGCACACAGAGATACACAACAGAAAGGTTGAGTACATTTTTCACCATTTTAACTGGTTGCTGGTGTAATTTCTATATTGCCAGTACCTGTTAATTGATACAGGTGAGTTTAAATACAAATTACAAGAGCATCACAAACTTAGAATGCAATTATTTCCTACAATTTTGAGAAGGTGGCAAAAATTTTGTCCAGCTAAATTTTGGAGTTTTGCGTGGAATGTGTGAGATTTGGCTTTTGTTTCTCCACTTTTTTGTGTCATACCAATACAAGCAAAAGAAATAAACACGAGAATGCATTTGTATTTGCAACAATTTTCTGGGCGAAGTGGTGCATTATCTGACAGAAATGCAGGGCTGCCAATATTTTTGCCCATGACTGTATATGACAGCGGGCCCTTGGAGACAGCACCATGTTCTAAAATGTAGTGCATCAGAAATTACAGGCACCATTTGTGACCACATGTAAGTGTATTCCAATCAAAGGCAAAGTACAAAGTCAGCTGTTACTGAAAAAATTGCTCTTGGAATTTCTCTGAATGCAGTTAGATTGTCCAACGCTGGATATTTTTCTGAGCGCTCAAACTATTTTTCCTGTAGATAATGTAAAGGCTTAAGCGTTTGCTGAGCATGTGATCACCTCATCAGTCAGAACCTGTACAGATACTGCATGCCATTAACCATGTATTCAGGACAGTGCTGAGCTTAGTGGACAAGTGCCTAGGCCAGGACAAAAAACTGTGAAAACTTTTTGCTAATTTCTCTGATTAGTCCCCATTTGTAGCTAAATATAGCAAGAGATTTGTAGGTGGGAGGGATGCAGAAATGTATTTTTGTCCTTATTATGATAACGCTACCTGTCTGTACTAAATATGCTTTTTGCAGCCCCATGCCCAATTTAAATAAATGTCTCACCTCTAATTAAAGACCTTTGTGCACCTACAATGGCTTGATTAATGCTCAGTAAAAGGTGTTACTGGAAAAAAAATGTTGGCAACTATGTGTCTAGCATCTACAATTTCCTGTTCTTAGCAGCATCATAGATGCGGTCTTGGCCTACACATAGCTTTATGAGAACTGCATTCATCAGGGACTGGAGTTATTGTTGAATTTTACAGTCTGCTGATCCTCTAAGACAGTGGTCTCCAAACTGTGGTCGGCAGGCCAGATGCAACCCTCTGCTTGCCTTTATTCAGCTCTTGGAACACTATTCCTCCCACTGATATGAGACACTATTCCTCCCACTGACATTAACAGTGGGGCATAATGCTTCCCTATGACACCAATGTTTGGGCACTATTCCTCCCACTGACACCAACAATAAGGCATTATTCCTCCTACTGAGACCAATGATGGGGCACCAGTCCTCCTTCTACTGACCACAGCGTTGCTATATAATTTTTATACTCCAAATAAACACTAAGCCTGAGGCCTTATCTACAGTCTCTGGCCACAGCCCAGTCCCTCTAAAGTCTGAAGGACAATAAACTGGCCCTTTGTTTAGAAAGTTTGGAGACCCCTGCCCTAAGAAAAGGAGCAGTGTCCCTGGACCACGGTGTGACGTTTACTACCGTTCTGAGCACCCCACACAACTTTCCAAGATGAGAAAGAAGGACCACTTTTAGCACAAACTGTATAGACAAAAGACAGATCCTTACCAGGCTCATAAAGAATTTTTATAAAATGATCACTTTTTGATCAAAGAATTTTATGGAGATAAGGATGACTACAAATCGATGGATTGCATATTCATTTTAAGACTAAATAAACAAATATCACCTTCACCCTAATGCTGCACACACACACGATCGGAAATGCTGCCAGCAAATCTCAGATGAGAGCTTTTTGTCGGAAAATGCGACCGTGTGTACGCTCAATCGGTCTTTTGCTGCCGGAATTCCAGCCAGCAAAAGATTGAGAGCATGTTCTCTATTTTTCGGTCGGGAAAAGTTCCTATCTGAAAATGCGATCGTATGTATGCAATTCGGACGCGCAAAAAAAAATGTCTAAAACCAGTCTTTCCAGACAAAAGACGCAGCACAACTACATGCTACGATAGACAACATAAAATAATTGTATATAAAAAGGGTGTGCTGTCTCTTTTAAATATCATAAAGACTACATGAATGCAATCAAATGTAAATGAAGTGATACACAGTACACTAATACAATAGTGAATGTGCCACACAAAATATGCAAGAACGTCCACTTTAACAGCAAATATGAAGCATATAAGCCCTTGTGAGACGTGAACTACAAGTGTCAGCAAACCTTATGGTGCCCGTGCTCCTCCACTAAACATAAACTCTATTTGCTTACCGGTACATTAGACCCCCCCCCCCCCCAAACTGAAGAAGTCTAATGCACTTGGGATTCGGTTTAACACAGTGGTCACCAGATCAAGCCACCACATAAACAACTCTGCTTCCAGGGATGCAATGGTTAATTGCTGCCAATAAGGCGATCCAAAGCCATGTCACATTCTCACAATAAGCCCCACATTGCCACAGAAAAGAAGAGTATGCATAGTGCATTATCACCATATAATATTGCTTATTTATTAAATAAGTATATACACACAATACAATACAGCATGCCACTCTTCCCGAAGTTCATGCATGGTGACATCAGTGCCAAAGCTCCAACCCTATGCGTTTCACCCACGTAGACGTCTTCAGGGGAAATGGAGATTCCTTCCGTCTCCACTCCGCCCCACTAATGACCTAGAATGTCTGTCACTATTTGTACATGATTATGCTGGGGGCTTTGGTGAAAAATCATGGCATTGTTTGGAACAGCCTTTCTCAACCTTTTCAACACAGAGGAACCCTTGAAATAACTTTCCAGTCTCAGGGCATCCCAGCTAAAAATTACTATATCTACAACTCCAGATACATTAGTGTGATGGTCAGTGGGAAGAATGCTCCTTACATTCGTGGTCATTGGGATGGGTTACCCTCTTACAGATAGCTAAAAAGATGAATGGTGTCAGTGGGAACTTAGCAATTGCTCATTGCTCAAGGTACCCCTAGCAACCTCTGGAGGAACCCTAGTTGAGAAACCCTGGTTTGGAATATAAGGCTGACTTGCATTATAGATATAAGTTCTATTACTTTGTTTTGTCTGCCATGACTTCAGGTTCACTTTAAAACCTGAGATGTTGTGAAACACAAAGCAGACATCTCTTACAACCTGAAGACTGATTTATTCATACTCTGCTGGATATTTACTTTACATTCCAGGACAATTTTATGCATTAACTCCTCATAGCTGTCATCTAGTTTATAAGAGTGATGATGTAAAGTATGTTAAGACTTAAAATGCATGACATGAAACTTTCCTTACCCCTGGGCGGTAAAAGCAAATGGATTATTTACAGTCTCTTGTTGTCATCCTGGGATTACTAATCTTTGTTTTGTGCTTTAAAATTTTCTTCCACCCTGAATATAGTTACATAAAGTGTTTCTTTGATTGAAAACTTAAAGGGTTAGTTCACCTTTTTTTCCAAAATCCTCCATGCTTTCCATCACCTCCAGCACATTGCAATACAGTTCTGATTTGAAAAAGCTGCCCCTGCCCATTGCATATGTCTATGCTTTATAAAGCCTGTCTGCAAAAAGCTCTAGGTGGTCGTACCCCCCCCCCCCCTCTCTTTCCTGGATAAACAGCAGGGTGGGCTGAACATTAGAAGTGTTCCTCTAGCGGTAGATTGCGCACTGCGCATGGCCAAAAGCTTAAAGAAATCTGGAGCAGTTGCTGGGGGCACACGTCTAATGTTCAGCCCGTCCTGCCATTCAGCAAGGACAGAGGGGTGATGACCACCTAGAGCTTTTTTTTTCAGACAGGATTTACAGAGCATAGAAGCATGCAATAGGAGAGGGGCAGCTTTTTAAAATGTGAAAGGTGAACTAAGCCTTTGAAAATTTGTCCCTAAAATCAAAGTATCCAAACACCTGTCTCTACAAAAGATAGACCTCATTTGCTGTATGTGCTGCCATACCCTGCTCTGGTGCAGAGAAATTGTCTACTGTAGTCTCTTCGGAAACCACATTTGTGGGCCCCTGCTGAGCTCAGTGGTTGCTCCTGCCAAATGTGGTGACATAGAGGCTGGTGGAGTGCAGCCAGGGCCATCTTTAATATTGATTGGACCCTGGGCAAAACTTTTCTTGGGCCCCCCCCCTCCATGCAGTTTCGCTCTCCGCCTGCTCTGAGACATACAATAAATAGCAGCTAGACTCAAAATCAGTTTACTGAATCATATCAGGCAGCTATTGCGATTGGTTGCCAGAGGTTACAGTGTATCATTACCGCTCACTGACTGGTTGCCAGAGGTTACAGTGTATCATTACTGCTCACTGACTAGTTGCTAGAGGTTACAGCACACATTACGGCTCACTGATTAGTTGCTAGAGGTTACAGCACATGATTTCTGCTTGTTGATTGGTTGCTAGAGATTACTGTGGATATGACCTCAGGGGGGCATGATATACATATCAATGCCGCCGCTATTTACATATGAATGCTGCCGCTATTTACATATGATTGCCGGTAATTTACATATAAACACAGGGTCTGCAGATGAGTCATCTGTACACAACAATAGGGCAGAGCTGGGCAGCATTAGTAGCAGCACTTCACACTGAGATATTGGGACACAGCACAGGACTAAAACCTCAAGGGAAAAAGGTAATTTATACCAGGATAGTTGTCAAGTATGAGGCACCTGCTTTGGGCCCCACAACAATGACAGGGCCCAGGGCAGCTGCCCCTTTTGCCCTGCCTTAAAACGGCCCTGAATGCAGCAGAGGACCAGAAGATTGACACTCCTGGAAGTGTTGGTTTCTGAAGAGACCTCATCAGACAATTTCTTTGCTGTTTAGTGGCACGGGCAGCAGGACAGGTAAGTACTATCTTCTTTTGCTGGGACAGCTGTTTTGCCACTTGGATTTTAGCAAGAGTCAATTTAATATTAAGCTGCCACATGTACAGTGGTTAATGATTGCAAAATCTTATCATGTCCGCTCTCTAAATTTCCAAAGCATGTATGATAGCATGTTTGGCCTAGGCCCAGACTGGGAGCAGTCTTGATTCCCTTTAGAATGTAAGCTCTACGAGCAGGGCCCTCCTGTACCTTTTGTATTGATCTGTACTGTAACTGTTTTGTTCCTCCTATACATTGTAAAGCGCTGCGTAAACTGTTGGCGCTATATAAATCATGTATAATAATAATAATAATTTGTAGCATTTAGGCATACTATGCTAAGAAGTTAGCAAGAAGGATAGATGTTTTAATGCACTGGGCCATTTCTGTTGTGTGAGTCATGACAAGCCCTATGGCTGCTCACCTTCTCCATGCAGAGTCAAACAGGGAAGCTGCTGATAACCAGCAGAGTGGCACTTTCCCATGTGTCCCCTGCACAGTGTCATGTGATCCGTGTTGTCATATGAGCATGCACAAGGGGAGCATGTAAAGTATACCTTGCCCAGCAAATCCTGCCACATCATCAATGAACCATAAACATACTGTAGCCAAAAGTCCCTTTTACGAATGTGCTTTAAGGGTTAGTTCACCTTTGCCAAATAACTGCCTTTGCAGATAAGAGGTGCCTGTAGATAAAAACAAACTGCGCAGCTTTGACTAAAGTTGAATAATGGCCTTACTAGTATAGGTATGGACCATTTATGTCCTAACTGAATCCTGGCTGAAAAACTCCCAGATTTGGCATCATCCCATCCTGCCTCAATCAACTGTTTGACCTCTGAAGGGACCCTCTCAAAGCAAACTGTAGCAAAAGCATAGGGCTCCAGGGAACCCTGGTTAAGTATGGGTGCTCTAGATGGTAAAATAAGTTGATATCTGGGAGAGGCAATAAGGAAGGCAAATGAGGTAGGACCATCATGACTGGGGGACCCAATGCAAAAATTGCAAGTCCCTACATCCTTAAATACACCCGTGTTGGTATCCACTTACCTGTAAGGGGTTCTGTGGTTCCTCCTCTGTATACCTACTTCTGTAACCACCATGATAAAAGAACCTCTCTAAGGTTAGCCATAGACATGAGATGGTGCTAAAAAGAACTATTCTTTGTGGCATCTGCTTTGCTTCCAGACATACACATTTCTACTGCAATCTGCAGAATAAATAGGTTTTCTGTTAGACAGTGTAAAGCTTCACACAGTACAAGGATAAGAAGGATTTACTTTAGGATTGGGCTTTAAGTGCCTGACAATGCAAACTGTAGCTACTATCTCCACTAGATGGATCGAATTCTGTCAGCTGTCATGTGGTAATTGCACTAATGAGGTGAAATTACAGAGGTATTAAATGTTAATCTAATTTTCTAGCACTATTGAACCCAGTGATTTTAGGTACATTAGCTATAGTGGGCTGATAGAGCTTATGAAGTTTAAAAGTGAAAATTAATATACATCCCTTCGTAAAAAGTAAAATGCATATTTTTTAACTCTGGTCAGCTATGGAAATAAAAAATCCTGTTTCCCTCCTATGCATGCACGATTAATTGCTTGTTTGGTTTAGGGCAGGGGTCTCCAACTTTGGTTTAAGGGCCAGATGTGGCCCTTTGCTAGCCTTTATCCGGCCCTTGGGCCTCTATTGCTCCCATTGATATGAGGCACTATTCCTCCCACTGACACCAACAAAGGGGGGGCACGATTTCTTCCACTGATACCAATGATGGGATACTATTCCTCCTACTAATAAGGGCACTACTCCTCCCCCAACTGACCACCAACCTTGAGGCCATATTTATTCTCACTGATGCTGGGCCCAGGACATTTTCTACCCTCGCTGGCCACAATCTGGCCCTCCTAAAGTCCAAAGGACAATAAACTGGCCCTTTGTTTGAAAAGTTTGGAGACCCCTGGTCTAGGGGAGTGTAATGCAGAGGAGTACTTAACCTATTCCTTGCTACCGTGGCAGCTGGTGCTCTTCCTCGCTCCCAGCCCCATAATGTGGATGGACTCTTGATGTCATCATGTATGTGATGATGCTGATGCTGGGTTAACCACACAACCAGAGAAGTAGAGCATCTCGTCTAAATGCATGCCCACTGGATTAAATAGGAACATCTTTCTTAATATTATAGAGGGGGTGCACCCACTTGGAATTTGTTTAAAGCTGATAAGATTTCAGCTTTTAAATAGAACTTCAAACAAAACAGTTTCTTCAAATTTTGGATAGATTATTTATAATGCAATCATCCCAGGGATTTCATATCGACATTCTTTTTATTTTACTTAGGAATATGTTAAAGCGGTAGTAAAGTTAGAATGTGCTAGAATTCATCGCATACTAGCACATTATGTTAAAATTACTTTAAAAAGAAGCCCTCCTGCGCCAAGAAGTCAGCGATGCAAGGGCACCCATCTTCACCCATCTTGCTTCCGGGTTTGTGGACTCCGGCATTGTGACTGGCCGGAGCCGTGATAACATCACAAGCCGCTGTTCATGGCACAGGGCTCCGAAGGAATGGCCGTTCCTTCAGAGCACATGCGCCAGTGATGTCACTGGCTGCATGTACAGTAAATATCTCCTAAACTGTGCCCGTTTAGGAGATATTTACACTACCTATATATAAGCCTAATTTTAGGCTTACCTATAGGTATAGTTTTTCTTCCACTTTAATGGTTATAGCTCTTCCTGTCTTTGCCATTTACTATTTATCATTGCTTTTATGCCTGCTTTCCTCTTTACTAATGATTCTGAGTTCTTTGTCTAGTCTGCTGGTGGACTGTTCCAGTTGGGAACAGATAAAACCTGCATACTGAAGAGATCAGGTGTCTTCCACCCAGAATGACGTCACAGGCCCAGTGGTAATATCATGTTTAGTGATTAGTGGATTTACTTCCAGCTTTATGGTCAAGCTGCATACTAAAGAATGCAAGATGAGAGATAATGTTTAAACTAGTTATATATTAGTAGACTTGCAAAGCCAGTTGCAACATTGCAGAAGTGTTTAGTGCGTCAAAAGGCCTTGCTTTGTAACATAAATCTATCCTACATTCAGCATCCAAGATTTATTTCAGATTTGAGTTGATTTTGAAAAAAACAAAAAAAAATGTACTGAGATAAATACAGGGCTGACCTGGATGACTGCTCTTTGATTTTTGAGACGCTTAACAAGTGTGCAAACGCATTCTTAGGTCAGTAACTTAGGCCTGATTCACACCTATGCATTTTTAGTGCTTTTTGCAGATTTGCACTACAGTCCATTTAACGTGGTTTTCCTATGGAAAACGTTCTGTAGTGCAAATCTGCAAAATGCAAAAAGCACGAAAAATGCATAGGTGTGAATCAGGCCTTAGAGAGTACTGAAGCTGCTGCAGCCAGGGTATTCGTATTTTTACAAGGTGGGTGAGCAGTGCTCCTCCTTACTTCCTGTCTTTGTGACTCTCTGTCCGCACCCTCCCATCTGACATCTTTGGATCTGATGCAGCCACTGTTCGGGTATTCTGACAGCCGCGGGTGCCAGTTGTCAGAATACAATAGCTGGTAGCTGAAATTACGTTATTCCCCCCCCCCCCCCAATAGATTTCTCTTGTGCTGCCCCACAGGGCTGAGCAAAAAAAGTCTAATGCCGCGTACACACGGTCGGAATTTCCGATGGAAACAGTCCGATGGGAGCTTTTCAACGGATTTTCCGACCGTGTGTATGCCCATCGGTATTTTTCTGACGGAATTTCCGACGGACTTTGGATTGAGAACCTGTTCTCAATTTTTCCGACGGAAAACCTTTCTATCGGATTTTCCGATCGTGTGTATGCAATTCCGACACGCAAAATTCCGACGCATGCTCGGAAACAATTCGACGCATGCTCGGAAGCATTAAACTTCCCTTTTATAGTGCTGTCGAACGCGTTTTATGCCGCTGTGTTACTGACCGTCGGAATTTGGTGTGACCGTGTGTAGGCAAGACAGTTTGAGCGAAATTCCATCGGAATTCCGAAGGGAAAACCATCAGAGCTTTTTCCGACGAGAATTCCGACCGTGTGTACGCGGCATTACAGTGTAAACAGCTTAATCTTTCTCCATCCTTCTACAAATATGTTTTTGTCTTTTGCATGGTGGCCATCCATATAGGCAACCTTTTTTTTCGGCAAAGCTCACAAGGTGTTAAAGTGGACTTAACGCGAAGTGCCAACCACATATAAGATGTTGCGCCATCTAGTCAATCCATGCATCTTAAAAATGTATTGGCTAACTTTTTTTTTTCCTGCGCTTGTTTTACTTTCTTTTCCATTGTTCTTCTTAACTTCCTATATACCCCGCCGCGGTGAGGTATGTCATTTCCCCGATTGATTTGGACCCCCCCACTGCCTTCTGGGACCTAGAAGAAGACGTGACCACTCAGCAAGCGTATCGCAACTCATGCATGCGCTGTAGGAAACCCTTAGTTGCAATGCCTGCACCCAAAGCCGATGGACGAATCGGCTTGGGGTGCCAACATCGAGAGAACCGTATTATAGTAACAGTATTTGTAGCTGCTGACTTTAAAAAAAAATTTTGTACAAGCTGGAACTCAGATTTAAGACTTACCAGCACTTTGCTAGTGCTCTTTGCACTGCGGTCAGTGGGCCTTGCAATAAAAAGGTCTGCAAACCATGTGAGTTCTTAGCAAACAATGTTCTTTACAAGAAGTGTGGTTGCTAAGTTCATGTGCAGATTTTGTAAGATTTATTGATTCCACCTAATTTTACTAGAATGCAGAGTGATGGGATGCATATTAGCTGCTCTTGTAAAAGCATATAAAAGCTGCTATTGGATATATCTTGTAATGCGGCATAGTCAAATAGGCCTATGTGCTGATTCTCCCTGAATGCCAGTACTGAGTCGGTTTTAGGTATACTGGCTTAGCATATAACACTGGACAACAAAAAATTTGCTTTTTGCTTCTTGAACACTTTTTGGTGTACTGATTTTTGTCTGCTAGTCACAAAAATAACCTTTAATATAACCTATCACATACAGTTTTAAAGAACTCTTCCGGTTTTTCAATTTGAGGCAGAAAAAAAAAAAGTCAGAGGCCCTTGGACCAGCTGTAAAAACATCCAGAGTGTATGAGGCCTAACCCATGTATAAGTGATTTTGCAATTTGCAACACCTGTTGGCTATGCTGCGCACACATGAAATAAACAAAAACATGGAAACGTTATTGAAGCACATCCATTACACTGAGTACAACTGGAATATCTGTGAATATAGTGGTGGCTTGGCTGCTTGAAATGCAGCTTGGATATACCAAGTACTGTTGTTACATATGTGAATGGGGCAGACATGCAAAAAGTCGCTTTATATTAAAGCGGTTGTATACCCTTAATTTCAAGTTGTACCTACAGGTAAGCCTAGATTAAGGCTTACCTGTAGGTACAAGAAATATCTCCTAAACCTGCACGGTTTAGGAGATATTTGCAAAGAACGATTTACAACGTTGTCTACGGCGCATGTGCATTTAACGGGTTAATCCCCATTCCCAACTGTGGCTCACCGCAGTTGAAGTGTCCCGCGCGCATGCGCGGAGCGACGTCTTCGCTGGTCTGGCCAATCACAGCGCCGCAGCGGCGCTGTGATTGGCCAGAGCGGCGATACCCGGAAGAGAGATGGCTGCGGTATGCTAGTCATACTAGCTCATTATGACTTTGTCTTGCAGGTACTTTACAATTTTTTTTTTTTAAAACGGGTATACAACCGCTTTTAAGAGAAATAGCAACCCCAAAATATTTTGGTTCCAGGATAGAATGTGGCACATACACCACTTATCACATACCTGGTAGCAGAGCCTGAAATAATGAGGAAGGCCTCCCTTACTCCTCTGACTCAGGGCTCCTGGTAGTGTGAACTGAAGGCACATGAGTGCAGAGTGGCACGAGTGCCTGTAAATCTTGCTAGTAGCAGAGCGGGTATTCACGCCAGGCAGGGGTCATCAGTGGTCTTTAGCGAAGCAGGCAGGCTGCTAGACAGCTGCTGGATGGCAGACTGAAGCGGGCTGGCACTGGCGACAGTGGGCAGGTGAGGCACGCACTGGTTGCCGACTGTAGGACAGCAGGATGTGTCAAGCAGCAGAATCGGGTAAGCTGGGTAATACACTGGCAGGATGAATCGGGTACAGAGCAGCAGGCAGAAGTGTGATCTGGGTATGTTGTAATTCGAGTTATTACTGCATTAATAACTATATTTCAATAATTCATATTGATGAGGGTACCAGCCGGGTCAGGAGCCAATCAGTGAAAGAGAAGCCAAAGGAGCAGATAGAAGAGGCGGAGGTCAAGGACACGCCAAGGTCGATGCAGGCAGAGTTCAGAGAGTGGTGAAGCAAGTCGGGTCAGCAACTGGGATCACGATACAGAATAACAGGATACACAGGAGGTTGAAAGACAAAGCAGCACTAAACGGTGACTAAGCCCCCGTATCCCCTGTCGGAAATTCCGACCACAAAATCCGTCTGATTTTTTCCGACGGATTTTATCCGACACTGGTGTTGCATACACAAGGTCGGACAAAGTTGTCGGAAAATCCGATCATTCTGAATGTGGTGATGTTCATTGCGTACGACGGAACTAGGTAGAGGCCATTAGCCAATAGCTTTGGTCTCGTAATTTGATCAGAGCATGCGTGGCACTTTGTCTATTAGAATTCTCTACACACGATCGGAAAAAGTCTGATCGGATATTGTTGTCGGAAAATTTGAGAGCAGGATCTCAAATTTTTTCCGTCGGGAATTCCGACAGGAAAAAGTCCGATGGAGCCCACACACGGGCGGATTTTCCGACAACATGGTCCGATCGGACATTTTCCGTCAGAATTTCCGACCGTGTGTACGGTGCATAAGAGCTTGGATGATATATGGTGGAAATAGTGACACACATAAGGTGCAACTTCAATACCAGTTCAGGTTTTTTTTTTAAAACACGGTTTTCTACATTTCTGTTATAAAATTTTGCAAATAAATAATTGTTCTTCATAAATTTAGGCCAAAATGTTATCTGGTACATTTCTTTGGTGAATATATCCTCAAATCAGTGTATTTTATTTAGTCTGTAGGAAAGTTACAAACTATGGTATATATCTGAAAATTTATCAATCCTGATGTACCGACATCTTATTTCTTGAGGCCCAAAAATGTCAGGATAGTACAAATATCCCCCAATTTACATTTTTTTTTTTTTAAAGAGGTTGTTAGGGTTACCCCATCAAAATGTTGCTATGGTGGACTTAGAGTATGACCTGTAGTTATGCCTTTGGCTAATGCAGTCTCTTAAATGTGACATTATCACTCAAGTGTCCTTTGTCCTCTTTGGAGCAACAGAGATGTTTCTGCATCTTCCAAAGCAGCTGATCTGAAAGAAACGTGCAGAGACAGAACTCTGTTTCTCAGAAGCTTTGTGGCTTCTAGAGATTTAGAGCCAGTTAATGTTTAGCTAGTTATTTAGTTAGTGTCAGAGTAGCTCTTCTGAAAAACTGCCTAGCTTATGTTTCATGGACTTGTTTCATGGTGCTCCCTACATGCCAGTAGGCAGTCAGTTTTGGTGTACTGCTTAGGCTGTAACTCAGGTGTAAGTGCTGACCCCTTAATACTATTACATCAGTAATGGATACCAGTCATGAGAAAAATTTTATAGAATGCCCTTGTTAAGAAAACAACCTGCTTGTTATGGTTATCCGTTGGCTTTGGTGCCATTCTGATTCACTGACCTGGAGTTGTGACTTCCCTTTCTGTTCTGGATCATTGGGTCAGGGAGTAGCCTTCTGAAAAAAATCAACCATGGAACCAATACATTTCTCTCCTGATTTTCTTTTAAAGAACTCTGCCAAGCATTCCTACATCTCCGTTGATAACAGATGTTATCACAAGAAAGCTACATCTCTCTTTGAAAGAAAAAAAAAAACTGTTTATTGGCACCCCTTATATTCAACAGCCATACACGTAGAAGAATACAAAAAATTGGAAGCTTTGAATGGCTATTCTTCCATCTCATATCAAGAACCACATGGTTGCCACAGACGCTCAGTGATGTTCAAACAGCGCACACACAGGCAACAATCGCTTAAATTTGCGTTGAAAACCTAATAATTCAGGGGAGTGACTCTCTTTCACCTTTCCTGCTATGTTCACGCGGCCCTATAATGTGTTTCTGCTGTAAAATTTGAGAATGAGTTTCTCCGCAGTATCCCTAGCTACAGACGTCAGTCCTATTTGCCCTAAAATAATTTAACTACTAGTACTTCTTGGACATATATTTGCCAGTGAAAACTCACTCTGTCTTGCACCAAGATCTCTGCAACATCCCTAAAGCAGAGTATCCAACACTGATGCTCAGGTGCTCTCCAGAGATCCACCAGAAAAAGCAATTTTCCCCAACTGCAAGGTTTGACAGTCCCAACAAATGCAGAAGTTTTGACTAAGTACACTGTCCAATCAGAGGTTGGGAAACTGGAGTTTTTTTTTCTTTTTTATTGCTTGTGGAAACTCAGTCCAAGAGAAGATTGATGTGAGTTTATTAGTTGGCCTCTTACAGTTTGGCACATGGAATGTCAAATACTTTTGGGCATTCCTAAATTTTATTATAGTTCTATTCTATAAGTACAGAACTGTATTATATTTAAATTATTTTTGCTAAACTAAAGATGAACTTTAATTTACATAAAAATTTGAACAAATTATGTATGCAAAATATTCAAATAATGTAGTAATGTATCCAACAGCGTTTACTGTTTCTCACACAGTTTGACTAAGGTGCTTAAAGAGGCCCCTAACTAATGTAACACAACAACTAGGATTTCACTTTTTCCCTTGAAAGCACGGTCTAACCTTTTATATAAACACAATAAGACCATAATGGCCTTTCTTAAGCCAGCTTAGTCATGCTGTGCTATTCAGCTGTATAAAGGTATTATTGCTTTTATATGGCTAACCCACAAATGCCCTTTGAGTATTTTATTAATCAATATTTCCTTTATAGTACAGGGCGTGGCTGTATTATTTTGCATTTCTTTGCATATTGCATGTCTGCCTATGTAGAATATTATATGTAATGTGTATATTCACAGGTAAGGTAAATGTCTAATAAAAGCTTGCTTTACAAAGTGCCTGTAAAGCCAAAGCATTTCTTTTAGTTTTTGATAGAGTAGGGCAGTGTTAAATAAAACCTTGGCAACTTATTTTTTGCTGTGTCCCATTAGGAACATTCCATTTTTCTTCCTGTCCCAAAACCTAACAGGCAATGAGAGTTAATCTGGCCATAGATGATCAGATTTTTGGTTCATCCAGTGGGTTGACCCCAAAAAATGAACAGATTCGTCCATCCACACAAGCCCCATACCCCCATGAGGACGTTGTATTCTGACAGCAGGACTCAGTCACAATATACTGATCAGTAGCTGATCAGATAGAGGAGGGCACTACATTATTGTGATTTTCAGCTCACATGGAATATCCTATAGCACACATAAACCCACTCAGTGCTCAGCTGCACAATAGACGAGTGACATGAGCGTGTTACTGATCAAAGTACAAGTCATGACAAGACCACCTATTTTCTACTCATATCGGATTTTACTGATTATGTTGTTCAGACATCTCGTGACGTTTTTGAGGAAAACTTAGTCAAAACAATACCAACAGTTTTCCACTGGAAAAAAAATAAAATTCAGATCACAGGAAAGAATGTAAGATTTGTGAGATATACTGTATGTACATCACTCAATGGTGCATTAAAGTATGTTTATTGGAGAAGAGATGTCTTTAGATCATTTTTTTACCTTACGCCACACTAAAAAGTATTATTAGGTAATACATAGTGGGGTTGATATATTAAAGGCAAATAGCAAGAGCTTAGTGAATGTGATGAAGCTTTGCTGACCTTCATCAGCCAATCATGTGCAAGCAAAATTGCTGTTTTTTTGTATTTTACTTGCACCTGATTGTAAAGAATACCCAAAGTGAAGCTTCACCACATTTACTAAGCTTTGAGGAAAGTGACTGCACTTGCAAAGGGTACCGTCTATTTGCCTTTAGTAAATCAACCCAAATCTCCCCAGTATTAAAAATGGGTCATATTTTTATAGGTATTAGAAAGAACAGTTTATCCCGTGCATACTTCCTGTCTTATCTCAAGGAGCCTAGTTAGTCCTCCCAGTTCTTATTTTTGACTACAGAGCAATTAGTCCGTATGTTGTGGTAATATGAAGGGGATTCAGTCGTTTTTGAAAAAGTCAACTGGCCTGGACTGACACCATTCAATCCACTAACATGCTGTGTTGTCACCCCACAATAAGTAATTAGGAGCTGGGTGCATATGAGTGGCATGCATACCTGCACATTATGGCAAAAAAGCTCCTGCGGAACCATATTTTCTTTTTTTATAATCTTTTTTCACTTTATTAGAACAAAACATTGAGAAATGTGCATTTATTGCAGATCTGTACTGCATGTTTATTTTTTTTGCCTTGACATATGTTTTTTATTTTTATAAATTTTTTTGCTTAAAGTGGGGTGCCCCCTACAAAAAAAAAAAAGGTGAAAGTCAGCAGCTACAAATACTGCAGCTGCTGACTTTTAATAATCGGACACTTACCTGTCCCAGGGTCCAGCGATGTGGGAGAACAAAGCCCCCCCTCGTTCCCGCTCCGCTCGCGGCGCCGGATTTCTTACTGTGGGCCACAGCCGGGCACCCACTTCGCATGCGTGAGCGGCGCCGCGCACCGTGATACGCCGCACAGTCATCTGGGACCTGTCACGTGACTGCCCTGAGGGGAAGTGATGTCAGTGCCGGGCACTGAAGGAGGCAGACTAAGAGGGATCCCCTAGCAACAGGCATTTGGAGGCATTTTTTTTTCTATGAATTTTAAGCAATTTTTTTTTTTTTTTGGGTGGAGACACCACTTTAAAGCATTGCGGTGATACACCTTAAGGGATAACATTTAGTATGCTAAAGCAGCATACTGAAAAAAAAATTGGCTTTTTTTTCATGCTTTGTTGTGTTGCAGATCTGTACTGCATATGTTTTTTGTTTTTTTGGCTTAACATACAGTATGTTTTCATATGTTTTTATTATTATTTTTTCACTTAAAGCATAGCAGTGCTAAACCTGAAGTGAATGACACTAAAGCACCAAATAAAAAAAAGTGCTATTTTTTTAAATAAAATATTTTTTTATAAATATCTTTTTTTATCCTTTGTTGTATCTCAATGCTGCTGACTTCCTCCAACCTCTTTGCAGCCACTTACAATTACATGCATGCACTCCAGCAGTGGCTGCACAGCAACTCTTAGGCCAGGTTTCCTGAGAATGTTAGCAATGAACATTGCCTGCATACTATGTGTTGAAATAAGTCGTCTCTATTTCAAAGGAATAAAAAAAAAAAAAAGTAGTCTCTATTTCTAAGCCTGTGTAGCAGGGTGACAAACCAGGAGCACAGTTGGGAGACAGGGACAGATCATTGTCACCCTATAAAAGAAAGTGCCCGATTAAGAAACGCCATGACAGTGGTAAAGTTCAGATCTTCTATTATTTGCATAAGTTAGCATTTCCTATCCTTGGTCTCTTTCTTTCCAAATTTAAAAGTACATGTTGCAGTTGTTCAACTTTTGAAAATCTGGCCCTTTTTCTAAAATAAATTAAAAAAAATCTTATTTGTCAATTAAAATCTTGTGATGCAAATCTGTGGAATAGCCACAGTTACGGGTGGATAGGGTTAGGTAGAAACAGCAGAATCAAAGGAAAGACTTGCATAACTTGTGCCCATCCAAGACTGAAGATTTTATCTCGAGATTTACTTCCCTGACCACGCTTGTCTGATGAAAGCTCATCTTCACTCGGGTCCTCTGATGGTGAATGAAGCCTCTTTGGATTAGGCTTAAAGAAGGGTTATCTGGGCACTGACAATTCTTTTCATTGAGTTTTCACAATGCTCCAGAGGAAATGCCAATACTTATTTTTCAATAGGCAGAGTCAGGAAAGTCTAGAAACTGCATATTGCATAGAAATTTAAGAATGTTGCCTGTTTTAATAAATTAGTAATTGGTATTATCTTACTACATGATGACTTATTCCGCCAAACAATGAAAATGACTAAAGAGAGCCATATCACTCTATTCATTATTAAAATATGTACTTAAAAAATCGAATTTAAAGTCTTTTCGGTGCACGACATGGGTCAGTGGAAATTCAAAGCGCTCACTTGCAGATAACTGGATTTATTTATTGGAATTTTATTATCATAAGACTGGGGTTTCCAGGTCATTGTGTGTCTTACGAAAAAGCAAGACATTTCATTTAAAACTGAATTCCAGGTAGATATAATAGACACACATTGCAGTATATCAAAACCCAAGTATAAAAATGTAATATAATGAAGCTTACCAATCCTTGGATGTAGTGGCTGCATTATTATTATTTTTTTCAGGCTAAGTACATTTTCTTTAAAGTGATCATTTGTATTTTTTTCCATTTTTTTTAAAAAAAAAGGGGAGATAGCGATAAAAAGGTTTTTACATCACAGTATTTCACTGAAGATTTAAAGTCCCAGTCGTCACCCTTTGACCTATTATACAAAATTCTCAAATATACAGTTTCGCATTCATTTTATTTGATACACCTTATCCAGTCCGATAGGTCCTCACATTGGGGTATCCATTGCTCTATGCATTTCTTATGTGTGAACTTCCTGCAGTTGAACCAGTTAAAAACAACAGACTATAGGAAAAAACTCACTGAATGCCAAGAAGGAACACAAGGGGTCACAGAAGAAAAATCACAGTGAACGTGTGAAAGTTTGCCTGCCACCCGCCCTTTTACTGTACTGTGCTTTACCATTATTATTAAAACTGAATTGCAGCCACTGTCAAAGACATACACTAGATGACCTAAAGTATTAGGAAGCCTGCCTTTACACACACTTGAACTTTAATGGCATTCCAGTCTTAGTCCGTAGGGTTCAATATTGAGTTGGCCCACCCTTTGCAGCTATAACAGCTTCAACTCTTCTGGGAGGGCTGGCCACAAGGTTTAGGAGGGTGTCTATGGGAATGTTTGACCATTCTTCTAGAAGCACATTTGTGAGGTCAGGCACTGATGTAAATGAGAAGGCCTGGCTCGCAGTCTTCGCTCTAATTCATCCCAAAGGTGTTCTATCGGGTTGAAGTCAGGACTCTGCAGGCCAGTCAAGTTCCTCCACCCCAAACTCGCTCATCTATGTTTTTATGGACCTTGCTTTGTGTACTGGTACAAATCATTTGGTGGAGGGGGGGTTATGGTGTGAGGTTGTTTTTCAGGGGTTGGCCCCTTAGTTCCAGTGAAGGGAACTCTTAAGGCATCAGCATACTAAGACATTTTGAACAATTTCATGCTCCCAACTTTGTGGGAACAGTTTGGGGAGGGCCCCTTCCTGTTTCAACATGACTGTGCACCAGTGCACAAAAAAGGTCCGTAAAGACATGGATGAGTGAGTTTGGAGTGGAGGAACTTGACTGGCCTGACCGCAACACCTTTGGAATGAATTAAAGCAGAGACTGCGAGTAAGGCCTTTTTGTCCACATCAGTGCCTGACCTCACAAATGCGCTTATGGAAGAATGGTAAAACATTCCCATAGTCCACATTCTAAACCTTGTGGACAGCCTTCCCAGAAGAGCTGAAGCTGTTCTAGCTGCAAAGGTTGGGCCAACTCAATATTAAGCCCTACGGACCAAGACTGGGATGCCATTAAAATTCATGTGTGTTAAAAGGCAGGAGTCCGAATACTTTTGGTAATATAGTGTATATTGCAATAACATCTCACCCATTCTCCAAATTCCAAATATTGCTGGTCTTCAGCTCCCCATTTTGTGAATTTAGTACATTGTCCAAGGGGGAAAATGCGACACCATTACATCAAATTTCAATAATATAGAGCATTTCCGAAGACCATGCCACAAAAGTTAGAACAGAGCAGCGTTCCTCAACCTTTTTTCAATCACAGCCCCCTTTAAAATTATGCAAAATCTTAACACCCTAGTATAAAATGTAAATAATGTAAATATTACTGGATGTGGCTATATATAAATCGTAAATAATAATAATAAAAAGGAAATCTGAGCCAGGGACGATGCACACAACCACCTTAATGACATCAACTTCACATCAGAAGCCCCCAATCAAATCTGAGCGCCCCCCCCCCCTTTTTTTACATCAGAGGCCTTCATCAAGTCAGTGGGCCCTCCTTCCCATCAGAGTCCCTCCATCACCATAAAGTCCCACCATCACTCAGTCAGAGTCCCCCATAATATCAGAGCCCTCCCTATACATGAGAGCCCACATCACATCAGAGTACCCCATCACAGCATCTCCCTTCCTCCCGTCCGCATCACAGAGTCCCCCCTTCCATCTCTGATCCAGGGAAAACTGGGTCTGATGCCTGCAGCACCCCAGGGAAAGCCAAATGGCACCCCAAGGTACCACAGCCTCCTAGTAGAGAAAACCTGGAATGGAGTTGCCCTCTTTCAAAGCAAGGTACAAGTCACATAGTCTAAAGCCCCATACACACGCGCGGATTATCCGAGGACCAGGTCCGTCGGATCATGTCCGTCGTACTTTGTCCGATGTTGGTTTTGCGTACACACGGTCGGACAAAGTTGACGGAAAATCCGATCATTCTGAACGTGGTGACGTTTGTTGCCTACGACGGGACTACGTAGAGGCTAGTAGCCAATAGCTTTGGTCTTGTAATGTGATCTGAGCATGCGTAGCACTTTGTCCGTCGGACTACCATACACACGATCGGATTTGGTGTGATCGGACCTTGTTGTCCAAAAATCTATCCAGCAGGAGATAGGACTTTGTCCGTCGGACAATCCGACGTACACTGTCCGATGGTGCATACACACGGTCGGATTTTTCAACAACATTGTCCGATCGGACAGAATCCATGCGAAAATCCGACCGTGTGTATGGGGCTTAAGGCTCCATTCACACTAGCGCATTTTTGATGCATTTTGCATTTTGCAGAAATGCAGGGAAATTTTTTAACATGGGTTTCTATGGAACATGTTCACATCAATGCATTTTTGTGCCTCTGCGTTTTTAGAAAGGGTCGGGGACTTTTTTTCATGCAAAATGTAGCGTTTTGCATGTAATAGAAGTCAATGGACCCGCATCCAAAATGCAAGTGTCGTGGTTTTACAGCGATTTTGCCGCGATTTGCGTTTTTTTTTTTTTTACACTGTATATAGCTGGTTGCTAAGCAACCATAGTGTAAAAAAAAAAAATGTCAAAAAAAACGCAAAACGCAGCAAAATCGCGGCAAAACCGCGGTGAAACCACGTGTCCAAAAACATGGCAAGCACCGCAAAAAGCGCTGCAAAAACGCTCAAAAGCAAAATGCATAGATGTGAATCGAGCCTAAGAGGACCAGGGGGATCATTGTATCAGCTGTGAACTAGGCAAAACAACCAGAGCATACTCACAGTATTTGATGATTGTGGAAAAGTGCATACAGTATCTCAGAAAAGTGAGTACACCACTCACATTTTTGTAAATATTTTATTATATCCTTTCATGTGACAACACTGAAGAAATGACACTTTGCTACAATGTAAATTAGTGAGTGTACAGCTTGTATAACAGTGTAAATTTTCTGTTGTGTGGCCACCATGATTTTCCAGGATTGGGCCCAATTTGGACATTTTCACTTAGGGGTGTACTCACCTTTGTTGCCAGCGGTTTAGACATTAATGGCTGTGTGTTGAGTTATTTTGAGGGGACAGCAAATTTACACTGTTATACAAGCTGTACACTCACTACTTTACATTGTAGCAAAGTGTCATTTCTTTAGTGTTGTCACATGAAAAGATATAATAAAATATTTACAAAAATGTGATGGGTGTACTCACTTTTGTGAGATATTGTATGTAAAAAAGTTTATAACAAGTAAATATGATATGCTTTCCTATCTAGTTACTAATGCTCGGAGCATAAGGATTAAAAATAGTCAGTGTTTATTGAGAGCGTGATCTTCTACAATGTACTCTTATGCCCCGTACACATGATCGGACTTTCCGACGGGAAATGTTGGATGTGAGCTTGTTGGCGGAAAGTCCGACTGTGTGTATGCTCCATCGGACAATTGAGGTCGAACTTTCCGCCAACAAATGTTGGCTAGCATGTTCTCAAATTTTCCACCAACAAATGTTTGTCGTCATGGAGGAGTAGAAGATGCCCAAGAGGGTTAAGGCAGTCCTGGAAAATAATGGTGGCCACACAACAGCAAATGTACTCTGTTATACAAGCTGTACACGCACTACTTTACGTTGTAGCAAAGTGTAATTTCTTCAGTGTTGTCACAGGAAAAGATATAATAAAAGATTGACTTTTTCTCTCTAATATATATGTGTAAAAACCATTGAAATCCTCACTGAAATGTGTTCAAGGTAAAAATAAACTACAATTTCTGAATACAAGCCATCACTATCTTTGTCCACCATACTAATATAAAGCATGGAAGCGGGAATGCCAGAATCATGTCTCGCTCCTAAAAATCATTGCTGACTATTTGACCTAGTTCACCCACATAGTTTCCATAACAAAACATTTAGAAAACCCTTTTTTGTGTTTTCTCTATGCATGCAAGCGTGAAGCCTCTGAGCCGCGAGCAGAGGTCCCAATTAATTGTTATTTATTGGAACCGAGACAAAAAAGGAGAAGGCTTCCTAATTAACTTTACGCCAAGTTTAAAAAAAAAATGTAGCCTTTGGTGGTTTGGCGAACATGACATTTCTTTATTATTCACAGAGAGCTATACATTCTGTTCTTATGTTATACATCATTATAAAACAAATCTCTAAAAAATGAGTTGTTTTGTGTTGGATGATTTATGAAAAGTTAATTGAACCGACCAACATGTTTTTGCTTCAGAGAGAAAAATGGGTCAAGAAAATGTTTTATTTGCTTTTGCATTTTTCCTTTAACTTGTTTGCTTTAAAGAGAGCATGTACTTTGCAGTAATTAAAAGGAGTGCACATTGGTTAGTTCAGTACACAGTTCTCCTCTAGAACCAGCATTTGGCTAGCCCTCACTGAAGTTTGTATAGGCACAGAGAGCCATGTGAATTTTCCCAGCAATACAGCATGCTAGGGTATTATGAGGGCAGTGTATACCAGAATTCATAGTTTGCATGACGCTGCTAAGCTGCATGCCATAAGCTGCTTGTTTTGCAACCCATTTGACAGCATTTGCCACAAAAGGCCACTGATCCATATACAAAAAAAGTATCAGTTTTTATATGCATATTAATTTCTTTTTTTTGTAGCTTCATTAGGTTGTCACCCAGTTAGTACTGTGATCCTTCTTTTAGATCTACATCTCCTTAATAGTACTAGATTTCTCTGGTTTAAGGAGGCAAGTGGGGACAGGGCATAGCTTCTAAGTCTGAGTTTAGTTAATTTTTACTTTTAATATTAGGCTACCAAAAATGGCTCCTTCAGTCTCTGGTACCATGTATAGCGTGTGGAGGTCACCTTACACCAGGGATCTCCAAACTAAGGCCGTCCAGCTGTTGCGGAACTACACGTCCCATGAGGCTTTGTACAACTCTGACATTCACAGACATGACTAGGCATGATGATGGGAATTGTAGTTCCTGAACAACTGGAGGGCCATAGTTCGGAGACCCCTGTGCCTTCAAATTTGACAGTCTCGCTATGAGGAGGTGACTTGGGCAGAAGTAGAATGGCACTGAATCTACAGGAGAGGAGTAACATATTAGCACAGTGGCTAAGTGGTTAGCACTTCCACCTAGTAGCACTAGGGTTGTCAGTTTAAATCCCAACCATGACGCTACCTGCTTAGAGTTTGCATGTTCTCCCTGTGCATGTGCAGGTTTCCTCCCCCCCTCTAAATATATGCTGGTAGATTAATTGGATACTGTCTAAATTGGCCCTAGTATGTGTATATATGAATGTGACAGTTCTATATAAGTATCTATAATACATAAATATTGTGTGTGTCTGTATGTATATATATATATATATATATATATATATATATATATATATATATATATATATAGTGTATGTATGTGTGTGTGTATATATATATATATATATATATATATATATATATATATATATATATACAGTGGGGAAAATAATTATTTGATCCCCTGCAGATTTTGTAAATTAGATCACTTACAAAGAAATGAAGGATCTATCATTTTTATCATAGGTGTATTTTAAATGATAGAGACAGAATATTAACCAAAAATCCAGAAAAAAACATGATACAAATTGAGTTGCATTGCAGTCAGTAAAAATATTTGATCCCCAAGCAAAACTTAACTTAGTATTTGCTGGAAAAACCCTTGTTGGCAAGCACAGAGGTAAGACATTTCTTGTAGGTGGTTACCAGGTTTGCAGACATCCCAGGAGGGATTTTGGTCCACTCTTCTTTACAGATCTTTTCTAAATCCTTAAGGTTTCTTAGCTGTCGCTTGGCAACTCGAAGCTACAGCTCCTTCCATAAATTTTCTATAGGATTAAGGTCTGGAGAGTGGATAGGCCACTCATGCATCTTCTTGAGCCACTCCTTTGTTGCCTTGGCAGTATGTTTTGGGTCATTGACATGCTGGAAGACCCACCCACGACACATCTTCAGTATTGTGGCTGAAGGAAGGAGGTTCTCATCCAAGATTTTACAATACATGTCCCTGTCCATTGGCCCCTCAATGCAGCAAAATCGGCCTGTACCTTTAACAGAGAAACAGCCCCAAAGCATAATGTTTCCACTTCCGTGCTTGACTGTAGGAATGGTATTCTTAGGGTCATAGTCAGCAATTTTCTTCCTCCAAAAATTCCAAAGAGCTTGAGTTCATGCCAAAGAGCTCAATTTTGGTCTTGTCTGACCACATCACTTTCTCCCAATCCTTCTCTGAATCATTTAAATGTTCATTGACAAACTTCAGACAGGCCTGTACATGTACCTTCTTAAGGAGGGGGGCCTTGTAGGTGCTGCAGGATTTCAATCCATGGCGTCGTATTGTGTTACCAATGGTTTATTTGGTGACTGTGGTCCCAACTGCCTTGAGATCATTCACAAGCTCCTCTCCTGTAGTTCTGGGATGATCCCTTACTTTTCTCATGATCATCCTTACCCCATGAGGTGAAATCTTGCATGGAGCTCATGGAGTAATGCAGAGCACTAGGGACACTATACCGAGGACATGTGTGGTGGGCGGCACAGTGGTGTGGTGGTTAGCACACTTGCCTAGCAGTAAAAAGGGTCGCTGGTTCGATTCTCCCAACCACGACACTACCTGCCTGTAATTTGCATGTTCTCCCTGTGCCTGCGTAGGTTTCCTCCGGGTACTCCGGTTTCCTCCAACACTCCAAAGACATGCTTGTAGGTTAATTGGCTTCTGTCCAAAATTGGCCCTAGTATATGAATGGGGACCTTGGATTGTGGGCTCCTTGAGGGTAGGGACCGATGTGAGTGTACAGGGATAGGGACAATTGTAGACACTCATTCAGGTTGAACTGGATGTACTGGTGTCTTTATTCAACCTTACTAACTATGTAACTCTGTGGTTAACTTAGGAACATGTGGGGAAAATTACTGAACTTCAGCGCTCTATTCAGTGCATTCAGTACTATGGCCAAGGCGAATAAAAAGGTGACATTGTTACCAGTTGTGGCCCGTCCATTAAGGGCGCCGCCCCCCCATCCATGTATCTGAGCCCCCTGATCTACATACAGGGCGCCGGACCCTAGATTGTAATGGGGGGGATTTTGAAGCATGTGATTAGAGCCAAATAGGTCCAATAGGCCTCAAAAAAGGGTGGTCTCGGGGCGCAGAGCACTGCGATCCAAGTCCACCCAGTTGTGTGACAATAACGAAGGTATATTGGCGATTATCACACTGATTCTCCTCCCGGCCAATCAGGAAGTGGGTCGTGAGACCCGTTTCCGATTGGCCAAAAGGAGAAGCCATCCTATTGGCCACAGAGGATGAGAAGTACGGCCTAGGAGACACATCCCGGGACACGGAGGAGACACATCTAGGGACATGAAAAGACTGAAGAAGAAAGCTGCCCCCCCCCCCAACCGATGGAGCACCAGCCGCCACTGATTGTTACACCATAGCTTAGTAACATAGTACTTCTCTTGCAATCATTTTCACTATATTCTAGGGCAGGGGTCTCCAAAGTACGGCCCGCGGGCCACATCCGGCCCGCTGGGACGTTTTTCCCGGCCCGCAGGTTGAGTCGCCGATCCGTGATCCGAACGGGCCACCCCGTTCGGATCGGCACACCCCGCGATCCGCGGAGCGCTCCGCGGCCTCGGCCTTAGGAAAGGCCGCGGCTTCGGCCTAGCTCCGGAGCGGCGGCGGCCATCTTTGTACACCCGGCGGCCTTAGGAAAGGCCGCGGCTTCGGCCTAGCTCCGGAGCGGCGGCCATCTTGGTACACCCGGCCACTGTTTACAATGTGATCGCTCCGTCAAATTTGACGGAGCGATCACTTGTAAACATACCCTGCATTACCCAGCCAATATACTGCATTAACCCTGCATATACTCTGCATTAACCCTGCATATACTCTGCATTAACCCTGCATATACTCTGCATTACCCAGCCAATACTCTGCGATACTCTGCATTACCCAGCCAATACTCTGCGATACTCTGCATTACCCAGCCAATACTCTGCGATACTCTGCATTAACCCTGCATATACTCTGCATTACCCAGCCAATACTCTGCGATACTCTGCATTACCCAGCCAATACTCTGCATTACCCAGCCAATACTCTGCGATACTCTGCATTAACCCTGCATATACTCTGCATTACCCAGCCAATACTCTGCGATACTCTGCATTAACCCTGCATATACTCTGCATTACCCAGCCAATACTCTGCGATACTCTGCATTAACCCTGCATATACTCTGCGATACCCAGCCAATACTCTGCGATACTCTGCATTAACCCTGCATATACTCTGCGATACCCAGCCAATACTCTGCGATACTCTGCATTAACCCTGCGATACTCTGCATTAACCCTGCGATACCCACCCAATACTCTGCGATACCCAGCCAATACTCTGCGATACCCGGCCAATACTCTGCGATACCCAGCCAATACTCTGCGATACCCAGCCAATACTACAGTGGGGAGAGGATGTGGATATTACAGTGGGGGAGATGACGTGGATATTACAGTGGGGGAGATGACGTGGATATTACAGTGGGGGAGATGACGTGGATATTACAGTGGGGGAGATGACGTGGATATTACAGTGGGGGAGATGACGTGGATATTACAGTGGGGACTATATGGTGGCGGAATTTTCACAGGTTTTTGCAAATTCAATTATTTGCTGATCCGAAAAATGATCCGATCCGTGACTCCTGATCCGAGGATCGATCCGATCCGTGAGTTTTTTGATCCATTGCACCCCTAGCCCTGATAGTATGCAGCACAGGTCCCGCAGCCCGACGGAGCATGTCCAACCCGGCGCCTCACTAGTTGTTGATAGGACCTACTGCGCCTCCCGGGTCCCGCCCCTCTGTTAGCATCAGTGTCCTTTACGGCTGTGCTTTTGGCTACAACGTGCCTGTGTAACAGCCGGGCGGGAGTCGGGAGGTGCAGCAGAACAGCGCTGAAGCCGGACACAGATGTAAGAGGGACACAGATGTGACTGTTGGAGGTGATGGGGACACAAATGTGCGGCGGGGGCTAGTTTGAGAGACACAAAAGTGAAAGGGGAGCTCTAAGGGGGACACAGTTTTGCAGGGGGCTCTAAGGGGGACACAATTGTGCTGGGGTCTCTGATTGGGGCATAAATGTGGAAGGGGGCTCTAAGGGGGACACAATTGTGCTGGGGTCTCTGATTGGGGCATAAATGTGGAAGGGGGCTCTAAGGGGGACACAATTGTGCAGGGGGCTGTGATGGGGGGCATAAATGTGGAAGGGGGGCACTAAGGGGGACATAATTGTGCAGGGGTCTCTGATGGGGACACAAATATGGAAGGGGGGCTCTGATGGGAATACAAATATGAAAGGGGGCTCTGATGGGGACACAAATATGTAAGGGGGCTCTGATGGGGACACAAATATGGAAGGGGCTCTGATGGGGACACAAATATGGAAGGGGGCTCTGATGGGGACACAAATATGTAAGGGGGCTCTGATGGGGACACAAATATGGAAGGGGGCTCTGATGGGGACACAAATATGGAAGGGGGCGCTGATGGGGACACAAACGTGTCAGGGGGCTCTGATGGGAATACAAATATGCAGGGGTTCTTATTCAGGCACAAATATTCGGGGGGGGCTCTAAGGGGGACACAAATATGCAGAGGGGGCTCTGATGAGGATACAAATGTATGGAGGCGTGTGTGTGTTGACAGTAACACAGATGCAAGACCCTGTGAACACTGGAATTTTAGCCCCAGTGCATGAGGTTACATCGTTTAGGTGCGCCATCAAGCTCTACTGCCGGCAGCCTGTCAAATTCTATTTTATTCTACTGCCGATTCATTAAAAAAAAAAATTTATTTTTTCGGCCCGCGAATATGTGAAAAATGCACAATGTGGCCCCCGAAGTGAAAAGTTTGGAGACCCCTGTTCTAGGGAGTTGGAGAATGTGTAACATTGAAGGGTAATCAAGCATGTTTGGCACACATAGCTGAGGAAAAATCTCTTTATGGTGGTATATTTTCACTTCTATTGGCCCATCACTATCACATCAGGCACAACGTGTATGGAGTTGTTTCTTAAATTTAGAGGAAATTTCACTGCTGTGAGACAATGGCTAGACTAATTTATCATTAGTAAGGAAAGGAAGAATGTTTTTAAATAACAGACAAGGTATAGAGAAGTTACAATTACAGGAATGGAAATGCCGTGTATATCTTCTTGACATTTTAAGAAGCGTAGCCTGAGGATGGTGCAGAGATCTGGAAGTGACAAGGTTTGCCCTCCTATGTGTGCTTGATATATAGGTCCAGACAACATAAATTATTAAAAACACACATGCAGCTGCAGTGAACACCTGAATGAATGGAAGCCTCGGACCACAGCTGGTGAGAAAAGTTTGTGAAAAGTTTGCCATTGCTACTGCAAAATGTAACTACTGGTGGACAGTCATCATATATGTAGTACGTTTTGGTTTCAGTGAAGTCCGTGTCAACCGTTAAAGAGTAACCCCGCTTTTGTTAAGAAAAAAAACATTCCCCTCAGGGTGATCTATGTACATTGCAAGTATTTAACAAACTTTGTTACAGAGTCCTACCTTTTGTTACTCTGGAGAAATAGCTGTTTGTTTGTCTGTGTCCATGTTCTAAATGAATCTGTATGGGCGTGAGTTTGAATTATTGAATAATAATTGAATATATATTGAATAATTATCAATCAGCTGCTGCACCTGCAGGGCTGTAATAAGGAAACTTGCAAGGTTGGCATTCCCTTTAGATGTAATTTTATCTTTGAGAGTATGTCACCAAAAATGCAATTTTTGTTGCAGGAGATGCTCAAAATCAATTTGTATCTTTGTATCTTCTGGGAAAATCAATGAGCCAATCACACAAGCAGGAAATGACATACCTGGGGGGCGTTCTGTACACCATCTGTGTAGAGAACGCCTCCAGGTAGCCATACTGTATTGCATTTACAGAGAATTACAGCACTGCAGATTGAAAAGAAAAGGCAATTTTTAATAACATTCAATTACAATATGGCACGTGTCGCAGTTGTATACACTATATATTTTTTATCTGCTATTATTTTTCCCTACAAAATTGGAGTTATGCTTTAAATCTCTCAACAGCAAAGAGAATTAATCACTCATCTAACCCTAGCCTAAAGTTGAAGGGACATGTTGGAAAATGTTCCGTTGATCTGCAGCTGCAGGCAATTAGCTGCAATTGCTGGTGCTGGCTTCCCGACAAGCAGTATCCCTGAGCAGGAGCTGGCACATTTAGCAGCGGAGGTCTGTGTAAAATAAAAATGATCTAAATACAGCAAAATAAAAACATTAATGCATGTTTTATAGTAAGTTGCCTGCTTCTGAGATAATACCGCATGAGTTATTTTAATGCAAAAATTCATGCAGTATTTATCTCTTGGTGAATTGACCCCAGTGTCATAAAAAGACTGGCACATAAAGGGGAATAGCAGCCATGATTTGCCCCCTGATATAATGGACCCAGCATTAATTGCCCCACTGCAACCCTGTTTAATACATCTTAGAATGTGTCATTTTTTTTGTTTTCTGATACCTCAACAAAGCCAGCCGCTTAGAATATTTCCCCTGCCTCATTTCAGGCACCACATATGTGGTCTCTGCTCTGTAGTTCATTCCATGTAGTCCTGTATTAACCACTTCAGCCCCGGACCATTTGGCAGCCAAAGGACCAGAGGTCTTTTTTCAATTTCGCACTGCACTACTTTAACTGGTAATTGCGCGGTCATGCAATTTTGTAACCAAACGAAATTTGCGTCCTTTTCTTCCCACAAATAGAGCTTTCTTTTGATGGTATTTGATTGCCTCTATAAACGGAAAAAGAGCGAAAATTTTGAAAAAAAAAAGAGATTTTCTACTTTTTGTTATAAAAAAAATCTAATAAACTCAATTTTAGTCAAACATTTGGGCCAAAATGTATTCAGCCACATGTCTTTAGTAAAAAAAAATGCCAATAAGCGTATATTTATTGGTTTGCGCAAAAGTTATAGCGTCTACAAACTAGAGTACATTTTCTGGAATTTACACCGCTTTTAATTTATGACTGCCTATTTCATTTCTTGAGGTGCTAAAATGGCAGAGAAGTACAAAACCCCCCCAAATGACCCCATTTTGGAAAGTAGACACCCCAAAGCTATTTGCTGAGAGGCATGTTGAGCCCATTGAATATTTTTTTTTTTAGTCCCAAGTGATTGAATAAAGACAAAAATAAAAAAGATTTTTTTTTTTTTTCAAAAAGTTGTCACTAAATGATATATTGCTCACACATGCCATAGTTATATGTGGAATTGCACCCCAAAATACATTTTGCTGCTTCTCCTGAGTATGGGGATACCACATGTGTGGGACTTTTTGGGAGCCTAGCCGCGTACGGGGCCCCGAAACCCAAGCACCGCCTTCAGGATTTCTAAGGGTGCAAATTTTTGATTTCACTCCTCACTACCTATCACCGTTTCGAAGGCCATAAAATGCCAAAATAGCACAAAACCCCCCCAAATGACCCCATTTTGGAAAGTAGACACCCCAAGCTATTTGTTGAGAGGCATGGTGAGTATTTTACAGCTCTCATTTGTTTTTGAAAATGAAGAAAGTAAAGAAAAAAAACATTTTTTTTTCTTTTTTTCAATTTTCAAAACTTTGTGACAAAAAGCGAGATCTGCAAAATACTCACCATACCTCTCAGCAAATAGCTTGGGGTGTCTACTTTCCAAAATGGGGTCATTTTGGGGGGTTTTATGCCATCTGGGCATTCCATGGCCTCCGAAACTGTGATTGGCAGTGAGAAGTGAAATAAAAAAATTACACCCTTAGAAAGCCTGAAGGCGGTGATTGGTTTTTGGGGTTCCGTACGCAGCTAGGCTCCCAAAAAGTCCCACACATGTGGTATCCCCGTACTCAGGAGAAGCAACAGAATGTATTTTGGGGTGTATTTCCACATATGCCCATGACATGTTTGAGCAATATATCATTTAGTGACAACTTTTTGTAAAAAAAATATATATATTTTTTTTTTTTTCATTATTCAATCTCTTGGGACAAAAAAAAAAAATATTTAATGGGCTCAACATTGCTCTCATCAAATAGCTTGGGGTGTCTACTTTCCAAAATGGGGTCATTTGGGGGGGGTTTGAACTGTCCTGGCATTTTATGCACAACATTTAGAAGCCTATGTCACACGTCACCCACTCTTCTAACCACTTGTAGACAAAGCCCTTTCTGACACTTTTTGTTTACATGAAAACATATTTTTTTTTTGCAAGAAAATTACGTTGAACCCCCAAACACTATATATAATGTTAAAGCAAAGGCCCTACAGATTAAAATGGTGGGTGTTGCATTTTTTTTTTTTTCCACACAGTATTTGCGCAGCGATTTTTCAAACGCATTTTTTGTGGAAAAAATACACTTTTTTTTATTTTAATGCACTAAAACACACTATATTGCTCAAATTTTTGATGAAATAAAAAATATGATCTTAGGCCGAGTACATGGATACCAAACACGACATGCTTTAAAATTGCGCACAAACACGCAGTGGCGACAAACTACATACATTTTTAAAAGCCTTTAAAAGCCTTTACATGATACCACATTAGATTCACGGAGGAGGTCTACTGCTAAAATTACTGCCCTCGATCTGACCTTCGCGGTGATACCTCACATGCATGGTGCAATTGCTGTTTACATATGACGCCAGACCAACGCTTGTGTACGCCTTTGCGCAAGAGAAGGGGGGCAGGGGTGCTTTTTTTTTTAGTTTTTTTTTTATTTATTTAGCTTTTTTATTTTATTTTTAAACTGTTCCTTCCATTTTTTTTCTTTGTTGTGATTTTTATTGTTATCTCAGGGAATGTAAATATCCCCTATGATAGCAATAGGCAGTGACAGGTACTCTTTTTTTGAAAAAATTGGGGTCTATTAGACCCTAGATCTTTCCTCTGCCCTCAAAGCATCTGACCACACCAAGATTGGTGTGATAAAATGCTTTCCCAATTTCCCAATGGCGCGGTTTATATCCGGGAGGGGGGACATTCCCTCCCACTGCTTGTAAAAGCAGTCTAGAGGCTAATTACCCGCTAGAATTGCTTTTACATGAAAGCCGATCACTGGCTGAAAAGAATGATACCAAGATGATACCTAAACCTGCAGGCATCATTCTGGTATAACCATTCAAAGTCCAGCAACATACTGGACATATATTGTAATCTTTTTTTTTTCATGCAGCCTCTTGGCTGAACGAAAAAAAGAGATTGATTGGTGGGTATGCCCACCATTAGAATACCTCCCTTCATCCACCCACTTCTAATGATGGGCATACATGCACCATTTATATATGCCGATGCATGGGGGCATCCTCCCGCAAAAGTTATGCCGTGTACACACGGTCGGAATTTCGACCGTATGTACGTGGCATTAGGAGCCAATCGCTCCTCCCCCCCCCCTGCTGCCCCCATGCTTTGGCATATATGCTCTTTTTTTTAACTGTGGTGGTGAAATCACCTCCTACAGCGTTGGAGTCGCGGCTTTATGTATCGTGGGAGCAAACGCTGTTGCTGTCAAGATAAATAAATCCGCGTTGCAACTGAATGGCGCACCTGAAAACAAAAAAATGCTCAACACTAAAACACACAGTAAACAAAATTACATACCTGAAAAGCAAGCATGATAAAACATGATAAAACATAATAAAACATTGCAGAATAGAATGGAGTAAAAAAAGAGCAACAATAGAGAGAGAATAGAGTGAGAGAGAGAACAATAAAACGACAACTATTTTATTTTTTTTTTTTTTTTTGAGATTCACAGGTAAAAAAGCTCCTGACTGAAGCGACTGAATCAAAACGCTACCACAAAAAAAATGTTAGCGATCGCAGGGATCAGGCCTGACTCTGCGAACGCTGCAGTTATGTGTGCTTAGTGTTTTGTAAGTGACAGTGATCGATCGATACTGCACTTGGGTGGGCTGGGCTGGGCTGGGCGGAGGGGGAAAACGCAGGTGCTAGCAGGTATCTGGGCTGATCCCGCTAACAATGCGTTTTTTTTTGGAACCCTAAACTGCTGGGACGCTAGTATAGATCTGATCAGATCAGATATTGATCTGTTCAGATACTGTGCCACTAAGGGAGGTGTATGCTTTGCGCGTGGGTGTTTGCGGTACTGGCACTAACCTGGGGCGACGCAGACCTTATTTGACCCTAAAACCTAATTGATATCACCCGCCGGGCGATCAGGGGGTTAAACCGTTATTGGGTAATAAATGGCGGGTGCCCTGACAGTATAAAAAACAAGCTAACTAACCAGCGTCACCCGTAACAGTAATACAAAAAAAAAACTGGTTACCTAGCGACACTAATGCAGCGATCAGAAAAACGATCGCTTAGTGACACTGGCAAAAGGGGGTGAAAGGGTTAACTAGGGGCAATCAGGGGGTTAAAACCTTTATTAGGTAATATATGGGGGTACCTGACGCTATATAAAAACCTGACGGGGAACCTAAATAACGAAATAACTAACTGGCTAACCAGCGTCACCAGTGACAGTTATACAGTGATCACTGGTGAAAGGGTTAACTCTAGGGGCAATCAGGGGTTAAAACCTTTATTTAGGTTGTAATATGGGGGTACCTGACCTATAAACCTATTTATGAACCTATATAAACATGGCGGTTACCTAAAAAAAAAAAATGGTTACCTAGCGACACTAATGCAGCGATCAGAAAAACGATCGCTTAGTGACACTGGCAAAAGGGGGTGAAAGGGTTAACTAGGGGCAATCAGGGGGTTAAAACCTTTATTAGGTAATATATGGGGGTACCTGACGCTATATAAAAACCTGACGGGGAACCTAAATAACGAAATAACTAACTGGCTAATCAGCGTCACCAGTGACAGTTATACAGTGATCACTGGTGAAAGGGTTAACTCTAGGGGCAATCAAGGGGTTAAAACCTTTATTTAGGTTGTAATATGGGGGTACCTGACCTATAAACCTATTTATGAACCTATATAAACATGGCGGTTACCTAAAAAAAAAAAATGGTTACCTAGCGACAGCAGTGACACTAATACAGCGATCAGAAAAACGATCGCTTAGTGACACTGGCAAAAGGGGGTGAAAGGGTTACCTGGGGGGCAATCAGGGGGTTAAACCTTTATTAGGGGGGGGTAGGGGGCTACCTTGGACCTAAAACTAACTGCACTGACAGTTATTACAGTCACACTGACACTAAATGCAGTGATCAGTAAAAAAATGATCACTGCAATTAGTGACACTGTGACTGGGGGGGGGGAGGGGGTGATCTGGGGGGTGATCTGGGGGTGACAGGGGGGTGTTTTGTGTGCCTATGTGTACTGGTGTCAGTGTACTGTTGGTGCACTAACCTGCACATGTTGACAGCTCGGCGTTCCGGTCACATAGACCGGCGCACCGAGCGTGACATCACTTCCTCTGCCTGTGTTTTGATTGACACAGACAGAGGAAGCATCTGATTCGCCAGGAGCGATCGCGAGGGGGTGGCCAGAAACCACTGGCCGTCCCCTCATCCCGGATCGCTCCTGAAGCGATCCCGACCGTCCCCGCCGACCGGGGGGGGTCCGATCGGACCCCCCACCCGCCGGAAGAATGGCACGTACAGGTACGTGATTCTGCCTGTACGTGCCATTCTGCCGACGTATATGTACATGGGGCGGTCGGGAAGTGGTTAAAAGGGTAACTCCACTTCCGTGGGGGGAAAAAAATAGCAAAGAAAAAATAATTTAGCGTCTACAATTACTATGCAAGTCATATTGTAATTGAATGTTATTAAAAATTACCTTTCCTTTTCAATCTGCAACCACTGTAAATTTCTATAAATGCAATACAATATGGCTACTTGGAGTTGTTCTGTACACAGAATGTGTACTGACCACTCTCCAGAAACATAATTTCCTGCTTGTTTGATTGGCTCACCAATTTTCCCAGAAGTCAGATTTTAGGCATCCCCTGCAACAAAAATTTCATTTTTGGTGAGATACTTCTGTAGCGATACCCCCAGTTAAGAGGGCCGCTGATTTGTTTTGGGTCCCTGAGTACAGCTCCACCAACCCCCGGCAATTTGCTCTACCCGCTCTGGCACAGTTAGTAAAGGGGTATGTATCTATGCACATAAAACATCACTTATACTCTAAGTGTAATGGGTATGAACTCACAAGCAGACTGCTGAGATAAGAATAACTGGCTTTACTTTGGCAGTAAGGAAAAGAAATAGTAACATGCATTTAAACATTTGACTTACAACACATTAGCAGGTCCCTGCAATATGCACTTTAACATGTACACACATATGTATCAAACTAGCAATGGGGAACGGAGCGCCAAGTGTAGCGACCGTCTGCTATGCACCCCTGAGGTGCAATAAATCTATCTGCGCCTACCTAACGGACCAGGCCTGATCCCTAGCAATAGAGCTCAGTCCTTGTACAAGTACAGTGTTCTTCACCGGCAATAAATCTGTAGAGGTGGTGCACATGTAGCTTTAAATGGTGTATTTGTAATCCACAGAAAGTAACATTTGCTGCTCTGAGGTAAATTGTGCCTAGGCAGTTCAATAGGCATAAACGTGTGTATAGCAATGCAGAATGAGCCTTTCAGCTCTCTCACCAATCCTGGGGTACCGTCCTCAGCTCCGGTCCCTCTAATGGCGGCTCCGGTCTCCTCCGTCACAGCCCCTGCGCTCCGGTCCTCAGCTCCGACCGACCGACTGTAGGGAATAGTCTCCGCTCCGCTGCTGCTGACTCTGAGGGATGAGAGTCTCTCTCCAGCTGCTGCAAGGCCCAGGCTTCAGGCCTTCAGCAGTCCCGGTCCGCACAGGTGTCTCCTCAGGAACAAGTCTCCGCGTCACCCGCTCAGTCAGAAGAGGCAGCCCAGTCAGCCAAGGCATCAGAAGAGGAAGAGGCGGTCTCTCCTCCTCCCTTTTATCACCTCCCCCAGCAGCCTCTCGGGCGGAAACGAGCAGACCGGGAGCCTGGGGAATTATGGGGAATGTAGTCTTTTCCACTAAAAGGGGTACGACCCCGCTACACACTCCCCCCCACTTTGAATCTTTGGTCCCCAAAGACATTGTTCAATCTACAAGCTTTCTTTGAGACAACACTTTCACATAATTTGGGCAGGGGAGCTTCCCACCAATTGGCATAAGATGGGGAGCTGTCCTGTCCACAGGTCACTTCAATGTGGG
This sequence comes from Lithobates sylvaticus, assembly GCA_028564925.1. Lineage (NCBI taxonomy): Eukaryota > Metazoa > Chordata > Amphibia > Anura > Ranidae > Lithobates > Lithobates sylvaticus. The sequence goes on from CM053027.1 coordinate 552,998,588, forward strand.
CGACCTGTTTAACTGTGCCAGAGAGTGAGCTGGGGTTGCCCTCCACCAAATGATCAGTGGATGGGTCAGGGCTTTCAGCACTTCTCCTTGCTGTGGTAACAGAGTCCTCTGAACTTTCTCCCATCTTGGGGTAAGTTAACTTCTTGGGAGGCTTCACAACTCTGCGAGCTCTCTGTTCTCTTGGGACTTCTTCAGGAACACATTCTGGCAACATCTCTGGTTCTGGAACATCTACTTCTTCTTCTGAGTAGAGACCAGGGATATCTTCCCAGCACTCAGGCACAACACTGAATGGCACAAACTCTGTAGCTTCTGGGTTCAATGTGTTATCTTCCACATCCTCAGTAGGTGGAAGATCTATGGCGGAATCTCCTGGAGTTGAGGAAGGCCATAGCCATTCAAGTTCTCCTCTTTCTTCCTCTGGTTGGGGGTCCTGTCCACCCCTAACTTGGGATGTTTGAGACCGAGTGTTAGGCCTGGGGGTATCCAGAATGGAAACAGATTCAGGTAAGTCTCTTACTGGAGGCATTCTGACTGCTTCAGTGAGTGGAAGCAAGTGATTCCTATGCCAGGTCTTCAAAGGCCCCACTCTTCCTTCTGGCTTCAATTTGTAGACAGGCAATCCTGGAAGTTTTCTACAGATGATGTATGGCTCTGATCTCCATCTATCAGCAATCTTGTGTTTTCCAGGGATCCCTAGGTTGCGTAACAGTACACGGTCCCCAGGCTGTAGGTCCTGTACTCTAACTTTCAAATCAAAGTTCCTCTTATTTCGGGTCCCCCTCTGATCAGAGGCCGCTTGAGCTTTCTCATAAGCTATCTTCAAACTGTGCCTCAGTCTGTCCACATATCCTTTGTGGGAGGCAGCAGAGGCATGGTCTAAGGAAATGCCGAAGGCCAAATCCACTGGCAATCTTGCTTCTCTCCCAAACATAAGTCGGTAAGGAGAGAAACCTGTCACATCACTTGTTGTATAGTTGTAAGCATGCACTAGAGCTGAAATGTGTTGACTCCAATGTTGCTTCTTCTCTGTTTCTAAAGTTCCCAACATGTTCAATAGGGTCCTGTTGAACCTTTCAGGCTGGGCATCACCTTGAGGGTGATAGGGTGTAGTTCTAGTCTTCTCTACTCCCAGAGAATCTAGTAGCTTCCTGATCAGGCGACTCTCAAAGTCCCTTCCTTGGTCTGAATGGATTCTTTGTGGTAATCCATAGTGAACAAAGTACTTCTCCAGAAGTACCTTGGCTACTGTAGAGGCCTTCTGGTCCTTGGTTGGGAAAGCCTGAGCATAGCGAGTGAAATGGTCGGTTATCACCAGAACATTTCCCAATCCACTCAAATCGGGTTCAAGGCAGAGAAAATCAATGCATACCAGATCCATTGGGCCTTGACTTTGTAGATGGCCCATTGGGGCAGCTTGATGGGGTAAAGTCTTCCTCTGAATGCATCTTGCACAGGAATGGCAATACTCCTCCACTTCGGCCCTCATGCAGGGCCAGTAAAACCGGTCTCTGATAAGTTGGAAGGTTCTCTCTGCTCCTAAGTGACCATGCTGGTCATGTCAGGCAATCAGCACAGTCTCTCGATGCTTTTCTGGGAGAAACAACTGCCACTTGTCTTCTGGGCCATCAGAGGGGCCCCTTCGGTAGACTACCCCCTGATGCACCTGTAATTTGTCCAACTCTCTCCTCAGTAGGCGAGCTTCTTTGGAAGGGTGAAGTCGAAGTCCCTCTGGACTCTTGTCTTCCAGGGCTTCCAGGACCAATCTCCCCATGGGGTCTTCCAATTGGTCACACCTTAGCTCCTTCTTGGACAGCTTCGGTAGGCACTCTTCTTCTAGTTGAGTTACCCCACAGTAACACTTTGGGACTCCCACTGTGGTAACTCCTATCTCTTCCGCTCTGGATCCTCCTCTGGCTTGGAGTTCAGCCCCCTGACAAAGGGCTCGCACTCCATCTGGTGCCACTTGGGTCCAGTCTGCCCAGTCATCGACCATGACATGGGATCTTCGGGACAGGGCATCTGCATCCCTATTTCCAGCCCCTGGCCTGTACTTGAGGCTGAAATTGAATCCAGACAACGCCGCCAACCATCTGTGTCCAGTTGCATCCAGCTTGGCGGTGGTGAATAGATAGGTCAAGGGGTTGTTATCTGTCTTTACAGTAAACTCGGCCCCATAAAGATAGTCTCTCAGTTTGTCAACAACTGCCCATTTGAGGGCTAAGAACTCCAACTTGTGGGTGGGATAGTTCTTCTCGGAGGGGGTCAGGCTCCGGCTCACATAGGCCACTGGTCGTAGCTGGTCTTCATACTCCTGGTAGAGTACTCCACCTAGGCCCTCATGGCTGGCATCAACATGTAGCTCATATGGTCTAGTGGGATCAGCGTAGGCCAAAACTGGGGCTGTGGTGAGACTTCTCTTCAAGGTTCTGAAAGCCTCTTCACACCTTGAGTTCCATTGATCTTGGACCGACTCACCGGACCTCCTAGGCCCCAATCCATCTTCCTCTCCTTCTGTCTTGAGCAGTTCGTTTAGGGGCTTTGCAATGCGGGCAAACCCATCCACAAACCTGCGGTAGTAGGAGCAGAACCCCAAGAACGATCGAAGTTCTGTAACTGTTGTGGGTCTTGGCCACGAAGTAACTGCCTCCAACTTCTCAGGGTCTGTAGCCACTCCTTTTTCAGACACTATGTGTCCCAGATAGTTCACAGAAGACTGATAGAACCGACACTTCTCGGGAGAAAGTTTGAGTCCCTCTTCACTGAGCCTCTTCAGTACTTTCTCCAATCTGGCTTCATGTTCTTCCAAAGTTTTTCCAAAAACAATGACATCGTCCAGGTACACAAGGACTTCTATGAGGTTCATGTCTCCAACTGTCCTTTCCATAAGGCGTTGAAATGTAGCAGGAGCTCCAGATAGGCCCTGAGGCATCCTGTTGAACTCAAAGAATCCCACTGGGGTTATGAAGGCAGTCTTTTCTCTGTCTTCTGGATGCATGGGGATTTGGTAATACCCACTCTTGAGGTCCATCACACTGAACCACTTAGCTCCAGATAAACTCTGTAAGGCATCCTCTATCCTTGGCGTGGTGTACTGGTCAGGAATGGTCCTCCTGTTGAGAGTTCTGTAGTCAATGCAGAGTCTCAATGACCCATTCTTCTTCCTGACTACCACAATTGGGGAGGCATAGGGGCTTCTGGACTCCCGAATCACTCCCGTCTTCTTCAATTCCGCAAGCTGCTGCCTCAGATCCTCCAGATCTGCTAGCGGGACTCGCCTGACTCTCTCTCTGAATGGCTTGTCCTCTTGCATGCGGATTCGATGGGTGGCACTTCTCGCACACCCTACATCAAACTCATCTTTAGAGAAAATCTTCTCCCATCTGGTCAGCTGGGCCTTGGCTCTCTTTCCAAGCTCCAGGTAGGTTAGGGTTTTCCATGGAGAGTTTCTTCCAAACATCTTCTCCTTCACCCGTCCCCTTCACTTCTGACCAGCCAACTGGGACAGCAGGACTCACCTGTCCCAGAAGCATCCTGGCAGGGATCTCCACGGGCCGTTCCGTCGGGTTCCTCACACTGACAGGGACTCTTCCTCTTGCCTTCTTCAGGTCCTTCAATGAGATCACTTCTGGTATCACCTCCAGACCTGAGTGACCCTCCATTGGGTCGGGCTCCAACATTACAAAGGGGCCAGGCTGCTCCCAGGTAAGTTTCACCGTGGCTCTCATGCAGGTCACCTCTCCAGGCTGTAGCACTGCTCCTTCTTTTCCAAGCCTCCATACCCTTCCTATCCCCTCACTTGGGGTCTTCTGCTCTAGGACCAACCGCTGGTAGGCTGCCTTCAGCATGGGATGGATCTTGGGAGCTGAAAGATTCTCTTTCTTCACCAGGGGAGTCAGAAGCCTTCTGACTAGGTCCGTGTTCGTCCCTATAATCAGGGACGTCTTGCTGGTTCCTGGCGGGCGGGGACACACCACTGCTAAGGTGTCAAACACTTCAGTCTTCCCAGCTACGGATGGGTCAAAGGTCAACCGTATGGGTAGGTATCCATCATAGGGGAAACTCTGAGTTCCCAGTCCCCTTATCTCCAACTCTTCTATCTTCTGTATGGGCAGATGACTCAGGTATCTGTCATAGAAGTCCCTGTACAATAGGGTCGCTTGTGCTCCAGTGTCTAGGAGGGCCTTCGTGTATATTCCTTCCACCTGGATAGGTACAGTAGGAGATGGGCCAACCAGCTCTTCTGGGTAGGGCCGAGTTAATGCTACCTTCTTCTTTGGACTCTTTTCTTTCCCACTTGATTTGCACTTGCTCCTTTCTTGAGCCTGGTATGCATTAATTTTCTCCCTCTTAGTGGGGGTGTGAACCCGTTGAGGGACATTGTTATCTCTCACTTTTAAGGGTTCTCGCTTAGGAGTACTGTGTCCCTTCGGAGGGGTCTAGCCCCCTTTCTCTGGAGTGTACCTTGGTTGAGGATCCCTGGGTTCCTTCCGAGGGGTTTGATCTCCTCGCTTTCTTTTCCTGTTATACTTCTTGGAGCTCACTGAAGGTGATGGGCACCCGGTTGACTCCTTCACCAGGGCCCTTTGGCGTTTCCCGCCGGCTGGCGGCTATCTGTTTTCTTCTTCTTGGGACTGGCACATACAGCTGCAATATGGCCAATTCCCCCACAATTAAAACAGATCATCTCACCGTAGTCAGGTGGGGATGCTGGTGCTGAAACAGCTGGAAACAATTCCCTCCTGCTGGTTTCTTTCCTGGGACTGGGCGTCTCTTTTGCCACTAGAGACGTCAGTATCTCCATCATCTGGGACATCTGCAACTTCAGGGCATCTACCTCTGTCTCTCTTTCAGGGGTTAAGGCCGACCTGACCGTGGCCACTGGAAGTTTTGTAGACCCCATCACTTGCTTTTCCCGTTTCTCTTCCAACATGGCCTCTTCTTCTCTGACCATTCGAATGAGATCGGGGTAGTCCAGGCTCTTCCCATCCTGCCGGGTGCGTAGTATTAGTGCGACAGGGTCTAGGGGTTGGGCTCCCCTCATCACCTGCTGGGCACGGGCTTCATCTACCTTCCCCGGATCTATCCCCTTCTTCAGGATAATCCTATGCAGGATCTTGTCTATACGTCCCATATACTCCGACAGCTTCTCCCCTGTCTTCTGGTAACAGTGTTCCAGTTGATAGGTAAGTTCTGTGACTTTTTCTGTCCCACCAAACACACTTTCCAGGATGTCTATGTAGTCCTGGGCAGTGCAATCCTTTTTGCTTGTCTTCAGATTGCGTATGGCCTCTAAGGCAGGTCCTTTTAGGCTCTCTACAATCCTTTGCTTCTTTCTGCCTTCTGAGACCTCCCATTCTTCTAAGGCCTGCGTGGCACCATCTAACCACTCTTCAAACCTCTCTTCTCCCGAGGGTACAGGTGTCCTCCCTGAAAACATCCGGAGTTTCCTGTATCCCGACATCGGGTAATCCCCGGGGTCTCTTCTGCACTGAGTCACAATCTCCCCTAGGACAGCACACAGTTCTGCACTAAGAGTAGTTTGTGCGGGTGCGGGACTTTCCGCGCCCTTCTGCTCTTCCTTCTTTGGGGATAGCACAGCTTTCATAGGAGGACAGTCTCCCTTGCGCGGCAGCGCATGCAGCACTTGATAGGCCTGACCATTCGGTGCTTGTATGCTTTGGCTCCTGAGCTGCTCTGGAGTCTCTTCACCCCCTGAGGTGCAATAAATCTATCTGCGCCTACCTAACGGACCAGGCCTGATCCCTAGCAATAGAGCTCAGTCCTTGTACAAGTACAGTGTTCTTCACCGGCAATAAATCTGTAGAGGTGGTGCACATGTAGCTTTAAATGGTGTATTTGTAATCCACAGAAAGTAACATTTGCTGCTCTGAGGTAAATTGTGCCTAGGCAGTTCAATAGGCATAAACGTGTGTATAGCAATGCAGGATGAGCCTTTCAGCTCTCTCACCAATCCTGGGGTACCGTCCTCAGCTCCGGTCCCTCTAATGGCGGCTCCGGTCTCCTCCGTCACAGCCCCTGCGCTCCGGTCCTCAGCTCCGACCAACCGACTGTAGGGAAGAGTCTCCGCTCCGCTGCTGCTGACTCTGAGGGATGAGAGTCTCTCTCCAGCTGCTGCAAGGCCCAGGCTTCAGGCCTTCAGCAGTCCCGGTCCGCACAGGTGTCTCCTCAGGAACAAGTCTCCGCGTCACCCGCTCAGTCAGGTCTCTCCTCCTCCCTTTTATCACCTCCCCCAGCAGCCTCTCGGGCGGAAACGAGCAGCCCGGGAGCATGGGGAATTATGGGGAATGTAGTCTTTTCCACTAAAAGGGGTACGACCCCGCTACACTTCCAATAGGAACACGTCTTAAGGAATGCAGGCCCTGCTACAGCTGACTGATAATTATGAAACCACTCCCATTAGACCCACTCAGAACAGAAGTATAGGCAAACAAACGTGGATTTCTTCAGAATAACAAAAGGTAGGAATCTGCAACAAAAGTTGTTATAATCCCTGCAATGTACAGAAATCACCCAGAGGGGAATGTTTTTTTTCTCAACAAAAGTGGAGTTGCGCTTTAACTAATATAGTTGATGCCATGATTTTGGGCACGTACTGTGATGTATATCTGCTGGATATAAATCAGGAGTACACAAATCAGTATGCAAGATCCAAGAAAACAAATATTTAAGTATAACACAGATTGTTCTTTTATCTCCTGATTTTTTGTACATTCAAGTAATTCTACATCCAAAACGTTTCTTTTTAGTCCGGGACTAGGAAATAGCTGTAAGTTTTTTGTTTTATTTTTAGAGAGATTTCTCTTTAATTCCTGTCCTGTAGATACTGCAGGAAATGCCTCGTAAGTAGAAAAATTCTCCTTTTAGGGCTCATTCACATTGACATCTTGGGGGCAGTTGAGCCCAGTGTTACCACCCCTGAGTGCTCACCTAAACAAAGAAATTCAGCCTCTGAGGGTCATTTGTAATGCTTTGCAGCAAAATGGCATGTCTCATTCAAATAAATGGGGCCATGCCATAAATGTCTTGCAACCATGTGTAATGCATGTAGTTGAGGCACAGTGGATCAGCATTTTGAGGATGCAGCATGTTTGCCTGCCTGTCATTGGTGGTTAAGGACACTGTTGGTGTCAATTGAAAGTGGGTGGAATATATAGCCAATAGCAGGCTGTCTACTGCTTGTAGATCAGCCCACTGCCTGCTGTCAATCACAAGGAAAGAGCAGACCTAATATGGAAATAATGTCTGAATCCCCATCAGGGTCCGCCCACCCAGCTTTACAAATCCTCTGCTGCAATGCCATCTGTGTGACATCTGCAGAAGCAGGGAGGAAGGTCAGCTGCACTGAGGATGGGTGTCCGCATGGACACTCCAGTGTCAGTGCTCCTCCGCACGCGGTGTGTGCTCCAGGGCGATCTCCTGAAGGCAGCAGCATAACCTAGGGTTGCTACCTGTCTAGGATTCACATGGACAGTCCAGGTTTTGAATCATGTGTCCGAGTTTCAGTCTACCTGAAACCTGGACACATTATTTAGACAGGGCTGTGGCTTCCCAAGTAACCAAGATAATCGTATAAAAATGTGTTGACATCCTGGAGCTGTGGGCGACTGTCTGGGGGCAGGTTTAGCATCACTGGGGGTGGGGCAATGATGTCAGCAGGAGCAATTTGGTCACATGATCTGTTCGCCGCGGCGCACTATGCTTGCTGCATTACTACTAACCCTGGGCCACCTAAAGGTGTCCCAGGTGTTTTATAATACTATAGTGTATAGAATAAGAAAAAAATTGCCCTGCACCAAAAAAGGTGGCAACCCTAGCGTAACTCCATGTACTTCTTCTACTCCCAAGAATAGGGTTTTAAGGTTAGTCTAAAAAAGAGAAGCCAGGTTAAAGGTACTGGAGGAGCAGGGATCACTGAATGCAGTCCAAGCAACTGCTAATGAGCTCCTGATCTGTTCCTTTGCTGGTTATCTTCAAATTGCTGCAGATTGTCAGTTGGCAGGATAAATAAGGGCATGAAAAAAATTCCCAAAACAAGACAAAACCATATTTACGTGGCAACTCTGCGTTCCCAAATGACCTTAAGTGCACAACTTGGTTTAATATTGGTTTGGAATCCCCTGTCAGCGTGTACTAAATCCAGATACTTTGTAAAGGAACATTTGTACATCCATTCATTCCGCACCTTGCATTACTCGATCTGCTTGTATTATTGTCAGGCTGGAAAACTCCCACAGCCACTTCAGGGCAGGGAATTGGAAGTGCTTTATGAACTCCCTTGTTAATTCCTGAGTCAGGAAAAAACTCTTACATTTTGCGCAGAAGTGAATAGAGGTCTGGATTAAGCTGTCAGAACATGTGAAAAAAGTAGAAGAAAAACATAATAGCAGCCAAGAAATTACCTGAGCGTGTCTCTACATCCGCACTGTTTGTGTATATGTCATTAGATCATGTTTGCTGTAAAGTCTTTTCCTCTTAAATTTGAAGGGGGAGCACAATGTATTTTTAAACCTCTGGTGCTTTCGCCAGATATTCCGCAGAATTTTACGTTATGGTTGTCCTATAGTAAAATTGCCAATGTACAAGATACAGTGCCCGTGAAGAGTATTGGCAATGGACTTCTTGCTGGTAGCCATATTGTCTTATCTGTCTACAGTTTTCTATCGAGAACTATGGGCAGAAAATTGTATAGGTGAAGCTAAAATTATAGAAAATGAATGCTAGAAATGTGTTTTTTTTTTTGTTTGCTTTTTTAGCTGAAGAAACCTTGCATATCTCTTCTGTTAAAAAATAAAAACCTTCCCTGTCACCTTGCAATTTCTATAGTTAATTCATACAGGTTCTTATATAGCTAAATACATTTATGCAGCACTTACACAAATATATATATATTGTACGTTCACATCAGTCCCTGCCCTCAAGGAGCTTACAATCTAAGGTCCCTAACTCACATCCATACACATACTAGGGCCAATTTAGATAGGAGACAATTAACCTACCAGAATGTCTTTGGAGTGTGGGAGGAAACCGGAGTACCCGAAGGAAACTCACACAGGCACAGGGAGAACATGCAAATTCCAGGCAGGCGGTGCCGTTGTTGGGATTCGAACCGACAACCCTAGTGCTGCTAAGCGGAAGTGCTAACCAGATAGTCACTGTGTTGCTATTATTATTTTTGGTGTACACTGCCTGCAGCCCAGTGCACTGAACATTCCCCGCATCTGTAAACAAGCCCATACTCTGTTACTTTTTTGGGGGCTAAATTAAATAAATTCCTCCATCCACACAAATGAGGTGGATGGAAGAATCCTCCCTGCTGAGACACTGTATTCTGACAGTGAATACACTGATCAGTGGCTACAGCCTCTGATTAAGGAAAGTTTTCTAACATGTCCCTTTAACTGAAGCTGATCAAACAGTCGACTTCTGTCGAACAGGGGAGGCTACACATTGAACTAAATTTGGCTGGTCCCTGCTGAACCGGATGGATTCTGACTGGTGTATGGCAAGCTATAGATGTCGAGAATTGAGCCAGGTGTCGGGACAATGTAACTTCTGTGAAACTATAAGCTTCCAGTGCAATAAAACTTGAAGTGCATACCACATTAACAAAACAGATAAACAGACCTGATACAGGTCTATGCCGCCCTTGCCAGTTTCTATTTCAAAGTGAAATAGAAACTGGCACAGGTGTCACACCTAATTAACAAAGGGATTGTGGCAGCTTTCAATATTGGACCTTGTATATAGGATGTGAGCTGTCTTTTGGTAATCTGGAAGACAGCTCATGTGCCTCACTCTGCTGGTGCAGTGAACACACTACATGAGCAGAGATTGCATATAGGCAGGGGAAGCTAGACTGCTAACACTGGCAAAACAGGGTAGGGGTGGCAGGAGGGACAGTTCCAGCTCTAACGCTCTCTGTGCTGTGTCTGGCTTAGGAGGGGGGTGCAGTTTTTTTGGCTGCACCACTCACACCCCCAGTTTGGTGAATGGACAATGAAAAAGCAGCATCAGTGAACCGATGAGGTCATGCCTGGATTCCAACAAACTAAGATTAGTTGAATGTAAAATAACTGGTGCTTTCTATTTCTTACCAGAGTTTGCCTTTGACATTTTTTAAGCATTTCAAAGTCATTATATCCCTTCTCCTTTCCTGGTATAATGTGAAAAGGGAAGTTTAGTTGGACTCATAAAAGATTAATGGGGCATGTGAGCAGTCTCTGTGGCGTTTGCCTAGCGTAGATTATTAAAAGTTAAGTAGCCAGGATTACACTGTCCAATTAATCTGAAATAAATTAAAATGAAATGAAAAAGAATGCAAGTGGCATACTTCCATGGGTACAGTGTGGTATTTTTCGGTTTCTTGGCCAAAGCACCATGAAAAAAAATAATATCTCTGAAATTCCAGAGGAAGATTAATTTTACCCGGTTTTTGGCTTGTCTATGACAATATTGCTCATAAGCTTCTATTCTGATGTTGCAGTTCATAATAAGATAAAATTGCTAGCTTTCTTAGTATCTAGCATTAAACTTCAAGTCTGTATTAGGCAAAAATTCGGCAAGTCCTGCTTTAAGCTCCAAGTGAGGTTAATGTTTTTCTTTTGCTTATTGCAGAAGTTAATAGGATACCATATTCTCTCCAAAAATCGAAATAGCAGGTTCCTGCAAAGGAAGAGGTATTTTACTTCCTTCTCCAGAGGTCTCTGTTTTTAACTCCTCTCTGTTGAATGTTTCAGACTCCACTATAATCATTTAATTTTACACTTCAATACATTCTGAAAAGTCCTGCAAGCAGCATCTTTGGGGTGGGTTGGGAGCGCTGTATTTAGCTGAACCCTTTTTGGTGGCCAGGAGTGAGCCTGTGAGTTGAGGTACTGCAATCTAGGCTGAGAGAGCCTGAAAAGCCCATGTGTTTTTTTTTTTTTTTTGTTACCTTCCTTCCTCTGGATCAATTGTGGGTATAGGATAGTGAATATGGAGGTTTTCTATTTGTGTGTGTGCGTGTGCGTTTTTTATTCTATGTTGGTTGAACTGGATGGACTCTTTTTTCAACCAGATTACTATGTAAGCAAGCAGAGCAGAGGTACTACAGACCAGAGAGCCAGGTGGCTCTGTATTTTATGTTAATGTTTTTGCTGAGTGAACCTTAAACCCCTGCGTGTCTGTCCTCCACCGGCTCTTATGCCCCGACCACAAAATCCGACACATTTTTTCAGACAGATTTTGTCCGACACTGGTGTTGCATACACACGGTCGGACAAAGTTGTCGGAAAATCCGATCATCCTGAACGTGGTGACGTTCGTTGCGTACGACGGGACTACGTAGAGGCTAGTAGCCAATAGCTTTGGTCTTGTAATGTGATCTGAGCATGCGTGGCACTTTGTCCGTCGGAATTCGCTACACACGATCGGAAAAAGTCCAATAGGACTTTGTTGTCGGAAAATTTGAGAGCAGGATCCGACGGAAAAAGTCCAATGGAGCCCACACACGGTCGGAATTTCCGACAACATGGTCTGATAGGACATTTTCCGTCAGAAAATCCGACCGTGTGTATGGGGCATTACACTGAGAACTGAGTGATTAAACACTGGTGATCACTCAGTTTTCAATGCTCCGTGAGTAGAGAGCTGGTCAGTCACCAGCTCTCTGCTTGCCACCCCTAAGGCTAAGCCTGGTGCCAGTCCGGGCATTTGGGTGAATCCCGACCACATGGTCACGATCTTTCCCCAGCTCTGTGACGTCAGCCAACAGTGGGTTTCAGCCTACTGTCTGATGAAAACGACTGCACTCCTGTGATACACAGAAGTACAGCCAGACTAGCATTGGCTGTTCTTCTCATTTAAATACAGCATCATATCCACTGTTCAAAGGAGTTCTCCTTTGAGTGGGACACATTATTCCAAAGTCATCATAAAATACATACATTTTTCACTTCATTTTTTAGAAGACAAAAAAAAGACCCGACAACAGGTCTAGAACACCCAACATACTCTGAATACTGTCAGAAATTGTTTGTATTGGTTGTTTGTTCAGACTCTGAACTCTGAAAGTAATCCATACACATTCCACGGCATATCGCTGTCAATCCTTTTTTATTCAGGGTCCAATATTATGCTGAACACTTTGACACACAATGATCATTTGCCAGCGTGCAGGAAACTGTCTGGCGCCGGCAGAGGAATCACTCCAGCGTGTCACTCCATACCTGGAGGCTAGGAGGTACATTATAAGAATGTAGATAGATCAGAGTGTCAGCGTGGTGCTTGTGGCTGCAGGGTGTGTATTTTTAGACTTCTCGGCCAGGTGTGTTTTTCTTTGTCAGGTAAAAAAATGCAAGCAAGTATCCCAGCGACAGCGCAACCTATTGTTTTACATGTCTACTGTACCTTCCTGCATGGCTGGTGATGGTAAAGCCAAACTGTGTTATGACATGTCCATTATTTTCTGCATTTAATACATGTGGAGGCCCGCAGTAGTCAATGGCATCACAGCAAAATGCATAGGACATACATTTAGATGTGTTGGCAACAGGTATTGACAAGCCTTAATCAATGGCTGCTAGCCCTATCCACTCCATATTCTGAACTTGTGCATCCCTGTGTGGGCAAACATGGCCCCCGCACGGGCGTACACTATAGTACACCTGTGTGACCGAGACCTTAAGGAAAAATTATGTTTCCCAAAGTAACTGACTGAATGTCTGTTTATATTTTGTAATGTATTCTAGAAGCATAGAGGTATTTGGTTACTATAGACAGCAACTAATAAGGAAAATCCATGTGTTCCTGTAGTTTGCATTTTGGTACATGTCTTGTTTTCTGACTGTTATCGATCAAAAGCATAAAAACCTATGGTATTTTGTTGCTGGTCTGAGGGTGTATTAAGGGCTAGGGATGAGCTTGGGTCTGGTCCAAACCCAAAAGGAAACTTTCTGTACCAGGCTAATCAGCAGTGGGCAGGGGATTCCCCACCCACCCGTGGGCAGGGGATTCCCCGCCCACCCCCCTTCCCCACATCTGCAGGTACACAAAGGGGCAAGGATGCTCGTGACCTCATTGACTTAATATGGCCACATGTCATTGACCTACGGTAATACATTGACCATGTGGCCTTATTAGGTCAATGATGTCACAGGCATCCCGTATGTACATGCAATTAGGAATTCTCCATCTTGAGCTGACTGGCCTGGTGCTGGCAGCTTATTTCCGGGTTTTGACCAAGCCCAAGCTCATCCCTATTAAAGGCAAATTTTCTCCAAAAATTGTCCAATTCAATTATAAGTCTAGTATTGGGTAAAGTGGGATAGAATTAGTACTCTTGTTGGGTCTTTACTTCCATCTTGGGCTAGAGAGATCCACCCTCAACACTTCCTGTTCTGCTAACAAGGAGTTCATCAGATCGGACGTATTAGAAAATCTGCAACAGGGACACAGACAGAAAAAAAATCCCTCAGGGATTCTAGCCTTCCCCCCTCTACTAAAGGAAAGCAGCTTCATTTCTACCTGCCTTTCTGTTTGGAGTTCTTCTTATTTCCTGTCTGGTAAAAGGTTGTTGGTAGGGCAGGAAGTGAGAGGAAATCTCCCTAAAGTTCACCACACATTTGATTGTATAATCTACCAACAAGTATGTAGTGCAAGGACCTTCCTGATTGTATGTAAGTTGGTTGGATGGTTTAGGTGAGACCTCATATTAGTTTTGGTAGATCTAAAGCTGATTATACAGAGATTGTATAGTCAGAGCATGTGAGTGGTGTCTCATTGTCACCCGGATACTAGTAAAAAAAACTGACCAGGGTTTTAACCCTTTCCCAAGTTTAAAACTAATGCCGCGTACACACGAGCGGACTTTTCGACGGACTAGGTCCGACAGTCTTTCCGACTGACTTTCGGCGGATTTCCGACTGACTTTCCGAATGAACGGACTTGGCCACACACAATCACACCAAAGTCCGACAGATTCGAACGTGATGGCGTACGACCGGACTAGAATAAGGAAGTTCATAGCCAGTAGCCAATAGCTGCTCTAGCGTTGTTTTTTGTCCGTCGGACTAGCATACACGCGAGCGGATTTCTCGATAGGAACTGGGTCTGGGGGAGTTCTGGCGGAAAAAAAATTTGAAACATGTTCTATTTCTAAAGTCCGTCAGATTTTACGACAGCAAAAGACCGATGGAGCCCACACACGATTGAATTGTCTAACCTATTTGTTCCGTCGGACCTTTGCTGTCGAAAAGTCTGCTCGTGTGTACGCAGCATTAGTAAATAAATTGGCTGGATATATATTTTAAAAATTCGACAAGAGATTTGGGAGGTGTTGGAGCTATGGGTTTGAGCAGTATTTGTGACCCTCAGCTTTGCTGTTGGATGCCTCCATTGTGTTCTGGCAGGTGGTGAACTTTGAACGGAATCATCTTATCACATCATCTGATTCATGCCCTGATCCTTATGAGTACAATTTTTCCCTCTGTCAGTTACTAGTGACATTACAAATCCTCTTTCCGGAGGAAGATAAACAAATCAGTCATGCACATCTCACCTTTTTATTGATTAGGATCCAGAAACATATTTCATGTATGGTGAGCGCTCAGATAAGATTATTTTTCATCATTCATCTATCAAAGCAGCTTTTACGTTACAAAGATCACAGAGAAGGGAGCTATGTCACGGCCAGCTGGCAGACAAATAGGGCATGTCTAATTAACGGTTTGTCTTTAAACCTTCAATTCCAAAAGATACACGTGTTATAGTGCAACTAATCAAAGTCTAACATGGAACAAAAAGTATCAGCGTGACTGCTTAGGACCTTGAAGGGACAAGCACGAGCTGGTGTTCTACAGTCCATAAAAAGGATTTAAAGGTCCCCAGTGTCATCTGCTCAATACCCATTTCACAGCTGTATTTGTGCGCAGATGAAGTTCATAGCAGTGTGTGATGTTGCTGATATAAAGGTACACTCCAGCCAAAATTGTGCATGTAAACTAAACCCATCAATTTAAAGCTTGTTTGCCTGTACTTCTCCTCCTGTTTGTTCTGCACTCTTGTAAGCCGTTTTCAGCAGACAGCAGGCTGAAGCCCGCTGTCAGCTGATGTCACAGAGCGGGGATCTGTCTGTTTACATTGACAGATCCCCCTTTAGGAGCGATCGTGGGTCGCCGGCGGACATTGCGGCTGCTGGCCACTTGCGCGTCCCCATACCTCTTAAAGCGTCTGATGTACACCTAGGATGGTTTGCGCCACCATGCCGACCTGTCGCCGTATAAAGCTTGTCGGCAAGAGGTTAAAGTGTATTTTAACTTCTTGCAGCCAGATAACACCTACTTTATATTTGTTACATGTTCTCATTCTCATAGCATACCTTAAAAATGACTGCTTACATTTTAAAGGTTAATCTCAAGGCAAAACTTTTTTTTATAGTTTTGGATAGATTGGAGAGGGATTAAAACACCTGTCAGTTTTTTTTAATGTCTGTGCACCCATTAGTGAAATTCGCCCTCTCTATTTGTCCTGTTTACCATTATCATGTTTGTAAGTTTTGAGGGTTATAAGAACTAAGGGGCTGGCACAGGCTCTCATTAGGCGTGCCTGGCTGTGCCCACCCTTTCCTCCCAGCTCTGACATTCCTAGAAGACTACTACAGCTTCTGTGAGTGTTCCTTATGCTGGTTCCATAGCCATACTATAGCTTCCATCAATGACAAGCGATCTATTAATGGAGAACAGGTGCATGATTGAAAGGTCCATCCATTCATAGATTTTAAGATTCTGCTTCATCAAATCCAAGATTTAATTCCCCAACAAATATTTTCAGTACAGATCTGAACTTCATTGGATGCTTTGAGACAACTAGCACTGTTTAGATTCAGCACACATTGATTCCATACAATATATATAATTTTATCTTTGTATTTAGCTATATGTCCAGCTATATGTCAAGCTATGTGTCCAACTATAATAAGACAACTTGGGTCATATTGGCAGTTTTTTTTTTCTTCTATTTAAACTTGCCTTTATGATTGTCACAGGAGGAAACAAGTTGAAGAATCAGCACTTTCGTCTGAATTGGGCCTGGATTTCAATAGAAAAGGAGTACTATGTGGTGAATGAAGATGCCAAACATTTAGAGATCATCTTGAGGCGTAGAGGATACCTGGGAGAAACCTCCTTTGTCGGTAAGTTGTTGAAATTTCTATCGATTCCATATTGTTCATTAAAGTAATAACCATTTGATGCTAAAACAATTGCCAATTTTATATTATTTATCACCAGAGGGTCTGTTGTAGAATGGAATTACAAAACTTTGTGCAGCTCAGGTGTTATTCAACCATTTCCTCTCTTTCTCTATGGACTTTATGATTGTGTCCAAGGATGACCATAAATAGCCAGATTCCTGAAGCAGTGCACTCAGTTAAAAAACCTAATTTGAAAAAGAGGACTATGAAGGAATATGAAGCAGATTCCTGAAGCAGTGCACTCAATTAAAAAACCTAATTTGATAGAGAGGACTATGAAGGAATATGGAGCAATGAGTGCAGTCTCTGACAGTCTCTTGTGCAATGTCTGCAGTCTCTGACCATCACCTGTACTACGTCTGCAGTTTTTTCCACAGATTTTACAAGTTGTTGGAGAATTTCTAAATGAGTGGGCAACTGGCCTTTTTTCTAAGCTGCACGTGCTGCTAACATTCATCCGCCAAAAAGAGGTTGGGCAGATGTTTTTAAGAGCTCAGAGTCCATGGCTCATGCATATCATTATGAGAAATCAAAATCATCACCTCAGTTAGGGTCCTTACACATGGTACTGATGTATGAATGCCAGATCTTCCTGGTAGAAAGTCCCTGTGCAAAAACACAAGTATGGTCCGAATAGCGCATATTTACACGCATATACAATATTCATATATAAGTGCTTCAAAATTCTTCTAGCTCCCAGAATGCCAAATATCCAATTAATGTAATCTACTATTCAAATCTACTTTACTGATCTAAACATGGTATTAGTTTACTAATAGTTACGCACTTGAAAGCCAGGGACTTCATTTAGATCAGTAAAGAAAAAGCTGGAACGTGTGCAAGAGCCCTCAATCTCTAAGACTCCTTTCACACTGAAGCTCTGCAAAAACAGCCGCTAAAGCACCAGTCGTTTTTCCGGTGCTTTAGCGTCACTTTTCGGGTGCTAGTGGGTCGCTTTTTTTAAGGTCACGTGACAAAAAAAAAGACTTGTTTTGTGGCACTTTGGAAGCACTGCCTATTCATTTCAATGGGCAGGGGCATTTTTGGAGAGCTTTTTACAGCGCTTCAAACACTCCCCAAAGATGCTGCTTGCAGGACTTTTTTTACCGCCCAGAAGCGCACCGCCCCAGTGGGAAAGCACTCATTCAAATTAATGGGAGGCAGTTTTCAGGCGCTTTTTCAGGCACTAGCTTTAGCCCTAAAACGCCTGAAAACTGCCTCAGTGTGAAAGGGGTCTTATGCCGATGGGAGCTTCTGGTCGGATATTCCAACCTTGTGTATGCTCCATCAGACTGTTTCTGTCAGAATTTCCGATGGACTTAGATAGAGAGCAGCTTCTCTATTTTTCCGTCGGAAATTCCGACGGAGGCTTTCCCGTTGGAAAGTCGGACCGTGTGTACACGGCATAAATGTTCTAGATGGCTAGATTCTTATAATGGTATATTTTTATTCCTAGTGACCTGACAAATCATGTGAAATGCCAAGATCCTAAATGTTTACAAGACCGGTTGAGTTGATTTCAGTGTGCAGTTGAAGACTGCCCCATTGTAAAGTGTCTACTTTTTTTTGTCTACTATATTTTATTGAATGGCCTTTGTTGCTGCAGCATTCAGTCAGTGTTCCATCTAACCTTTATTTTAAGCCCTCTGTGGTAATGGCTATAATTCCTTCTATGGATTTGTTCAGAAATGTCAATGTAATTGCTAGCAAAGCAAAGGGAAATGAGAAAGTGAGCCCTAAACAAAAACAAAAAAAGTTGTTCACTTATGGGTGAACTTTGGTTAGACTAACCACTTGTTGACCTAGAGATCAAAGTTTGACATGCCCCCAAGATTTTAGCTTGGCCCCTAAAATGCCAATGACAGAGGAGCTCTGTTATAGTAGTATCCCTTTGCCAGTGATGTATTTTACTTGTGTTAACATGAGAAATCCAGAAGAAGGTAAGCATCTAAGAGCAAGAAATAACACATGGTTAGTTTGAAGAAATGGTCCACTATATTTGGTAAAACAGATTTAATCAGCTATCAGAGTATTTTACTGATTTTGTGAGGTGTATCAAGGTGGTTGGTTTGCTCTACTACTTGATACAGATTTATTACATTGGGTGGTGGCCTCTGCCTATCACAGCATATTTGTACGTTTCGAGATTTTATAAGGGAGGTAAAATCATCCAACGCCAATCCAGGCAAAATTCACAGGATGGTGGACTAACTCTTTAAAAACATGTATTAATTTGTTATATGTGTGGATTGCTGATGGAAACCTCTCAGTTTAACAACAGAAAATGGTCTTAGTTCTGCACTATTTTCTTAAGGGCTTGTTTACACCGCAATCTCGACGTTCAGTGTGCCATTCTGCATTTACATGCATTTGTGGCATTTTTTCATATGTATTCATACTGCATTTAAAAACAAATTCAGCTTCATCTGGTTTACATGAGAACATGCAGTTTCAGCTCATGTGTAGTCACTGATAATGGTACTCTTGTTAAAAAAATGAGAATACGCAATATCCCAGGTCACCAAAAGGTTTCTAGGTTTTCCCCATTGAAGAGATAGCCATAGTTTGCTGCAATCAACTAGACTTGATTGTAATGGCAAAGATGTTTTTGCAAGTAGCTTTTTCAGTTCTAAGTTCTCATTACAACGGATGGAACTATTGGTTGAATTGTAAAATGCATTCAATATTACAGAACAAGCCCAGGATAATTGTGATGAACTACTACTAGATATAATACCATGACATGGATAAGTGAAAACCTTCAGAGCTACCCCATAGAAGCGTTAATAAAGGTTCAGAGAAATAGATGAGGCTTATTTGGTATCAGTGACTGAAGGAAGTGAACTATACTAAGCAGAGTTATTTCATTACTGTACAGTTACTGTATTGCCATTGCCTTTGCAGTGCATTGAGAACTACAAGGCATCTGTCACATTGGAGTTGGGACTTGTAATTTATTCATTCACAAAAGAAATGACCCAGATGTGTAGTTGGAGCCCCACACAACCGTGCTGGTTTTAAAATGTGACAGTGGGGGACCCTTCTCTGGGGGGTGAGAGGGAATGCTCCAAAGTAACATGTTACACCCTAAATACAGGTATAACATGTAACATGTTATAAAAAGCTGAACTTATCCTTTAACTTCTTATGGCAAAATAAGAAAGACCTGAAGGTTATATGAGGCCATAAAGTGAAACTAAATCGGCAGGGTTCGTCAGAGAATTTACCATAATGTGCTCATTATGGCAAATTTGCCCCCTAGAGTGGCCTTCTCCACTGATGAGAGGTCTGTGAACGCCCCCCATCCTCACCCCCCACACATACACACTCACTCATCGCTAAATAATTGATTTTATATATTCAAAGCAAACTCACTCGTCCGTCCACGTCTCAATGTTTTATTTTGTTAAGAAATCACTTTGAGAAGTACCCCCCCACACACACACACATTTCTATCCACAGCCACCTTGAGTAAGGGCAGATGATTCATGTAGCATTCAGGCATGCAGACAGTAGGGTGTGCTAAGCTGAGAAAGCCCCTCAAACCCTACTCCAGATGAAAAAAAACAAATGCCCATGAAGGCTCCTGGGAAGTATGCCATCATTTTGGCCTAGGCCAGAAACTAGGAAGCAACTGAATAAATAAAGAAAAGGAAGAAATGTTAAAAAATAAGTTTAAAACAAGTAAATATAATCTACCTTACTATCTGTTTACTAATGCTAGCAGCATGCAGATTAAAATGTTTTATTGTTGATTGAGCAAGTTCAGTTCCACTCTAAGGAATATTAGAGATAGAGGCTTTTCACTACCACTTTACCCCCGGTTCACACTTATGCGGTGTAAATTTAAAGCGGTACACAGCGCAAATTTGCATTGCAATTTTATACATCGCAATATGAATTGAACTGAACCAATTTAAACTTAAATCTTATATATAAAGACCCAGAATAAATAATGGCGCTAAATGGGAATTAGATATCTAAACTAAATATATAAATGTGCATAAATATTTATGCATGTTTATATATTTAGTTTAGATATCTAATTCCCATTTAGCGCCATTATTTATTCTGGGTCTTTATATATAAGATTTAAGTTTAAATTTGTTCATAATTTTCTATTTAAGTGGCAGCTATAGTATAGGCAGATAGGTATACCTGGGCGCAGTGGTAGGCATTTAAATGAGGGCGGATTATTTGGTTTCCTACATTTTTCTTTGCAATATGAATTCTGCTTAGTATGTGAGGTTTTCAATGCAAATTTAGTGCAAATCTGTGATTTTACTTTAAATCTAGGCAAAAAATTATAATTTGCAGTGATGTAAACACTGGACTGAGATTTCAACCCAGTCCCGTAGAAGTCTATGGAGCTGAAATTCGCACCACACTGCACTAAACTCGCACAGGACCCCATTTTTGAACCAAATCCAATTCGCTCCGCATTTGTGTGAACAGCCTTCATTGAAAATAATGCTTTTTTACACGACACGCGGATCTATGCTTTTCGGATCGCATCTCCTCCTCATAGAGTGTGAATCGGGGCTTGAACAAATGAAGCTACAGCTGGAGTTCAACATTTGCTGAAGTAGTGGGAATTTCCCACCAATTAAAGGAATTTTTTATTTATGTATTTATTTTTAACTGAAAAGTCCTTAAAAAACATCAAATAAGTTAGTGAGTTAGTGATAGAAATTGCCTTTTAGCAAAAAGCGTGCTTGGATCTTGTATCTGACATACTATTACTGTAAAAAAAAAAAGAAATCTAAGCAGACTGTTTTAAGATGTATTTTTTTTCTTCTAATGATTCCCTTATAAAAATGAAAACCTCCCTGTGGACTAAACCCATTAGTCCAAGCATGAAGCTATAAGACAAATGAAAGGAAAAAATAAAAAAAAACAACAAAGCCCGACAGGAGATCGCTGCTTGCCAGCCATGCCGCTGTGAGTTGATTTCATCAGGTTGTAACCAATTCCCTCCTCCCCCCTGGATTTGGGCTTCTTTTTCAGTCTGGCAGTCAGAGTTGATAGGAGAGGTGTTGAAAACTAATCAGTGTCCAATGAGCCAAAAGGTAAAATGGAGCGCTCTATCCTGTTCTACACGCTGACATTTATTTCTGGCTACTGCTGTGTGTCTTTTAACAGATCCTGTTAACAAGCGAGCTGTATGAAAGTTACCAAATCTCTTCTGTGATCTCAAGAGAAACCAAGACAGAATTATATTATAATATATATGTAATATTTGCTAGAATTAGAGTAAAAAGTAACTTTTCAGAAAAAAAAAATACTTCTGTTTTTAAACATAAAGTTAACACTAGTTGTGGATAGAATGGAGCTTTTTTGGTTGGTTTATGTGATTTTTTTTTTTTTTTCGTTTTTTTTCCCCTAATCCTCCTCCAATCTACTCCTTTTTTTTTTTTTCCTTTTTTTTTCTTTCCATTTTTTTTTCCCTTTTTTTCTTTCTAATTCTTGTTTGTTTGTTTTTTCTCTAGTGGGATTCATGCCCTTGCCCCCCCCCCCCCCCCACACACACACACACTTCTAGGGGTCGAAATAGGGTCTCCCCAACCTTATTAAAATAATAAAATTAGGGAAAAATAAAGAAATAAAATAGAAAATCACTCTGCGATATGTGATGAGGTTTGACTCTATTAGACCCCTATATGAGGTAACATAATAGTCCTATAGAGATAAATGGTCCTAATATTCAAGGCTGCCTCCAATTTACAGAAAGGTTTCTTCACAGTAATGCCGCGTACACACGATCGGACATTCCGACAACAAAATCCCATGTTTTTTTTTTGACGGATTTTGGCTCAAACTTGTCTTGCATACACACGGTCGCACAAAGTTGGTCGGAAAATCCGAACGTCAAGAACGCGGTGACGTACAACACCTACGACGAGCCGAGAAAAATGAAGTTCAATAGCCAGTGCTGCTCTTCTGCTTGATTCAGAGCATTTGTGGCACTTTGTGCGTCAGAATTGTCTACACACGATCGGAATTTCCAACAACGGGTTTTGCTGTCAGAAAATTTAAGAACCAGATCAAATTTTGTGCAATGGAAACTGTCCGATGGAGCCAACACACAGTCGGAATTTCCGACAACAAGCTTCGATTGCACATTTGCCGCCGGAAAGTCCGACTGTGTGTACGCGGCATAAGAGGTGTGAAAATGTGGAATAGACTCCCTCCAGAGGTGGTTCTGCCCAGCTCAGTAGATTGCTTTAAAAAAGGCCTGGATTCTTTCCTAAATGTACATAATATATATAATAATATAACTGGGTACTGACATTTATAGGTAAAGTTGATCCAGGGAAAATCCAATTGCCGCTCGGGGGATCAGGAAGGAATTTTTTCCCAGCTGGAGAAAATTGGATCAGGCTTTGCTGGGGTTTTTAACCTTCCTCTGGATCAACTGTGGGTGAAGATTTGTGTATATGGGATTGTATTATTTATTTATTTTTTTTGGTTGAACTAGATGGACTTGTGTCTTTTTTCAACCTATGTAAATTCTATTTTTTGTTTAAGTTTTTATTACTGCCCCTGAACAAGTAGCTAGGTCTAATTAAAGGGCTTGGTTAGTTATTTCTTAGAATTGTATGCCTTTACCTTTCTAGGAATGTTAGTGCCAAACGACCACAGGGACATAATTACTGATATCTAGATTGGGAATATTGCTGTGGGTTAATGAATTGTATTGCACAACTAACTAACACAACTAACATACTAAATAAAGATTTTTTTTAAAAAAAGGAAAAAAAAATTAAGTAAATGCCAAAGTTAATGTTGATTAAAAAAATTCTGATAAAAAAAAATCATAATAATCCTAATATATTTTTAATATTATACGATTTTAATTACAATTTAGAGCTACTATTTTTTTTGTTATTACAAAAATAATTACATACAGTATACTGTACAGATCTAGCTAAAGTGTATGCCCAAGACTTTTTGCAGGGGTTTTGGATGGAGTGGGGAAAGATTAGAACCACTGTCGGGTTATTATTGTGGACAATTTCCCTCTGCTACAGTTGCGGGAATAACTGCTTCAAAGAAAAAAAGTGAGGGAAAATCTGCAGCAGGTACATGAACAGCAATACAAAGCCTTTCTCTATTTTTATTTTTGTATCACTGTTGGAAATTTTGACCCCCCCCCCCCCCCCCCCCAATGGGACAGTAAGTCAGCGGAAATAACAGTGACAGTCTCCATAGACAGTTTGAATTTCGGCTGACTTCTACTTGATTGGCTGAAATTTGAGCCATGGGTGGTGCAGCGAGCACCATTAGGCAATAATATATATATAATAATAATAATAATAAATTAAAAAATTGACTGAGCCAGGTGGAAAACTATCCACACAGCGACCTCATTCTATTGGATGTAGCCATTGTTCAGCAGTACTACTGCACTCAGGCAGCCGTGGGTGTCACAGCCGTCCAAATACAAAGGCTGGCAATGGAGTCTTCTTTGTCTATACTGTTAACATTGACGGGGGAACTGGTTGACATTCTCTCATTCCCTTCACAGGCTGAATGGGAGAAAACCAAGCCATATACTATTTCAGCCTCAAAATGACACTAAACATCAATTGTTTTAATATATCAAGTAAACCATTGCTGTTTAAAAAAAAAAAGAGAAGTAAGGGACTGTAAAAAAAAAAAAAAAAACACTTTTACTCACCTAAAGGGATTAGTCCGATGCTGCATCTGTTCCCTGCTGCCTCTAAGACTGAGAACTGAGCAATCAAAGACTACTGATCACTCGCTTCTTAGTCTTCATTGAGCAGAGAGCCGGTGATTGTCAGTCACTGCTCTCTGTTCTGCCCCTCCAGTGCTCACTGGAGCGCTGGGCTGTGGAGGGGGCAGGAGTGGCTGGCTCAGGCTAAAAGAGCCCTGGTCCTACTTCTCCTTCAAGGTCAGTGACCATTGTTTTCAGGCTTACTAGTTGCCCTTTGTGCTCTCTCGTGCCTCTGCTGATGCACTTTCTACTTCTAGTGTGTGTGTTCTTTCTGGTTACATGCTCAGCTCTATGCATACTACAGTTCCCCTAGCTCTGAATGTGTCTGTGTGTAGATGTATAGTCCACCCCGGGGGGGGCGAGCAGGATTGGGTGGATACGTTTACATACTCAAGGGCGGCATAGAGAGCGAACGTAGTTTACCTAGAACAGAGAAGAGCAAAAAAAAAGATAAAACAAAGGAAGAAGGAGACAAAAGGTGCATTCTACTTATGTTTAAGCATATTCAAATTCAAAAAGTTGGCTTCAATGTGCCCTTATATAATAAAAAATAAAGAAAGAATGAAAGAAGAAACTAGAATAAAATATCTTCCTAAACTTAGTTTAAACTCATAATACAGATAGCAGCTAAACACCTAAAGTATTAAATAACTAGAGATAGTGCAGGACATTGAGAAGAGTGGAACGGATGAGATATTGGGACAATGCATTTTATTATGGAGTCCGAAACACATTGCTGCACACGCACTCTATCTGTTTCCTATAGAGCTTTGCTCAGTTAAATGTTTGCCAGAAATTCCATGGGTCATTTGAAGATGACAACACACGGTGCTACATATAAATAACTTTGTGTCATAAGGTAGTTGGCATTTGGTCTATGAAACTTTATCCATTGCTTTTAGTTTGCTGCATTGTAACAATGCTATGGGAGACTTGTTATCAACAGATAAAGCCATTTATGTAGTAAATGTAATGTATCAAAAAAAAAAAAAAAAAGAAATAGCAATGCCATTTGCAATGCAGTGAATTTCTATTTATTTTACTGAATTCCAATAGAAAATAAATAGTGTATTTTCTTATTATTTTTTTGTCTAAGCAGGGCTGCTGTTAGAAAATCATGGGGCACTGTACAGCCTACCTGTCAGCCCCCTCCCCAAAAAAAAAAATAATATAAATTATATGTTTGCTAAAGTGCTACATGCACGGTGCTATGCTTTGCAGCCATATCAGAAATTATACCCTCATTGAACAAGGTTTTGGTAAAATATCAGAGGTCTAAACAGACCCCTGAGGTCTCACCTTTGAGACAGAGAAAGGGGCTGAGGACAGAGATGCCCCAGTCCCTGGGCTGTTACATAGTTACGTACAGTTAGTTAGTAAAAAGACACAAGTCCATCAAGTTCAACAAAAAAAATACAATCCCATATACACAAAGCTACACCCACAGTTGATCCAGAGGAAGGCAATAAACCCCAGAAAAGCATGCTCCAATTTGCTACAGCAGATTTCCCGAGAGGCAATCGGATTTTCCTTGGCTCAACTTTACCTATAGATGTTAGTATCCAGTTATATTGTGTACATTTAGGAAAGAACCCAGACCTTTTTTTAAAACGATTGACTGAGCTTGCCAGAACCACCTATGGAGGGAGTCTATACCACATTTTCACAGCCCTTACTGTGAAGAAACCTTTCCGTATTTGGAGATTAAATCTTTTTTCTTCTAGATGTAAAGAGTGCCCCCTTGTCCTCTGTGATGAACTTAAAGTGAATAACTCAACACCAAGTTCACGATGTGGACCACTTATGTATTTTTACATGTTGATCATATCCCCCCTTATTCTCCTCTTCTCAAGAGGGAATAGATTCAGTTTCTTTAATCTTTCTTCATAGCTGAGCTCCTCCATGGCTCTTATCAGTTTGGTTGCCCTTCTCTGCACTTTCTCCAGTTCCCCGATATCCTTTTTGAGAACTGGTGCCCAGAACTGAACTGCATATTCCAGATGAGGTCTTACTAATGATTTGTACAGGGGGGCAAAATGATATCTCTCTCTCTGGAGTCCATACCTCTCTTAATACAAGAAAGGACTTTGCTCGCTTTGGAAACCGCAGCTTGGCATTGCATGCTATTATTGAGCTTATGATCTACCAAAACCCCCCAGATCCTTCTCCACCATTAATTCCCCCAGTTGTACTCCCCCTAGTATGTATGATGCATGCATATTCTTAGCCCCCAAGTGCATAACTTTACATTTATCAACATTAAACCACATTTGCCACTTAGTTGCCCAGTTAGAGGTCGGCTTGTAAATTTGTGACATCCTGTAAGGACATTATTCCACTGCATAGCTTATTGTCATCTGCAAAGACAGAAATGTTACTTTAATCCCAGACCCTATATAATTTATAAAGATATTAAAAAGTAAGGGCCCCAGCACTGAACCTTGGGGTACACCACCGATAACCTTAGACCATTCAGAGTAATGCCACGTACACACAATCGTACATTCGTACATTGCTCGTACATTCCGACAACAAAATCCATGTTTTTTTTCCTACGGATGTTGGCTCAAACTTGTCTTGCATACACACAGTCACACAAATCTTGTCGGAAATTCTGATCGACAAGAAGGAGCTACACGTACGATGAGCAGAGAAAAATTAAGTTCAATAGCCAGTGCTGCTCTTCTGCTTGATTCCGAGCATGTGTGAAACTTTGTGCGTCAGAATTGTGTACACATGATCGGAATTTACGACGGATTTCGTTGTCAGAAAATTTGAGATCCAGATCTCAAATTTTGTTTGTCGGAAATTCCAAAAGGAAAAAGTCCGATGGAGCCTACACACGGTCGGAATTTCCGACAACAAGCTCCCATCGAATATTTCCCATCGGAATATCCGACGGTGTGTACGTGGCATACAGTGCCTTGCGAAAGTATTCGGCCCCCTTGAACTTTTCAACCTTTTGCCACATTTCAGGCTTCAAACATTAAGATATAACATTTTTATTTTTTGTGAAGAATCACCAACAAGTGGGACACAATTGTGAAGTGGAACGAAATCTATTGGATTTTTGAAACTTTTTTAACTAATAAAAAAATGAAAAGTGGGGCGTGCAAAATTATTCGGCCTCCTTGCGTTAATACTTTGTAGAGCCACCTTTTGCTGCGATTACAGCTGCAAGTCGCTTGGGGTATGTCTCTATCAGTTTTTCACATAGAGAGACTGAAATTATTGCCCATTCTTCCTTGCAAAACAGCTCGAGCTCAGTGAGGTTGGATGGAGAGCGTTTGTGAACAGCAGTTTTCTCAATTGGATTCAGGTCTGGACTTTGACTTGGCCTTTCTAACACCTGGATACGTTTATTTGTGAACCATTCCTTTGTAGATTTTGCTGTATGTTTGGGATCATTGTCTTGTTGGAAGATAAATCTCCATCCCAGTTTCAGGTCTTTTGCAGACTCCAACAGGTTTTCATCCAGAATGGTCCTGTATTTGGCTGCATCCATCTTCCCCTCAATTTTAACTATCTTCCCTGTCCCTGCTGAAGAAAAGCAGGCCCAAACCATGATGCTGCCACCACCATGTTTGACAGTGGGGATGGTGTGTTGAGGGTGATGAGCTGCGTTGCTTTTACGCCAAACATATCGTTTTGCATTGTGGCCAAAAAGTTCGATTTTGGTTTCATCGGACCAGAGCACCTTCTTCCACATGTTCGGTGTGTCTCCCAGGTGGCTTGTGGCAAACTTTAGACGAGACTTTTTATGGATATCTTTGAGAAATGGCTTTCTTCTTGCCACTCTTCCATAAAGGCCAGATTTGTGCAGTGTACGACTGATTGTTGTCCTATGGACAGACTCTCCCACCTCAGCTGTAGTTCTCTGCAGTTCATCCAGAGTGATCATGGGCCTCTTGGCTGCATCTCTGATCAGTCTTCTCCTTGTCTGAGCTGAAAGTTTAGAGGGACAGCCAGGTCTTGGTAGATTTGCAGTGGTCTGATACTTCTTCTATTTCAAAATGATCGCTTGCACAGTGCTCCTTGGGATGTTTAAAGCTTGGGAAATCTTTTTGTATCCAAATCCGGCTTTAAACTTCTCCACAACAGTATTACGGACCTGCCTGGTGTGTTCCTTGGTCTTCATGATGCTCTCTGCGCTTTCAACAGAACCCTGAGACTATCACAGAGCAGGTGCATTTATACAAAGACTTGATTACACACAGGTGGATTCTATTTATCACCATCAGTCATTTAGGATAACATTGGATCATTCAGAGATCCTCGCTGAACTTCTGGAGTGAGTTTGCTGCACTGAAAGTAAAGGGGGCGAATAATTTTGCACGCACCACTTTTCAGTTTTTTATTTGCTAAAAAAGTTTAAAATATCCAATAGATTTCGTTCCACTTCACAATTGTGTCTCACTTGTTGGTGATTCTTCACAAAAAAATTAAAATTTTATATCTTTATGTTTGAAGCCTGAAATGTAGCAAAAGGTTGAAAAGTTCAAGGGGGCCGAATACTTTCGCAAGGCACTGTAAGAGTAATTAACCACTACTCTCTGAATTCTGTCTTTTAGCCAGTTTTCTATCCATTTACAAATTGATCTTTCCAAGCCTGTAGACCTTACCTTACACATGAGCCGTGTGGGGGGAACTGTATCGAACGCTTTTGCAAATTCTAAGTATACCAAGTCCACCGACACCCCTCTGTCCAAGGTTTTACTTACCTCCTCATAAAAAGAAATCAGGTTTGTTTGACAACTTCTGTCTTTCATGAATCCATACTGTCTGTTGCTTAAAATATTTTTTTCCAACAATTTCATTGACAACAGATATACTTAGAGAGTTTTGATACTCAAATCCAATATTATGATGGATATTCAATCTATATTGTCAAAAAATATAAATAAAAATAAGTAAAAAATAAGAAGAATTGGTTTAAATATAAAACTCTAAAGGATAATGAATCCTAGATCATAAAGGTGGTCGCTAAAAAAAAAAGTCCACAGGATAAAGTCACTTATTTGATAAGTCCTCATTCAAAATGGAATGGAATCATACATGGATGATACTTTCATGCCACACCGCTGTGCTCCACATCAAAAAGAGGTGCCACCACCAATATATAGGCCGCTTACCAGAAGGTAGATAAAAACCGACACTCAATATTGAGTACTAGGCAGGAATCCTAATACTTGGAAGGAACACACACCACAGGCGATTATATCCAGGATCAGCGACTCAGGACCATGTAATGGACACAGTGTGATGTAATGGTCACAGCACTCAGCAGTGCATCCTCCTCTGCTGCATCTTCCAGCAATGTCTTCTCTCTACTTCCTCCCGACTCACCTCTGATTGGCTCTCAGTTTTATCCCAGTCTAAGTTCTGCAGTAAAAGGGATTAAAAGTGGCTAAAATCAAGCCAAACTCAAGTACTTGCACTAGTTACATATAAAAAATACCTTTTAATAATTTACCGTTGAATACTGAGCTACAATAATTTGTGTCTTTTATATCTGCCTGGGGTTTAGATTTAATTACTACTGGGTTATTGGTAAATTACATCTTGCATTCACAACAAATCAGGCAGCTATATGACATTTTGCAATGTGCATTTCTTCTCCAGGTATTGGCACCGTGGATGGCACAGCAGAAAAGGACAAAGACTTCAGAGGGAAGGCTCAGAAACAAGTCCAGTTTAATCCAGGTCAGACCACAGCAACATGGAGAGTGCGCATCCTAACTGATGGAGAGTATGAACAGTCTGAAACCTTCCAGATAGCACTGTCAGAGCCTGTCATGGCAGCCTTGGAGTTTCCAGAAGTGACAACCGTGGAGATCATTGACCCTGGAGATGGTATGGATTGCACATATTTGGTTTTATTTAGTAAGGCATTACTATGAACAGTGATAATATGTTAATTATAATAACTTGTTGCAACCAATCACATTTCAGTTTACTGTAAGTAGAGTAGTGAGACGTGAAGTCTGAATGGCTACTAATTACTTCAAGAATTGAAAAGTTTATGAAATGCTGTTTTAGTGAGCTATTAATGGGCTCTTTTTCGAGCAAAAATTTGAAAAGTAGGGGTGGCAGGGACAGAGAAGTGTGGAGGTTATGATGAGTCAGTATGTGCAGAAGAAGATTGCAGAATGTATGATAATGCCAGGACATGTAGGAGAGGAGTATGGAAGTTAATGAGGCCAGGACATGTGGGAAAGGAGTGTGGAAGGTATGATGAGGCCAGGACATGTGGGAGAGAAGTATGGAAGTTAACGAGACCAGGACATGTGGGAGAGGAGTGTAGAAGTTAATGAGACCAGGACATGTGGGAGAGGAGTGTGGAAGTTAATAAGGCCAGGAAATGTAGGAGAGGAGTGTGGAAGGTATAATGAGGCCAGGACATGCGGTAGAGGAGTAGGGATGGTAGGAAGAGGCCAGGACATGTGGGAGAGGAGTGTGGAAGGTATAATGAGGCCAGGACATGCGGTAGAGGAGTAGGGATGGTAGGAAGAGGCCAGGACATACAGAAAGGGAGTGTGGAAGGTGTGATGAGGCATTTTTTTTCCAGAAGAGGAGTGCAGAAAGTATGATGAGGCCAATATGTGCAGGAGGGGAGTGTGGAAGGTAGAATGAGGCCAGGACATGCGGAATAGGAGTGTGCAAAGTATGATAAGACCAGTTATTTCCAGAATAGGAGAGGGTATGATGAGGCCAGTATGTACAGGAGAGGAGAGCAGCATAATTGATGTCCCCCCTGGAGTTTTTCTGGGGTTCTGATCGTGGCTAAAGTTGGGATGGTGTAGCACATGGGTCTCCAAACTGCAGTCCGTCGCTGGCGGATCAGATCGGGTGAGATCTGATGAAAACGGACACGCTGTCCGTTTTCATCCGATCTCTCCATAGAGAACAGCGGTGCTGGGCAAGCCCCTCCCCGGTCAGTGAGCAGGGAGGGACCTGTCATACGCCGGCTCAGCGGAGATCAACGGAGAGATCTCCCTCTGTGCCGGCGGACAGAGGCGGACTCCGTGGAAGTGGAGTCCGCCTCGTGTGAAAGGGGCCTTACAGTTGAGAGAGATAAATAAGGCATAGTAGTGTTTAATATATCCAGGTTGAATTTACCTTTGGAGAACTGCATGAACTTGTGTCTTTTATTAACCAGATTAACTATGTATCGCATAGTTTTTCGCCTTCCTCTGGATCAACTGTGGGTATAGAATTGGGTATATGGGATTGTATGATATTATTTTATTTTTTTGTGGTTGAACTGGATGGACTTGTGTCTTTTTTCAACCTAACTAATTATGTAACTATGTAACGCACAATGAGCTGAATTTATTAAAACTGGAGCAGCCAGAATTTGTGCATGGCAACCAATCAGCTTCTATCTTCAGCTTATATAGTTAAGCTTTGAAAATGAAAAATAGCATCTGATGCCATGGCATGCACATCTGCTCCCTATTCTGGCTGCTCCAGTTTTGATAAATTACCCCCAATGTCTGTTGCTATCTGTTAAATGTGAAGGGGGATCTATAATGACAGGGACAGCCATTTTATGGGGGTTTGTAGGTTTGTCTATTATCCTTTATCCATATAATGTCCAAAGAGTATGAGGACATTTTTCATACCTTTTGGTGCAAACATTGTCCTGTTATAATGTTCTCATAGTCCAGAATGATAATGCCTCAGTGCACACCACTAAACAATTACAATAATGGTTGTATGAATAGCAGGATAAAATCAAACAATTTCCATGGCCACTTTAATTGCCAAAAGTAAACATCATTGGGAAATTTTAGATCACAGTGCAAAAATGATTTCCGCATTCTTTAACCTTCAAAGATATGGAGGATTTCCTTCTTAAAGAAGGCTTTGGTTCCTAAATCCAACTGAACACTGTTTAACAGCATCTGGAACCAGGGCAGTAGATAATTTTTTTTCCTAAGGGGGGGGGGGGTCAGGTCTTTCACTTTTATGTTGGCGAAGGTACAGTTAAATCATTTGACAGCAGGGTGGGGCCATGAGGCTGTACAATGCAGCACAGCAAAAATTATCCCTATTCAACTAAATAGGACACAATGCACGCAGTTGTGGTGCGGTAGTGTACTCATTAGTACAGCGAGCTACTCCTATGCTCCTTCGTTTTTTTTTCGCTCAGCCCGCTGGATTGAACTTAAAAAAACGTATCCAGGATCCCAGATGTTCCAATTTATGTCAGCTGCTCAGCCTGTTCACCTGAGTGATGGGCTGAAAAGAGCCACTTCTGTTACCATATATCTGCACATCCAGGGGTCCCCATGTTTAAGCTCCAGGGGGACAAAGCAAAACACATTGGGGTGTGGCCTGGTGGGAACTTGGGATGAGGTAGTCTCTCCCATCACTATTACATTACCATAGAACTCCATGGAAAGCAGTCGGTGATGTCACCGGTGCATTCGCTCTGAAGGGACGACATACCGCTTGGTTGTACTTCTCCTGGGGAGGAGCCAGCTATAGCCCGCTGTCAGCTGATATCGCTCAGCAGGTCCAGGCTGTGGAAAGATCCTAACTTTAAAATCAGGATTCACCCAGATGTATGGACCAGTAGCTCGCTCAGCCTCTCAGTGAGCCACAGAGACCCTGAGCCAGCCGCTCCTGCCCCCTCCACAGCCTAGCATTCCAGTGAGTTTGGGGGAGGGGGGGCAGAGCCAGGGACTGACAATCTCGACTCTTTGCTCAATGAAGGCTGAGAACTGAGTGATCAGCGGTCTTTAATTGCTCTGTTGTTGATCTTAGAAGCAGCTAGGGACAGATGCAACATTGGATCGATGCTCCATCCACCTAGGTAAGTATAATTAAAAAAAAAAAATCTCTTTTCTCCCATCTAAGAACCCTCCCTCCCCAAGCAAAGATTCCCACTGTAAAATATCTCCCTCCTCCAAAAATGAAACCCCCCTTGTTTCTAAACCGACCCCCCCCCCCCCCCCCACCAAAGCAAAAATTTCTCCCTCAGTCAACACCCTCTCCCCCAGCAAAGATTCCTAATTATGGAGAAAATCGCCCTTAATCCAATCAAACTCCCTCACAGAAGCAAATCCCTGCCATTGACCACCCCCTGTAAACTTCTCTACAAGCAAATCCCCCTTTCTTCAAAAGCAAACCCACCCCTCTTTTCTTAACCCACCACTAAAAGAAACTCCCCCAGGCTGTAATTCTCACTTTCTCCTTCCCAAAACAGAAAATGTATGCCTTCCCACTTACCAGCCCTCAGATTCAGCATGGCACATAAGTAGGAAAAATTCTGCATCCCCAGTCTCCCTTCAGGTGTGTCATATGATACCTCGAGGAGGAGTCTAGGAGTTCCCTCGTTCCCTCAACCGTACACTGTCAATTGCCGGCATCTGAGACCTCGCAGTAATTTCATGCTTTTCAGGGGGACCCCTTATTAAACTAAGGGGATGGGGCACAATAGAAGGGGGGCTGGCCGCTGCACTCCGAAACTCTGATTGCTTCTACTGTGCTGATGCTGAGACTAAACAGCAGGGACACTGTCTGGGCATTTTGCCAGGAGGCGCGGCGGGGGGGGGGGGGTTGAATACCCCTGACCCCCACCCTTATCTATGCTCCTGTATGGAACGTATGTAGGCTATGTCAAAGCATAGAGCAGTACTAGTCCTTCTTAAATCTGTGAAACTAGATGATCCCTGTTATAGTCCACTGATTACTTACGTGTATCAGTAGTCAACCTCATCATGCATTTATACATTTTACATTTATAATGCAGATTTTCTGCTTTTAGCCAACTTGGAACAGGTTGGTTCCTCGGAAATGTAACAGTGAGAGCTAAAACTACTCTGGCCTGTTATCTTCTCACCCCCAGAAAAAAATACACAGACTAAAATGTCATGTTTAGAATGAGACAGGAGAACTGGTTTGTGTAAGGTGATTCATTTAGGAGTGAAGAAGTGATAAAATGATTGCTAAATGTAACTTAGTAGAGATAAGTGATAAAGAAGGCATGCACTGGCAGGGGTCCCACTCAACATCTGTTTTTTATTCCTGGCCCTCATTCAAGAGGTGAACATTAAGTGCCTCCATGCTGTGCTGGTGTGATGTGCAGGAGATGCCCCTGTATCTATCAGTTCTCATTTCATTAGGTTGTACCTAATGGTCAGTGGTGGAATTCTGACTTTTTATGGTTAGAATTACTAGGGTTTTTTTTCACTTTACACTTTGGAAAGTCCTTCTCATCTGTGACCAGGTTGTCCATCACACCTACCTATAAACTACTAGAGCAAAAGACAGTTGTGGGTTTTAACTGTGGACCCCCCTCCCCATGTGTTAGCTTTATTTTTATCTGAATTAAAAAAATCTTTGTATATTCAAATAACTAACTTGTCCAGTTTAGATAAATACGACCCTTTAAAAGAACCTCAGTTATCAGTATGCACGATGGATGAGGTATTTTTCTCATTATATTTATATCCTAAAAATCAGAAATCACAAACAGAAATATCACCTAGTTATAGACACCTCTTTTGCATGAAATGTGCATTTAACAAGTGAACGATTGTTCTTTTTTTTTTTTTAATCACTATTTCAAATCAATAATCGATAAAATAACATGGATAAAATTCAGACAATTTCATATCTCATAGGAATGTGCTCCAGAGTATAGGAAGAGACTAAGGAGTTCATTTACTAAAGGCAAATAGGCAGTTGCACTCTGCAAGAGCAGTTGCTCCAGAGCTTAGTAAATGAGCAGAAGTTCTGCTAACTTCCATTATCCAATCGTGTGTAAGTAAAAATGCATTTTTTTTTTTTCATTTTGATTGCATGTGATTGGGTATTCTTTTTTTATAGTGGAACTTTACCTTATTTTCTAAGCTCTGGAGCAATTGCACTTGCAGAGTGCAACTGCACTTTGCAAAGGGCACAGTCTATTTGCCTTTAAATATTAAAATACATCACAATTAAAGTAGTTCTAAAGGCTCATGTTTTTTCTACCTTAATGCAGTCAGGAGTATGTAACACAGAGAGTGCACTGGTCAGAAGTATGCAATGCAGAGTGCAGAAGTGTGTATTGCAGAAAGCACAGGGCTCAGGAGTATGTAACACAGAGAGTGGAGGGCTCAGTGGTATGTAATGCAGAAGGTGCAGGGGTCAGGAGTATGTAACACAGATGGTGCATGGGGTCAGGAGTATGCACCAGAAAGAGTGCAGGGGTCAGGAGTGTGTATTTCAAAGCGTGCAGGGCTCAGAAATGTGTAACGCAGAGAGTTCAAGGCCAGGAGTGCGTATCACAAAGAGCATGGGGGTCAGGAGTGTGTATTACAGAGAGTGCAGGGGTTAGGAGTGCATATCTCAGAGAGTACAGGGGTAAGGATTGCGTAATGCAGAGATTTCTGGGTCAGGAGTGCGTATCAAAGAGAGTGCAGGGGTCAGGAGTGGTAAATGCAGACAGGGCTCAGGAGTGCATAACGCAAACAGTCCAGGGTACAGAATACAACCAAAAATGGGCCCCTCCTCCCAGTTTACCCACCAGTTTTGCCCCTGTACAGATTTCCCTCCACAGCCCTTTTTTTCACCCTCAGTACAGATCTCCCTCTCAGCCTCCCCCTTCAATACAGACCCAGTCACCGTGGACCCCATTCCATATTTTAAGCTAAAGAGCAAATTCTGTCATTAGACAACTTGGGGAAAATATTGTTTAGATCCATGTTCTTTAATGCAATTTTTGCTCAAATCATTCCTTATGAATCATAAGTTGGAGAGGAGATGTGAAAGGTGGTTGCAGAGTTTTATTACTGAGTTCCTGGAAAGCATTTTTATTAAGTAACACTAAACTGACAAATGTTGTTTTGCTTGTAGAGGCTGCCTATCAGCCTCGCTGTGCTCTGGTGTTTTCTTCAGCCATGCAGGGAATGTGCAGAGTTGTAGTCATAAGAAAAAGTAAGATCAGCAATCTCACTGGATTGCTGAACAATGTATTTCTATCAACTCTAAATGAGAGCGACAAAAGCTGGAGTTGGCGGCAAAACCAGCCATGTTGGAGTGAAAATGGATCAACTTCCTTGCATATGAAAGATAAAATTTGATTGGTTGTGATACACACCAGCATCTACTATGTTCCAGTTTTTATGTATCCACACCAGCAGACATCCCAAGTCTCCCGCGAGGTGCTGGAGTCTCCTGCATTTCTGCGGCATTTCCCGCACACCTGCAATCGCCTCCCGATCTCCCGGGAATGATCGGTGCGGTGGGGAACACTGATCTCCTCTGTATAGATTTTTAGCTGACAGCTGCTTCTCCTTCTCTCCCTCCTGCGGCTGTCAGCTAAAAAGCTATACAAGGAGATCGGTGTTCACAGCTGTCCCTCCCAGCTGTTTCCTGTGTGTTCCTCCCCCAGCCCCCTCCATGTCCTTCTCCCCCCCTGTTCTCCTCCGCCCCCCTGTTCTCCTCTGCCCCCGTGTTCTCCTCTACCGCTCCTGTCCTCCTTCTCCACGCCCCCCGCAGCCGGCTCCCCTCCTCTCCTCTCCCGCCGGCTGCGGGGGGAACTGTCAGAAATTGGACACAGTGAGCAAGATCGCTCCTGTGTCCTGTGTCCTGTGATCCTGTGATAACTGAGCAGAGTAAACCTCTGTCTCCTGTTCATTCATCTTTAGTGCTGAGAAAGGGACTGGGGAATCTGTGTCCTCAGTCCGTTTGCCTATCTCAAAGGGCAGATGTCAGGGGTCTGTTTAGACCCCTGATAT
Organism: Lithobates sylvaticus; assembly: GCA_028564925.1. NCBI lineage: Eukaryota > Metazoa > Chordata > Amphibia > Anura > Ranidae > Lithobates > Lithobates sylvaticus. The sequence continues at coordinate 553,035,309 of CM053027.1, forward strand.
CTCACCAAAGCCCCCCCCAAAATATAAAAAATATCAAAAAATAAAAAGTGTAAAAAAAATTAAATAAAAAAACACTGACAACACTCTCCCCTGCCCGACCAACACTGTCCACTGCCCCAACCCCCTCCCCCAAAAAGCATTGTGAAAAAAAAAATTAAATTGTAAAAAAATCAATTATTAAAAATTAAAAAACGACTGACACCGTCCCGAGCCAAATATCACCCACCCCCCACCCCCTTCCCCAGAAGCACTGTGAAAAAAATATTGAAAAAGTTGATTAAAAAAATAAGCACCACCTCCCTGAATGAGTTTGCCACCTCCCTGAAATGAGCTTTTGCAGGTTGGGATGTCTGCAACCAGTGTTAAATATTAGTCCACAATTTTATTGCTGTGAGATAATGATTGAGGATGCATGTATGGCCCCTCACAACCAGTGACCTAACGACACACTAAGGCTTGGTTCACATCTACGGGTGTGGGCAAGCACAGGCATGTTCCTGCATATCATGTGTAGGGCAGCCCATTCATTTTAATGTAAGAAACGCAAAAGAAGTCCCTGACTCTTCCAAAAATGTACCGCACTGAACCGTATATAGATACATACTTTTATTTACATTTGCTGCCAGTAGGTGGACATCTAGGCTCCTATTTACGTTTTTACAGGCTATTTCTATCTGCTTTACTGGAAAAGAATGTTGTGCACCGAGCTCAATACCTGAAAAAGTAATAGTTACAGGGCTTATGCCCATAGTTCCACTTTAAATGTGGTGGGATGTAAAGCTGATACAGTAGTAACACATTTACACATTTATAAATAGTAAAAACAACTATGCTGGTGTTGCACGATATTCATTGAAGTAGTCACACATGTACAGTGCCTTGAAAAAGTATTTATACCCCTTGACATTTTCCGCATTTTATCATGTTACAACCAAAATCGTAAATATATTTTATTGGGATTTTATGTGATAGACCAACGCAAAGTGGCACATAATTGTGAACTGAAAGGAAAATTATAAATGGTTTTCAATTTTTTTTACAAATAAATATGTGTGGCGTGCATTTGTATTCTGCCCCCCTGAGTCAATACTTTGTAGAACCACCTTTCGCTGCAATTATAGCCTATTTGGATATGTCTCTACTAGCTTAGCACATACATTTAGCACTTACATTTAGCACATACATTAAGAATGTATTAACAGGAATTTTAATAGCATCATCCACTACTTTAGTTCCTGTCCACATTCTGCACTACTAAACAAACTCCTGTATGGCCATGGTTACCAAATAAACCCATACATTGCACAGAGCAGAGAGCTGTCTTCTGCAGATGGTGGATGATATATGGATATAGCAGCATATTTAAGGAATTTACACATACATGGAGATAAGGCTACGACTTTATATGATTTGTATTCATCTCCCTATCAGGTGTATTATATCTCCCCTGGTATTTTCCCAACGATATACATTAGGTTGGAGTAAATCTCACACTGACTGACATGGGTATGTGACATCAATGCCAGCAATAAAAGTTTCCTGGACCTTAATTACAAAGTGTAATGTTAAATAGGAGGTGCATCTTTCCATAGGCTTTTACATTCAGGAGGCAGATTCAGATAAAGGATGATTAGAGAGTAGAGTGTTCTGTCAGATGGCGCAGGCTTCCTGCTTCTAATTGGGTCATATACTGGTTGTTTATTGCCTGCTGATGCTCAATCGAGATCATGGAATTCTGCTGTCAGATAGACGGATACTGTACATATCTTGCATGTGTCTTTCAGATTGCTATCTGTAGGCACGTGCCTTTTGTTGTTAGGCAGCAAAATGCTATCCACCAAGATGGAGAACCATACTTTAAAGGGGAAGTAAAAAATCCAGTTGATGCCATTGCATCCATTTTTAATTTTGCTAGTATGAAAAAGAAAGATGGCAGCTGTATTTTGGTTTCTGTAGGCAGGAAACCATAGAGGGCATATATTTGTATGTACTTTGTGTCCTCCAGTTCCTTAGATGTGTACTTCATTTGACTGTGGCCCTTTTTAATAGCATGTTAGCTGAGTTTCGTTGACTAGCTTTCTACTTGGGGAAGAGATGCAGCAGTTAATGTGAAAGCCTAAGGCAGGTCATACATTATACATTATTTTTCATTCAACCAGCGGGTAGAGGGCTGAAGATTTCAACTAAGAGCAGCCATCAGCACAAAAGACACCTCTTATTTGAATTGTCCCTTGTGCTGATTTTTTTTTTTAAATGTTAAACTTAGGCTTTAAACCAGGGGTGCCCAACCTTTTGAAGAGCGAGGGCCACTTAAGCGACTTGGTAACTGGTCATGGGCCACAATGAGCAGAGCAGGCGGATGACAGGTCCGTGCAGAGCGGACACGGCACAGCCCACTCTACTCTATGGGTCCTCCGGTACGCCCTGACAGAAGAGGATTGATACCCTTCTGTTTTTTTGGGTTTTTTTTGCGAATCAGATTGGAGGTAGGCGGGTGTAAAAGGACACATATCTGTTTACATCTGTTGTTTCATAGAGGTGAATGGAGGGTCCGATTGAGTCGGACCGATTGTGTGAAAGGGGCCTTTCACACTAATGCAGCGCAGTGCACCTGTGTCTTTCCTCGGGTTAGCTACACTTTGCCATAGACTTCTATTATATCCTGCAGGTGTGGTGCACTTTCTGAAAGCACACCAAACCTGCAGGTAATAGCAGAAGTCTATGCCTCAGTGCAGGTAACCTGAAGGTGCACTGCACCTGCGGATTAGTTTGAAAGCAGCCCAGTAACCACTGCTCAGATATGCCCATACATACACTGCAATTTTAGTAATAAATGGACCTTTAATAACAGTCTTCCATTCAGGTATTGCCTGCTTCTGCTGTCCCCGGCAGGGTGCATTTGGTATCACTCCGCCTGTGGCAGGAGACAGCGCTATACAGGAAGCATCAGCTTATACAACTCTGCTCCACAGTTGCTTGCTTTGCCAGCTTCATTAACAACACAGATGCTCTGGGATGGCGGGTCTGCAACCTATGATCTGGGCTTGCCAATCTGCCATCCCACAGAAGGAGGTCACGGGCCACATCAGAGGGCTCTGCGGGCCACATGTGGCCCCCGTCCACTGGTTGGGCACCCCTGCTTTAAACTATACCTCTAACTAGAGATATATGGGACTACCATTGCTTGCCTCCTTTTAAAAATGCTAATTGCTTGGCTGTGGATCGTTTTCATTACTTACTTAGTTACTGAGTATTCCAGAACAAGCATCAGCAGAAAATGAGTGCCAGTGAGTAGTCAAAACTCCTTATCACTATAATCATAAGCCTATAATATATATATATATAAGTACAGAAATCAAACTACCAGCATGACAGTTGTGCAACTGGAGAAGAAGAAAGGGAGATCAGCAATGTCGGCCTACATATTGTCTTCATGATTTCTTTTCAGGTGGCCTATAAATAGACATTGGGGGTGATTTTCTAAACCTGGAAAGTGCAAAATCTGGTGCAGCTCTGCACAGAACCCAGGTTTCAGGTTTTTTTTTTCAAAGCTTTATTGAACAAGCTAAAGTTAGGAGCTGATTGGCTACCACACAGAGCTGCACCAGATTTAGCTCTCTCCAGTTTTAGTAAATCAATCCCTCTATAAATGTAATAGCAACCACATCATTATGCAACTGAAACATAGGAATACTATAGATGAACAAACCGAAAAGTTTGATCAGTTGTAAAAATAAAAATTTTGCAAACCTCAGATTTTTTGTTGTCTAGATTATTTTGTACTGTCATATACAGTTGTGTATGTCTTAAAAATGTTGTTAACAGATGTATGCTTTGATTTTTGGTGTCATTTTAGTGCTCAGCTTGGTGTATTTCTTATTTATTATTCTTTTGTGTTTGCTTTTCTGTATTTTAAAGCATGAAGTTTTAATGCTGAGGCCCACTTTTAGATTAATGTATTAATTATGGCTTATTTTGTTTCTCCTTTATCTAGAATCAACCGTTTTTATACCTCAGTCAATCTATAAAATTGAAGAAGATATTGGTGAGCTATTTATACCAGTCAAGAGAAGTGGGGATGTTAGTCAAGAACTGATGGTGATATGTTTCACACATCAAGGTAAGAGTGTTTCTGTTATTGAAAAAATTTCACATTTATACAAGTTTACTAAACAGTATCAAGCATAGTGGCTCTATTGCAGCCATATATACGCAATATCATTTTCAGTCGCCATAAAGGTAATTTATGTTGTAATATAAAGTTGTCATATAATTTTGCCCTATTTAAAGGAGAAATTACATTTAAGTTCTCTTCCCCTCCTCCCCTGTCATGTTTGGAATGTCATTTTTTTATGGGAGGGGGCAGGGGTACCTATTTTTGACAGGTACCTGTTCCCACTTCCGCTCAAATCGCCTAGGTGATCTGAGCAGAAGTTCTCTCCTCCTCCCTCACCCGCAGTCTTCTGGGACACATCACAGGTCCCAGAAGACTGCACTACGGCTCACCAATGTGCAGTGGGCAGCCAGCTGTGAAGCCGAAAGCCACATAGCCAGCTGACAAAAGTTAGGATGCCGATGCCAGGAACTCAAAGGCTGGAGAAGAACTACCTTGGGTGAGGAATGCATCCATGGATAGGTAAGTGTGCTTTTATTAAAAGACAGCAGCTACACGATTTGCTCTTTAAGTTTCCATATACACTAAATGCCCAACTGTTTGTGGATGCCTTGACCATCATACCTATATGAGCTTGTTGGATTCCACAAACATAGAAATTAACCTGACCATACACCAATGAATTTTGTTTGAAACTTCAAATTTTCTGAACGCTTGTTTAATTTTTTAATAATTAATGGAATCGAAATGACGTTCGTTTTTTGACCGTAGTGACAAGAAAATTCATAGAAGCAGAATGAAAAAATGTTCACAAGCAAAATTCTAACTCTGAATGTGATTTTTATTGCAGAAAATATACTTATTGTAATGAAACCTGTTAAATACAGCAATTATTTTCCGATAACAGGTCTGGATGAAATTTTAAGGGCTTCTCAACAAAATTTGTTGCCTCAGTGATAGTAAGAAAAAGCCAGTTTTATTATGGGGCTGGCACTCCTTTGCAGCTGTAACAGCCTTCACTCCTCTGGAAAGGGTTTCCACTGAATTTTTAAGTATGTCTATGGGAATTTGTGCACATTCAGTCAAAAGAGCATTTTTGAGATCAGTTAGTGATGTTGGATAAGAAGACCTGGCTTGCAGATGGTGTCCCAGTTCATCTCAAAGTGTTCAGTAGGGTTATAGTCAGGGCTCTGTCTAGGCTACTTGAGTTCCACATTAAAACTGTCAAACTTTGTCTTTTTGAAGCTGGCTTTGTACAGCTGAATAGAATAATTTTGAGGATTGTCCACGTACCTTATAGTGTAGCAAAGTCCTCTATATGGTAGGTACTGTTTGTATGATCTTGTAAAGGTAGAACAGGAAAAGTGTCACAATGTGCACCAATACACAAGATCTTTTACTAAGCATACTGATTAATTACAGCCACAAATTATGTTTTGTAAATTTGAAGGCCCCCTGAAGGTGACATAGAGAGAAAGGAGGCTTGGGTGTCCCCCAAGACATCATTTGTGATTGTACGAGGGTTCTTTAAAAAGTAAAAAAAAAAACACTTAATAACATATAACAGATTCCCCACAGGTGTATCATACAGTCCATAAAAAATCCATAATAATAATGGGGGTAAAGAGTCCAAACACTAAGGGCTGCCACCATATGGGAACAGAAGCCGTCTTCCAGCAAAGCTGAAAAAACAAAGAGAGAGGCGCCTCTAAGTGTACGATTAAAAACAATTTAATAGCATATCAATGAATAAGGTCCCAAATGGGGTTATCGGCAGACTGTCAGCTCCTTTAGTCCCATCATTGTAAGAAGGCTTCTGCTCACTGCTCGTCACCGCTGTGTAGAAAGCCGGCCATGCGGTGGAGAAAATCAGAGCGAGGCTTGGAGTGCAGATGGTGAGGTGGCATGGAAGGATGACGTTTCCACACTTTCTTTTAACTCATATATATATATATATATATATATATATATATATATATATATATATATATATATATATTTTTTTTTTTTTTTTATAGTCCAGAAATATCTTTAAATGGGAGAAATTGTGGCATACTATCAAAGTAAAGGCTTGTACCATAGTAAACAGGAGAACAGACAAAGCCAGCAGAGCATGCACACATTATGAAGGATCTTTTACTCCATGAAGCATACTGATCAAATGTACGAGTGGGTCTTCAAAAAGTTTCCAAACTTTTTTTAACTCCTTTATATATACAGTATAAAAGTGTGGAAACTTTTTGAAGATCCCTTATATATTTGATCAGTATGCTTCAGGGAGTAAAAGTTCCTTCATATTTTGTGCATGCTGTGCTGGCTTTGTCAGTTCTCATGTTTACTATGGTGCAAGCCCTTACTTTGATAGCAAGCCACATTCTCACCCATCTATAGAATTTGTTGCTACAGCAGGCACTGCAGAAGTTGTGCAGAGGTGTAGATTGTAAACCCTTGCAGATTATGCCTAGTATCTAGCAAGACAGCCATGGGCTCAGAAAGTGAGGACAGATCCCTGCCTTATTCAGCACTTAGCGATCAGCCTTTCACATTTTTTTTTTTATCCCAGGGGATCCCTTGAAATAATTTTCAGGTCTCTGGAAACTTCTGTTAAAATTAATTCATCAGGGGTCAGTTGTAAGAATGCCTCTTACATTTGTAGTCAGTTGTAAGAATGCCTCTTACATTGGTGGTCAATTGTAAGAATCGCTCTAATATAGGTGGTCAGTGGAATAAATGCCCTCCTTATAATGGTAGAAGGTAATGGAAAGAACTCTGGGTAGCCGCACAGCGAAATTGATTTCTTGTGTTGTTTATAATCTATGAATAAGCACTGAAGTCAGTGTGAAACGCGTCAGCTATTCTTGTAACACCCGTTTGTTGTGGATGATTTGATGTGATCTTCGTTTTGGAATAAACAACACAAGAAATCAGTTTCGTTGTGTGGCTATCCAGAGTTCTTTCCATTACCTTCTACCTTACATGTATTAGCCAGCACCTGAGGCTCTCTGACGGAAAGACAAGCACTCGTCTTGGCGACCGACCTAGAGCGGTGGTTCTTTCCCTCTCCTTATAATGGTGGTCAGAATGCCACCCTTACAGACAGCTAGAATGAACTGCCAAGTGGCATTGGAGCCAGAATTATGCAGGCACTATCTGATGGGAGGTCCGTCAGCCATGGCATAAAGAACTCCTAGCAACCTCTGGGGGAACTTTAGGGTTTTATGGAACCCTAGATGAGAATAACTGCCTTATTGCCACCTGTGACAAAATTCTAACCTTGCCTTGTGACAGTAATAGCTTGTAAAGCTATTTTATAGCAGCGCAGTCAGCACCCCCGAAAGTATATAATTTGTTAAAAAAGCACGCATTCACATACCTCCCAACTTTTTGAGATGGGAATGAGGGACACGTATTACCAAAAATATGTAGGCATAGGACACACACCCCTTGCCACGCCCTCTTAAAGGAGAATTATACAAAAAAAAATTATTAGTTAAATCCACAAGTGCTTTTTTTACCACCACAATTTTTTTTATATTGGCTTTTGAAATATACAAATGCAGCAATTTAGAAATTGGATGAAAGGTTTAGCACTGGAAAACACTTTTTGAAAGATAAAAAGTGCATTTTATATACAACTATAGAGATCAGACCAAAATGAGGGACAAATGAGGAGGAAAGAGGGACAGAGGGACTTTGTTCCAAATCAGGGACAGTCCCTCGAAATCGGGGACAGGTGGGAGCTATGCATTCATGCTTTAGGGAATGAACTGCAGTAGGCCAATGGTGACATTTTGTTCATGTTGCATACTCAGTCAAATGACAAATGACAGCTCGTTCCTGATTGGTTTGTCATGAGCCACAGTACTATATTTCCATTTCTCTAAAACTTATAGTTATACAACAAGTACAACAAGTAGTGGAAAGTGTTCCCTGGGATGAATGAGGAAGCTGTAAATGGAAGAGAATGGTATGTGTAGGTGTAAAATGTACACTGGTATTCATGTCATGTCCCCAGATCGGATTCCCTATTTACTATACCAGAGTGCTTGGAAAGCAGCCAAGTAAAGCATGAATAGACAACATTTTTAAAATTGGGTAGCCCAAAATACACAGGCTGTACTTAGATGTTCATATTTTGCAAACACTGTACATCTGTGTGTGTGGCCTTCAAATCTATTTTGGTGGATAAGCAGATTAAAGTGGTTTTAAACCCTCACATATACTCAGTGAGGTGACTGGCCTCAGGTGATACACAGAGATGAAACAAATCCTCCTACATAAGTTGTACCTGTTTATCTTCACCTTCTCTTCTCTACATCTGTTTAAAGTCCAGAATATTCAAAGCTTGTCTGGGAGTTCAGAAAAAAAGGGGGGCAGAGAGTTGAAGTTATACTTTACAGAGCTTAGTGAAAAGAGCTCTGATAGCTGATTGGAGGGAAAAGATACACCTCCTCCACACAGCTCACAGGAACAGAGCCAACGCTGTCAATCTGCTGGAGGTCTCTCCCCGTCACCATTTTTCTCTTGGTGTCAGGAAAACTTGTCAGAAGCAAATCATGCTGATAATAGGGGAATGAAGCAGCAGAGAGAAATTACACTGAGTGCTCTTAATTGAGACAAGCACACACTGTAGAAGGATTTGCTTCGTTCAAATTTCATTTCTGAGGTTTGCAACCACTTTAATGTTCACTGGGAGGAAAAGTGATTGTAAAAGTTTAAAAAACACCTAGGTAACGTGATTTTTTTTTCTACGTGGTAAGCTGGCCTTGGAAGTGTATACAGTGCTCCTCCTTCGCTCTGCTCCAGAGGTTTAAACATTAACAGCTGCTTAATGTATGTTGGGTTGAGCGTTTTACTTCAAACGTTTTATTGTTTCTTTGTTTTAGGCTTTTTCTTTGTTTTTTTGTTTTTTCTCTGCTGGTCCTGCCATTTATAAACTTTGTGACCTATGGTATCAGCATTCATACATTGTACTACTCCTGATTTGGAACAATCCTTCTCCCCTCTTCTACATAATATTGATAGAGGGGGGGTCTGTAGTTTACAGAGGTAACCTGGCCATGGCTGATATTACAACTTGGGACTTATAGTGCAGCAGATTCACATATTATGAGCTCACATGATTTGTAACAGGATCAACAGGTATTTGTTTTTCCACTTACATATGAATATTTTGCTTTTGCGGGATATGTCACCCTAGTGCCAGCAACAGGCAGGATCCCTAGGGGACCACACAACTGTTCCTCATTGGCCCAACCAATGAAGTGTTGATTCATCACTGCTCCCTCGCTGATGAGCAAGAATCTACAGTTCTTCAGTCAGAGAGGGAGTGATACCATAGGAGTAGGTGAGTGCTCCACTTAGCTATCCTGTTTTTAGTGAGTTGTCACCATTGATAGGATTGCTAGTCCCATGGGCCCCTTCACACTGCAATGTGTGTTTTGGCATGCATTATACCCATGGTAGCTCACTGTATATGTGCATTTGTTTATTCTTAATTATATTGATGTATTCTTAATTCATTCTTAATTGCATCCAAACGCACATTCTATAGGTGTGTTAAAGCACAAAAAATTGTGTGAAGGGGCCATAGATTCCTCTGAATTTCCTTGCCTGTGCCACTGACTCGTAATTGGTTATAAATAGTCAAAGATTAGTTTGTTATAATAAAGTTTTCCTTTTGTCCTAAAGATATGAATACAGATTGTTAAAGGAGAAGTCCAGCCTGAGCTTTTTAGGCTGGGCTTCTCCTAAGAGGGTCACAGGAGTGCAATTTGTTTTGCACTCCTGTGACCTGTTTTTAGCAGAGAGCAGTCTGAAGTCTGCTCTCCACTGACGTCACCAGGATCAGTCCAGGCAGCGCGTCATCCCGACTTAGGAAGTCTGGATCCGCCAGCTGCCTGGACTAATGGCAGTCTCAGCCTCTCAGCGAGCCGCTGAGACGCCTGCTCCCCATCCCTCCACAGCTCAGCGCTCCAATGAGCGTAAGACTGACAGTCAGCATCTCTCTGCTCAGGGAGGTGAGAAAACCGGGCGATCAGCGATGTTTGTTGGCTTAGTGCTCAGTGAAGAGGCGGCGGGGGAAAGATGCAGCATTGGACTGATGCTGCATCTACCTAGATAAGTATGAATACCCCATACAAAAAAAGAAAAGAAAACATACTTCTCTTTAATAGTAGTTTTGGCTATAGTACTTACAGTGGGGAAAATAATATTTTGATTCCCTGCACATTTTGTAAGTTTGCCATTTACAAAGAAATGAAGAGTCTATAATTTTTATCATAGGTGTATTCTAAATGATAGAGACAGAATATCAACCAAAAATCCAGAAAAAAAACAATAACCAAATGTTATAAATTGAGTTGCAGTTCAGTGAGTAAAATAATTATTTGATCCCCTACCAACCAACAATACTTCTGGCTCCCACAGACTGGCTACAGTTTGTGCTCATGTGGTACACAGATCAGTCCTGTCAGTTTAAGAAGGTGCTCCTAATGACAACCCATTATGTGTATAAAAGACACCTATCCACAGAATCTTTTTCTTCCATTCAAACCTCCCGATCATGGGCAAGACCAAAGAGCTGTCAAAGGATGTCAGGGACAAGATTTTAGACCTGCACAATGCTGTAATGGGCTACGAGACCACCAGCAAGAAGATTGGTGGGAAGGACAACTGTTGGAGCAATTATTCGCAAATGGAAAAATTCGAAATAACCATAAATCACCCTCGGTCTGGAGGGAGCTCCAATTAAGTTTTCGCCTCATAGGGTAAAGATGATCATGAGAAAAGTGAGGGATCAGCCCAGAACTACACAGGAGGAGAATGATCTCAAGGCAGTTGGAACCATAGTGACCAAACAAAGCATTGGTAACACAATACGCCGCCATGGATTGAAATCATGCATCGCCCTCAAGGTCTCCCTCCTCAAGAAGGCACTAGTACAGGCCTGTCTGAAGTTAGCCCATGAACTTCTAAATGATTCATAGAAGGATTGGGAGAGAGTGCTGTGATTAGTGAGACCAAAATTGAGCTCTTTGGCAATAAAGTGTTGCTAAATCCACAACAGTAAAATCAGTGGATTCTAAGGGGTTAATCCTCTGCATTGTGTAAAAAGGCTGTTTGATTATTTTCTCTGATCCTCCCCAGCCTCCATCATCCCCAATCTATCTGCTTACAGAACAGAGGCTAGGGGACAAGCATGCACATGCTCAGTTTGGTGTGTATTGCTAGAGAGTTTTTTCTTGGGAGGGTGCATATGAGCAGCACAGGCCGAATCAGCACTGTCCACACAGAGAGTCAGGGGTCCTGCAGCCTGATAGGACAGTTCAAGTAGAATGAAAACTCCTACAAACTTTAACCAGACACAGATAGATGTCACAAGACTGCTCTAACTGCTGATGAGAAAAAGTATTTAGCAGTTCATATTTACTAAAACTATTGCATTTCCATATTCTGTGTACTGTGGGAGACCAGATATAGTGAATTCAGGATCCTGGGTTTAGTAATACTTTAACTCAACTTGCCATGTTTGGAGGAAGAAAAATGCTGACTATGACCCTAAGAACACCATCCCTAAAGTCAAGCACAGAGGTGGAAACATTATGCTTTGGGGCTGTTTCTCTGCTAAAGGCACAGGCCGACTTTGCCACATTGAGTGGCCAATGGATGGGGCCATGTATTGTAAAATCTTGGATGAGAACCTTCTTCCCTCAGCCAGAACATGCAAGATGGGTTGTGGTGGGTCTTCCAGCATGACAATGACCCAAAACATACTGCCAAGGCAACAAAGGAGTGGCTCAAGAAGAAGCACATTAAGGTCATGAAGTGGCCTAGCCAGTCTCCAGACCTTATCCTATAGAAAATGTATGGAGGGAGCTGAAACATCAAGGTACCAAGCGACAGCCAAGAAACCTAAAGGATTTAGAGAAGATCGGTATAGAAAAGTAGACCAAAATCCCTCCTGAGATGTGTGCAAACCTGGTAACCGACCACAAGAAACGTCTTACCTCTGTGCTTGCCAACAAGGGTTTCTCCACCAAGTACTAAGTCATATTTTGCTTGTGGATCAAATACTTATTTTACTCACTGAACTGCAACTCAATTTATAACATTTGTATCATGTGTTTTTTGTGCATTTTTGGTTGATATTCTGTCTCCGTCATTTAAAGTGCGTATTCGGTTAGACACTAACGAGGGGTCTCTTAGTGTGCAGACATTCAAGTGGCTGTTCCTGGGAGTCATGCCCGAGGTGGATCTATTCTCTTCCCAGGCAACTTCAAGCTGATGAGGTGTTACAGCTCGGGGCTGTTGCGGCTAGACCTCTGGAATGGATGCCCTGACAGATCGATTGAGTTTCAAGAGGGCATACGCTTTCCACCACTCCCCATTAATTCTCAGGTTATTATGAAGATCTCATGCGGAAGCGGTCAAAGTGGTGGCAGTAGCTCCTTACCAGTCGATCGAACCTTGATTTCTCCTCCTGAGTCAGCTCAGCCTCCGGGATCCAGTGCTTCTTCTTCTCGGGTTGGACCTTCTGTTTTCAAGGGGCAGATCGGCACCCTTGTCCGGCTCAGGTGCGCTTAAGGGTGATTTACACTCTCATGAGCTCTACAGGGACGAGCACGAATTAGGTCAATAGGAGAATATGGGCCAAATCTGTAGAGTTCTCAACCTTCAGACAGATCATGAAGAAATCCAAAATTCATTTCTTTGTAAGTGGGCAAAATTTACAAAATCTGCAGGGGATCAAATAATTATTTTCCCCACTATATGTAGTACTTATGGTACAGACAGCGCAGGCTTATCAGGGCACCCAAACCTTGATGAACTGCACTACTATACTGTGGAATAGCAATCCCCATTAAACCAGGCCTGTTAGTGGTATACAAATACCAAATACTGCTACAGGTAATTATGATCAATCAAATAAACACCTTTCTACCTGACTGTTACCAAAGCCTGCGAAACATCAGCAACATGAAATATCCTGTCTGTTAACAACATTTTATTTTGTTATTTTAATGTTTGCCTCCCAGACACATCAAAGTATGACAAATTGAAAATGAAATGCCTTACAACTCTGTTTTTCAGGTACGGCTACTGGAACTGTCCCAACATCCGTTTTATCCTACTCTGATTACATATCTAGGCCTGAGGAGCACAACAGCGTTCTGAGGTTTGATAAGGGGGAAGAGGAGAAAATGTGCCGCGTGGTGATCATAGACGATTCATTGTACGAGGAAGCTGAGACTTTCAATGTTACACTAAGCATGCCTATGGGAGGAAGGCTGGGCACTGAATTCCCTTCTGCTCAGATCGTGATTCTACCCGACAAGGATGATGGTAAGAAACTTCTTAATCTACTAATGTATACTATTCTTGAAAGTGTCCTTGGCGTGCAAGGCTTTGGAAGTAGTAGTGCACAGAGGAATGTAGGAAGGGGAGTTATATGCTTGGTTCTTCCAGTGATTAAAGCTGAAGTTTAGGTATGAAAATTTTTGCATAGTTACATTGAGGCATCTTGGACCGATTTAAAGAGGACGTAAACCCTAATGGGTTTACTTCCTCTTTGTTTCCCTGCAAAGGTAAAGCATAATGGACTACTATGCATCACATAGTAGTCCATTATGTGTCACTTACCTGACACAGGAACCAGCGAAGTCACCGCTATCCCCTTGTGTACGGAGCCTCCATCTTCTTGGTGGGTCTCGCGGCTCCGGCGCTGTCATTCGACGGCGCCGCAATGACGTCATGCGCATGGGAGCCGCCACTCACGGCATATTGCCACTGAGAGCGGCGCACTCAGTGCGCCTGCGCGCCGCAGTCTACGGCGCATGCGCCGTAGACAGCGGTGCCTGTCTTTTGGCAAATATCTCCTAAACCGTGTAGGTTTAGGAGATATTTCTTTGACCTACAGGTAAGCCTTAATCTAGGCTTACCTGTAGGTCCAAGTTGTTTGCAAGGGTTTACAACCACTTTAATTATGTACCGTATATGACATACCTGGCTGATCTTCATGGAAGCTGGAAATCAGTTTAGTTGGCACTGCTACTACAGTGATTGGCCCTGGCTTCAATGTCCTATGCTGAGCGGTTGACCTGCTGCTTAAAGCGGGGTTCCACTGCCTAAATCTTTTTTTTTTTTTTTTTACAATAAATAGGATTAAGTTCTTTAAAGTTATTACTCATTTGTTCTAGCTTTTAAGTCATTCGGATGTCATTTTTCTCTTTAAAAAATAAATTATATTTCGTCTTCTTGGCGGTTGTCATCTTGCCTGTGGGCATGTGAAGCCCACAGGCATCCTCTTCCTGGATAAAGTGACGCTAATTTACCAGCATGCACAACGCGTTGTATCCCGATCTCACGCATGCTCACGAATGCACAGTAACGTGAATTCGGAGCGCCGTCAACCGCCGTCAAAATCACGCGATAACTCGCCCCAGGCCGCCGCACAGACTTCTGGGAACAATCACAAAAGCTCCTGGGAGACTGTGCGGATAGAGAAAATTATGTTTTAGCCGCACTATCCCCGCCCATATCCGCAATCCCCACATCCAGGAAGTCGACAGAATGATCAGAAAAACAAAGGTACAGTAAAAAAAAAAAAACATTACGTTTTTAAATTAGAACATCTATATAATCATCATGAGCTATTGTCTTAAAATCAGGTGGAACCCCGCTTTAATGAACACATAAGGTCACTTGCTTGGCATTGGCTCCATTCAGAGAACACTGCATTTTCTCAATGAATGCAAACCCTTCTCTGATTGGACAAGGTAGAAATTGTGATGTCACCACCCCATCTCTTCACCCTGTTCAATCAGGGAACTCTTAAAAAAAATGTATGTTTAGGAGCCCTCAAAGTGTATAAAGTATACATATAATAATAATACTAATAATGTTCTTTTACAAAGTGACTTTAAAGGCAACAAAAGACAAAAAAATAAAAACATATACAACAAAAGGAACAAGAAAGGAACAGTTAGGTGAATGCTTATCTAAAAAAAAATTTTTAGTGTTGATTTGAAAATGTTTAAAGAAGGTGAATCTCTGATGTGCGTAGGAAGATAATCCCAGAGTGTTGGGGCATAAGAAGAAAGGGTCCTGCCCCTATTGAGCTTGGACACACAGAATATCAGAATTAGAAATGTGAAGGTTACACTATTAAAGTATAACTCAACTTTTTTTTGTTTTGGATAGAGTGCCAGTTTTGTTGTCTATGTCCCCGTTAAGAAGATTTGTACTGTTTACCATTATCATTAAAAGTGAAAATAAAAGAAAATCCCAAATGTTGGGTTGTCCCCAGAAAAATAATAGAGGGAGGAATCTTCCAATGGGGACACTAGTTCTGGTGACCTGGGGGTCCCCAAGAATTCCCTTAACTTCCTCTCACTTCCTGTTTGGGACAGGAAGTGGAAGTAAAACTCTGCAATGGGACACAGACAAAATCTTACTCTATCCAAAATGGAAAAAAAAAATGTTTTGCCTATAGATTTGCTTAAAGTATTTTTTTTCTTTTTCAATTGAACCTGTTTTCATATGAGAGCCCCTTACTGCCCATATCCTTTAAAGTCTTAAAGTTGCTAGTATCATAATTTGTATGATATAATATAAAATTATCTCCCGTTCCAAAGCTTTATTATTCATTCATTTTTTTTTTTCTTTTTTATGAATACATTTTATGTTTGGAAACAGGAGGCTTCTGTAACATCTGAGCAGGCATATGTATGTCTTTGGTGCATGTGTTTTATGTAGTTATCTGACATTTATATCCAAGATCAGTCGGTTCTATTAGTGTCTCTGAGCTCCTTGTACAGATGAAGTGTGGGCTTGCTGACTTTCCGCTGTACATCCATGATCTTTTCCATTACTTTACATCTCTTCAACTCCCACCTGATCCACCCTATAAAGTCAGCACATTGCTGAAACCCAGGGTGAGTGCTATGGAGGAGGTTATATTTGTATGTGCTGTCAGGGAAGACATATTAATCAATGACAAGCTAAAATTGTGCAGCTCATTAGAGCAGAACGCTGGAGTGGACACTGAAAACAGCACAATTATTTGCAGTTCTTTGTAGTGTTCATTGAAATGTTTACTTGCCCGTCTTCAATGAATGCTCATTATTATAAACAAACAACTCTTAAAGACTGAAAATGATGTAGGATTCCTTTAATCGTGAACTGTGGAACGTTTAGCTATATATCACCTGCTCCACTGAAGTTGTCAGCACTTCAGAGGATAGAAAGCTGGGGGGTGCATGATGGGTTTTAGAGTTGTATAGGGCCAAAGATTCCACTTTGATAGGCTATGTTCATGCAAAAGTGAGGCTTCATTGGTAGGTGCAGTGTTGGTCATCTTACTTTAAATAAGTAATTAGTTAAGTTACAAATTACTTCTCCCAAAAAGTAATTGTGTTAGTAACTCGGTTACTACATTGGAAAAGTAATTAGTTACTCAGCAAAGTAACTGTGACAGGGGTGGCAGCAGTGGTACTATAGGGGGTGGCAGCGTTGGTACTTGAGGGGTGGCAGCGGTGGGTACTTGAGGGGTGGCAACGGTGGTACTTGGGGGGGTGGCAGTGGTGGTGTTTTTTTCTTGGGGGGGTGGCAGTGGTGGTGGTGTACAGTACTTGGGGGGTGGCAGCGGTGGTACTTGGGGGGGTGGCAGCGGTGGTACTTGAGGGGTGGCAGCAGTGGTACTTGGGGGGTGGCAGTGGTGGTGTTGTACAGTACTTGGGGGGGGGTGGTAGCGGTGGTATTTGGGGGGGTGGCAGCGGTGGTGTACTTGGGGGCTGTGGCAGGCAGCGGTGGTACTTTGGGGGTGGCAGTAGTGGTAATGCCATCCTCTCCCACCACCACCTCTGCCTCTTACTGATCCCATCACCTCTGTTGTAGAAGTGATGGTGGGTGGGTAGGGATGGGATCAGTAAGAAGCAGAGGTGGTGGAGGACTTGGGATGGATCGATTGCACTGCAATTCAAATCGTCAGACACTCACAGTCACTTACTTGAATGCCTCCAGGGATGCCTTTCCTCATGGGGAGAGAGAGAGACCCTCCCCTTCACTCGATTGGTGTCAGCTGTCAGCTGACTTCATTTTTCAGTGTCTGCCCTGCCTCCCTACATTCTCTCTCTCTGGATAGGCAGGGCAGGATGGGGCGGTCCAGATAGTCTCTCTGAGTCTCAGCCTCTTCTCAGCTCAGCTGGCGAAAGCCCCCCTCCCCACGGCAGAACGAACGGCCAGGCAGAGCGGCCATAGCGGGCCTCCCGGGCGGTAGATGTAATTGCGGTAACGCCGCTCAAGGAATGGGAACGGCATTACCATGAGGGGAAGAGTAATCAGTTAGATTACTTGTTACCCTCTAAAGTAATTGCGTTAAGTAACTCCGTTTATTTTAACTTTAACATCACTGGGTAGGTGGGCAGTAAAGCTAAACTAAATGCATGTTGATGATTGAACAGGTAAAATTGAGGTTGATTTATTAAAACTGAGTGCAAAATCTGGTGCAGCTGTGCACGGTAGCCAATCAGCTTCTAACTTCAGTTTGTTGAAGCTTTGACACATAGACGTGCACACAGGGTGTGCCAAGTGTGCTTGAGTACACCCTAATCACCCACTGTGCGGTGCAGATTCCCCCTGCTTCCCATCTCCCCTCTGCAATACTGCCACTACTGGGAAAGGGGCTGGTAAATATATCATTAACTGGCCCCTTCCTTTTCTGAATTAACACAGTGAGGGATCTGTACCGATCGCTCCTGTCTTCATTCTTAACAGAAGACATGAAAAAAAGGAAAACTGTGGGACTTTAAAAGTGTCGAAGAAAAAAAAATATATATATATACAGTATTTTTTAATTATAAAAAATATATTTTATTAGAGTTAATAAAAACATTATCATAAAAAATCCCTTGTTGCATGTTAAGTACATTTCATATACATATACAGACACTACCGCTCTACATGTTTCGCTTCGAGTGAGCTTCTTCAGGAGCTTCTAGAGTGTTGTATGAAATGATTACTAAAAAAGTAAATAAAACAACAAGATTTGGACTAATTACTACAAACTTATAATTAATTACAATTTATCAAAAATGACAATGTATAATATATATATATATATATATATATATATATATATATATATATATATTTAATATTGCCAAAAAAGGAATAGTTACAATCAAACAAAATGGTTGAAGCATAGATGGACCTACCAGGTATAAAAACTCTTGACAGAATGAGAGGCATAAACATTTGATTTCTGAATATTTACAGCAGACAGCAGATATTTTGGTGCCCCTTCAATTTATACAAATTACATAGATATATATGTTTCCTTCCTAGGATTCAGTCAGTTTATACCTACACCGCCCCCCTGTGGTTGCTATGTTCTGCACATGAAGCTGTCTGATGTAAATATTCTGAAATCAAACGTTTCACCAAAGCTCCATAATGGGGCGCCTAAAAAAAAAATTGTAAAACAAAATAAAAAATTATATTGTAAAAAATTATTATAAATACAAAAATGTAAAAAATTATTAAAAAAAACTACTGACACTGTCCACTGCCCTACTGACACCAATCTTTGCTTTACTGACACCGTCCATGTGTTTGTACTCTGAGGTGCACACACCAATGCAATAGGCTGCACACACCAATGCAATGGGCTGCACACACCAATGCTTTGACAATAAAATCTGGAGGCTGATTGGTTTCTATGCAGAGCTGCACCAAATTTAGCAGTTTAAGTAAATCAACCCAAGAGTTTTTGTTTATTATTTTTTATGTCAAAAGAGCTTAATTCTGTTCAGTTTGTCTTTTGATTTCCACACCTCTATGATACTGTACAGCCAAATGTCCAAACAGCACACTTACTGTATACTGGCCTCACACCTGTAGACTTTCGCTTGAACATTGGGACGAGAAAATATAAAAATTGCTCATTTGGCGGCAGTGAGAGGGACAGTCCCTCTCACTGCAATGTGCCCAGGGTGCCCACATTTGCAAATAAAAGTGCTCATCAGTGTCCCCTACCATTGCCACCTATCAGTGCCCATCAGTGCCACCTATCAGTGCCCATTAGTGATCAGTGCCACCTATCAGTGCCATCTATCAGTGCTTTGTGGACTTGACCATGTGAACATGGATGAGTGAGTTTGGGGTGGAGGAACTTGACTGGCCTGCACAGAGTCCTGACCTCAACCCAAGCAGCGACTGCGAGCCATGCCTTCTCTTCCAGCATCAGTGACTGACCTCACAAATGCGCTTCTGGAAGAATGGTCAAACATTCCCATAGACACACTCCTAAACCTTGTGGGCAGCCTTCCCAGAAGAGTTGAAGCTGTTATAGCTGCAAAGGGCGGGCCAACTTAATATTGAACCCTGCGGACTAAGACTGGGATGCCATTAACGTTCATGCGCGTGTAAAGGCAGGCGTTCCAATACTTTTGGTTATATAGCGTATTTAATAATACTAATATCCCTTCAGTGTCTAAGATGGTGTAATTTATCAAGGAAGTAATCTGAGCAAGGAACTAATTAAAACTTTGTACCAAAAAAACAAGCAAAAACCTAATTTGTCCTTACAAATATTGTAGAGATTGTGTAGGTAGATAAATTAGTTATAGGGCTCATGCACAAAGCAGCAAAAAATAAATAAAAAAATGGACCATTTTATTAGTACAGTGTGTTTTTTTTTTGTGGATCTGAATGAAGGCTAATGCCCTGTACACACGATTGGATTTTCCGACAACAAATGTTGGATGTGAGCTTGTTGGCGGAAAGTCCGACCGTGTGTATGCTCCATCGAACATTTGATGTCAGAATTTCCGCCCACAAATGTTAGCTAGCAGGTTCTCAAATTTTCCGCCAAAAAATTTTTGTTGTCGGACTTTCCGATCGTGTGTACACAAGTCCATCGCACAAAAGTCCACGCATACGCTCAGAATCAAGTAGGAGCCGAAAGCGATCGGTCTTGTAAAACTAGCGTTCGTAATGGAGATATTACATGACTATTGAACTTCCTTTTTATCGTCTCGCCGTACGTCTTGTACGTCACTACGTTCGTAATTGTTGGCCAACATTTGTGTGACCGTGTGTATGCAAGACAAGTTGGAGCCAACATCCTTCGAACAAAATTCCACGGTTTTGTTGTCGGAAAGTCCGATCGTGTGTATGGGGCATAATTGTTCAGAAAATTTGGAATTCGTTAGAAAACAAATTAACGAAACAGATTTTATCATATTTCAACTAAATTAGTTACTATTCGTTACTGTTTTATGCAGAGATTAATCTCTGAATAACCAAAAATTTGTTTGAATTTGTATTCGGACCGAAACAAATTTCATATGTCTAATAGCCAGCATAGATATGACTGTGGTCCTCAATGTGTTGTCTATCTCTTCAGTTACCATAATGCCACCTGAAGAGAAATGGAAAGTCTACTGCCACAAAAACTCATGAAAATGTAGCAGCCTCCTTCATCATCATCCTCTTTAATTTGGGCTTTTTTTTTTTATAAATGAAATCTCTATGAATAGTTCCTATTGAGATTAGGAGCAAAGAACAAGTGAAGGGAGAGGATGTGAGATAGTGAAACAAGTTCCATTAACGTTTTAGGCAAGCTGTCACAGACTTTTTTTTTTTTTTTCAATGGATGGAAGAGGGCCAAAGAAAATGAACTGTACACAGAAATGCTGGCAAAGACTGCTAAACTGGTAAACCAAGGACAGCTCCCCGACAGTGCTGAATTAACGATTGTTACATGAATGTAGTGTCAAATAAAACAAATGGCACTCATTTGGCCTACGAGACTGCTCTGTTTTGGAATGAATAAGCTGGCTTAAGCCTTAGCAGTTTATTTACTGATAATGTACAACACTCCTGTGTTTCTCGTGGCCCGCACATTCACTGTCTCGTGTAACGCTTCACCATTTCGTGTGAGGCGCTGCCAATTTCCCCGGAGCACAAAAGACATATTTTGTAGCCTGAATGGCGGCGAATAATATAAATGAATACACTGCCCTACATTTTTCACAGGTGCACTGACCTTGAAGCCAATGCTAGCAAATGTACTGTACAAAATGTATGACCCATAGTGCACTGGACCTCTTATAAGGCAAGTGGGGCAGAAGACAATTGGAGGTGCTGTCCATAGCAAACAATCAGATTTCTGCCCTTATTTTTCTACCAGTTAGAAAATGCTAGGTAATCTTTGAATGCTTTCAACAAGGAACACCACCCGTTTGTAGAAGATTATCATGACAGGAGGCTAAGCTGGTCGAGTGTGAAGAAACTAGATTATAGAGCAACTGAGATGACTAAAATGTCAGCTCTCTGAAGTACAAAGACTATGGAGACTGGCATATTCAAGTGTAGCGCCCCCCCCCCCCCCCCGGGTCTTCTAGGGGCAGGACAACACCTCCAAAGGGAGAGCTAGCATTTGCCCCAGGGCTATAATGGGGATTTCTGAACAGAAATTGGGTGCCAGTCACTTTTGATCTTTTCAAAGCTTTAATGTAGAACTTGGAAGAAGGAAGTAGGAGAGAGGAATAGGTGTCTCAAATACCAGTAGCAGATCACTTACAGACTTCTTGGAAAAAGTACAGATTCACAGTACCAGAACATTTAAGCCGACCCAGCGGTACTCCAAACACATTTCAGATTGTAGAACAAGATCCAGCTTCACAGTGTCAGAACCTTTAAGCTGACCGGGCAACACTGTAAGCACATTTTAGATGTAGGTGGGTCCTCCAAACAACTCACCAGGCCCTCCTGAGAGACGAGCCTTCCTCCTGGCTCTCTCCAGCAAGGGTCCTCCTCTTGATCTTTTCTATTTGGCTTGGCTTCTTACACTCTGGGCAAAGCAGCCTAAGGACCACCTCACGATTAGTAGGCCCCAGACAGGCTTCTGGGCCTACTTACAGAGCTCACTTCAGCAGCACGTCCCAAGGCCAGGAGGGCCTGAGGCAAGAGAGCGAGCACATGGCCTGGTCCAAATATATATCCTCTCCCAGAATGCACTAGTGGCCAAGAACCTCCTACTGGGCTTGCTGGAAGAAAAATAAATATTCATAACTCAACCTAGTTGTACTATCTCATACTGGCCTGTGATGCCAGTGACACCTACTGGTGACAGTGAGAAATGCACAACCTAATTGAGATTCTGGAAAGACCAGATATTCTGTACAATCAATCTGAGCTGCCTACAGCCCAGTCAAAAATGAAATTTACATGATAGCCCTAATTTAGGATCAGGGGGCTACACTAGGCAGTGAGCACAAGAGGTGTGCAAAGTGTAAAGCTGGCCATAGATGGACCATCTGTGGGCAGGTTGGTTGTACTCAAGTTGATCCATCGCAAAATCTATGGATTACAGATACAGTTTATTTTAGTCAGATCACTTAAAGTGAACCTATGCACATTAAAATATTAACATATTCTAAACAAGTAGTAACAAGCCCTCATTTAAGTGTTTAGCTATAGGCATTGTGCATAAACTACTGTTTATAGAAGAATTCTAGGTACGGATATTTTATACACAGTTACATTGGTCCAGCTTGGACCAATGAAACTATGTATATAACATATCTGGCCGATGCCCCTGGAAGCTGGAAATCACTGGAGATTTTTCCACGTCCCGTACCAAGTCGTTGCCCTGCTGAATTCTGAACACAGGAGGTTGGCCACTCGGCATGGATGCCATTCAATGAATGCTTTGAATACAAAGTGTAATTGGACGAGATGGAGAGCGTGATATCACTGCCCCTCCCAGGGTAAGATTTCCATTCCTGAGGAACTGCAGGTGCCATATACAACTTGCCATACAGGTGATGCAAGGGTATGCAGGCGTACTCAAGAAAAGTTTCAGAAATTTAACTTTTGGGAAATACGTTGTATGCCAGTGCACAGAAGCCTCAGCATTTCCAAAAGTATGGCTTTGCACAGCCATACTTTACTTGTATAACAGACCACCTGCAGCTCCCTGGGCTTAGGAGAATGCCCGGATTTTATGCTGGGCTTATTTTCAGCCTCTCATAATACATATGCATAAGATCTTAAAGACCTTAAAGTGGATTTCAGCAACAAGTATTCATCAACAAACTCCCGACATGTCGCTATATAAAGTAGTCCTTATGCTCCAAGCAGTATACTTTGCCTAGGCTGAGATGATACCATCTGTTATTTGTAGACAGGAGAAATCATCTCCTCATTCTCCTCTTCTCCAGTGATTAGACTGCAACATTATATTAAGTCACAGAGTGAAAGGCTGCAACAGGGGCTGATATCTATCAGACATACACTTACCGGCCACCTTATTAGGCACACCTGTTCAATTGCTTGGTAACACAAGTTGCTACTCAGCCAATCACATGGCAGAAACTCAATGCATTTAGACATCTAGACGTGGTGAAGACACAAACCGAGCATCAGAATTGGGAAGAAAGGGGATTTAAGTGACTTTGAACGTGGCATGGTTGTTGGTGCCAGACAGGCTGCTCTGAGTATTTCAGAAACTGCTGATTTACTGGGATTTTCATGCACAAGCATCTCTAGGATTTACAGAGAATGGTCCGAAAAAGAGAAAATATCCATTGAGTGGCAGTTTTGTGGAGGAAAATGCCTTGTTAATATCAGAGGTCAGAGGAGAATGGGCATACTGGTTTGAGATAATAGAAAGGCAACAGAAACTCAAATAACCACTCGTTACAACCAAGGTATGCAGAATACCATCTCTGAAAGCACAACACATGGAACCTTGAAGCAGATGGGCTACAGCAGTAGAAGACCGCACCTGGTGCCACTCCTCTCAGCTAAGAACAGGAAACCGAGGCTACAATTTGCACATGCTCACCAAAATTAGACAATAGAAGATTGGATCCATCCTGCCTTGTATGAACGGTTCTGGCTAGTGGTGGGGGGGGGGGATATTTTCTTGGCACACTTTGGGCCCCTTTGTACCAACTGAGCATAAATTTTAAGGCCACGGCCTACCTGAGTATTGTTGCTGACCATGTCAATCCTTTTATGACTACAGTGCACCCATCTTCTGATGGCTACTTCCAGCATGCACCATGTCACAATGCTCAAATTATTATACAGATTTTATAATTATTATTATTATTATACAGGTTTTATATAACGCCAACAGTTTGCGCAGCGCTTAAATCATCTCACCACTGGTTTGTAGAACATGACAATGAGTACAAATCTGCAGCAACTGTGTGATGCTATAATGTAAATGTGGACCAAAATCTCTGAGGAATGTTTCCAACACCTTAGTGATTCTGTGCCACGAAGAATTAAGGCAGTTCTGAAGGCAAAAGGGGGTCCAACCCGGTACTAGCAAGGTGAGTGTATGTTAACACACCCAAACATTGCACAGGCACCAGGGTTCACATGATTGAGTCATCTCTGAGACACGACCAAAAGGACAAAACAGGAGGTAAATGTTGACCTTGGATGATGACTGAACTTGCAGAATATGCTTGTTTTTGATGCTGCAACACCTTGGAAAGTTCCTTGTTGGCTGCCACCTCCTGAAAGTATGATCTAAAAAAAGAGTGAGAGCGAGAAAGAGAGAGAAAGAGAGAGAGAGGAGAGATCGAGAGAGATGGAGAGGAAAGAGAGAGAGAGAGAGAGAGAGGAAAAGGAAAAGAAAGACAAGGAGGAGATAGGGAAAGGGAAAGCACTTGTAGCTCACTGGTTGCTTTCACTTGTTGCCTGGAAATGTTCTTTTATGGTTTTCAAACAGTATTGTGATTCGTTTTTCTTTGAAAAGTTGCAAATAAATTATTAAAGTTTGTGTATTCTTAAAACTATGTGGAAAGTAATATCCTGAGGGCCTTTGTGTATACCAATCTGTAGTGAAGTTCCTGAGCAACCATCAGTCCAGTAATCATACCAAACCAGTGAGTATGGATTCCGAAATGCCTTTCCATAAACAGAAAAGCCTTACTGGGTTTCTTCTGCTTGGTGAAGCGCAGCTGAAAGCACTTTAAATAACACGATGTGTAATAACTCACTAGCTCTTTATAAGTAAACTAGCCAAATTATTTTAATATAACATGAATGACTGACTATATTTAGTTGCATTTTAGTGCCCAAATGTTGGCTTAGATCATAGCTGCAAAATAGTTAAGTGGCATTCTTCATAAAGCCAAGGAACTTGCATGGATCAATAAATACACTTCGAATTCAAAGAGACAGATTTCCTAAACCTGGTACATCAGTGTAGGGTATATGCCAGAGGGCTGAATTACATACTGGTCCATCCAGTGGTGATAATTTTACCAGAGAAGGACATATTGGGATTGATTTACTAAACACAAATTTTCCCCAGAGCTTAGGGAATGTGGTGAAGCTCAGCTGATTTCCATCATTCAATCATGTTCAAGCAAAAATGCTGTTATTTTTTTATTTTCTTTGCACCTAATTGGGTATTCTTTACAAAGTAAAGCCTCACCACATTCAGTAAGCTCGGGAGAAAATGAGTGCAACTGCATTTGCAAAGTGCACAGTTTATTTGCCTTTAGTAAATCCACCCCATTGTCTGTGTTACCACACAGGGACTACAAAGGGCAAGAGGACCCATTAGGACTTTAATCAGGGAAGTGCAACAGGTGCTTAAAGTGTAATGCTCTGTACACACAATAGGATTTTCCGACAACAAAATCCATGGGATTTTTTCCGACGGATGTTGGCTCAAACTTGTCTTGCATACACACGGTCACACAAAGTTGGTCGGAAAATCCGAACGTCAAGAACGTGGTGACGTACAACACGTAGGATGAGCCGAGAACAATTAAGTTCAATAGCCAGTGCTGCTCCTCTGCTTGATTGATGCATACGTGGCACTTTGTGCGGCAGAATTGTGTACACACGATCGGAATTCCCAACAACGAATTTTGTTGTCAGAAAATTTGAGAACCAGATCTCAAATGGCATGGCAAATTACCCATGGCAAACTCAGATGTGTGAGCAGAATCATTTCCATAACCCAACAAAATTCTGCTCAGATTGATAGATTTTTAGATCTCATTAAGTATATTTACAGGGTTCATCAATAAAGCTCCTTAAAGTGATTGTAAAGTCTCGTTTTTTTTCCTATAAAAATAATAAACATTTTATACTTACCTGCTCTGTTGCAGTGGTTTTGTACAGAGCAGCCCAGATCCTCCTTTTCTCAGGTCCCTCTTCTGTGATCCTGGCCCCTCCCTCCTGTTCAGTGCCCCCACAGCAAACAGCTTGCTATGGGGGCACCCAAGCTGATTTACAGCTCCCTGTGTCCATTCAGACATGGAGCCCCGGCCCCCTCTCCCTTGATTGGCTAGCTGAATTTGATTGAAAGCAGTGGGAGCCAATGGCGCCGCTGCTGTGTCTCAGCCATTTAGGGAGGAGAATCTTGGACAGCAGAGACACTCATGGACATCGCTGGACAGAGAGGAACCTCAGGTAAGGTTAAAGGGGCTAAGGGGGGGCTGCTGCACAAAGAAGGCTTTTTATCTCAATGCATTAAGATAAAAAACCTTCTGCCTTTACAACCCCTTTAACCACTATAGACCCGCGCTATAGCCAAATGACGGCTACAGCGCGGATCTGATGTGCCCAACGAGCTGCCTGCGCGCCCCCTGAAGGGCGCGCGCGGCGCGCTCTGTGATCTGCGAGTCTGTGAGACTCGCTGGATCACAGATCCGAGTAAGGGGTCGATCCCAACCCTATACCACGTGATCAGCTGTCAGCCAATGACAGCTGATCATGTGATATTAACCGAGCCGGTAATCGGCTTTTTTTCCTGCTCGCGCTGACAGCGCGAGGAGAAAAAAAAAAGCCGATCACCGGCGGCAGTGAGAGGGACATCAGTCCCTCTCACTGCAATGTGCCCAGGGTGCCCACATTTGCAAATAAAAGTGCTCATCAGTGTCCCCTACCAGTGCCACCTATCAGTGCCCATCAGTGCCACCTATCAGTGCCCATTAGTGCCATCTATCAGTGCCACCTATCAGTGCCATCTATCAGTGCCCATCAGTGCCATCTATCAGTGCCATCCATCAGTGCCCATCCGTGCCACCCATCCGTGCCACCCATCCGTGCCCATCAGTGCCATCTTTGCTGTGCCCATCAGTACCGACTTATCTGTCCCCACCAGTGCAGCCTATCAGTGCCCACCAGTGCCGCCTATCAGTGCCCACCAGTGCCGCCTATCAGTCCCCACCAGTGCCTATCAGTGCCCACCAGTGCCGCCTCATCAGCACATATCAATGAAGCAGAAAAATTACCTGTTTGCTAAATTTTATAACAAACTATTAAACATGATTTTATTTATTTTTTTAATTTTCCATTTTTTTTTATTTGTTTAGCAAAAAATAAAAACCCCAGCTGTGATTAAATACCACCAAAAGAAAGCTCTATTTGTGGGGAAAAAATGGTAAAAATGTCATTTGGGTACAGTGTTGTATGACCGCGCAATTGTCATTCAAAGTGCGTCAGCGCCGAAAGCTGAAAATTGGTCTGGTCACGAGGGGGGTTTAAGTGCAAAGTAATCAGGTGGTTAAGCCCTGTACACATGGGCAGAATGTCAAGAGACATTTGCCGGTTAAAAAAAAAAACGTCTGACATTTTGCTTGTGTGTATGTTCAGCTGGCTTCTGTCGGACATGCATGCTGGAAAACCAGCAGCCGACCAACTCCCGATCAGCGCTCTCAGCCAATGGCAGAGAGCGCTGATCAGAGTGTTCTGGTGGCGGGTCGTCCCCCTGTCAGAACACAACAGCTCAGTGGGGGAGATCACTGAACTAACCTTGCATGGTTAGTACAGTGGTTCCCGACCGGAGCTGTCAGGTTTTTTTCGTGCAGGACACTTATATTTTTATGTGTTGATGTTACATGTTCCATGACAGCTACCTGATTGCCTTATACTGTAATTAAATTAACACATCTATAATGATAGGAATTGCAAACAACAATATGTCTAAGTTTGTCTGCAAAAATTGTTCAATTCATATGCCTCTTTATTAAAGTGCAAAGCAGGAAGTAACACATTAAAAAGTAAAATCCCTCTTTTAGAAACCTTTTCAGCCAAGGAGACTCCATGCTTGAAAGGGAACCTGTTGGTTAACTCACAAGTTACAAATGAAGTCCTTTGTTCGGATGACTTTTGACATATTGTTGCTTGCACTTTCTATAGCTATAGATGTGTAATGCCGGTCATGGACGGTTCAAATCTCGGCCAGTTTAGCAAAAACCGTCCGAGATTCAAACCATGTATGGGCAGGCTGAATGTACCAAGTTGATCGATCAACTTGGGTACAACCAGCCTGCTGGATTTTGCATGCAATTATCGCTAGCAAATAGTATACCCGCCACCAATAATAACTGTCTTCTCCCGGCAGGGATGGCTCACTCCCAGGATAACACAATGCCTTGGCGAGAGGAATTCCCCTGTCAACACTGTCTGTGTTGATGGGGAAATCAAGCTCATAGAGGGTTATTTACAAAAGGCAAATCCTCTTTGCATTACCAGTGCAAACTACAAGTGCAAAGTACACTTGAAATTGCACTGAAAGTGCACTTGGAAGTGCAGCCGCTGTAAATCTGACGGGTAGATCTGAAATGAGGGGAAGCTCAGCTGATGTTATTATCCAATCTTGTGCAAGCTAAAATGCTGTTTTTTATTTTCCTTGCATGCCCCCCTCAGATCTACAGCGACTGCACTTCCAAGTGCACTTTGCACTTGTAGTTTGCACTTGTAGTGCAAAGTGGATTTGCCTTTAGTAAATAACCCCCATAGCTGCAGGAAAAAGATTTGCTCCCTGTATGGGCTACTTTAGTCAAATCATAAGGCAATAGAGTAGTTGTAATGGACAGGTATAGACAGGTATGGTGTGAAAATCTTATCATGTTGTCAATATGTTTCCTGAACCTGTTATCAGAATTAAGCAATATAATACTGGTACATAATTGACTGTGTTCACTAGAGAGGTGAATGAGGACTGTAAGGTATGCACTTCGGCACTATGGGCTTTGTGAAGTGTCAAGGCGTATCCCATATCCATCTGGGTATATGTTCCATAACGGTCTGTTTCCCAGGCATTCGAAAATCATAATTGTATCGTCCCATTAAAGGTTAGCATTACAATCAAGTCATGGTGCGTATGTCTGTTACATGATGATTATTTTGGTACAATCGTATCGTATTTTTTCTAAAATCTAGAAGAAATAAAAATTTTTTTGTATCTACAGAGGTGAACTTGTAGGGTTTTTGCAGAAACGGACTATAGTTTCTTTAGCCATGTCTACTACATGAGCTGTTTTAATATAAACAAAGCCAGCCATTTACAAAGCTAATATTTGCATTTTCCACTTTACAACCTCTTGTTGCATGGACATTGCCCTCCACATGCCGGTAGAGAGACGGAATCGCCTTCCGCGAGAAAAAGTGGCGTTTGGGAACCTGCCACTGAGGAACCGCACATTGAACAAACTCACGGAAGGGGGCCGAGTCTACCAACTGAAAAGGCAGCAGTTGAAGTGCTAGCAATTTAGCAAGGCTAGCATTCAACGCTGGGCATGTGGATGGCAGCATTCGGACGTCGGTGTACTGCAAGTACTTGGTTGTGAACACACCGAATTCTCCTACCACCTTCAGTCCTCTCAGAGCATCCACAGCAATATGCCAGTAGACAGGTGCTTGCTGAGAAGAATATATAGGAGCTCTGTGTGTGTAATGGGACTAACACACTAGAAGTCCTATGGGTGCTTCTGCAAAGAAAATAGAGGAGCTCTGTGTGTGATGCCACTAACACACTAGAAGTCCTGTAGGTGCTGCTGAGAAGAAAATATAGGAGCTCTGTGTGATGCCACTAACACACTTAGAAGTC
Source organism: Lithobates sylvaticus (assembly GCA_028564925.1). Classification (NCBI taxonomy): domain Eukaryota; kingdom Metazoa; phylum Chordata; class Amphibia; order Anura; family Ranidae; genus Lithobates; species Lithobates sylvaticus. Next base: position 553,065,302 of record CM053027.1, read on the forward strand.
CTATGGGTGCTTCTGCAAAGAAAATATAGGAGCTCTGTGTGATGCCACTAACACACTAGAAGTCCTGTGGGTGCTTCTGCAAAGAAAATAGAGGAGCTCTGTGTGATGCCACTAACACACTAGAAGTCCTGTAGGTGCTTCTGCAAAGAAAATAGAGGAGCTCTGTGTGATGCCAATAACACACTAGAAGTCCTATGGGTGCTTCTGCAAAGAAAATAGAGGAGCTCTGTGTGATGCCACTAACACACTAGAAGTCCTGTGGGTGCTTCTGCAAAGAAAATAGAGGAGCTCTGTGTGTGATGGGACTAACACACTAGAAGTCCTGTGGGTGCTTCTGCAAAGAAAATAGAGGAGCTCTGTGTGAGCCACTAACACACTAGAAGTCCTGTGGGTGCTTCTGCAAAGAAAATAGAGGAGCTCTGTGTGATGCCACTAACACACTAGAAGTCCTGTGGGTGCTGCTGAGAAGAAATATAGGAGCTCTGTGTATGCCACTAACACACTAGAAGTCCTGTGGGTGCTTATGCAAAGAAAATAGAGGAGCTCTGTGTGATGGGGACTAACACACTTCAAGTCCTATAGGTGCTTCTGGGAGAAAATATTGCTCTGTGTGTGTAATGGGACTAACACACTTCAAGTCCTATAGGTGCTTCTGGGAAGAAAATATAGCTCTGTGTGTGTAATGGGACTAACACACTTCAAGTCCTATAGGTGCCTCTGGGAACAAAATATAGGAGCTCTGCCTGCCTGCCACGACACACTACAAGTCCTATAGGTGCTTCTGGTAACAAAATATAGGAGCTTGCCTGCCTGCCACTAACACACTACAAGTCCTATAGGTGCTTCTGGGAAGAAAATATAGCTCTGTGTGTGTAATGGGACTAACACACTTCAAGTCCTAGTGCTTCTGGGAACAAAATATAGGAGCTCTGCCTGCCTGCCACGAACACACTACAAGTCCTATAGGTGCTTCTGGAAGAAAATATAGCTCTGTGTGTGTAATGGGACTAACACACTTCAAGTCCTATAGGTGCTTCTGGGAACAAAGTATAGCTCTTTGTGTGTAATGGGACTAACACACTTCAAGTCCTATAGGTGCTTCTGGAAGAAAATATAGCTCTGTGTGTGTAATGGGACTAACACACTTCAAGTCCTATAGGTGCTTCTGGGAAGAAAATATAGCTGTGTGTGTAATGGGACTAACACACTTCAAGTCCTATAGGTGCTTCTGGGAAGAAAATATAGCTGTGTGTGTGATGGGACTAACACACTTCAAGTCCTATAGGTGCTTCTGGGAAGAAAATATAGCTCTGTGTGTGTAATGGGACTAACACACTTCAAGTCCTATAGGTGCTTCTGGGAAGAAAATATAGCTCTGTGTGTGTAATGGGACTAACACACTTCAAGTCCTATAGGTGCTTCTGGGAAGAAAATATAGCTCTGTGTGTGTAATGGGACTAACACACTTCAAGTCCTATAGGTGCTTCTGGGAAGAAAATATAGCTCTGTGTGTGTAATGGGACTAACACACTTCAAGTCCTATAGGTGCTTCTGGGAAGAAAATATAGCTCTGTGTGTGTAATGGGACTAACACACTTCAAGTCCTATAGGTGCTTCTGGGAAGAAAATATAGCTCTGTGTGTGTAATGGACTAACACACTTCAAGTCCTTATAGGTGCTTCTGGGAAGAAAATATAGCTCTGTGTGTGTGATGGGACTAACACACTTCAAGTCCTATAGGTGCTTCTGGGAAGAAAAATATAGCTCTGTGTGTGTAATGGGACTAACACACTTCAAGTCCTATAGGTGCTTCTGGGAAGAAAATATAGCTCTGTGTGTGTACACTTCAAGTCCTATAGGTGCTTCTGGGAAGAAAATATAGCTCTGTGTGTGTAATGGGACAACACACTTCAAGTCCTATAGGTGCTTCTGGGAAGAAAATATAGCTCTGTGTGTGTAATGGGACTAACACACTTCAAGTCCTATAGGTGCTTCTGGGAAAAAATATAGCTCTGTGTGTGTAATGGGACTAACACACTTCAAGTCCTATAGGTGCTTCTGGGAAGAAAATATAGCTCTGTGTGTGTAATGGGACTAACACACTTCAAGTCCTAAGGTGCTTCTGGGAAGAAAATATAGCTCTGTGTGTGTGATGGGACTAACACACTTCAAGTCCTATAGGTGCTTCTGGGAAGAAAATATAGCTCTGTGTGTGTAATGGGACTAACACACTTCAAGTCCTAAGGTGCTTCTGGGAAGAAAATATAGGTGTGTGTGATGGGACTAACACACTTCAAGTCCTATAGGTGCTTCTGGGAAGAAAAAATATAGCTCTGTGTGTGTGTAACACACTTCAAGTCCTAGGTGCTTCTGGGAAGAAAATATAGCTCTGTGTGTGTAATGGGACTAACACTTCAAGTCCTATAGGTGCTTCTGGGAAGAAAAATATAGCTCTGTGTGTGTGATGGGACTAACACACTTCAAGTCCTGGGAAGAAAATATAGCTGTGTGTGTAATGGGACTAACACACTTCAAGTCCTATAAGTGCTTCTGGGAACAAAATATAGGAGCTCTGCCTGCCTGCCACGAACACACTACAAGTCCTATAGGTGCTTCTGGGAAGAAAATATAGCTCTGTGTGTGTAATGGGACTAACACACTTCAAGTCCTATAGGTGCTTCTGGGAACAAAGTATAGCTCTTGTGTGTAATGGGACTAACACACTTCAAGTCTATAGGTGCTTCTGGGAAGAAAATATAGCTCTGTGTGTGTGATGGGACTAACACACTTCAAGTCCTATAGGTGCTTCTGGGAAGAAAATATAGCTCTGTGTGAAGGGACTAACACACTTCAAGTCCTATAGGTGCTTCTGGGAAGAAAATATAGCTCTGTGTGTGTAATGGGACAACACACTTCAAGTCCTATAGGTGCTTCTGGGAAGAAAATATAGCTGTGTGTGTAATGGGACTGACACACTTCAAGTCCTATAGGGCTTCTGGGAAGAAAATATAGCTCTGTGTGTGAATGGGACTAACACACTTCAAGTCCTATAGGTGCTTCTGGGAACAAAGTATAGCTCTTTGTGTGTAATGGGACTCACACTTCAAGTCCTATAGGTGCTTCTGGGAAGAAAATATAGCTCTGTGTGTGTATGGGACTAACACACTTCAAGTCCTATAGGTGCTTCTGGGAACAAAATATAGCTCCTATAAGTGCTTCTGGGAACAAAATATAGGAGCTCTGCCTGCCTGCCACGAACACACTACAAGTCCTATAGGTGCTTCTGGGAAGAAAATATATCTCTGTGTGTGTAATGGGACTAACACACTTCAAGTCCTATAGGTGCTTCTGGGAACAAAGTATAGCTCTTTGTGTGTAATGGGACTAACACACTTCAAGTCCTATAGGTGCTTCTGGGAAGAAAATATAGCTCTGTGTGTGTGATGGGACTAACACACTTCAAGTGCCTATAGGTGCTTCTGGGAACAAAATATAGCTCTGTGTGTGTAATGGGACTAACACACTTCAAGTCCTATAGGTGCTTCTGGGAAGAAAATATAGCTCTGTGTGTGTGATGGGACTAACACACTTCAAGTCCTATAGGTGCTTCTGGGAACAAAATATAGGAGCTCTGCCTGCCTGCCACGAACACACTACAAGTCCTATAGGTGCTTCTGGTAACAAAATATAGGAGCTCTGCCTGCCTGCCACTAACACACTACAAGTCCTATAGGTGCTTCTGGTAACAAAATATAGGAGCTCTGCCTGCCTGTCACTAACACACTACAAGTCCTATAGGTGCTTCTGGTAACAAAATATAGGAGCTCTGCCTGCCTGCCACTAACACACTACAAGTCCTATAGGTGCTTCTGGTAACAAAATATAGGAGCTCTGCCTGCCTGTCACTAACACACTACAAGTCCTATAGGTGCTTCTGGTAACAAAATATAGGAGCTCTGCCTGCCTGTCACTAACACACTACAAGTCCTATAGGTGCTTCTGGTAACAAAATATAGGAGCTCTGCCTGCCTGCCACTAACACACTACAAGTCCTATAGGTGCTTCTGGTAACAAAATATAGGAGCTCTGCCTGCCTGTCACTAACACACTACAAGTCCTATAGGTGCTTCTGGTAACAAAATATAGGAGCTCTGCCTGCCTGCCACTAACACACTACAAGTCCTATAGGTGCTTCTGGTAACAAAATATAGGAGCTCTGCCTGCCTGCCACGAACACACTACAAGTCCTATAGGTGCTTCTGGTAACAAAATATAGGAGCTCTGCCTGCCTGCCACGAGCACACTACAAGCCCCTCTTTGTCAATCAATCTTTGTAACTGAATCTATCTAACTCAATCTCTGCAAGTGAATCTCTCTCTCTATCTATCTAAATGCAGCAGAGTGTCACAGGAACAGCCTGCTCAATCTGCGCCGGAAAAAAGCATGTGACCGGCGCAGACGGCGTGGCGGCGTTTTATAGGGGGGGGCGTGTACTACAGCCCCTGAGCTGTAATTGGCTACAGGCGTCCTGCCTGTAGCCAATTATGGCTCTTCGAGTTTCCGGGGCTGTGATTGGCCAAGCATGCGGGGTCACAGTGCATGCTTGGCCAATCATCAGCCAGCAATGCACTGCGTCGGCCGCGCCGGCCGCAATGCATTGCGGGGCCGCTCGCATCACACGAACGTGATGCGAGCGGCCAAAATAGTTCTGGGCTCGCCGAGCGAGCGAACGCCCGGTGCTCGATGCGAACGTGGGTTCGCATCGAGCACCGGGCCCATCCTTAGTTATCAGTATTAAGCAATATAATACTGGTACATAATTGACTGTGTTCACTAGAGAGGTGAATGAGGACTGTAAGGTATGCACTTCGGCACTATGGGCTTTGTGAAGTGTCAAGGCGTATCCCATCTCCATCTGGGTATATGTTCCATAACGGTCTGTTTGCCAGGCATTCGAAAATCATAATTGTATCGTCCCATTAAAGGTTAGCATTACAATCAAGTCATGGTGTGTATGTCTGTTACATGATGATTATTTTGGTACAATCTTATTTTTTCTAAAATCTAGAAGAAATTAAATTTTTTTTGTATCTACAGAGGTGAACTTGTAGGTTTTTTGCAGAAACGGACTATTAAGGGTTTCTTTAGCCATGTCTACTACATGAGCTGTTTTAATATAAACAAAGCCAGCCATTTACAAAGCTAATATTTGCATTTTCCACTTTACAACCTCTTGTTGGCTCCACAGCAATATGCCAGTAGACACCGCAATACCATTTTGTACTTTACAAGTATTGTGTCTGGGTTCTTTTATATCAAGGTCATGTGTAGTTTGAATAGAAGGATTGACATTTCAGGAATTTTATTTGCTGCTTTAGAAAAAATATTTTTTTTTAAGTAGTAACTCTTAAAGTTTGCATTAGTTCGGTCTGTCATGACTGCTGCTGCAAGACTCATCTACTTCACCAACCACTCAGTATCCACTGTTATAACTCTGCAACGTCACTAATTTCATCTCAGAATGCCAACTAGACCATTTTATTTCGTCTTCCCAAGACCTCTTACTCTCTAACTACCTGGTCTTCTTCACCTATGCTCATCCTCAGGACTTTTCTAGAGAGTCTCCCATCCTCTGGAACTCCTTACTCCAATCTGTCCTGGCAATCTCCGACTCTCTCCACCTTTCTTTTCCCAAACAAGATTGTTTTATTGGAAAAATATAAAAACAATACAGTCAGTAAAAAAGCAGTTTGGCATGGCAGGGTATTGACAATGAACATGAGTAGTGCAAGAATACAGGGTTTCACATAACAGAGCAGTGATGGACATGGAATTTACTTTGTTCCTCCCCCTCTTTTCCTCTGGTGGGGGTGGGATGAGTGGCAGTGCTGGCGGGGAGTTGGGATGAGTGGCAATGCTGGCGGGGAGTTGGGATCAGCCAACTTAGGTGCTCTTGATCAAGGTCATCTGCTGATTTGAGAACTGTAGTGGGGACTTTAATGGCAACTATAATGTTAGGTAATGTTACTCACTGTGTCTCCGGCTTCACTGTGTCTCCGACTTTGTGGTGTCTCCTAGAAGTGACACCTATGCCGAAATCAGGAGATAGGGTCTCCTCAAGCCCCTCCCACTACACATTCCTCACCAGTCAGCTGACCTCTAGTCTCTGCCCCCCAGCCATGCCGTGAACTGAATGGATGGCTGTGAAGAGACTGAGTGGGCGGCCGCGGGCTCCAGGAACAGCCCTGCTGGGCGGCCGCAAATAGGCTGGGAATGCGGTGCGGGCTTCAGAAACAGCCCAAAAAGGCAAATTGTCATTCTACTCCCGAGGGGGTCCCGATCCCAAGGTTGAGAACCACTGACATACCCAGATATGCGAGTCGAGCTGGTGCCGGTCTGGGCGCTTTTTAATGGCTTAATGTTTACTCACTTCTGAATATACCTGGCGGCGGTCATGAGGAGTATTTAAGGAAGGAAAAGTTTGAGATTCAGGCTTTGTGGGCCATAATAACACTAATCCCCCGTACACACGAGTGGATTTTTAGTCTGAAGAATCTTGGATGGTTTTTCCGACGGAATTCCGCTCAAGCTTGGCTTGCATACACACGGTCACACAAAAGTTTGCTGAACTTTCGACCGGCAAGAATGCGTTGACGTACAACACTACGACGAGCCGAGAAAATTAAGTTCAATGCTTCCAAGCATGCGTCAAATTGTTTCCGAGCATGCGTAGGAATTTTGCGTGTCAGAATTGGTACAGACGATCTGAATTTCAGTTCGAAACTTTCTCCGTCGGAAAAATTGAGAACATGCTCTCAAACTTTTGCTGGAGGAAATTCGTCCTGCAAAAGTCCGGTGCAGCATACATACGGTCGCATTTTCCGCCGAAACCCCCTCATCGGTCTTTTGCTGGCCGAAAAATTCAGATCGTGTGTACGCGGCATTAAGGTTTGATGAGTGTAAAATTTATCAGCACTAGTGGTGGAGCACTGGAATATACTGTTTTAGCAACACCTATATAAGAGCACGGTGGATTTATGAACGCTATGCTATTTGCATATTATATATTTTTGCACATATTCACTATTTTGTGGTAACACAAATGTTCATATATATTTATTTTTGACACAAAGCATTTGAAATTAAGGTATGTATAGATTATAACGGAAACAGTTGTAGAGGAACAGCGCCAATCTTGAATGTTTGCTTGTTATTTTGTATTGAATTGTATAGTAATTGTACTGTCTCTCTTTCTGTTATAAAGCTCTGCTCAAACTGTTGGTGCTATATAAATCCAGTATATGATTATAATAATAATAAAACTATTAAACTATAATTACTTAAAAAGGAGAGTGAAAAGTGTTGTTTTGCATCTACTTTAACCACTTGCTGACCGGCTCACGCCGATATATGTCAGCAAAGTGGAACGGGTGCGCAAAACAACGTACCCGCACGCCGCTGCGTCATCGGCGGCTAGGTGGCGTGCGCACGGGTCCCGTGGACTCGATGTCCACCAGTGGCCTGCGATCCTGACACAGAGAGGCAGAACGGGGAGATGCTTATGTAAACAAGGCATTTCCCCTGTTCTGCCTAGCAATATGAAAGGGTTCTACTGCTCCCAGTGATTGGGAGCAGTGATCTCTGTCATTCTCTAGTGAGCCCATCTCCCCTAGAGTTAGAACACGCTGATGGAACACACTTAACCCCTTGATCGCCCCCTAGTGTTTCGCCCCTTCCCTGCCAGTGACATTTACACAGTAATCAGTGCATTTTTATAGCACTGATCGCTGTATAAATGCCAATGGTCCCACAATAGTGTCTTAAGTGTCCGATCTGTCTGCCGCAATGTCGCAGTCATGATAACAATCACAGATCACCGCCATTACTAATTAAAAAAAAAAATTACAATAAAAACTATTTTGTAGTCGCAATAACTTTTGCGCAAACCAATCAAATATACACTTATTGCAATTTTTTTTTTACAAAAAATATGTAGAAGAATACATATCGGCCTAAACTGAGGAAGAAATTTGTTTTTTTATATATTTTTTGGGGATATTTATTATAGCAAAATGTAAAAAATATTGTGTTCGCTGTTTTTTTGTTTAAAGTGACAAAAATAAAAACCGCAGAGGTGATCAAATACCACCAAAAGAAAGCTCTATTTGTGGGAAAAAAAGGATGTCAATTTTGTTAGGGTACAACGTCGCTCGACCACGCAATTGTCAGTTAAAGCGACGCAGTGCTGTATCGCAAAAATGGGCTTGGTCGGGAAGGGGGTTAATCATTCTGGGGCTGAAGAGGTTAAAAGATAAAATAATAACTAAGTAGAAAGAATCCTAGTATGGGGTATATGAGGATGAGCCCTTACTAGTGATTGCAGTACAATGATTTATTGCATGTCTCACCAATCCTCTTGCTCTATTACAAGTGATGTAACTTCATCCTGTCAGCAGGAGGGAGAACAATAAATAGATTTGTTCCACATCACTCTCCTATTACTTAGACGTGAACATGATCAAGTTCAGTAGAGGGTAAATTAAGAATATTCCTGCTATTTCTGACTGTTCTATAACTGCGTATTACATATGCATGTTCAAGGAAGTTTGCTTCCCCCAGCTGTTTAAAAAAGCAAGTGCAAACACTGAGAAACAGAGTCAAGAAATTGTTGGAATATGCAATTGTAGCAAGGTCTCTGGCCTTGTCCAGTCTAATGAGAACTTTCCAAGCCAAATATAGCTGACATCCTTCTGTATGTGGTGGGTTGTGAGGCATGGTGGGTGCAAGATGGACAAAGTTATTGGGCGCCAGACACTTCTTGGATGTAAAAGAGGTTTTATTTCTCTTAACAGTCCCTTTTGAATTTTTGGGGGAAAGAGGGTTAGAGCCAGGACACCCGGTAGTTGCAAATTTAATTGGCAGACTCTGAGACTTCAATAAGAGAACAGCCATGTTGGGAAAGGCCCCAGCAAGAAGCCATATCTGCACTTGCAAGATTGCTGTCTCCTATGGTAACAGTCTTTAACAGTTCCTAACTCAAACGTAACAGTCCTTTCAGCATCACTACAACTACCTCTTGTAGTTCTTCAACACTGAGCTCCCGGTCTCTCACTAGACCCTCTGATTCACTGACTTTGAATCCCTTAAGCTCCTCCAAGGTTCAGGGTGGTATCCCCTTAAGCGTCACCCACGCTTCCCTGCTGGGTCTCTAGCTTGGCACTCCAGATACTTATCAAGCTTCACCCCTGCTAACGGGCGAGGTCCCTGACTCACAAGGCTGCTCTGCAAGCGTCTCCTCCGCGGGTTGGGTCCCTGACTTGATTACTGCCTGAGGTTTCCCGATTCTCCACCGTGCCCTTTCAGTGAGAATGTGGTTCCAGTACTTTCTTCAGTTACTCACTGTAGTCCCTGGTAAAGGTGGTTGGTCCCTTTGTGGGGACAGCTTCCCTTCTACTTCCGACCACTGATAGGTTCTCCGGCCGACAGAACAATCACTTATGGCGAGCCGCAATCCCAACCCTGTGCTGCTTTCTTGCTTCTGGATAGGCCCTCAGACAGCCTAGCAGCCAGATGTGCCCGGGATAAGCACTCTTCTCCGGCCTAGCAGCCCGGGCAATACAACACACGTCCACCCAGACAGCTGCCCAGGTGGCACAGAACCTAAGTCACCTGACTCCACTCGAATATATACAGTGGTGTGAAAAAGTGTTTGCCCCCTTCCTCATTTCCTGTTCCTTTGCATGTTTGTCACACTTAAGTGTTTCGGAACATCAAACCAATTTAAACAATAGTCAAGGACAACACAAGTAAACACAAAATGCAATTTGTAAATGAAGGTGTTTATTATTAAAGGTGAAAAAAAATCCAAACCATCATGGCCCTGTGTGAAAAAGTGATTGCCCCCTAAACCTAATAACTGGTTGGGCCACCCTTAGCAGCAACAACTGCAACCAAGCGTTTGCGATAACGTGCAATGAGGCTTTTACAGCGTCCTGGAGGAATTTTGGCCCACTCATCTTTGCAGAATTGTCCTAATTCAGTTACATTAGAGGGTTTTTGAGCATGAACGGCCTTTTTAAGGTCATACCACAACATCTCAATAGGATTCAGGTCAGGACTTTGGCTAGGCCACTCCAAAGTCTTCATTTTGTTTTTCTTCAGCCATTCGGTGGTGGACTTGCTGGTGTGTTTAGGATCATTGTCCTGCTGCAGAACCCAAGTTCGTTTCAGCTTGAGTACACGAACAGATGGTCGGACATTCTCCTTCAGGATCTCTTGGTAGACAGCAGAATTCATAGTTCCTTTTATCACGGCAAGTCTTCCAGGTCCTGAAGCAGCAAAACAGCCCCAGACCATCACACTACTACCACCATATTTTACTGTTGGTATAATGTTCTTTTTCTGAAATGCAGTGTTCGTTCTACGCCAGATATACTTGGACACACACCTTCCAAAGAGTTCCACTTTTGTCTCATCGGTCCACAGAATGTTGTCCCAAAAGTCTTGGGGATCATCAAGATGTGTTGTGGAGAAATTGAGACGAGCTTTGATGTTCTTTTTGCTCAGCAGTGGTTTTCTCCTTGGAACTCTGCCATGCAGGCCATTTTTGCCCAGTCTTTTCCTGATGGTGGAGGCATGAACGCTGACCTTAACTGAGGCAAGTGAGGCCTGCAGTTCCCTGGACGTTGTTGTGGGGTCTTTTGTGACCTCTTGGATGAGTCGTCGCTGCGCTCTTGGGGTAATTTTGGGCGGCCGGCCACTCCTGGGAAGGTTCACCACTGTTCCATGTCTTCGCCATTTGTGGATAATGGCTCTCACTGTGGTTCGCTGGATTCCCAAAGCTTTGGAAATGGCTTTATAACCCTTTCCAGACTGATAGATCTCAATTACTTTCTTTCTCAATTGTTCCTGAATTTCTTTGGGTCTCGGCGTGATGTGTAGCTTTTAAGGATCTTCTGGTGGACCTTACTGTGTCAAGCAGCTCCTATTTAAGTGATGCCTTGATTGTGAACAGGTGTGGCAATAATCAGGCCTGGGTGTGGCTAGAGAAATTGAACTCAGGTGTGGACAACCACAGTTATAGTATGTTTTAACAAGGGGGGCAATCACTTTTTCACACAGGGCCATGATGGTTTGGATTTTTTTTCACCTTTAATAATAAACACCTTCATTTACAAATTGCATTTTGTGTTTACTTGTGTTGTCCTTGACTATTGTTTAAATTGGTTTGATGTTCCGAAACACTTAAGTGTGACAAACATGCAAAGGAACAGGAAATGAGGAAGGGGGCAAACACTTTTTCACACCACTGTAGGCTCTCCCAGCAGGCCGAGGGATTCAAGAAAATCCCTGCCTATTGGCTGAGATACCCCATATACCCATAACCTGACCTTGGGTTGCCCTTCTTGTATCTAGTACCACCAAGTACCCAGCCACCTAGTGGTAGAAGAGAAAAGTGCAACAAGGCCAAACTTAGGGAGAAATCAATAGATCTCTATTAATCGACCAAGATAACTACTCCTGGCAAGTAAATTTGTGAGGAGCTCCCTGACTAAACCCCAGGGTGCTACACAATTTACCATATTTCTTTACAAGGGACAGATTTGATAAAATGAGACAACTGTTTGCAAAGTACATGCCGAAAAAGGGGCAGTCACCTGATTGACTGACCATAGACCAGCAGGACCCTAGGCTACAAGAAAAGGGTGATCTTTGCAAGGACAGCAGCTTTGGCAGTACCTGGTCAAATTTTACATAATAGGGTAAATTATTAATATTGTGATGGTGAAATAAGTAGGAGATACAACTGAGATGGGGTAATGGATATATACACTATGCAGTACCCTAGTCGCACTATCAAAATATTAATGCTCAACCCAGTTTTGGAAAATGTGATCAGAACTCCTTTTACCCGCCTTTCCAAAATATAGGGGGAGAGTTCTGCAGTCCAGAGAACTCAGCCAAGGCTGACAACACTGCTTGGGATTTCAGTGCAGCAGAGGCAGTATTGTCAACTCACTAATAGCCCACTGGTTTTCTGGTAGCTTGACAGCTATGTTTTGTACTTGCAGCATTTTTAAAGAAATAAAACATAGGGAAATGTGTTTATATTGTGGAGATGTATTGGAACTTTTTTTTTTTTTTTTCATTGCCCAGGCATACACTTTAAATAAGCCACTTGTGCTCCATACCTAAGGTGAGAGCATTTAATAATACATCTTTAATTAGCTATTATTTGCTGCCTAGAAAAGGCACAAAGAACAACTGGTATGCAATTTTTTTATTCAGTTAATCCTAAGAGATGCAGGAAATTCCCTCATCCTGAAAAGTACCTAGTATTCCAGGTAACAATGCTGATGATTAAATCAAGCACTACACATGCTAAAATAACATTATACTTCTTTACATAGTTCCTGTTTTATAATATGATTAGGATTTGATATGGTATATAATTGTTAAGATTTCCTGTGAAAGCTTATCAAATTAAGCTTTTAAAGTTTGAAACAAATTAGGTCTCTTTGATGCTTAGAAAGTAATATCCTTAATTGGCTTGCTTAGTTTTTCTTACAATCCTATGTTCTCATTAATTAGAAGACTTTGTTTCCTGGAAATAAATAAAATGCACATCCTGTTCATTTTTGTGCACCTTCATAAAGTGTACAATTCTAAAATAATCAATAGGGCACAAAAATAACTGGCCTTACAGGCAACATTGCATTTAACACAATTAACCTACTTTTTAGCAGACCTTGCACCGTATGATCAACATTTTATAAAAGCCCCTATGATAAATGTCTCATTGTAAAACCCCTGGCAAAAAGTATGGAAAAGTATTCCATTCTTGGAAAATGTTCATTCAAATGTTTCATTGTGTAGGAAAAAAAAAATGCCTCAAAACTATTTTCATTTACCATTCCGACCTTCTGGTTCTAACCACTTGCCGACCGGCTTACGCCAATATACGCCGGCAGAATGGCATGGACAGGCATATTAACGTACCTGTAAGTTGCCCTTTGAGATGCGGCATTGTGGGCACGCGCGCGCCCGCTGCAAGCTCCATGAGTGTGGACGCGGGTCCCGCAGACTCGATGTCCGCGGGGATACCCACGAACGTCTCACGGAGAGGAAGAACAGGGAAATGCTGATGTAATCAAGCATCTCCCCATTCTTCCTAGTGACAAGACACTGATCACAGCTCCCTGTATCGGGAGCGGTGATCAGTGTCGTGGCACACGTAGCCCCTCCCCCCATAATTAGAACACTTCCCTAGGACACACTTAACCCCTGCAGCGCCCCTACTGGTTAACCCCTTCACTGCCAGTCACATTTACACAGTAATCAATGCATTTTTAATCGCACTGATCGCTGTATTAATGTGAATGGTCCCAAAATGGCGCCAAAAGTGTCCGATCTGTCCGCCATAATGTCTCAGTCATGATAAAGATCACTGATCGCCGCCATTACTAGTAAAAAAAAAAATATTAATAAAAATGCCATAAAACTATCCCCTATTTTGTAGACGCTATAACTTTTGCGCAAACCAATCAATAAACGCTTATTGCGATTTTTTTTTACCAAACATATGTAGAAGAATATGTATCGGCCTAAACTGAGGGAAAAAAAGTATATTTTTAAAATATTTTTGGGGGATATTTATTAAAGCAAAAAGTAAAAAATATTGCGTTTTTTTTTTTAAATTAAAAAAAATAAAAAATTGTCGCTATTTTTTTTTTGTTTATAGCGCAAAAAATAAAACCGGCTGAGGTGATCAAATACCACCAAAAGTAAACAGTACACCACTAGTACTTTGTTGCGCCACCTCTGGCTTTTAAAACAGCTTGGATTCTCTGAGGCATGGATTTAACTATTGACAAACTGTATTTTTCATCAATCCGGCTCCAACTTTCTCTTATTGCAGTTGCCAGATCAGCTTTGCAGCTTGGAACCTTGTCATATCTTTAATTTCTGCAAAATCCAGCTTTGTCTTTTTTGTTTTTCTCTTATGGTCTTTCAGCTGGCCCCCATAATGACACAACAACACCAGATCGTGTAGTTGCACAGTTTCAGAGATCTGGTACCATGTTTTGTTGGCCAGTCCACATAAAAAAAATGAATTGCCCGCCAGGATAGATGATGCAGTATAGGCAGGAGAGAAATATCAGAATGCCTCTTGGGATGTGTGATGTAGAAATCCCAAGAGGCTGCAGGTTGCCTTTTGTGGGTCACGCCCGCCTAGGCAAGAAACTAGGAAATATGGGGGGCACAGATCAAAAAGAGAAAAAAATAAAGGTTTTTGCAGGAGAAAAAAAAAAAACAATAACTGAAAGAGCTTTCCAGGTTTTATCAGCAAACAATATGTGGTTTATGTCAAGTTTTCTTTATGTAGAAATTCTAGGTTATATAAGTTGAAGAGATTTACTAATAGTTGGAGTGATATTTTGCATTGCAACCCTTCCTTTCCTGTCTTGTATTTTAGTATAGGGAGATGTTCGTCTGTCCGTTTTAGACTTCTTATAACTAAAAGGGAACTTATCAGCACATACATTTATAAGCTTTGGTATTAATGGTGCAGTCTTTAGGACTGTCATCCTCATCCTTAAATCATAGTTAGTCACCCTCCTGGAGCAAGCACATGCATTTCAAGTGTCCTGAAAGCTAATACGTATATGTGTCAAGGTCAGTGGCTCACCAAGTAGTGAAGAAAGGATAAGGATGACAGTCCTGCAGAAAATATTTTATTTTATGATTACCTGATTTCTTAAAATGCATCTCATGATGGCAGCAGTAGAGGGGAAACAAGCAGGGTATGTCGTTTTTTGAGTCCTTCTATATTTTAAAATAGCAAATGTATTTTAACCGCTTGCCGACCAGCGCACACTGATGTACGTCGGCAGAATGGAACTGGTAGGCAAAGGGGCATACAGGTACGTCCCCTTTAAGAAGCGGTGTCGCAGGCTTCATGACCGTGTCCCACGGACTCAATGTCCACCGGGTGCCCGCGATCGTGTCACGGAGAGGAAGAACGGGGAGATGCTTTTGTAAACAAACATTTCCACGTTCTGCCTAGTGACAGGACAGAGATCACAGCTCTCTGTCATCGAGAGCAGTGATCACTGTCCTGTGTGTTAAAGCCCAGCCCCCTCACAGTTAGAATCACTCTCTAGGACACACTTAACCCTTACACTGCCCCCTAGTGCTTAACCCCTTCACTGACAGTGAAGGGGTTAAGCACTAGGGGGCAGTGCTTCAAAATCACATTTACACAGTATTCAATGCATTTTTATAGCATCGATCGCTGTATAAATGACAATGGTCCCAAAATAGTGTCAAAAATGTCCGATGTGTCCACCATAATGTCGCAGTCCCGATAAAAATCGCAGATAGCCGCCATTACTAATTTAAAAAAAAAATGAATAATAAAAATATCTCTTATTTTGTAGATGCTATAAATTTTGTGCAACCCATTCAATATACGCTTATTGCGATTTTTTTACCAAAAATATGTAGAACAATACATATCAGCCTAAACTGAGGGAAAAAAATAATTATATATTTTTGGGGTATATTTATTATAGCAAAAAGTAAAAAATATTGCGTTTTTTTCTAAAAAAAATAAAAACCACAGAGGCGATCAAATACCACCAAAAGAAAGCTTTATTTGTGGGAAAAATTTTGTTTGGGTACATCGTCGCATGACCGCGCAATTGTCAGTTAAAGCGACGCAGTGCCGAATCACAAAAAGTGCTCTGGTTAGGAAGGGCTGAAGTGGTTAAAGAATAATATTGTGTAAACAGTATAGGGAATGATACTGAATTTTTATATAATATGGGAAAATTTACATTTTAATAATGGCTGATTTACTAATGAGTTTCAATCAGTGCTTTAATTGCTATGGAAGAAGGTAGAATTTTTGGTAATATGTTAACCCTAAAAAGTGGAATACTTTGATATATTCCATGCACTATGCAAGACCACTATATAGTTGTTGTTGAGGCATTTACAACCTATTATAAATTCAATTTAAGAGATGGACAGTGAGCATAGAACAAAAAATGACATTTAATTTAAGAAATTGGGAATTATATGTAAGCAGAATTTCTAATTGCCCATGCCAACTGCCAAGCTGGAAGAGTATAATTGTGTTCTTTACTAGTCCATTATATTTAATATCCCCTCTATTATTGTCAATTATCATGACCTTTGAAGAAAATGTTCAGCATAGAGTGATTTCATAGGAATTATTCAGTACTGAAAAGTTAAAAAGTTAAAGCGGTTTAAACTATAAATGCTTAGTGAAGTATGGAAGTACATTTTTCAGTACTGAGATTGATGAGCAGAATTTTTTACAGCACAAGGACATTTGATTGATGATAGCATAAGTATACTGTTAATGTGCTTCAAAATCACAGAGTGGATAAGTTATAATGGACATTTAGAAGATCAGGGCTTCCAATTCAAAATGGCCTTTTAAAGTTAAAAGTTGAAATTCTTGCAGACTACACTTATACGTAGTCATGAAATCAGTCGTTCAAACCTTCCACCGATAGCGGAATGCAATCACAATATAAGCAGGAGCAGCTAAGTTACTTTTTAAAAGCTTTTTTTAAATTATAGTACAGGGGATGATATTTCAAGACCACAGAACATTTTTCTGCTATACTTCTCTATGTTCAATAAATGTAATAAAGTGGGAACTTGGTCCAAAGGCACAAAGTCACATGAAACTTGAAGTTCAGCTTTAGGCTGGGTTCCCATTATTGCGAATTGGATGTGGTTTCTCTGCATCCAATTCGCATGTAAAGAGATTGTGATGGGCTCTCTATGGAGCTGGTTCACACATCTCCGGAGCGGCTCTGGAGCGAATTGCACAGGAGTCCTGTGTGTTTTCTGGCCAGTTTCAGGTCTGAATTCAGCCAAAAAAATGGGCTGAAATCGGACCTGAAACAGTGAATGTGGACACACCGGACCTCTGCTGTGAGCCGCTCCGTGCTGCGGTGGGAACCCAGCCTTAATGTCCATGGTTTTGGTAAGGGATTTCCAACAAGCTCATACAGGTGTGGTGGTCAGGTGTTCACAGGCATTTGGCCATATAGTGTAGCACTAAAATGGCACTGGGGTTAGAAGTAATGGTTTGCAGATCTTGTCCTCTTAGTCATTTCACTGTATGTCCTCGTGGTGTGATTCTCCTTCATGGACTCCATGCAAAGTCCCAAAAACTTTTTGGTTAATTGGCTTTTTTCTACCTTGATCTCATAATGTTTGTGATTATTGAATGAAAGTTAGATTGTAATCCCCTCTTGTGCAAAGACTTAAAGTGTTTATTACCCCAGCATTTTAAATTCCTGATAGGTAACTGCTGTACCATGAAAAAGTATCATGTTCACTTTGTATTGCTTCCTTTGTGTGAAATCCCTGGTATTCCTGCTGCTTTCCTATTAATAACTGACCACACTAAGCAGGAGAGCTTACCGTGGTCAGTTCTCTAGCTATGTTGGGAACTCAGCCTGCCCTCCTCCAATGATCAGCCTTGTCCTGACACGCCTCCCCTGCACAGCCTTTCACTGGGAAGCTCAGTGTGCTGCTACTTCTCCTCCTCACAGCCCTTATGCAGCTGAGAAAAGAGGGAAGGTAATAACTTATATAAAAGGGTATTTATAATGTGTTTTTTTTTGTATATCTATGCACGAATGTTTGCCTTTCATTTAAATTTTAAACTGAATGGGTTGTTTTACAAGGTGATTTACAAGGTGATAATTTACAATCACTTTAAAGTGGTTGTACACCCTGTACAACCACTTTTACCTATAGGTAAGCCTATATTAAGGCTTACCTGTAGGTGCTGGAAATATCTCCTAAACCTCCACAGTTTAGGAGATATTTACAAAAAAAGCCATGCACCGATGTCGACAGTGCATGCACACTTTAAAAGAAAGGGCAGATTGTAACGTTTCTAAAGGGGTCATGTCGTAACCGGCGTGCATTGCGCGGGAGTGATGTCATGCGACTCGGCCAGTCACAGAACCGGAGTTCGTGTGCCCCCGGAAGGAAGAGGGGCGAAGATGGACGCTCACTGCTAGTGGGGACAGCAGTGACATTACAGGCTTCGGTTTCAGGTAAATGACACATAATTGGCTACTATGCGATGCATAGTTGCCCATTATGCTTTACCTTTGCAGGGAAATAAAGAGAAGGTAAAAACCCATCAGGGTTTACTTCCTCTTTAAGCAAATACACATTTTCTTGAAAAACTCTACAATATGTCAACACTATATAAAAATGGATAATAAACAACAAAGCAATGATTTATTTTTAACACAAATATGTAAAACGTCCTGTGAGCCTCCACTAACTAAAACGCCGAAATGGCACCGTAGAACAGTTGCAAGCGTTAAATACGTCTCATAAAGCCATGCAGATATAGACAAATAAATACATACACTGCACTTCCAAAATAAACATTCAGTGTATGTGATAACCAAAGTGCATAAATATAAATAAAAATCATACAGTGAAAAACATAGTCTCTGCCGGCTGTGAATTGTGACAATAGTGCAACAAATAAAAAAAAATATAAAAATATGTAAAAACTTTAAATGAATAAATTATGATAAACAGATATACTGGTATAAAGTGCTAACATGCATCCATATGGTAAATAATTATACCAAAATTATAGTGTCCATAGGATCATAATATATAGTAAAGAAAACTTCTGCTGAGTGCATATGTGACATCCAATTATGGGGGGCTTTAAAGTCCATGCGATTCGGAAACTGCTGTGTGGATAATCCAAAGCAAGCTATATCGATCACACTCGGGTGCTCTCCACTAGGTATTAAACGCTCACCTTAGAGTGTGTGACTTTGCACTTAAGCTCAGTCATAACACGCCTGTGAACCACCTCTGGGCTCTGCAGTTTTAACCAGATTCCTGGATCCGTCAACGCAATACCTCGGTTTAGTAAAAAAAGGACTGGATGGTGTAATATAGTTTGACCAATTTATTAATCACAAAAAAAAACCCTGTGGGGTACTCACATTGATCAGGCGCATCAGTGTGCCACTCTATATCAAACAAAAAGCGTTTAAAAATACCGGGCCGGCATCGGGATGGTATGGGATTCCTTCCTGACAGATCACCTGCTGAACGTCCGCGTCATGTCCCCTCCCCAACACGTGTCGATACAGGGATTTTCTGTATCTTCTTCAGGGGGAATTACACAATACAAAAGACACAAAATTGTTGGCAAGTCATTGGAGAGTAGAATGTCCTCACTGAGTGACGTTTTGCGCTGTGTCGAGGTTAGAAGTAGACATTTTTTTTTTTTACAAGCAGAAAAAGAAGTAGACATTTAATTGCATCTACCTGGCAATACTTCCAGCAAGATTAATTTCCATTCTGATTGTACAAGTTATGCCAACAATGAAAAGAAGATGAAAGGTGCTAAGATTACTGCCCAGGACCACAAGAGCTAATTTAAACCACATCAAAGAAAACCATGCTGGCAATATTACAAACAGCTTCTACTCTCTAACTATAGACTTCTGTAATGACCTTTTATTCAGTATACTATGTACAGTACGGTCACAGGTTCCTAGCAAGATGAGGGCACTTTACACAAATGCACCCTAATGTGATAATAGCTTTTAAGGTAGGTACACAGTATATACATTTAATTTGTTGTAGTTTATCATACGAATGAATTGTGATTAGTAGATGTGCCCAATTTAGTGGCAGTCCTTTCAAGTACTGACAAAAGTGGTATATACATAGTATTTAAGATTAACACATTTTAGTTCTGTCTTAGCAGCCTGCAGTATGGTATAGAATACTGTAAATATTTAATCATATAGGTTAACCCTTTGAATCGTAGCAGACGACCCCAACTTAAAATTATTATTATTATTATTATTATACAGGATTTACATAGCGCCAACAGTTAAGGCATCGCTTTACAATATAAAAGGGAGAAAATGCAGTTATAATACAATGAAATACAAGCGGATTAAGAGGGCCCTGCTCAAAAGAATTTACAATCTAATAGGGTGGGGCAGGTGGTACAAAAGATTGTAACTGTGGGAAATGAGCTGATGGAAGTGGTAAAAGATTAGTTGGAGACATGATTGGCTTCCCTGAAGAGATGAGTTTTCAGGGATCACCTGAAGGTAGCAAGGGATAGCCAGACAGGATGAGGTAGTGAGTTCCAGAGGATGGGAGAGGCTCAGGAGAAATCCTGGAGATGAGCATGGGAGGAGGAGAGGAGGGAGCTTGAGAGCAGGAGGTCTTGAGAACCGGAAAGGACGGTTTGGGTGATATTTGGAGACAAGATTGGGGATGTAACTCGGGGCAGAGTTGTGAATGTCTTTGTATGTTGTGATTAGTATTTTGAATTTAATTAGCTGGGTGATTGGGAGCCAGTGTAGGGATTGGAGGAGAGGGTTGGCAGACACTGAGTGGTTGGTAAGGTGGATAAGTCTGGCAGCAGCATTCATGAAAGACTGAAGAGGGGGTAGCCTATGGAGAGGCAGGCCAATGAGAAGGGAGTTTCAATAGTCAAGGCGAGAAATAACAAGGGAGTGAATGAGGAGCTTGGGGGTTTAATTTGTTAAAAAGGGGCGAATTTTAGAGATGTTACGTAGGTGAATACTACAAACGTTTGACAACGATTGGATTTGAGGCTGAAAGGACAAGTTAGAGTCTAGGATTACACCTTGTACCCTGGTGTCAGGGGAGGGACTGATGGTTGCATTGTTGATTTTGATGGAAAAGTCATGGAGGGGGGCACAGGCGGGGGGAATATTAATAGCTCAGTTTTAGAGAGAGTTAGTTTAAGAAAGTGGTGTGACATCCATGCTGATATGTCAGTTATTAGGTTAGTAATGCGAGAGGAGACTGAAGGAGTGAGGTGAGGAGTAGACAGATAGATTTGGATGTCATCGGTGTATAAGTGGTATTGGAAGCCGTGGGCGGTTATCAAGTTACCAAGGGAGGAGGTGTAGATAGAAAAGAGAAGGGGTCCAAGAACAGAGCCTTGGGGGACCCCCACAGAA
Organism: Lithobates sylvaticus; assembly: GCA_028564925.1. NCBI lineage: Eukaryota > Metazoa > Chordata > Amphibia > Anura > Ranidae > Lithobates > Lithobates sylvaticus. The sequence goes on from CM053027.1 coordinate 553,086,352, forward strand.
AGGGGCAATGGAGAGGAGGAGACAGAGTTGTAGGTAACACTGAAGGAGCGCTGTAATAGGTAGGCAGAGAACCAGGATAGAGCAGAATCTTGGAGGCCAAGGGAATGGAGTTTATTGAGAAGGAGCGGGTGGTCAACAGTATCAAAGGCCACAGAGAGGTCAAGTAGTAGGAGTATGGAGTAGTGGCTGTTGGTTTTAACAGTTAGTAAATCGTCAGTGAGTTTTAGTAAAGCAGTTTCCGTGGAGTGCTGCGAGCGAAAGTAAGGGGTCAAGAAAGTTATTATCACTGAGGTAGGAGCTAAGGTGGTTATAGACTAAGCATTCTAGAAGTTTAGAGGTGAATGGGAGCAATGAGATGGGTCTTAAGTTGTTCAGGTTGGTGGGGTCCAGTGAGGGCTTTTTAAGTATGGGAGTGATCTGCGCATGTTTTAGAGGGGAGGGGAAGGTGCCACTAGAGAGGGAGAGATTGAAGATGTGAGTGAGGGAGCATAGGATAGAAGAAGAGTGTGACTGTAGTAGTTGTGAGGGAACAGGATCCAAGGGACAATTGGTTAGGTGGGCATCTGAGAAAAGTTTTGTAACCTTCTCAGTAGTAGCCAGTTCAAAAGAGGAGAGTGTTGAATGTGCTGTTAGGCAAGGTATGTTGGGTGAGGAAGATGTACGTACAGTGGAGGTGTCCCCACAAATTGCATAAATCTTGTCTTTAAAGTGATTGGCGATCTTTTGTGCCGTGAGGTGAGTTAGTGGGTAGAGGGGGTGGGGGACGAAGCAGAGAGTTAAAGGTTGAGAAGAGCCAACGGGGACTGGAGGACATGGTATTAATAAGAGAGACAAAGTAGGCTTGTTTGGCAGCATGGAGGCAGGAATTGTATTTTAGAAGGGCAGATTTATATAGGGTGAAGTCCTGCAGGCATTTGGTTTTATGCCACAGTTGCTCAAGACCACGGCAAGGTCTCTTGAGATTTCTAGTGTTGTCAGTTTGCCAGGGTTGTAATGGTCGGGGCCTGATTCTGCATGTGGTTAGAGGAGCAAGTGCATCTAGCGATGATGAGAGTGAACTGTTGGAGACAGAGGTGGCCAGGTCAGGACAGGACAGGGGAGATATGTCATATAGGTGGTCAGTAGCAGAATAGAGAAGAGAAGGGTTAAAGTTGCAAAGGTTTCTACAAGTAATTTTTTGCTGCTTGGAGGGATGGGTGGTTGGCGGCAAGGACACAGTGAAACTGATGAGGTTGTGATCACAGAGAGGAAAGGGGGTGTTGGTGAGGTTGCCAGGATTGCAGAGATGGGATATTACATGGTCGAGGGTATTACCATTGGAGTGACTGGAAGTATGTGTCCATTGGGTTAGGTCAAAAGATGAGGTTAAAGCGGTAGTAAACCCTCCTAAACTTTCTCAATCAACACCATATTTCTAATTGGCAGTTCATTTACAATCTATTGATCGCTATAGTGTTGTTCAAAAATATTCCCTTACTGTATATTTTTTGTGATATGTAGACCGGAACGTTGCTTCTCGTTCCGCGCCATCTCCGTTGTGGGCTTCCTGGTTCTAAGCTGTTGTAGCTTCCGCCCACAGTTCATTCTGCGCTTCGTAATTCCGCGCGTGCGCAGTAGGCCGTGATCCCGCGATGTGATGAGCTTGGTGTAAAAGCTCGCGGGATGTCGGGGCTGACGTCTACAGGAGGAAATGATGCAGCCCCGACATACACACAGAGGAGAGAAAGTAGGGTAGCCAGGCAGCAAAGTCATCAAGAAGGCATGATACTGGTCCAGGAGGCTGATAAATTGCTGCAATCCTAAATAAAAGAATATATTGGTATTGGTCTTTTTTTCTATTGTTACAAGTTTTAATTACTTTTATAACATCTTAAAGTGAAGAAGAGGCTGATTGTGTGAACATTCCTTTTTTCGGGAGGGTGGCCTCTGGCCAGGAGCGTGTGAGTAATTAAGATGGAGGAATCCCTCCAGTGTATAGCAAACCATCTCAATCCTGTTGCAGGAGAAAGATGGAAGGCACCCTGGGCTGGCATGACCATGGTCAGCAAATCAGGGGCTGCTAACAAGTGCTTATATAATGACATGTGAGCACTGTCCTGTTCAGGCATACTGGGAGTCCAAGCTCACAGTGGAAAGAAGTTGAGTATTAACAGAAAGCTGCCTTTTATTTTTTCTTTCTGTTGGGCTCTTTTTTTTTGCCTGGAGATGGGCTTTAACACAAGTCTGTTTGTCTAATGAAAATTTTAGAGCTAGAGAATGTAGGGAGAAATAGGTTGCGACATCATATTCCTAATTTAGGTATGTTCTAAGTAGCAAATCAAGTTTTAGCCTATTAACAGCACAGAAATAAAATAGCTTACTAAATGTACTGTATATTGACTTGAGTACACTTGCTGCCTCCATGCTGGTATACATGTGCCATATTTTATATTTACTAGACAATGTAACATTTTTAGTCCTGAAAATAATAAAGGAAAAAATATATTGGGAAACACTGTACATTCTCTTCCTGGTAAGAAAAAAATTCTGCCTACGCGGGTTGTACTCTCCTCAGTCACTGTTGTTCCTACTAAATATGTACTGGGGATGGGGATGCATTGATTTATACATAAATCCCTGTGTTTTTCATGATCACCCATCATGTCAAGCAAAGCAAGCTTTGCAATATGTTTATTTCTCAAGAATGTGGAAACTTAATGTGCCAACATAACTTGTCAGGAATAGCAAAGTTATGCATGCTTAGTTTGCTAAAATCTCACATTCCTTAATTGGCTGAAAAGGTTTGACATCTTTCTAAGCTGATCTGCAGTGTGACTACTGAATTACAGATCACTGGTGATATACCATATGTCCAACATGCAAATCAGATGTATATATGCCAGAAGGGTTTAGTAAATTATTGCTACAGCTTCCCAGATACCAAGTCTATTTTTCTTTTTTGCTTAAAAATGATGGTATTTACTAGAGCACATTTATCAATTATTTATCCTTCATGCAGCAGTACATAATAGTGGGGGAAAAAAATTCCAGTCTTACATTATTATTAATAAAAACAAAATGAATCACCATAGAATATACTTTGTTACACAAATCACTACATCCCAGCGAATATTCAAAAGAAACAGTGATTACATGTTATTTATTCACTACAAGATAGATTCAAAAAACAAAAACATGCTTTTAAAAAATATTTCATACATACCTGAGGCTAGTTTCACATTATCACACCATTGGTCCTCTTCCCCTACTTCCGAAAACAGTGCCACAGCAAAGCTCGGCCCCCTCCTCCTCCTTCCTCCGCTGCCGGGCCAACTAGAAAGCACAGTGCGCTTTGCGCATGCACCGTAGGGGACCAGCTGTGAAGCCGAAAGGCTTCACTGCCGGTTCCCTTACTGGCAATGGCAGCGGCTGCATCCGACAGGCAATCCAGAGATTGGCTGGGGTGCCGACATCGCAAGCTCCCTGGACAGGTAAGTGTCCATATATTAAAAGTCAGCAGCTGCAGTATTTGTAACGAATTTTTCGTGGGGTAGGAGGACCTCCGCTTTAAGTAAGCTTGGTTCTATATTAGCAGCATAACTGAGAACAGTCAAGCCACCATAGCTGTATAGTAAATGCTGGATCAAGCAGTCAAACTGCATTACAATAAAAAATGTTTTTAAAAATTAATTTATTGTGGGGTAAGGTCTTTTAAGCCAGCATATTACAGTCTTTTATGGTTTTTGATTGGAATCTATTGATTAATCTATTGGAATCTATTGACTAATACTTCCATATCTTATAGACAGAATGCCACCAACTTTTTCATGGTGGCAACAATTACTGAACTGGCTCCAGTGCTACAGAGTGTTGTCACCCATATCAGCGCTCCTGTAGTTGTAGACTGGGCCGGACTGGAAATAAAAACCAGCCCTGGAAATAATTTTATACCAGCCTCGGAAATAATTTTATATCAGCCCCATAGCATTTATATACCAGCCCAATAGCATAACGTCATTATTTTCTGGTACATAAAAGGAAAAACCATGCATTTTAAAGCACAATTGAAGAGTGTATTATATATAGATATAACAGATATGAAAGCACATAGGGCTTTATATATAAGAGCAAATTCCGGTTAAAAGTGGTAAAGGTGGAGCAATCATCAAGAACAGTCCACTTACTGCTATGGTGATATATTGCCAGAATAAAGAATAACCTTTATATCGGTGCCCCCTTACATTATTTTATTCACTCCCCCCTTACATCACTGCCCCCCCCCCCCCTCAGACTGACCTCCTCTCTGGTGCACCGTGCAGGGCTCAGTCAGTTGGCTCCAGCTTGGTGGCTCCGATTTTATCCTATAGTCTCCTCTCCACAGTCCACGCACGTCTGACTTCTCCATGACCCCCATCCCAGCAGCACTCCTACTCCTGACTCCTCTCCAGACTCCCCCTCAGAGACTACAAACGTGATAAAAGACAAGAGATGGTCAGAGGTTGCGGACATGATACAAGAGATGGTTAGAGGCTGCGTACATGGTACAGGAGATGTCAGAGGCTGCGGACATGATACAGGAGGCATCAGGGGGACCTGGAGGGGGATCTCTCTAACAGAGGCCCTCTTGGTGTTCATTAGAGACTACAATGGGGTCTAAAGGATCCTGGAGGGGCGTCTCTCTAACAGAGGTCCTCTCTGTGTCTATTTGAGAGTCTATGTTAGAAAGAGTGGGGGCAAGGAAGGGGGCAAAAAAATAAATTTTCACAAAGTGAATTTTCATATAAAGTGCAAAGTGCAGTTTATATGAAAATTCACAATTTTTTTGCACTTTATTGCAGGAATTTGTGCACTACTGAGTACAGGCATACCCCACTTTTAAGTACACAATGGGGTTTATTTCCTAAAGCTGAAAAGTGCAAAATCAGGCTCACTTCTGCATAGAAACCAATGAGCTTCCAGGTTTTATTACCAAAGCTTAATTGGACAAGCTGGGGTTAGAAGCTCGTTGGTTTCTATGCAGAAGTGAGACTGATTTTGCACTTTCCAGCTTTAGTAAATAAACCCCATTGTGTACTTAAAAGTGGGGTATGGCTGTATCGAGGTTTTTATATATGTCCAGTTTGGTATTCATAATCATATGGGATTTTTTTATTCCCCTTTTATTATCCTAATATCTATTGTTTCGGATAGCGCACAATATATTTTTTTCCACAAAGTTATGTAGTGTAGTATTCAACTACCCTCTTTGTGCAGTAGTCTCGCCACTGTAAGCCAAGTGCAAATTCTAGCATTTTTTTAAATTAAGCTTAATAAATAGGCAGAGTTTCTGGAATCCATATTTTTCTAAAGGACAATAGGATATTATCAATTCTGAACCATTTAAAACTGGCACGATAGTCCTGCAGATGTCATTACAAGTTACAGGAAGAATCGCTGAGCTTCCGTTGCTTTATCCCTTTAAGGAGTCACGACCTCTAAATAAGTAAAGGTTTGTTTTATGATTATATGCTGTACAGAAGAGGGGATGCAACTTCAGAAGTAATCAGTACAGGATATTAGTGAACAAAGAAGAGATTTAGGTTCCTTACCGTGGTGTGCACCAAATGCTGGCGTTCTCAACTTACTAATTGCTTCTTCTCTTAAGCCTGCCTTTTTTTCCCCCAGTTGTTTAAGAAATCTACTTTACATACTATATAAAGCTTTTCTTCCTGCATTTATAAAAGAAGGTCATTAATATTTGAACTTCTTTCTGCCAGACAGTTCACATATTAAAGATGAAGTGCTTGTGAAGCCACATTCATTGTACGCTGCTCTCTTTGTGACCCGTGCTACTCTATCCTAATCACAACTCCTAAATTTCCCCTGGAGATCAGCTAAAGAAGCTTTCAGGAAATAAACTCTACAACAAGTGCGTAGCAACGGTCACGGCGTGAGCACTCTTATACAGGGTGTTCCTAATTCTTGTAGGCAACGGAAAACAGCAACAAGCATCTTTCTACATACTTAAAATAAGAGAGGGCTTCTTACCCATGAAAGCTTTGCTTCTGTTTGTCTTTGGATATGAATGTGCATATGGTATCGGAACAGCTGGCCAGATTAATATTTGCATTTGTTGCAAATTTGTTTGTCACATGAAAGCATATGTTATCTTTTGCACTTCTGCTATCATGTATCTAGTTTCATTTTATTGGGGAAGTTAAGTAATGGGACACTCAGTGCCCACTGAAATCCAGGACACTGGAAAATGTTATGCTGAAATCTGACCGATATTCTAACATAAAAAAATGAAAAGTATCTTTAATATGAATATATACTGGGTTATGTACTTAAGGTATTGTAACTGCAAGTAAGGTGGAGTTTTAGAGGTATCTGACGTTAAGTAGAGGTGCATTGCTGTAACATTTTCTATGAGCACGGCCATTGCAGCAGTCATGAGTCCAGTTCCACCCAAAAACATTGATTTAGTAAAGGCAAAGAGGATGTTTTCTTTGCAAGGGAATTAGACCCAGAGCATAATAAATGTGGTAAAATTTTCCTTTGCAAAGAATATCCAATCACATACAAGGAAAATAAGGAAGTAAACTTATTGGATGGTGGAAGTCAGCAGAGATTGAGCTAGCTGAGCTGTTTCACCAAGACTAGTATAAACCTGTGGAAGCAATCAGAACAAATTTTACAAACTTACACTAGAGTAGGGGTCTCCAAACATTCTAATGAGAGGGCTAGTTTACTGTCCTTTAGACTTAAAGCGGAAGTAAACCCATCGACAGTCTAAAAAAAAAAGGCATGCTAACTGCACATTGGCTGTGCTCTCAACCAAACAGTCAAACCATCCAATGGCTGGTGTCATAACGGATCACATGTGCAGCACTGTGGCAGTTGAAGATTAAACAGAGGCAAAGATGGCAGCTTCTTGGCTGAAAACGATAGGGGGGTTTACTTCCACTTTAAGGGGGGCCGTACTGTGGTTATTGCCCCATGTTTGGTGTCAGTGGGAGGAATTGTGCCCCATCATTGGTATCATTGGGACCCATCGTTGGTGTCATTGGGAGGAATTGCGCCCCATCTATGGTGTCATTGGTAGGAATTGCGCCCCATCTATGGTCTCATTGGGAGGAATTGTGCCCCATCTCTGGTGTAATTGGGAGGCATTCTGCCCCATTGTTGGTGTCATTGGGTGGAATTGTGCCCCATCTTTGGTGTAATTGGGAGGAATTCTGCCCCATTGTTGGTGTCATTGGGTGGAATTCTGCCCCATTGTTGGTGTCGTTGGGAGGAATTCTACCCCTTCATTTGTGTTAGTGGGGGAATTATGCCCCATTGTTGGTATCAGTGGATGAAACTAGTGCCCCAAGGGCCAGATAAATGCAAGCAAAGGGCCACATATGGCCCCTGGGCCACAGTTTGGAGGCCACTGGCCTAGAGAATAATGGCACATTTAATGTAGATGTAAATGAATGATATTTAGTTTGCCAAAAGCACCAAGTATCATAAACAGGCATCTAATATATAATAATAATATAATAATATTAATTATAGATAATAAAAATAATAGACAAATAAAACAATAATAATCTTATTTTTGGCCTTTAGGTGTATTCTACTCTCTAAAAAAATGTGTTAAAAAAGAGCAGGCTGTGAGACGTCTATCCTTCAAATCACTTGCACAGTGTTAACACTAAAATAAATCCTCTTTCCAATTCAGCCGAGATAAATGCTGTAAACATACTGTATATTTGTAAGGTTTTTGCTTTTCTGCATTGAAAGGGGGCTTATTTTCCAGAATAAATCATCTCAATATCTATTTACTTACTCAATATCCATCATCTATAGTGATAGACCTGGTAAGAACAAGTAGAGGTGAAGAGCTACCACATAGGGAATGTAAAAGATAAAACAAGAACCTGTGTTTTCTCAATTAAGAGAACCCTGCTGGAATGCTTAGAGTAACTGATGAGTAATATGATGCAAGGTGTAATAAAAGGCATTGAGGGGGAGTACTCAGCACAGCAATGTGATAAATGAATCCTGGGAATAGACTGATGGTTAGGTTATGTGAGTAATAAGGATTTATGTTGAAGAATGCACAGTGGTTTGCTTATATTCGTTGTCAATGTAAGCTGATTTCTCTTTGGAAAATTAGACAGAGAAGGTAAACTTCTTCCTTAGGTGGCTGGTCACGTGAAAAAGTCTGTTAAATTGGTTGTAAACCCTTACAAACCACTTTGACCTACAGGTAAGCCTAGATTAAGATTGTAGGTCCAAGAAATATCTCCTAAACCTAGATATTTGCTAAAAGACAGGCACCGCTGTCTACGGCGCATGTGCACTGAGCACGCCGCAGCTAACAGCGATATGCCGCTCATCGGGGCTCCGGCGAATCACAGCGCCGGAGCAGCGAGACCCGGAAGTCACTCCGGGATACATGGCAGCCGTGAAGATGAAGAAGGAGGACCGCTTCGGGAGCTTCGTTCTCAGGTAAGTTATTCATAATGAGCTAGTATGCTATGCATACTAGCTCATTATGCCTTTGCCTTGCAGGGTGCATTTTTTTTGATAGGCTTTACTTCCTCTTGTGATCGGGCACTGGAGTTCCACCATTGTGGGGGAGGGGGCCGAAGAGCTGACATCTCCCCTTGTACCTCCAGCTGACAGCTAACTATACGGTGGAGGGGGTGATCAGCAGCTCTGTGATGTCCGCAAATCCGTGGGATGTCCCTCCAGTTAGCCATCCCCTTTCTGAGTCTATACAGTGGAGAGGGGAGGGACCCACTCGATCTGCCCTTTGCTCTGCCCCCCCCCGACTCCAGCTGCTGATTCTTACCTCCTAGGCTACTCCTGTAAGGTAAGGCCGGCACCTGAGCATACTGTGTGTCCTATTGTACCAATGCCCCCTTTATCACACTGCCCACCTGTCACACTGCCCCCCCCACCTGTCACACTGCCCTCCCACATTTCACACTGCCCCCCACCTGTCACACTGCCCTCCCATCTGTCACACTGCCCCCACACCTGTCACACTGCCCCCCCTCCTGTCAGACTGCCCCCACACCTGTCACACTGCCCCCCTTTTATCACACTGCCCACATTATACTGTCCCCCCGTCACACTGCCCTCCACCTGTCACACTGTCCCTGTCACACTGCTCTCTTGTCACAATGCTCCCCCCTGTCATACTGCCCCCCTCCTGTCACACTGCCCCTCTATCATTTCCCCCTTGTCACACTGCCCCCTCCTATCACATCACCCCGTCATACTTCCCCCCTCCTTTCAAAGTGCTCCCTCATCACACTGCCCCCCTCTAATCACACTGCTCCCCTTCTTTTACACTGCCCCCCTCCTGTGACATGTCCAGGTACCCTTATCCTGTCACACTGCCCCTCTCTTGTCACAATACACCCCGGTCATTCTGCCCCCCTCTTATCACACTCTCCACTCTTGTCACACTTTCCAGATACCCTTCCCCTGTCACACTGCCTCCCCCCGTCACATTGCCCGCCTCCTGTCACAATACCCCATCATACTGCCCCTTCCTGTCACACTTTCCCTGTCATACTGCTCCCCCATTACACTGCCCGCTTGTCACACAGCCCCCCTTCTGTCACAATACACTCCCCCATCATACTGCTTCTTCGTCACACTACCACCCTTGTCATACTGCCCCCCTTCTTTCACATTGCCCTCCACCATACTACCCCCTTCTTGTTACACTTCCCCCCTCCGTTCACAGTGCCCACCCTCCCTCCGGCCCCTTCCTTTTCTGAATGGACATGATGATCTGTACCACACTCACTGTGTCCATTCATAACTAAATCATAGTAACTGTGTTTGACTGGGAAGCTCTGTACAGAACTATTCTTGTCCATTCATTCTGTGTAGCTGAGGATGCAGAGATGGAGATTGAGGGCCCCGGACACGGAGGAAAGGGCTCATGCCAGGGTCAGGGGGCACTTGCACCAGAGCCCTGAAGGTTCTAGTTACGCTTCTGATTCTATCCAAACCGTTTTTAAATTTTCCAAAATATAAAGTTGGACGTTCCCATAGAGCAGGGGTCTCCAAACTTTCTAAACAATGGACTGTGGCCAGCAGGAGTGGAAATTTTCCTGGCATTGGTCAGAGTAAACATCACCACATTTGGTATTAGGGGGAAGAAAAGTGCCCCATTGTTGGTACCCGTGGGAGAAATGGTGTCCCATTGTTGATGTCAGTTGGCATTATAATGTCTCGTATCAGTGGAAATTATAGTGCCCAAAGGGCTGGATAAAAACAAGCAAAGGTCGCAGTTTGGAGACCACCGCCATAGGTAATGATTTTAGATCCCTCATAGTGTCACAGCTCAATCAAAATTTGATTTTTGGTATAATATTTTATGATTGTTTTCACCCCCAAACTATTGCATAATAATTCAAAAATAGTATAATATGGCTATTTCTTATTAATCCTTATATAGCTCTATTGAATAGGGACCTCTGTTATAGACCCCATTGTATGCCCCAGCTGCTCTGTAGCTGGGACATATTTGAATTTTGTCTAATTATTTCAAATATAAGTCTACAATATGCACATGATTAGCAACATTTGAACTTTTTAGCCACCCCATTTTCTGGAGATCTCAGTCTAGATCCACCTAAAAGCAGTAGCATGGTTCGCATTGCTGAATAGCCTTGCCTTGGCCAGCTGCTTTTTCGCCTGACATCTGAATTGAGTAAATCATTTCAGGAATTTAAAAGATTGAACTGACTCATCAGTTTCTGTAAGTGTGTTGAGATAATCCTCTCATATTTATATATATATATATATATATATATATATATATATATATATATATATATATACTCTTTAGAGTTGGCACAAGCCAACACAGTTGGTTTCTGATAAAACTGGAATGAAGGGGATGCACAACAGTTTAATGAAACGTTGAATCTTTCCTTTTCACATTTATATTTTCTTAAACATTTAAATGGTTCTGTGCCAAAATTCATAGGCAAACATTACCTTGTATGCGTGAAACTATGTGATTTTACTATTATGGACTAGTAGGGCGGATAAAGTGATTCCAGATCTTGCAAATTGGTTTTGCAGCGTATTATCCTAGAAATTGTCTTTTTTTGAAGACAAAAATGGTATGCTGTATAATAGTGCAGTTGGTAATGGAATAGTTAAAAAATGGTATTTAGGGTGCCATAATAGAGACAATCACACCTGAGGTCTCACAACAACAGGACACTGTTGTATGGCTCTTCTGTGAAACTGGGCATAGATATGCAAATTAGGCCACCCAACATCACATATTCAACTGTGGGTGGCCTGATCTGCAGTCTACAAGGATGGCTATATCAGTTGTATGCAGACATTTGGCATCTTCGGCAAATGCTTGGATTGTGATGGGAACAAAAAAGCAATCATAGGCAAAAAACAAATGTGCACAGTGATGTTCACTCCTTACAGTTTTCTAAGCAGCTAGTTGATCATTTTTTCTTATGTTTTATAGTTAAACAAATTCTGAAGCAACGTTTGTAGATCATTCACATTAGTTTCTGTCCGTAGGTAGCATAGAATCTAAATTCCCTACTAAACCTATTTAAAGCAGTCCAGAGCTGCTAGAACTGTTGATTGTATGACTTTTTATTGTATTTGCCGCTTCTGTTTCAATGTTCACCTGTCAACTGTGATTCTATGTACATCTGAAAAATTTTAATAAACATTTATTGAAAAAAAAGTCCAGAGCACTGTGGGTTAAAGAGACATTATGGCATTAGCTGAAAGCTGTTTGATTCACTCTGATTATTTGAAACCCTGGAAAATGAACCTCTGCAAGGTGTATACAATAGACTTTTATTCATCAAAGGAGCAAATGAGAGCCTGTAAACATGGAGAAAGGAGCCAAGAATTCCTGTTGACTATAAAAATCAATACATTTTTATTAGAAGAAGAAACGTATGTATATTTAAATATACAATATATTATATAAATATAGATTTACCTGCTATGAATACATGCAAAAGTCAGAAAAGTCAGCACCATAAAGCAGCTAATCTTTGAAAAACTGGCAAGACCAAAAGGAATGTGTTTTTCCATGTCTTTTTTTTTTTTTGCATTTTTGTTGCCTTGAACAATGCCACCCATCACTTGTAGTATGAACGAACCATCATATGCTTAGAGATAATGGAAGAGGTACAGATGTGCAAGGATCCCTAGGAAGAGCAACCAATCTATTGTCTGCTTTAGCAGAATGTTATTCAGACTCTTTTATTTCCATTAACTTAGTAATGCAAAAATGAATATAGTGGCAATTATAAATTGTTTTATTTGTTTATTTGATCAAATTCTGCTTTTTTTTTTTAGAACCCGCTTTCTACTTTGGTGATGTGGAACTGTATGTTGATGAGAGTGCAGGATACATTGAAGTGCGTGTTTGGCGGACAGGTACTGATCTGTCAAAAACCGCCACAGTCACTGTGCGCTCACAGAAGACAGAACCAGTGTCAGCAGTTGGTGAGCATTGGAGTTCTATCTATCTATCTAGTATATGAAAAATATCTACCTATTTGTGAAATGCCATATGGATTTATAGAAAGCTTATAGAAAGCTTATAGAAATTTAAAGAGGAGCTCTAAGCCACCCTCCCTCCCCCCAAAAAAAAGTTAGTACCCAGTTATATTATGTACATTTAGGAAAGAATCCAGGCCTTTTTTAAAGCTACTGAGCTTGCCAAAACCACCTCTGGAGGGAGTCTTTTCCACATCTTACTGTGAAGAAGCATTTCCGTATTTGGAGGTGAAATCTCTTTTCCTCTAGATGTAAAGAGTGACCCCTTGTCCTTTGTGATGACCTTAAAGTGAATAACTCAACACCAAGTTCACAATATGGACCACTTATGTATTTTTACATGTTGATCATATCCCCCTTAATCTCCTCTTCTCAAGAGGGAATAGATTCAGTTCCTCTAATCTTTTCTCATAGCTGAGCTCCTCCATACCTCTTATCAGTTTGGTTGCCCTTCTCTGCACTTTCTCCAGTTCCCCGATATCCTTTTTGAGAACCGGTGCCCAAAACTGAACTGCATATTCCAGATGAGGTCTTACTAATGATTTGTACAGGGGCAAAATGATCTCTCTCTCTCTCTCTCTCTCTCTGGAGTCCATACCTCTCTTAATACAAGAAAGGACTTTGCTCGCTTTGGAAACCGCAACTTGGCATTGCATGCTATTATTGAGTTTATGATCTACAAAACCCCCAGATCCTTCTCCACTATAGATTCTCCCAGTTGTACCCCCCCCCCCTAGCATGTATGATGCATGCATATTCTTAGCCACCAAGTGCATAACTTTACATTTATCACCATTAAACCTCATTTGCCACTTAGTTGCCCAATTAGACAGAGCATTGAGGTCGGCTTGTAAATTGGAGACATCCTGTAAGGACGTTATTCCACTGCAGCTTAGTGTCATCTGCAAAGACAGAAATGGTACTTTTAATCCCAGACCCGATATCATTTATAAGGTTATTAAAAAGTAAGGGTCCCAGCACTGAACTTTGGGGTACACCACTGATAATCTTAGACTAGTCAGAGTAATGCCGCGTACACACAACCAGACTTTCCGGCAGACTAGGTCCGACGGATTAGTCCGTCAGAAAATCCAAACGTGTGTGGGTCAATCCGGGACCTAGAAATAGAACATGTTTCAAATCTGTCCAACGGACTCAATTCCAACTGACTTAATTCGGGAAAAACGTTTGTCTGTGTGCTGGTCTGACGGACCAAATACGACGCAAGGGAAGCTATTGGCTACTGGCTATTGAACTTCCTTTTTTTGCCCCGTTTACGTCATCACGCTCAAAACGAACGGACTTACGAACGGACTTAGTCTGATCGTTTCTGGGCAAGTCCGTTGGTTCTGAAAGTCCGTCGGAATTTCGGCAAAAGTCTGTCAGACCTAGTTTGCCGAAAAGTCTGGTCGTGTGTACGCGGCATAAGAGTTATTTACCACTACTCTCTGAATTCTGTCTTTTAGCCAGTTTTCTATCCATTTACAAATTGATCTTTCCAAGCCTGTAGACTGTACCTTACACATGAGCCGTGTGTGGGGAACTGTGTCAAACGCTTTTGCAAAATTCAAGTATACCACATCCACAGCCACCCCTCTGTCCAAGGTTTTACTTACCTCTTCATAAAAAGAAATCAGGTTTGTTTGAAAACTTCTGTCTTTCATGAATCCATGCTGTCTGTTGCTTAAAATATTTTTTTCCAGCAAGAACTCCAGCAAGAGTTTTAGACCAGCTAGAAAACAGCAATAGTAAACTAGAAAAGATACAATTTCTGGGGAAATTGTGTGACGTGTTCTTGCCTCCACCTACTGGAGTGGGCGGAGTAACTGGGTGAAGTGGCTTGAGTAACTAAACGTATTTATTTTTTTCAAAAATGATTATTTTTTTAATGATTTTTTTTAAATGTTTTTTTTTTATTTTTATTTAATTATTTCTAAAAAAAAATTGTTTTCAAAAATTATTATTTTTTTTTTTTTCAAAAATTATTTTTTTTCCAAAAATATATTTTTTTTCAAATTTCCTAATTTTCATTTTTTTTTTTCTAAAATGATTGATTTTTTTTTATAAAAAAAACATTTTTTTTAATTATTTTTTTGAATTATTATTATTATTTTTTTTTAAAAGAAATTTTTTTTTGAAAATAATATTTTTCAAAAAATATATTTTTTTCAAAGAATATTATTTTTTTTCAAATTTCCTATTTTTTTTCTAAAATTATTTTATTTATTTTTTTTTATAAATTTTTTTTTTTTCAAAATGTTTTTTTTTTTAATTATTATTTTTTTTTTTTAAATTATATTTTTTTTCTAAAATAATAATTTTTTTCAAAAAATTTTATTTTTTTTTACATTTCCTAATTTTAATTTTTTTCTAAAATTATTTATTTTTTATTTTTTTATTATTATTTTTTTTTTCTTTTAAAATTTCATAATTCCCCTCAGAGCTGTGTGGGACTAGTTATAATTCCCCTCAGAGTTGTGTAGGACTACCTATAATCCCTCTCAGAGCTGTGTTGGACTACCTATAATTCCCCTCAGAGCTGTGTGGGACTACCTATAATTCTCCTCAGAGCTGTGGGGGACTACCTATAACCCCCCTCAGAGCTGTGTGGGACTACCTATAATCCCCCTCAGCTGTGTGGGACTACCTATAATTCCCCTCAGAGCTGTGTTGGAGGAGCTATAATTCCCCTCAGAGATGTGAGGGACTACCTATAATCTCCCTCAGAGATGTGTGGGACTACCTATAATCTCCCTCAGAGATGTGTGGGACTACCTTTAATTCCCCTCAGAGCTGTGTGGGACTACCTATAATCCCCCTCAGCTGTGTGGGACTACCTATAATTCCCCTCAGATGTGTGGGACTACCTATAATTCCCCTCAGAGATGTGTGGGACTACCTATAATTCCCCTCAGAGCTGTGTGGGACTACCTATAATCTCCCTCAGAGATGTGTGGGACTACCTATAATCTCCCTCAGAGATGTGTGGGACTACTTATAATTCCCCTCAGAGCTGTGTGGGACTACCTATAATCCCCCTCAGAGATGTGTGGGACTACCTATAATTCCCCTTAGAGCTGTGTGGGACTACCTATTATCCCCCTCAGCTGTGTGGGACTACCTATAATCCCCCTCAGCTGTGTGGGACTACCTATAACCCCCTCAGCTGTGTGAGACTACCTATAATTCCCCTCAGAGCTGTGTTGGAGGAGCTATAATTCTCCTCAGAGCTGTGTGGGAGGAGCTATAATCCCTTCAGAGCTGTGTGGGACTACCTATAATCCCCCTCAGAGATGTGTGGGACTACCTATAATCTCCCTCAGAGATGTGTGGGACTACCTATAATCTCCCTCAGAGATGTGTGTGTGACTACCTATAATTCCTCTCAGAGCTGTGTGGGACTACCTATAATCCCCCTCAGCTGTGTGGGACTACCTATAATTCCCCTCAGAGATGTGTGGGACTACCTATAATTCCCCTCAGAGATGTGTGGGACTACCTATAATTCCCCTCAGAGATGTGTGGGACTACCTATAATTCCCCTCAGAGCTGTGTGGGACTACCTATAATCCCCCTCAGAGCTGTGTGGGACTACCTATAATTCTCCTCAGAGCTGTGTGGGACTACCTATAACCCCCCTCAGAGCTGTGTGGGACTACCTATAATCCCCCTCAGCTGTGTGGGACTACCTATAATTCCCCTCAGAGCTTTGTTGGAGGAGCTATAATTCCCCTCAGAGATGTGTGGGACTACCTATAATTCCCCTCAGAGATGTGTGGGACTACCTATAATTCCCCTCAGAGCTGTGTGGGACTACCTATAATCCCCCTCAGAGATGTGTGGGACTACCTATAATCTCCCTCAGAGATGTGTGGGACTACCTATAATCTCCCTCAGAGATGTGTGGGACTACCTATAATTCCTCTCAGAGCTGTGTGGGACTACCTATAATCCCCCTCAGAGCTGTGTGGGACTACCTATAATCTCCCTCAGAGCTGTGTTGGACTACCTATAATTCCCCCTCAGAGCTGTGTGGAACTACCTATAATTCCCCTCAGAGCTGTGTTGGAGGAGCTATAATTCCCCTCAGAGATGTGTGGGACTACCTATAATTCCCCTCAGAGATGTGTGGGACTACCTATAATTCCCCTCAGAGCTGTGTGGGACTACCTATAATCCCCCTCAGAGATGTGTGGGACTACCTATAATCTCCCTCAGAGATGTGTGGGACTACCTATAATCTCCCTCAGAGATGTGTGGGACTACCTATAATTCCCCTCAGAGCTGTGTGGGACTACCTATAATTCCCCTCAGAGATGTGTGGGACTACCTATAATTCCCCTCAGAGCTGTGTGGGACTACCTATAATCCCCCTCAGAGCTGTGTGGGACTACCTATAATTCTCCTCAGAGCTGTGTGGGACTACCTATAACCCCCCTCAGAGCTGTGTGGGACTACCTATAATCCCCCTCAGCTGTGTGGGACTACCTATAATTCCCCTCAGAGATGTGTGGGACTACCTATAATTCCCCTCAGAGATGTGTGGGACTACCTATAATTCCCCTCAGAGCTGTGTGGGACTACCTATAATCCCCCTCAGAGATGTGTGGGACTACCTATAATCCCCTCAGAGCTGTGTGGGAATACCTATAATCCCCCTCAGAGCTGTGTGGGACTACCTATAATCTCCCTCAGAGCTGTGTGGGACTACCTATAATCCCCCTCAGAGCTGTGTGGGACTACCTATAATCCCCTCAGAGCTGTGTGGGACTACCTATAATCCCCTCAGAGCTGTGTGGGACTACCTATAATCTCCCTCAGAGCTGTGTGGGACTACCTATAATCCCCCTCAGAGCTGTGTGGGACTACCTATAATCCCCTCAGAGCTGTGTGGGACTACCTATAATCCCCTCAGGGCTGTGTGGGACTACCTATAATCCCCTCAGAGCTGTGTGGGAGGAGCTATAATTCCCCTCAGAGATGTGTGGGACTACCTATAATTCCCCTCAGAGATGTGTGGGACTACCTATAATTCCCCTCAGAGCTGTGTGGGACTACCTATAATCCCCCTCAGAGATGTGTGGGACTACCTATAATCTCCCTCAGAGATGTGTGGGACTACCTATAATCTCCCTCAGAGATGTGTGGGACTACCTATAATTCCCCTCAGAGATGTGTGGGACTACCTATAATTCCCCTCAGAGATGTGTGGGACTACCTATAATTCCCCTCAGAGCTGTGTGGGACTACCTATAATCCCCCTCAGAGCTGTGTGGGACTACCTATAATTCTCCTCAGAGCTGTGTGGGACTACCTATAACCCCCCTCAGAGCTGTGTGGGACTACCTATAATCCCCCTCAGCTGTGTGGGACTACCTATAATTCCCCTCAGAGATGTGTGGGACTACCTATAATTCCCCTCAGAGATGTGTGGGACTACCTATAATTCCCCTCAGAGCTGTGTGGGACTACCTATAATCCCCCTCAGAGATGTGTGGGACTACCTATAATCCCCTCAGAGCTGTGTGGGAATACCTATAATCCCCTCAGAGCTGTGTGGGACTACCTATAATCTCCCTCAGAGCTGTGTGGGACTACCTATAATCCCCCTCAGAGCTGTGTGGGACTACCTATAATCCCCTCAGAGCTGTGTGGGACTACCTATAATCCCCTCAGAGCTGTGTGGGACTACCTATAATCTCCCTCAGAGCTGTGTGGGACTACCTATAATCCCCCTCAGAGCTGTGTGGGACTACCTATAATCCCCTCAGAGCTGTGTGGGACTACCTATAATCCCCTCAGGGCTGTGTGGGACTACCTATAATCCCCTCAGAGCTGTGTGGGAGGAGCTATAATTCCCCTCAGAGCTTTTGTCACCTCCCACTCTAGTTTTGAACATTTCTCCATTCATTCCTATGGGACAAATTTCGCCGCAAAAATGACGATATTTCGTGAACCATTCGGAAAAACGTTCCACAAAGTAATAGCACACCATTCGGGAACAATCCGCACGTTTTGGTATATATTCGGTATATGTAGCATAAAAACTGTGGGAGGAGTTAGCGTGCAAAATTTGGCTATAAGAATAATAATAATATATATGTGAGATAACAATAAGTGATCTTGCTATGCAAGAACACTTAATAACTAGAAAAGCTACAATTTCTGGGGAAATTGTGTGACGTGTTCTTGCCTCCACCTACTGGGGGGGTCATAATGTTTTGGCCGATCATGGGGGGTCATAATGTTTTGGCCGATCATGGGGGGGTCATAATGTTTTGGCCGATCATGGGGGGGTCATAATGTTTTGGCCGATCATGGGGGTCATAATGTTTTGGCCGATCATGGGGGGTCATAATGTTTTGGCTGATCATGGGGGGGTCATAATGTTTTGGCTGATCATGGGGGGGTCATAATGTTTTGGCAGATCATGGGGGGGTCATAATGTTTTGGCCGATCATGGGGGGGTCATAATGTTTTGGCCGATCATGGGGGGTCATAATGTTTTGGCTGATCATGGGGGGTCATAATGTTTTGGCTGATTATGGGGCGGTCATAATGGTTTGGCCGATCATGGGGGGGGCATAATGTTTTGGCCGATCATGGGGGGGTCATAATGTTTTGGCCGATCATGGGGGGTCATAATGTTTTGGCTGATTATGGGGGTTGTCAGCTTTTGTCACCTACCACTCTAGTTTTGAACATTTCTCCATTCATTCCTATGGGACAAATTTCCCCGCAAAAATTACGATATTTCGTGAACCGTTCGGCGAAACATTCCACAAAGTAATAGCACACCATTCGGGAACAATGTGTGGGACTAACTATAATCGCCCTCAGAGCTGTGTGGGACTACCTATAATCGCCCTCAGAGCTGTGTGGGACTACCTATAATCGCCCTCAGAGCTGTGTGGGACTACCTATAATCCACCTCAGATGTGTGGGACTACCTATAATCCCCCTCAGAGCTGTGTGGGACTACCTATAATCCCCTCAGAGCTGTGTGGGACTAACTATAATCCCCCTCAGAGCTGTGTGGGACTACCTATAATCGCCCTCAGAGCTGTGTGGGACTACCTATAATCCACCTCAGATGTGTGGGACTACCTATAATCCCCCTCAGAGCTGTGTTGGACTACCTATAATTCCCCTCAGAGCTGTGTGGGACTACCTATAATCCCCCTCAGAGCTGTGTGGGACTACCTATAATCCCCCTCAGAGCTGTGTGGGACTACCTATAATCCCCCTCAGAGCTGTGTGGGACTACCTATAATTCCCCTCAAAGCTGTGTGGGACTACCTATAATCCCCCTCAGAGCTGTGTGGGACTACCTATAATTCCCCTCAGAGCTGTGTGGGACTACCTATAATTCCCCTCAGAGCTGTGTGGGACTACCTATAATTCCCCTCAGAGCTGTGTGGGACTACCTATAATTCCCCTCAGAGCTGTGTGGGACTACCTATAATTCCCCTCAGCTGTGTGGGACTACCTATAATTCCCATCTGAGCTTTTGTCACCTCCCACTCTAGTTTTGATCATTTCTCCATTCATTCCTATGGGACAAATTTCGCCGCAAAAATGAATATTTCGTGAACCATTTGGTGAAACGTTCCACAAAGTAATAGCACACCATTCGGGAACAATCCGCACGTTTTGGTATATATTCGGTATATGTAGCGTAAAAACTGTGGGAGGAGTTAGGGTGGTAAATTTGGCTATTATAAGAATAATAATTATAATTAATATATATTATATAATTTATGATTTTGTGTTTCAATCTTTATCATACCCAGGATATCTACTAGACCCTTTTTTGGACAGATTTAAGTGCGTTATTGCTAAGAATTTCAGGCCTAAAATATAAAACGCCAAATTTCTATGTAAAACAAGTGTACCGCTTTGAGACGCAAAAATCTGACATAATCATACTGCCAGGGTTGCTACGTGGATTAACTCAGTGTTTTAGGCCACATTTACACTAGTTTATTTGCATTAATATTTGTTTATAGAACATTTCTAAATGCATGGTAATGATCTGGATCAGGATCTGCAGGTTTATATGCAAAATAAGCTGATGCATGGGCAAAATAACAGATCAGAAAACTACTGCAATTGGCTTCCTGCTTGCTTATGTTTTTTTATGTATCCGGTTACATGTACTGGGTATGAGAACATACCCATTGATCCGCAGATCCAGTTTCGCTTTCAGATGTCAGAATCAATGGTAGATTCATTATCTGTTTTGGGTGTGCTTGGCTTTAAAGGAGCCTGAACTATGGAATCTGTGTCCAGTAAAAGTAAACAGAGAACAACGTTCTAATCACATTAGAACTAGGGTCACTCACATACCAGGAAGTGCAGTGGTATTTTCCTGAAGGAATTCAAGGCAAAGGTACATTCATTTGTACTGGTACTGCTTAGGCTTAATTACAGTTTCTAGATATTCACTATATTATAGAAAAACTTTAGTTTTGAGTACACTTTCGGTCAAACTTTCCTTTTTTCTGTAAATTTTTTCATAATTGTTTTTTATTTATTTTATTTATTATATTTAATAATTTTCACACAGTTGGGCAATATACTATGATGACCTTTTTTTGTTGTTTTTTTAGCTGGCATTGACTACGTAGGTATCAGTCGGAATCTGGATTTTGCACCAGGTGTGAACATGCAGACATTCCGTGTGGTCATTCTGGATGACTTGGGACAGCCAGTACTGGAGGGGATCGAGAAGTTTGAGCTTGTGCTACGTATGCCAATGAATGCTGTCCTTGGGGAGCCCAGCAAAGCTACAGTGTTCATCAATGATACAGTCTCTGACTGTAAGTGATTCTGTTTATTTAATATTTGTTAATTATTAATTCCAAAATGGATTTTTACCCAGCTACACCTTTACACATTTTCAGCCTTGTATAGTTATCTAAGAACAAGCTGTCTCTTGAAAACTGAAATTCCTGAATCCGTTAAATACCCTACGATACCCAAAGCAACCAGTCAGATTAAAGTTGTCATTACTTTAGCCCTAATGATAGTACTTTTTATGTGGCATTATAGATGAGGGTAGCTCAGTGACACGGAATACATGCTATATGGCCAAAAGCATGTTGACTGCCCTTCAATCGGTTGAGTTTGGTGTCTCCAGTGAAGGCTACCATTAATGCTACAGCCAACAAAGAAGTTGTAGACAGTTTGCTTAGGAACATCGACTTTGAGCAAGGACTTCTTGTCCAACATCAGTACCTGATCTCACAAATGCTGTCTTGGTTGAATGGGTAAAAATTTGCACAGACACTCTGAAATTTTGTGGAAGGCCTTCCTAGAATAGCTTTAAACCATTCTCATGGTTTTGAAATGGGATGTTTAAAGAAGCTCACATGCGATTATCAGGTTTCCACAAATATATGGCCATATAGTATATGTACCATAATCAACAACATTACAGGCTTCTATATGGGATTTACAAAAAGTAAACAATGTTTCTTCTTTATAGTGCCAAAAGTGCAGTTCAGAGAACCAATGTACATGGGCAAGGAAAAGGATGGGAAGATCACAGCCATGGTCTACAGAAGTGGGGATGTCAGTTATAAGTCTACAGTACGTTGTTATACCCGACAAGGATCTGCTCAAGTAATGATGGACTTTGAAGAGCGACCAAACACAGATAGCTCAATCATCACCTTCCTTCCAGGTATTGTGTATATTAGTATCCAGAGAGAATATGAAGCTTCATTTAGACCTTTTAACATAAAAGCATAATTTTAAAGGTCAAATATTTGATTCCTTAGATTTTATAAACTATGGGACTGATTTACCAAAGACAATTAGGCTGCTCATTTTGTAAATAAATTTGCACTTACGATCTAGTTAATTGATTCATGCCGACATTGCTAAATTTGGGTCACCTAGGCTTAAATAACTTTTGAGTGAAAGCTAGGTCAGAGTAGTTGAAATTGCTTGGTGTATGACCAGCAAAAGTTATTTTATCTCCAGTATTATAAACAGATATTTAGTTATAAAACACACACCATGCTTGTGCTAAAATTGTTTATAATTTTTCATGTTTACAGGAGAAACAGAACGGCCTTGCACTGTTGTGCTTGTGGACGATTCAATCCACGAGGAGGAGGAAGAGCTGCGACTGGTCCTTGGCACTCCAAAAAGCGATTCCCCCTTTGGAGCGTCCATTGGAGAACTCAACGAGACTTTGATAAAGATTAAAGATGACGCAGACAGTAAGCCCATAAGACACTCATAAAATGGTACTTTAAGAATGCAGATAATAGCTAGGTTAACTCATGAAAGTTTTATTTTTCAGAGGCAATCATAAAGTTTGGAGACACCAAGTTTAGTGTGAGTGAGCCAAAGGAACCCGGACAAATCGTAGTTGTAAAAATTCCAGTTGTTCGTCTAGGAGACACTTCAAAGGTCTCCATTGTGCGTGTTCACACAAAGGATGGCTCTGCTACCTCTGGAGAAGATTACAACCCCGTGTCAGAAGGTACACTCCATTCTGTTTATAGACTGCTGATCAATTCCTCACCCTCATAGCAACATGTTGGTATTTGTCCAGGATGAGCTTATTGATCTCATGATACAACAAGTGAATGCATGTGGTATGGTAACAATACACAGATAGTTCAGGAATGCAGAACAGAAACGTAAGGAACAATTCTGATCTGTTTGACGTATTTCCCAAATTTTTATTTTGATTTAAAGCTGAATTCCAAGTAGATAAAATTCAAAAAGACACCATTTAACCCAGTTATGTGTTTACTAGACAACGATTACATTTAATATTGCACAGAAGTACCCTGGGTATCTTAAAGTCAAACTCCAGCCTTACCTTCAGTTTTGCAAAGTTGTGCAGGCTCCTCCCCTATATTGAAATTGCTTACTCTGATTTCACTGTACACTCTCAGTGTGTAATATAAGCTCCAGCAGGTCAGATAGAGCCTGCCTCATTTCTTGGCTGGAGGACTTCCAGCATCTTCTAGCTGGAAAAAGTTCCCAGGTCAACGGTCTATGGGCCACCCCTTTTCATTCATTGGATTTCAGTTCTGATTTTGGAGACTTAGCATCTCATGTGGGCATTACTTTGGGCAGTCTGCATGCAAATGCAGTCTGTTTAGGAGTGCCCGCTCCTCCAAACTGACATTCGCTCAAGAGGATACTTTGACATCAAGGCTAAGGGCTCTTGAGAGAAGTTACTGAGGCAAGGTACTTTATAGTTTTCACAAAGCTGTGTACAGCACCATGCTGGGCCATCCCACTAGCCACGTTCTGCATGCACTGCATAGAGAAGCTCTGAAACCCAGTGATGATCAGAATTACCTGAGCTGTGCAAAATATTACTTATTATCAATATTTATTATTTCAGGTACTTGTGTAGTGCTGTCAATTTATGCAGCACTTTACATATATATTATACATTCACATCAGTCCCTGCCCTTAAGAAGCTTACAATCTAAGGTTCCTAACTTACAATTATTATTACTTCTAAATTTAGTGTGTTTTTAATATTATTATTATTTTTTTATTTATTAAGTTAGATGGCATTTGATCCATCAGCATATTGTGATCGCAATTACACCATTCTGATTGTTTATGCATTTTAATTTCTTTATATTTATATTAACTAAGTATTATTGCTGATCCAGCAGAGTTTTAGGAGGGAATTATTTTAACTAACTTGGAATCAATTCGAAAAATGTAAATAATGCAATATCAAAGTGCTTTTTCAGTTTGTTTTAAAGCACTTCCTAAAAACTAGGCTAAAAGAAAAAAAAAATACTTCTGTATCCCTAAGTATAACACGTCAATGGAATTTATTTTAAAACATAAAATGTCAGCGTTTAGAAGAAAAACACCAGGCTAGATCGAGCATTTTTCTCTTTGACCATGGTCCAAGACCTGACTTAAGTCAGAAATTAAATATCCTATTGTGTAGGAGCTTGTCCAAACAAAGCCTTCTGACCTTGTGAAGTCATTCTTGAAGTAGGGATTTCTTTGTAGGAAATCCCAATATTTACACATATTCATACTGATAGAGGTTTAGGATCCTTGTTGTGTTTGAACAACTCCCACTAAAGAGCTAGGAAGAATTTTACAAAGCATATAAACCAAACCGCATATGCTTTGTTTCTGTTTATTCATTTGACTCTTTTTTTATTATATTATGAATAAATGCAATTATTTATACATTTTGCATGAAAAGCATCCCTCACACAAAAAATATTGTATGGTGGACATCCAGCCAATACGCTTTTTTTTTTTTTTGATAGAGTGCAGTGGAAAAGAATTGCAATTATTGTCAAGCCTTTTCCTCGTCACTTTTGTGAACATTTGCCCTGACTTGCTGTCCTGATGAAGCTTTCAGCAGAACAGAAAGTGAGGACAAATCCCACAACAATTGTTTCTGTAATAGTATATCTCTCAATGGGATTACCTATGGGTTTTATCTTATCTGTGGGTTTTCTCTCACTTTTTGTTGTGGGTATCAAGTTTGGGTGGAAAACAGCACTTGACAGGTGCTGCTGGAGACTGCCTAGCGGCAGATTATGGTGTGAAGAGTATAGAGGGAATTGCTTCCAATGGGTTATATTCTAATTGTAGGGGGTAGTTGATAGACTCCGTTGGGGTCTAGGGCTGCTACCTTTCGGATAACGACAATATGGGCGTTACCGCAGGGAACACTTGGGTGATTGGAGCGGAGCGCCCGATGTCCAAAAAAAGTCTCACTTGATGATTTCTTATGCCCCGTACACACAATCAGACTTTCCGACAATAGAACCGTGGAAGATTGTTGGCTCCAACTTGTCTTGCATACACACAGTCACACAAATGTTGGCCAACAATTACGAATGTGGGAACGTGGTGACGTACAAGACGTACGACAAGCCGATAAAAAGGAAGTTCAATAGCCAGTGCGGAAAATTTGAGAACCTGCTAGCAAACATTTGTTGGCGGAAAGTCCGACAGCAAATGTTCGATGGAGCATAAACACAGTCAGACTTTCCGACAACAAGCTCACATCCAACGTTTCCTGACGGAAAATCCGACCGTGTGAATGTGGCATTATAGTTTATTAAAGATACAAGTATACAATTTGAGTCAACATATTTCAGGGGAATTGCCTCCCCCTTCTTCAGGGCTGTATTTCTTGGAGAATGGTTAGACTCTGTGGTTGTTAAATGTATTCTATCAGTGGCTCTGCAGTATGCCGGCATTGTGGAGCAGAGACAGCAACTGTTGCTATCTCTGCTCCTCAACGCTGGTATACTGCAGTCTACTGACTCTCCAGGAAATACAGCCCCTGAAGTAGGGGGAGGCAATTCCCCCAAAATGCTTTGGCTCTACTTGCATACTTTTATCTTTAATAAACTATAAAAATCATCAAATTAGACTTTTTGGGGACATCGGGTGCTCCTCTCCAATCACCCAAGTGTTTAACTTATCATTGTGTCATTAGGGAGAGAGTAGGAGGAAATGTGCCCAATGAGTACACAAGCAGCAACAACGACCTTATGGAGGATCTAAATGTTTCTTTTTTTTTTTAACCTAAAACAAAAAGCTTTTGGCTGGAATTCCACTTTCAATGATCTTGGGTGGGGAGTAATGGGGAAGGAAATGTTAAAAAAATACACATTTGACCTCTATTCACCTCTAACTAAAATAAAATTAACACTTATAGGAGGAGGTCTTCTTATATTGATTAACTGATTTTTTTCAGGTTAGTTGCAGTTGTCTGTAATTTTTGAAGTCTGTGATAATTCATTGAGTTTTTATTTTATTTATTTATTTATTTTTAGAAATTGAGTTTAAGGAGGGTGAAACCCAGCACATTGTGGAGATTGAAGTGCTATATGATGGAGTTAGAGAGATGAGGGAAGCCTTTACTGTACATTTGAAACCAGATGAAAACATGGTTGCGGAAATTCAGGTATTTACTCCCTATTAATAGATGTTTTTTTTTTTTGTTGTTGCTCAGTCTGTGTTTATGTAAATAGTTAGTACTGTATTTATTGGCGTATAACACTCACTTTTTCACCATGAAAATCGGCTGCAAATAGCGTGTGCGTGTTATACGTCAATACTTCAATTTTAGCTGCCTAAGGGAGGGTGGCAGGGCGAGCGCCATCAGATTACATACAGTGAGACTCTCCTGTTTACTTGGCGGCCTCTGTACTAGGAAGTCCTGTCTCCTGGGCCACCATTGGACCACTAGTCTGTCTATCATAGGAGATTCTCGATGTATGCAATCTGTCAGCACTCATCCTGCCCCCTGCCTGTCCCCTCTAGGCTGCAGATAGGCATCGTTCAGGATGCACCGATGGCAATGGTGAGGCTGCTGCATTGATGGCAATGGTGAGGCTGCTGCATTGATGGTATTGGTGAGGCTGCATTGATGTGGACTGATGAGGCTGCATTGATGGCACTTATGAGACTGCAGATGGGCATTGATCAGGCTGCATTGATGGCAATGGCGAGGCTGCAGATGGGCACAGACCCTTATTTTGCTTCAAAGTTCCTTATTTAAAATGTACGTTTTTTTCCTGAAACTTCCCTCTTAAAATGAATGTGCGTGTTATATCCCAATAAATACGGTAATTAGAAACTACTACACATATCACATATATTTTTAAATGTTTCATATTGAACAATCATTAAAAAGGAACTTTAGTCCAAATTGGGTTAATTTTATTAACCCCTTCTTGCCTGTTCTGCTAGGGTGAAGTGAAGTAACCTTCTCACCCGCCCAGCAAATCCAGCACTGTCCTGAACTCATCCGCTGGCTGAAAGCTGCCACACTGCCAGGCCTCCAGAACAACATACTCAAGGAAGTGCTGGGAACCTTTAGACTTGCATGGGTAGTCAGAGGAAGGAAAACTTCAAACAAGCTCAATAGCTCTGGTGAGGCAGCTCTCACACAGCAAGGCTTCCCTCGATGAGCAACCAACTGTAGTTCAAACCATAGAAATATGGATATTGCCCAATTATTTTGAATTGCCATTCTATGCCATTACTATTTTTACTGCTCATTACCAGTAAAAGGAAAGGCAGCCACATTCCAGGTTAAAAATCATTCATAGAGACTATACGTATAAGCCTGATGAGTGAAACATGGCAGATTTAATAAAATCTTCAACTATGGCTTTTAACTGCCTTTCCTTTTACTAGTATTGATTTCTGAGACATAGAACAAACCACTGGGGAGTGGTGCAGTAGAGGAAAGCACCTTTTAATATTATTTTCATTGCTGCTTCAGTCCATTCCCCAATCAGTTTCATTTTTATTTTTTTTTCGTCTCGTTTAAATATGGCTGAGATACACATATAGGCAGGCATTTGTGAAATGCAACATTGCCAGTTGACTTTTCTTTAGATTGAGGTTGTGCTTTAGAGAAAAAGGTCACTTTTGTTTTTTTTGCAAGAATCTGAGCATTTATTGTTTCAATATTATAATTGCGGGTTTTAAATACAGTATTTCTATTTACTTTCTGCTTACGATGACTGAAGAGTCATGAGTAAATGGTTGGATGAGATCTGACAGTTACTGCCCTGTTCGCTGCCTGAACTCCTGCTGATAACACACGCTGTCTTCCAGCTCCTAAATAACCACAACACCATCAGATACTGGGCCCTGTGGTAGTTTAAGTCCCATTTTAACTACAGCGTGAAGTAATGTGACACTTTTATATACATCAAGGACACAGCGTGTGTTATCATCATGAGCTCAAGCAGTTGGCGGAGCAGCAGCTGTCTGACTTCGGATGATCTTTGATCTTTAACTTTCAGGGCCTAGAGTCATCTTCACACAGAAAAAATTATATATATTTATGTATATTTATTATAAATAAGCCTGCTTCTTTATGATTCTAGCCTATTCCAACCCTATGCAAAACAAATGCATGGTTGGACATAGACTTTCAGGTATATTATGATAATTTGTAGACCATTCACACGGTGCAAGCTAAGCACTTGTTTGTATCTTTAATTAAAGGGTATATAATGTCTGTGTGTGCCTTCCCTATCTAATGTTGTGTGATATTTAAAATTTTTAGATGGCTAAAGCCATTGTTTACATCGAGGAAATGAACAGCATGGCAGACGTGACGTTCCCCTCAGTTCCCCAGGTTGTTTCGCTTTTTATATATGATGACACCTCTAGAGCCAAGGACAACCCCAACCCTGTAGCTGGGTATCCTGTTGCCTGCATTACAGTAAGTATTTTGTAGGACATTTACAGGAGTCAGAAACAACAAATGGTGTACATTTTCCATTATAGCACATAATAGTTTTGTATTCCTGCATTAAACAAGATAAGAGTTGAGTGTTGTTTGCAAGAAGTATTCTTTTAGGTCAGTCATATACACTGCGAGATTCTAGCAAATTTAAGTGCAGATCCTGTCCTGTATTGAGTATTGAAATATTGGCCATTCCAACTAGATGAAATCTTTTTAAATAATTTCTTTTTAGAGGTATGCTATATTTATAATCTCACAATCAGTCCTCTGGGTATATTTATAAAGTATCAAGAGAATCCTGGCACATTCACTTAGCTGGATTTGCAGAACTTTCCCCAACCGTCACTGCACGTGGTAGTTATGTGTATGATCTGATTAGTGATTGTAGCAGTCAGACAATAACAAACATGAGCATTTGAGGGGCTTCTGACTGAACACATTTTTTGTCATGTTGGAAAATGTTGGTGCACAATATGGACAACACTAATAGCCAATACACAGTATGAGCAAGAGCAGGCCAAACTATCACTATCTGTTATTCTGGGTCAGAGATCTGCCCACACACGTACCTCTTTTTTTTCCTTAACCTCTGGAGTAGTCAACTCTTTTCAACAATCTCCATATGAGTAACAAGTGTACACGAGGCCTGCCTTTTTAATTCATGATCAGAAGTAGTCAAGAGCCAGTTAGCAAAGTGCTATTGGTCCCAGGGATGATCCAACTCCCAACAGCAATCCCACTTCTACAACTGTCTCCTTCCCAGTGGCTCAGCATTGTCACTGCTAAGAAAGAGGTAGGTTACTCCAACAGCCATAGCTTCAATAACAGCCCTGCCCCTCTTCAGCAGTGCAATAGAGAGCTGTCACCAGCAATAACAGGTGACAGCCTCAGGCACTAATGACATGACCCACAACATGAAAAGCTGGAACTGCAGTAGATATCCTCAAGTATGTTTTATTGCAATAGATGGCCATGAGTAAGGCCTTAAAGTGATTGTAAAGTCTTGTTTTTTTCTATTAAAATAACAAACATGTTATACTTGCCTGATCTGTGCAGTTGGCTTTGCACAGGGCAGCCTGGATCCTCCTCTTCTCGGGTCTCTGGCTGGAGCTCCTGGCTCTTCCCTCCTGTTGAGTGCCCCCACAGCAAGCAGCTTGCTATGGGGACACCCGAGCCGAGCTGCAGGTCTGTGTATCCATTCAGGCATGGAGGCATGGTTCGGCCCCGCCCCCTCTCTCTCTCCTCATTGGCTAGTCAATGGCACCGCTGCTGTGTCTCCGCTAATCACTTTAATGTCTGAAAAGCTTTAGCGTTTCTGTCAGGCTGGATTGTAGCTGTCTATTGCAATAAAACATACTTGATGATATCTACTAAAAAATATTATTTTGCACTTAGTTTGAAAAAGAGTACACAGACGAGACCCCACTAAACATCGGAATATTGGATGTCAGAATCTATATATACACATACAGTACGAGTGCGCATCCACACAAATAAAAGTCCACAAGCATCAATCTAAAACATCGGGGATGTGCAAATATTCTAAAAAACAGTAAAGTCTAGGAACAAGTGAAAAACTTTCAACTATCCATCGACGCCATGAATGTATCTTTAAGAGACGACCGAGACACTCATGCCCTTCACCACATATAAGGTTGACCTCTTACCAAATCTAAAAGATCCCCACCACAGAGATCAGACAGGCATTAACATACCTCCAGACATTCATCAATGGCAATAGTAGGACACCAACTTCCGGTTTCAGTGATTCCAAGGATCAAGCCACATCCACACTCATGGAGGGTGTAAAGCTGCCAAACAATCTATTTTAAACAATAGACAGGTACTTACAGAGGTAAAGGAAATACAGCATGTCAGCATGTACTAATGCCTCGCCACTGGTCACACAGTGACACACGTGACCTATTTTAAAAACTGCAGAAAGAGTATTTTGGGACGATTATTTTAGTAACTAGGAGCACATTAACATTATCCTTACAATTTACAACTGCTTCATAGAATAAAACTCAGTAAACTCAAAAAGATGAAATAAAACACACATTGTTTTTATAAGGTCTCTTACTTACTGTGTGAAGTGAAATATATGTAGGGACCTAGGTGCTGTTTTGGTGCACTATTTTATTTTGTGTCTTTGAACATATTCTCTTTCTTACAGGCTTGTAATCCTAAATATTCAGACTATGATAAAACTGGCTCTTTATGTACCAGTGAAAATATTAATGACACGCTGACCCGTTACCGCTGGCTGGTCAGTGCCCCCAAGGGTCTGGATGGAGTGACCAGTCCTATGAGAGAGGTGGACTTCGACACATTCTTCACATCCTCAAAAATGATCACTCTGGATTCTATATATTTCCATGCTGGTTCTCGGGTGCAGTGCGCGGCACGTGCAGTTAACTCAGATGGACATGAAGGTCTGGAACTTCTGAGCTCCATTGTGACAATAAGCACAGATGATGGTAAGCTATGCTGCAATTCTGTTCATTTTTTGTACATAGACTAGCAAGATAATTGTTTCTGGGGCAATGACTGCTATATCTCTGGGCCTAATCAGATTTCAAAAGATCATTCTTGGGGGTTAAAATTATTTCAATTGGTTAGATCCATGCAATCATTTTTATTGTTTCCTTAGACCAAGTAGGACATACCAATTCATTCAATGTTATTGTGAATGTTTATTCACCTACGAATATGACATGCTTTTTTCACCAATTTGACTGCAGTTTGGGGTCTACTAATAATATTATTATGTGGGACTTGTGTAGCTCCAACTGTTTGTGCAGCACTTTACAACATGAGGGGAGACAGTACAGTTACAATACAATTCAATACAGGAGGAATCAGAGGGCCCTGCTCGTTAGAGCTTTCAATCTAAAAGGGGGGGGGGGTGGCAAGTGATACAAAAGGTAATAACTGGGGGGGATGGAGAAAAATAAGTACAGTTGTTAGGTGAAGACAGGATGGGCTAAGAGAAGGGTTTTCAGGGATTGTCTAAAGGTAGATAGAGTAGGAGAGAGTCAGACTAATTGGGTTAGGGCTTTCCATTGGATGGGAGAGGCTTGGGAAAAGTCCTGGATGAGCTTGGAAGATGGTGACAAGGGAGCTAGAGAGCAGTAGGTCTAGGGGGGAATGAAGAGAATGATTTGGTTGGGAGTTTGAGACTAGGTTAGTGATGTAGCTGGGGGCCAAGTTGTGGATGGCTTTGTAAGTTGTTAGTATTATGAATTAATTTGTTGGGTGAGCGGAAGCCAGTGGAGGGATCTGCAGAGGGATAGCAGACACTGAATGGTTGGTAAAGTGGATGAGCCTGGCAGTAGCATTCATGATGGACTGAAGGGGGGGATAGCCTATGTAAAGGTAAGCCAGTGGGGAGAGAGTTGGAATAGTTGAGGTGAGAGAAAACCAGGGAGTCAGCTATAAAGATATTGGTGTCATTGGTTAGGAAGGGAGATGTTGCATAGGTTGAGTCGGCAAACATTGGTCATTGATTAGGTCTATGGAAAGTTTAGGTTTCAATCGAGTATGGTCGAATGATCTCTGATTGTTGTTTCTCCCCACACAGGTCTTTGCCAGCCTAGAGTGGCCGGAGCAGTGGGAGCAGAGCCATTCTCTGCTAAAATGCGATATACAGGACCGGAAGACCCTGACCATCCAAATCTCATTAAAGTCACCGTTACTCTGCCTCACATCGATGGTAAGCCATACATAATGTCTCAGCATAAGTTGTTTAATATAGAAAAAGTGGAAGAAATATAATTCATTCAACTGTCTTCCTACAGGTAAATCCTTTGTCAGGTTTTCAAAGCACATGTACATAATAACTGATTGATAATTAGCTTGCTACAGCACTGTCATAAGAGATTGACATTTTTAATATAAAATTCTTGTTTTGGTCTCAGTGCTGCTGATCTCTTGCAGCCTTTTTTGCAGCTATCTGCACACACTCCAGCGATGGCTCCATGGCGTTTCTCATGTGGGTTTCTTGATGGTGACAACAGCGAACTATACTTGTGTTGGAATGGCCACTTTTACTGTTCAGCGAGAGCCCATGGGAGAGCCTAACAATGCAGGGCACCACTGGAAGACAGAGGGGTTGATTTCGTAAAGCCAAATAGACTGTGCACTTTGCAAGTGCAGTTGCATTTATTTTCCCCAGGGTTTAGTGAATGTGCTGAAGCGCTGCAGGTTTCTATCATCCAATCATGTGCAAGCAAAATGGTGTTTTTTTTTTTTATATAATTTTCCTTGCACCTGATTGGGCATTCTTTATAGAGTGACGCTTCACCACATGGGGACAATTAGTGAAATTGCACTTGCAAAGTGCACAGTCTATTTGTCTTTAGTAAATCAACCCCAGTGTGTTGTCACCCTAAACCAAGAAGTGCACAAGATCCTGGCAGTATCACCAGCTATTTTTTTAATGAAGGTTGCCGATTTGAACATCTTGAAAATTACTTTTGAAATTACAAGTGGTTCTAAAGTCTAAAGGTTTTTTTTTTTACCTTAATGCAATCTCTACATTAAGATAAACAAAAAAAAACTTCCAATGTGTGTTCCCCCCTTCATCTTTACCTTCATAGCACTTACCTGACTCCCGTGTCAATCCCTCTCTTCCTGGTCTCCCAGGCTTTGCTGAGAACAGTGGGAGCCATTGGCTCCTGCTGTTGTCTGTCAAATCCAGTGATCAGGGGGCAGGGCTGAGCCTCACTATGTGGGTCTATAGACACACACAGCCCCACTCTGGAGCAAAGCCCACATGTCTGCCCCCATAGCAAGTGCCTTTCTATGGGAATAGACACAGAAAAGGAGGAGCTAAGATCATCAGCAGTAGAGTCCAGAAGAGGAGGTTTAGAGCAGCTGTGTGCAATGCCATTGCACAGATCAGGTATGTATGAACCTGTTTATTGTTTTATAGAAAAAAATAAACTTTACAATCACTTTAACATGTTAAAGCTTATATGAGTTTTTATTGCTTATTATTTAGTGGTTTCTGTGTTGGGGAGATTTTTCTTCACTTCCTAACCACTAGGGCAGGGGTGCCCAACCAGTGGCCCGCGGGGCCCTCTGATGTGGCCCGAGACCCACTTATCTGGGATGGCGGGTCGGCAAGCCCAGATCGTGGGTTGCCGATCCGCCATCCCAGAGCATCAGTGTTGTGAATGAAGCTAGCAGTAGAGGAAAAAAGCGGGTGCGAAACAGAGCCGCATAAGCCGATGCTTCCTGTATAGCGCCGGAGTCACAGGTGGAGTGATACCAAATGCATTGTGCCTGGGACAGCAACAGCCGGTGATACCTGAATGTTATTAAAGGTAATTTTAGTACTAAAATCACAGCATATATATGGGCATATCTGTTCTGCAGTGGTTACTGGGCTGCTTTTAAATTGATCCACAGGTACAGAGCAGTTCACCTGCAGGTTACCTGCACTGAGCCATAGACTTATTTTATTAGCTGTGGGTTTGGTGTGCATTAAGAAAGGAATGCCACTGGCAAACTGCGCTGCACCCGTGGTGTGGGTAAATCACAGCATATCAGTGTGAAAGCAGCCTTAAGCCCCTTTTACACAATCGGTCTGGCCCTCCACTCACCTCTTTGGAGCCGCAAATTTAAACGGACTTGTGTCCATTTACACCCGCCTACCTCCAATCTGATCCACTAAAAAAAACAGAAGGGGATCGGATTGGAGGGCCCATAGAGTAGAGTGGGCTGTGTCTGTGTCTGCTCTGCATATGCAGCGCAGACATGGACCTGTCATCGCCCGTTCCATTCATTGTGGCCCATGACTGGTTATCAAGTAACTTAAGTGGCCCTTGTTCTTCAAAAGGTTGGGCACCCCTTCACTAGGGCATTACCATGAGCTTGCTGTTCCCCCTGTTTGTGGTAGATTCTGCATTTACCTTCTACTTTGTCCCAGTGAAAGGATGCTCACTTGGTCACCAGGACAGGAAGTGAGGGGGAACATCGCAACACTGACAACAGTAACAACTTGGCATATGCTTTAACCACTTGGTCCAGAAGGTTTTACCCCCTTCATGACTAGGGCATTTTTCTGCTATTCACCACTGTGCTATTTCAACTGGCAATTGCTGGGTCATACAACACTGTATGCAAATTACATTTATATTGTTGTTTTCACACAAATAGAGCTTTCTTTTGGTGTTTTTTGATCACCACTGGGTTTTTTGCTATATACAGTAAATGAAAAAATACCAAAACCTGTGAAAAAAAAACATGTCTTTCTTAGTTTCTGTTGGAAAATTTTGCAAACAAATTAACCCAAATCAGTGCATATTATTTAGTCTGTGTTAAAGGTATATAATCTACAAACTATGATATATATATATATATATATATAAATATATATACAGACATATATATGAAAATTGATCAATCTTGATGTACTGACAGCCCATCTCATTTCTTGAGGCCCTAAAATGCCAGGACAGTACAAATACCCTCCAAATAGACAAAAAGTAGACAGTCCAATGTATTTAGTTGGAGGCATGGTGAATTTTTATTCAGTTGTAATTTTTTGTCACAGTTTTTTGAAAAATAAGGAAATTAAATAAAATGTGTTTTTCTTTCACAAATTTTTTTTACATACTTTCACCAGTTCAATATAGCGTTATCATATGACTGGTGTGGCGGTGATCAGGGATACTGACTAGTGACAGTATGTAAAAAAAATTAAACATAAAAAAAAAATATATTTTGATTTAATAACTTCTAATCATAGTGACATTGTATTACACTGGGCAAGGGATCAGGGATTTTTTTTTTTTTTACACGTATTGCTTATAACAGTGATGATCACTGTTATAAGCAATAGTTTTTACTGTCATGAATGGCTTTCATTCATTAAAGCTTGCTTACTGTTGTGATGCTGTGATTGGCTACAGCTAATCGCATGGTACAGGGCGCAGTAATTGGCCCAGTTACCATGTGATAGCTGTGGGCCAGTCACAGCATCACAATAGTAAGCATTGTAACCATGTGATTATTATAATTGGTCACCGAGCACCATGATTTGGTGTGTCCACCAGGTACAGTGGTCACGGAATCACACTGCTGTGCTTTCCAGGGTACACGTCAGTGCGCCTGTATCATCTGGTCATCTTACAGTACGTCGCCTAGCCTATAGCTGCCGCCAGCTTGCAGTAAATGTACTGTGGGCAGGTGGCAAAAGGTTAACAATGGGTACACATGAGTAGAATTACATCAGAAAATTGAATGTTTTTTCAATTTTCTAATGTTTAGTGGGGTCAAATCGATGTTCGATTTCAGCCACTGCGGGGAGAAAATTTGAAGCATCAGAATGGAAAAATGTTCTTAAACGATCAAAATTTTAATGATAAAAGTGGTTTTATTCACAAGAAATTGTGTACCGTATATACTGGAGTATAAGCCGACCCAAATATAAGCCGAGGCACCTAATTTTACCACAAAAAAATGGGATAACTTATTGACTCGAGTATAAGCCTAGGGTGAGAAATGCGCAGCTACTGTAAGTGGAAAAGAGGGTCAACAATGCCCATTTGCAGCCTCACTGTGCCCATTTGCAGACATAGGTCGCCTGAATTTCCAACTTGGTAGTTACGGGTTCCTAGATGCCCCCTAGCTGAAGCCAAAATTTTGGGTCTCTGGACCCAAAGGGTCCCAAAATGACATTGCTGCAGATGGACACAGTTGACCGACTTTGGGGCCCCGTATCTCAGGGCCACTTGGTGCTAGGAACCCCAAATTTGGATATGTTGTAGTGTTGGTTCAACTGGGTTTGCACGCCAAATTTGCCCCGAGATACCCCAAAGTTGGGTCGGAAAATGTCATTCTCTGCTGCAGAAAAGTGCTTGACTCGAGTATAACCTGAGGGGGGCACTTTCAGCACGAAAAACTCGGCTTATACTCGAGTATATACGGTATGTTGTAATGAAACCTGTTTAATACTTCTAGGATTCCATTTAAGTAGCAGGTCTGGATGAGATTTTAAGAACTTTCAAATTAAATTAGTGGACTCAAATGAAATTAGTTGACTTTTAAATGAAATTAGTTGATGGCAAGACGAACAATTTCCATGGGAACGTTCAAACGAAATTCTACTTGTGTCTACAGAGCTTAAATCTTCCTCAATCTATTCAAAAAATGTATGGCTGGACTTACAATTGTAAAATAAAACTTTGGGGCAGTGTTCCTTTTTGAGTTGTGTAGTTTTGCTGTGCTAATTCAGAAGTGACAATAAATCTAGAGTTTTATTATTTGACTTTACCTAGACAATCTACTCCCTAGTTGTCACTATGCATTTTATATGACTTATCTTTGCATACCTCCCATCACAATGAAGAATACAGACATACACTGAGTTGACAGTTTTGTTTCTAAAGAATACAAGGTCCTTTGAAACTGATAGTTATGCTTTTACAAGATAATGTCACTAATAAAATGTGTTATTTACTGTGTGTGTATTTTTCCATTTTAGGAATGTTGCCGGTTGTTTCAACAAGAGAAATGTCTAACTTTGAGCTGACGCTCAGCCCCGATGGTACTCGGGTTGGAAACCACAAATGTTCCAATCTTCTAGACTACAATGAAGTTAGAACAAATTATGGGTTTTTAACAGATGCCACCAAGAACCCCAATGTCATAGGCGAGACGTCTCCTTACCAGTACAGCACACAGCTCCGTGGCGCCAATACACTGCGTTTCTACCGCAACCTCAACCTGGAGGCCTGCCTGTGGGAGTTTTCCAGCTATTATGATATGTCTGAACTACTGACTGAATGCGGAGGAACAATCGGAACCGATGGACAGGTATGTTGCTGCAAAGCCTAATACTCTACACAATATATTTAACTGCGGCACCTTTTCATAAAGTAACATTTAAAAAATACTCAACACCCACAGTTGACAGTGACCATGAAATATTTGTGACTCGTTTTTGAGTGTTGGGGTTGGGCTTTCTGTGCAGAATACAGGTTCAATCATTGAAATAAAAAAAGATATTATACTTATCTGCTCGTGAGCTGGGCTGTGCACGTCCATAGACACACACAGTGCGGCTCAGCCATGCCCCCATTCCATCCTCTCAGAATTGACTATGAAAAGAGGAAGAGAGTGCAGCGGCGCTGGAAATGGGGAAATGCTGGATCAATGGAGGAGTCTGGTAAGTATTTAGATTCTGACACCTTTTCCTGACACCAAGATAAAAATGGTGACAGGAGAGGGAGCTCTAGCTGATTGACAGCCTCAGCTCTGTTCCTGTGTGAAATAGGGGTGTGTTCCTTTCCTCCAACCAGCTCTCAGAGCTCTCACTGATGTAACGCCAGCTGTCCGCCCCCTGCTTTTCACAGCTGAGAGACCCTGTGTAAATTCTGCTCTTTGAATTGCTGAAGGAGAAAAGCGGCAGCAGATAAACAGGTACAAATTACTTATACAAGAGGCTTTGCTTCATCTCTGTGTATCACCAGAGGGAAGTCACTTCACTGGGAATATGTTAACAACCTTTTTAAGGCAAATATACACATTTGTGGTTATTAGAAATGGAGCACCTGAGAGATGCTTACATGAGGGGGAAATAGCAATCATTAGGAAAAACCTGCTTGGTCAATCACTGACCCCCAAGAGTGTTCCTCCATGCTTAGTAGGGACATGTCATTATAGATGTGTGCATATAAGAACATTCCTCGAACTCTCCAAAAAGTTCCTGCTTGCAAAAGTACAGGAAACTTTAAATATATCATTGCAAAAAATAAAGTGCAGCACTAGGTTTAAGCACAAGATGATCCTGTGCATAAAAACATATATAAAAGTAAATATAACACTGTATTATTAAAGTGCAATATGACCATAAACATTAAATAGCATAAATTCAAATAAAGCAACTTATCGTTTTGCACTTTCGTGGGTTTTTTATGCAACTTTGGTTTCCTTCTGCATTGTTTAATGGGACTGCACTAAATTAAATATTTTTGTTGTATATAACACAATCCATCACATTTGCACTGTATAGTTTTGCACTTTATTTGAATTTATGCTACTTAAGATTATGGTCACATTACACATTTTCTATTGTGTTATATTTTCTTCACATATGTTCTCATGCACAGAGTCTGTTTGTGCCCAAACTTAGTGTTACACTTTACAATTTGCATATTGTTTGCACTTTTGTGCGTTTTTTATGTGACTTTGTTTTCATCTTGCATTTGTCGCATGGGGATGCACTAAAACAAAATATTTTGGTTATATTTGCATATAATACAATTCATCATATGTGCACTGTATAGTTTCACTTTATTTGAATTGATGCTATTTAATGTTTATGGTCATATTGCACTTTAATTATACAGTGTTATATTTACTTTCATATATGTTTTTATGCACAGGATCATCTTGTGCTTAAACCTAGCGCTGCACTTTATTTTTTGCATTTTTATTTTGTACCTTTAGGCCCCATGCACACGAGACGCTGTTAAACGCACGTTCAGAGGCAGTTGGACACTTTTTTCAACTGCACCTGAACGCATGCAATGTTATCCTATGTGTCCATGTACACAGTCTCGTTTTTTCCCGTTTTTATGCAGTTGCGTTTAACCTTGTTTTTCCAGAAGCAAAAAAATGCGTTCAGACACTTTGCTTTTCCACGTTTCAGATGCAAAACGCAGCTAAATGCAGCTAAACGCAGGCACCTGCGTTTAGCTGCATTTGCGTTTATAAGCCTTTTTAAAGGAACCCAATTTTTTGGACCAGAAAACTCAGAGATATGATGGTAAACCATAAAAAATACTAGAAAAATTGGTTTAAAATGTCGTAATTAGTTTAGATAGTTCATAGAGCATATATACTCACTAATGCACACATGTTTGTGAAATATCCAACGGACATTCGCTGTGCCATCAACGGATGGGTCCAATATCGACAAGCTCTGATTCTGGACCTCTCATGCAAATTTGCGACGAGGTTGCTGCCTCATCAAGAGCAACATCAGGAGCATTTCCTGACATATATTCAATATGGGATCCATTTCCAAAAAAAAACACAGAAAGAGAGGCAAATGCAAGTGTACAACTGCTCTCTCTGCTGCTCACTCTGATCAAAATGGCAGAAATAGTTAATAATACATGATTTCTGAGCTTGGGGAGGGTCTATATGATGTTATCTTTACAAATGCTTATAGACGCAAACGCGGCTAAACGCGGCATGAAAACACAGCAAAACGCGCGTTTTAAAACATGCGTTCAGCAGAGTTTGCATCTGCGTCTCGTGTGCATGGGGCCTTAGCTGCAGGTCATTAATTGACAAATTTTTCACATTGTTTAATTCATTTATCACTTAGCGCAGATATATAATTTTTAGTTCTAGAATTTTTATTTAAATATATCATACCTCGAGGCCGAGACACAAGAAGAAATATAGTCCTTTTCCCTTTTTATAGCTTCTGCGTTCATGTCTATGCATGAAACACAACATATATGGAAAATGAATTGATGCTGTTTATTTTCTTTGAAGTGGTAACAGCAGGTAACACAGTCTTAGGAACCAGGCTCTGCTCTTTTATTCTCATTACTGACAGAACTTTATTTAGTCTCTCATCTATGTGAAACATCAAAGACCTCCCGGTATTTCTTAGCAGCGGCATAGGCACTTATCCACATAGCTAAGTTTGAAAAAATAAATAAGGCAAATTTTTAAGGTATTGATAGATGCCAGATCTGTGCCACATTAGTCCTGGCAGATGGCAGGTCCAAATGTCAAGTGTCACCTAATAAAAAGCCTTTTAATAGTTGATTATGAGCATGATTATGTGTATGATCAAAATAAATGTAATGTTTCATGGGCAGAGACATGTTAGAATTGATGCCAGTTTCCATAGGCATACATAGGAGGCAGAGCTGAAAAATAATGTATTTATAGGCCAGTGTCTGCAATAGCAGAGAGCAACCAACAGAAATGTTCCATATTTAGGGCTGCCATTTACATATGTGAATCTGTCCTAGAGAGCTGGCTATGTGTTGCAACAGAAAAGGACAATTGTTATTGGGCAGGGGCGGACTGACAACTCATGGGGCCACCGGGCAATAGGAGATTATGGGGCCCCCAGGCAATCAGAGATTATGGGGCCACATAGTATACACATACACACACAGTATATAATCACACAGTATACAATCACACAGTATACACATACATGTACACACAGTATACACAGACATGTTTCTGTTGGCTGAGAAGGTACTGGAAAGGTGGGGCAGCTATAATCTCGGGATTTTTAGACCAAAAGGATGTCGGTAAGGGACATTTCAGAGACAGATGTAAAACAAACACAGATTTTGACATACTGTCCCTGGTTTTACTGAGGCTGGCAACCCTGATGGGGCCCCCTAGTGGCCCGGGGCACTCGGGCAGTGCCCGAGTGGCCGAATGGTCAGTCCGCCCCTGTTATTGGGGGTCTATTTATAAAGGATTTTGTGCGTAATTTACACAGTGAATGTTTGTGGGACATTCTTTGGCCTGTATTTTACAGCATTCAGCTATTATTTTCAGAGGATTAGATTTGCTCTATGTGTAATGGGGGAGATGATGGACGAATCTTGTTTGAATTTAAATGTGATGGGTGAATCTTGTAATTGTAATCTCTCTATTACCGGTATGTTGAATACTGGTGGGTGTATCAGAAAATGATTCCAGAATCCTCTGAAAGTGGCAGGTGCATAAGGTGAATCCTACTTGTAAATGATGGGCAAGTAGATGAAATTGTTCTTTAAAATGATAGCCGAATGCTGTAAAATACAATTAGAAGAATGTCCACCAAACATTCACTGTGCAATTTTCACAGTGAATCCATTATAAATAGACCCCTATGAGTTTTCTGTATTTGTTAAAGGCTATGTTAAGCCTAACACTAAACTTCACCACCATATTATTCTCTAGGGCCTCTGCTTAAAAAAGACATAATGTTTAGGGGTTCGAAGTAATTTTTTTAGCAAAAAAGAAAAATAGACACGGTTAAACACAAAGTGAAATTATATCTGGCAACTGATCTCCTTTGAATAAATAAACCTGCTGAAGATTGTAGACTTTGGGAAATGATTAACCTCTTTACAAATTTGATAGACTAGTGAAAAGCTAAGGTTCGGGCTGAACCCAATTTGGCCCAAATCCACAGGAAGCTGTAATTGATTGACTCAATCAGAAGCAACCAGGGAATTTCCCATCCCATAGCTGCATGTAACAAAGAGGTGGGGATGCTGGTGATATAATTGACCTAATAAGGCCACATAGTACACTTCATGCAAATCGCCGTACCCAAACGTCGGTACTATGATGCTAAATACCGGGGTTATGGCAGCAGCTAGCTGCCATAACCCCCGTATTTTCGGGAACGGCGTAAATTCCTCTTTAAGACAAAAGTGGTCTCCGTGGTGTATTCGCCACAGGATCACTTTTATTGGCGGTGCCCCCCTCCCGCCATCTGGCAATTGATCTCCTTTGAATAAATAAACCTGCTGAAGATAGTAGACTTTAGGAAATCATTAACCTCTTTACAAATTTGATAGACTAGTGAAAAGCTAAGGTTCGGGCTGAACCCAATTTGGCCCAAATCCACAGGAAGCTGTCATTGATTGACTCAATCAGCAGCAGCCGGGGAATTTCCCATCCCATAGCTACATGTAACAAAGAGGTGGGGATGCTGGTGATATAATTGACCTAATAAGGCTACATAGTACACTTCATGCAAATCGCCGTACCCGTACGTCAGTACATTGATGCTAAATACCGGGGTTATGGCAGCAGCTAGC
Source organism: Lithobates sylvaticus (assembly GCA_028564925.1). Lineage (NCBI taxonomy): Eukaryota > Metazoa > Chordata > Amphibia > Anura > Ranidae > Lithobates > Lithobates sylvaticus. The sequence continues at coordinate 553,128,934 of CM053027.1, forward strand.
TGCCATAACCCCCGTATTTTCAGGAACGGCGTGCATTCCTCTTTAAGACAAAAGTGGTCTCCGTGGTGTGTTCGCCGTAGGATAACTTTTATCAGCGGTGCCCCCCTCCTGCCATGCTCTGTCCTCTCCCATGGATGCCTGGCTGCCGACTGAGGTGAAGATGGCCCCTGCTCGGCTCCATGGCATGGGGTTGACGTCGCTTCCGCCCATTTTTTTCAACTAAAATAAATAAGAAAAAAAGCAGCGCCTGCAAATGAAAACGGTTTTCAAACCACACATGTGTAATAATAATAGCTATGTGGAACTGATGAAATTAGAAGGGTTTGAGATATGAAGGCTCAAGGGACTAATGCATATGACACAGCTATTCCACAATGAAGGGATAAAAACCTTTATTGAACTAAGAGATGAATATAATATCCCAAATCAAAGATTCTTTCAATTTTTACAGCTTAGGCATGCAGTACAAGCACAGGGCCGATTGACGGAAATTCAATTTAATAAATCAGAGGTTATTGTTGGAAAAGACAGAAAAATAAAGGGTCTGATCTCACAAATTCATAACATGCTATATGATAAATTTAAAGAAACAGTAAATATACCAGCAAGATCAGCATGGTTTTGTGATATAGGGACAATTTCAGATGAACAATGGACGTTGGCACGGTCGGTAACACCCCAGTCATCCCTATCCCCAACACAAAATCTAACACAATTATTTATACTACACAGGGCTTACTATACACCAGAGAAATTATTTAAATGGAAACATAGAGATACAGCTCAATGCCCCAGATGTAAAGAGAGTCCTGCTAACTTGATTCATATGTTGTGGAGATGTCCCAAACTCCATCGCTACTGGAATGAAGTGGTATTAATGAGTAATAGTGCTTTTGGGAGCGGGTTGTCTCCAGAACCGGGAGGATGCCTTTTGGGTATCCTGGACGAATGGGGAATCCTGAGGGAAGATAGTATATCAATAACCAGGATCCTATTTCAGGCCCGTAAACTTATAGCACAAAAGTGGACACCACCATGCCCACCTACAATAGCAGAATGGAAGACACAAATAAGGGAAACCTTAGTCAAGGAAAAGAATATAGTTTTACACAGAGGCTGCCCAGGGAATTTTGAAAGGATATGGAGTAGATGGCCTGACATTTTGGATGTATAACCTGGTGGGAAAGTGAGGAGAGGGGGGGGGGGGGGGGGGGGAGGGGAGCGCGGGTGCCAAGGGTTTTTCTTTTTTTTTTTCTTACCCCCATCTCATCAGGTGTCGGGGTTGTATGTTGGGTTTATGTTGTTTGTTATTCTTGATGTTTTCTTTTTGTATGAAAAAGTGATAATAAAAAATGAATTGATTCAAAAAGAAAAACATAGAAGCAAGTATATAAGAATGCAAAATAAAATCTTTTTACTAGAAATACGCTGTACATTTCTAAAAAGTACTAAGCATCCAGGAACTTATGCCATTATTTAGCGCCAGAGGTTTGCCTCTGAATTTTGTTGCCATGATTTGAAAGCAAACAAGGTCCTCTTTGGACATATAAAGAAAATTGTGGCTGGTTATAGAGTAACATAGTGAGGGCTTGTTCACACTACACTGCCATGTGCTTTGTTGACCTAAGTGTTTTAGTCCAAATTTTTTTTTGACAAAGAGTATCAAGAGAATCCAACATGTTTCAGTAGAAATGTCCCTCTCTTTACTAGTGGATCCAAATTGGATGAAAAGTAAGTTTGAATAGGATGTCTTTGATTTAGGCTTGATCTGTGCGGTCAGCTATGTTAGCTTGTAAAACCTTTTTGATTTGTTTTACAATTTACCATATTTGACAGCTCATATCAAGCCTGAAACACATGAATATTACGGAATTGTCCCATAGGCAACCGCTGGGTGGTGGTACGGGACCCCAGTAATTGTAAAATGTGCCACATCCTAATTATGGAGCAATAATAACATTAACAAAGATCATGGACTTTATGGGCACAGAAAGACAAGTATATAAAAGATTACATACAAACTTTATTGATACATAATTATAACACGTGAAAATATTGAATAAAAAGCACCCTTAGTAGGACACTGGTGGATGACGGGGGCTCATCTGAGGTGCGGAGTCTAAGTACTAACTGGTGTTCACTAGAGCTCCTGATGGTGGAGATAGATTTTGCTGCTTGTTAGTACCAGGTCGCGGTCCTCAGGATCTTCCCCACCAGGAGGTGAGCAAGACAGGGTCCAGAGCAGATAAGCAGGTAGGGATCAAACACAAGCGTAGTCAGTAAAATAGGGGCCAAGAGGTCAAAATGAGTAGATGCAGGTTGGGATCAGGCAGAAGCGTAGTCGAGGTACAGGCCAAGGGTCAATAACGAGTGGTAGCAAATATGGACGGCAGCAGGGAAGACAAGAGAAGATACTGGCTGGAGAGAGCATAATAATCTGGCGAATAGGACGTGCAGAGACTTGGCTTAAATTAGGAAGTTCATGGGAGGAGCAAAGGGTTCAAGGTTCAGGAGAAAACAAGACACAAGGCAGGATTGTTCAATAGATCAGGCACAGAGCTGTCCAGCATCTCAGGTAGCTCAGAGTTGCTGTCCCACACAGCAGAGGTCCCGGGTTCAAACCCAGGCCCTCTTTCTACATGGCACAGCCATTGTTTGCCAGCCCCTTTGAAGGAAGACCCACTCTGGGTCAAACCCTAAAACACCAATCTCACTTCTATTTGTCCAGCGCTACCACACAATTGCACCAAATGCACTGTGTAGTGGCTAAACATTGCATCAGGTGTGTTGCGTTCAAAGTGAAAGGCTGCAGCACACAACATCCCACACGACAATGTAGTAAAGGCTACATCTTTTGTAGGGCACTGCAGGTGCTTTTTGAGGGTGCATTGGTGTTCCATTTGCATTTTAAAGCTCTTTGCTGCAAAAACCTGGTGTAGTCGGGATGTTTTTATATGTTTTATTACAGTTTTTATCGAGCCTGAGTTGTTTATTAGAGTGCGTTAAATGTTCTAAATTATAGTTGAAAGGTTGTTTTGCGTTTTATAGAGGAAGGTGTTTTTTCAAATAAATCATGTCTCGCAGGGTCACTTTCAGCTTCCTTCCACAAATACAAATATCCAGGAAAACCTTGTGACATACATGAAACATCTTTGTGTCCAGGCTGCACTTTGTCCTATGTTGTCTCAGAATAAATACCACGGCTCATTAAGCCAGTTATCAGAGTTGCAAAATCAGTGACCGGCTGTTAAACCTTTAAAAGCATTTATGTGACTTTTTGATGATAACGTAAGAAGATTGATATGGCTTCAAGAACCAGATTTCTATCTTGTGGTTTGCAGAGGTATTTCTTTTTTTATCCATCGGCCAAAGATAGACATGTGGATCGTTCTTTTACATGCAGCCAAGTGCTGCTTTCTTCACATCTTCTGTATTTGTCTTCTACACGCTATAATGGCAAAACATGAGATATGAATAGAAAGCTCTGACAAGGAACTTTAAAGCAAGCAAACCTTTATCTATGTAAATAAATGGCCCAGGCATTTTAAAAAATATAATTACAGCTCTCACTGCATTACTGACCTTGTCTCCTGGGCTGTCCCTTGCAGAAAGTCTGCTTCTCCACCGGCTCTCTTCTAGCTTGAATGATGGCCTGTGTCTTTAACGTGAGGGCAATCATTCTATATTTTCAGTACACATTTGCAATCATGGCAGAATTTACTTAAAAGTAGTTTTTAATGCAACGCGCATATTCTGATTTTGTTTATCATAGAATGCCATTTTTCCCTCTGGTGCCTGTGGGTGTATATCAAGTTTTTGCAGCATTCCCTGACAATTGATAAAATAATAATTAAAATGGTTGTGAAATAATTGAAAAATTAAGAATGAATGTACTTTAGTTTATACTTGCCGCAATCCAAAGCATCTAGTTGATACCAAAGTATCCTGGGAGATGGCCCCCCTTCTCTAGCATACAGCAAATGATTCACAGCCTCAGCTGTGCAGGTTTCATATGAGACTGCATAGAGGTGGGTGTGTCCATTCCCTCGACTCAGGTCTCAAATTACACTCAGCTCTCATGCTGTGCAGTGATGATGTCAGATCCCTGCCCCCTGTCTTCTGGAGCAAAATTAAAACAGAAAATCATGGGTAAAAAGGCTAGCTACAACTAGTGAGATTTTTGCTGTTATTTTTGTGCAATTAAACATGTAATAGAGGAAGATAAGGTTACTGGCATGTCCTCTGTCGTTGATTTCTTTACTTCAATTTCAGGTTCAATGTCGCAGAGATTATTTGATTATTAGTTAGATTCTAATCTAGCAACATTTTTTAAAGGTGTTTAGAGATTCAGCCCCATGACTCATTATTTGGTTCTTATGACATCAAAGGGGTGTATGGATACCCCAGACCTAGAAAGTAGTCTAGGCCCCATGAAGTGCTGAGGGGTCCAATTTGTGAGGCTTCATGCACACTAGCTTATTGTTAAGCTCCTAGCAGCTACTTTGAGCATTTTTTTATGCCCCAGAAGCAAATCATTGTATCCTATGTCCATGCACATTATTGTAGGCTAGAACTGTTTTTCAAGCTTCAGCTTCCAGGAGCAGACCCCCCCCCCCCCGCCTTTTTGTTTTTTTGGAGCGATTTGCCAGCAGAAAAAAAAAGTTGATTGCTCCTAGAAGTTCCTAAACGCTGTTAACCTCTACTAAGCACTGGTCTCCAGCAGTTTTTTTCCTTAGCCAGCGGCCCACCAGCATCCTTAACAACCAGTGTATAGAGGCTGTAGAATCCTCCCCCCAATCCATAACAGGAACCCCCACGCTGTGTTTTTGCAATTTTTTATTGCCAGCAATTGCTTAGTTTACATTTAGCTGTCAGTTGGGAACCCTGCTGACAGCTGATGAGTCATCCGTTGTAAAGGACGTGGCTGCTGGCTTTCCGCCCCCCCCCCCCCCCTTAATAACCAGCTATTCACTGGTTGTTAAGAACACCGTGGGCTACCGCTCCTAAACACTGCAAAAACGCTGCTGAATATGAATATTATCATTTTTTTTATCCAGCTTTTTTGAGCATCTAGTGTGCATGGCGTGTTATACTTTGTTTTTTTTTCCGGCCATGTGTTGCATTTACTTTTAGCCCTGGTGCACAAGGCCTCAGCATTTAGGTGTGGGCACATGTGTATTGTCCAGCCCAGTTGCTGGCAGCCTATAAACTCTATGAGAGGCTGACAGCTGCTGTGACTGGACATGGCTGGACAGTGCATCGAATACTGCTAATGTTAAGGGAATTATACACCCGGGGACAAATGCCCAGAACCCAGCTTTCTGAGCATTTTTCCCTGAGCGCACACTGCCCTAAATGTTTAACAGGCAGCCAGCAGCAGGGCTGGATGATGCACTTGTGCCTTCTGCCCACACCTAAATGCCAGAGCCTTATGCACTGGGGCTAAACACCCAGTGTACATGGAGACATACTCTAGCATTCCCTCAAAACTCCCTTTGCCAGCATCCCCTTAGTACACAAAGCTGAACAGAGAGAATGGGTACTATAGAATGTGCTATTTGCCATTATGGCCCCAATTCAAAGTCTGACATATTCAAGAGTGCCATGATGCCAAAGCAATGTTCTGCCACTCTTTTTTCTTAAGGAATTTTTGAAAGGTTAAGTTGGGAACAGTAAAATATCAATAAACTCTATATCTTTTAAAAGATTGTTTATTTATATGCAATTTTGTATGTACAAACCAAAGAACAGAGATATTCTTGGGTGTGCCAACACAATTAAACATGACAAATACATAACCAAACACACCCCATTCATTCTGCATCTTTATATAAGACAGAGAAAACATATTGCTCACTTATGCAACTTAATAAATAAACCTACTCCTAGGGGAGGGGAGGGCATGGTCCCATCGTCAGCCTGTCATCCTGGGTCACCTAGTTCATCAATCCAAGATTGCCAAATCTTATAGAATTGTTGAGGACAAGCCCTAATATTGTTCACTATTTTAAATTTGGATACCAGATCATCCAAGGAGCCTCTTTAGGTGGGTAAATGTACTCTTCCTATTTTATAAAATAGTTTTCCTTGCATAAAACAATATAGCTCGAAAAAGAACTTTCTGATTGTTGGTTAAGGCATAATTATCTACCAAACCAAACAGACCAACCTTTGGTGGTTTTGGATTCCACAAAACTTAAGCTTTTTTCAAAAATATAAACACCTGATCCCATAATGTTAATTCAGAAAATAATATTTCAAGTGTCCGATGGTGATATAGAATATCTCAGACAAGTAGCAGAGGTAAACACTCCCATTTTAGTAGCCTTCAGGAGTATAGTAAAGCTGATGAAGAAATGTAAACTGAATAAGTTTGTGTGCTGTGCTAATGCAATCTTTAAAGGAGAAGTCCAGCCTGAGCTCGTTTGGCTGGGCTTCTCCTATGGGTCACAGAAGTACAATTCGTTTTGCACTCCTGTGACCCATTTTCTGACTTCGGACTGAAGCCTGCTCTCTGCTGACGTCAAAAGAATCAGTCCAGGCACAGTGTCATCCCGACAATAAAGTCTGGATCTGACAGGTGCCTGGACTGATACCCATCTCAGCCTCTCAGCGAGCCTCTGAGAGCCTGAGATGGCCGCTCTCCACCCCTCCACAGCTCAGTGCTCCAGTGAGCATGGAGGAGCAGAGAGGAGAGCTGCTGATTGACAGTCAGCAGCTCTCTGCTCGGGGATCTGTGAGAACTAAGCCATTGGCTGTATTCAAACGCTTGGTTCTCAGTGAAGAGGCGCCGGAGGACAGATGCAGCACCGGACCGATGCTGCATCCACCTAGGTAAGTATGAAAGGGCAAAAAAAAACATACATCTATTTTAAATCATGACACTTCCAGATCTTCCTACTGGTCATCATCTAGTGTTGATAGTAAGTATAATTACATAACCTTAGCCTCAAGGTATGGTACAGTATACTGCATATCTCATATGTAGACTTGTTCAAGGTCTCCCTATTTATAAATGTTTCCAGTGGTGAAATTGCCAGGGGGGGGGGGGGGGGGAACAATATTTAATATAGGAGGTTTTAGCAGGTACATCACTATACTGGTGAAATTAGCGTAAAGGTGCCATTCTCACGGCCCACTGCTTTTTCCAGTTGGTCCTGGCTTAGTGGTAATGTGACTTCCCGGAGCTCTCCCTTTAAGGTTAAACTACAGGATATCAATGCACAAGGTTGGATTAATCCTCTGTGTGCTTTGGGCATAACGTATGGCATGATATGTCAACACTCTCTCGTGTAAAGGAAGCCCTGTGTGTGCTGATGGTTTAACATTGCTCATCATAATGCTGCGATTACCAAGGGTTCACGCTGCACCTGTGCTTGCCCCGATTAGCAACAAAGCTCAGTCAAGTTGCTTAGACTCCATGGAGTCTGCACTGTAGAGTCAACAGAGCCTGCTAATCTCTCTCTGGCCCTCACACCGCTGAAAACCTAGAACAACTGGGAAATAAATGTGTCTATAAGCCAGGCGTCAGTATGAGAACTCTTATCACTTTTCCATCTTTGAGACTGTATAGAAAGGGGCATTCTTCGCTTTTTTTGTGACTTTGTATACGACAGAATGTATTACAGCCCATTCATTTTTTTTTTTTTTTTTTTTTATCTGCTAGTCTAATGCGGCGTACACACGAAGGGACAATCCCGCGGGATTATCCTCTGGACTGAAGTCCAGCGGATAATCCCCTCGTGTGTGGGCGCCGGCGGACTTTTTGGCGCCAAAGTACGGCGGACTAAAGTTTCAGGTTTTGTTTTCAAATTATCCGCTGGACTTGGAAGTCCAGCGGACAATCCCGCCGTTAGTGGGCAAGTCCGCGGGACTTTTGAAATGAAGGGACTTGCCGCTCATTGGCAAGTCCGTTCATTTAGCACGTGACTTCAGGTTACGTAGCTAGCGTAGGCAGTTACTGCCGCCGCGCTAGCTCCGTGACCTGGCATGGATTTAAAGGGAATCCCCACGCCGAAAAAACGGCGTGAGGGTTCCCCCCCAAATCCATGTCAGACCCTCATCCGAGCACGCAGCCTGGCAGGCCAGGAAAGGGGTGGGGACGAACGAGCGCCCCCCCCCCTCCTGAGCCGTACCAGGCCGCGTGCCCTCAACATGGGGGGTGCCCTGGGGAAAGGGGGGCCGTGCGGCCCCCCCACCCCTCCCCCCCCCCCCACCTTGTCCCCATGTTGATGAGGACAAGGGCCTCTTCCCGACAACCCTGGCCGTTGGTTGTCGGGGTCTGCGGGCGGGGGCTTATCGGAATCTGGGAGCCCCCTTTAATAAGGGGGCCCCCAGATCCCGGCCCCCCACCCTATGTGAATGAGTATGGGGTACGATGTACCCCTACCCATTCACCTAAGGTGTAAAATGTAAAGTACAAAAACACCCACACTTTTGAAAAAATATTTTATTGCACTGCTCCGGGGGTCTTCTTCCGTCTTGGGGGTCTTCTCGCCGGACTCCCCCGCCATTTACCAAGCTCTTTTACCGAGCGGGGGAAGTCCGGCTACCTTCTTCGTCGTCGCCGCCGTCTGGGGGTCTCGATCCGCCTTCGGGGGTCTTCTTCCGTCTTGGGGGTCTTCTCGCCGGACTCCTCCCCTCTCTTCTGCTCTTTTACCTAGCTCTTTCACGAGGGGAGGAGTCCGGCTACCTTCTTCGTCGTCGCCGCCGTCGTCTGGGGGTCTCGATCCGCCTTCGGGGGTCTTCCGGGGGTCTCTTCTGTTCTTGCGGCGGTCGTCGTCTTCCGCGCCGCCGGCGCCTTGTCCTTCTTCTTGTCCTTCTTGTTCTTCTTCTTCTTCCGATGTTGACCCGTCGCTGTCTCTGCCCGGAATGCCTGTGCCGATCTGCGCTCGGACTTATATAGGGACATGGGGGACAGGGTCACATGTTCATGTCACATGGTGACCCCGCCCCCTTGCGATGTCACAGTCCCAGCATCCTCCGGGACTGTGACAACACAAGGGGGCGGGGTCACCATGTGACATGAACATGTGACCCTGTCCCCCATGTCCCTATATAAGTCCGAGCGCAGATCGGCACAGGCATTCCGGGCAGAGACAGCGACGGGTCAACATCGGAAGAAGAAGAAGAACAAGAAGGACAAGAAGAAGGACAAGGCGCCGGCGGCGCGGAAGACGACGACCGCCGCAAGAACAGAAGAGACCCCCGGAAGACCCCCGAAGGCGGATCGAGACCCCCAGACGACGGCGGCGACGACGAAGAAGGTAGCCGGACTCCTCCCCTCGTGAAAGAGCTAGGTAAAAGAGCAGAAGAGAGGGGAGGAGTCCGGCGAGAAGACCCCCAAGACGGAAGAAGACCCCCGAAGGCGGATCGAGACCCCCAGACGGCGGCGACGACGAAGAAGGTAGCCGGACTTCCCCCGCTCGGTAAAAGAGCTTGGTAAATGGCGGGGGAGTCCGGCGAGAAGACCCCCAAGACGGAAGAAGACCCCCGGAGCAGTGCAATAAAATATTTTTTCAAAAGTGTGGGTGTTTTTGTACTTTACATTTTACACCTTAGGTGAATGGGTAGGGGTACATCGTACCCCATACTCATTCACATAGGGTGGGGGGCCGGGATCTGGGGGCCCCCTTATTAAAGGGGGCTCCCAGATTCCGATAAGCCCCCGCCCGCAGACCCCGACAACCAACGGCCAGGGTTGTCGGGAAGAGGCCCTTGTCCTCATCAACATGGGGACAAGGTGCTTTGGGGTGGGGGGGCCGCACGGCCCCCCTTTCCCCAGGGCACCCCCCATGTTGAGGGCACGCGGCCTGGTACGGCTCAGGAGGGGGGGGCGCTCGTTCGTCCCCACCCCTTTCCTGGCCTGCCAGGCTGCGTGCTCGGATGAGGGTCTGACATGGATTTGGGGGAACCCCCACGCCGTTTTTTCGGCGTGGGGATTCCCTTTAAATCCATGCCAGCTTGCGGAGCTAGCGCGGCGGCATTTACTGCCTACGCTAGCTACGTAACCTGAAGTTACGTTCGAAATGAACGGACTGCTCCGTGTGTGGGCAAGTCCGTTCATTTTCAAAAGTCCCGCGGACTTTTGGCCGGCGGATTATCCGCTGGAGAAGTCCGTGCGTGTGTGGGCAAGTCCACACCCTCGGAAAGTCCAGCGGACCTAGCCGGAAAGTCCAGCGGATTGTCCGCTGGACTTAGGTCCGCCGGGAAAAGTCCGTACGTGTGTACGAGGCATTAGGCTGATCATATATGGAACACATCAATAAAAAAGATTGAAAGTAAAACAAAAAGTGATCCCAGAATAACTGATTAACTTAACAAAATAGTTTTCCGACATGATGGAACACAGTTAAGCCCTTTTTAAATGTCTGTACTGTGGAAACTGTGCCCAAAAAAAGACAGATGGCAAAGGACTTGTCATCAATTTTATCTATATGCTCCTAGAAGCTGATATTGTCCTCATAACACACTTACTATGCCTTGTTCTGCACTGGGTCCATGTATGGAGGTGATTATCTTCGTAGAGGAGCAGGGGGATCCACAGAATGAATGACGCAGAAGCAGGGAAATACTTGTACTGCAGGTCCTCAAGTACAACTTCCTCTCCAGCAAGCCCACAGGAAAACAGTAATCAGCACAATAGTGACAATTAAGCTAAAGAACAGTAGTACTTAGGCACAATCATATTTCTATTGTTTAGGGAAAATTTAAGGCAGAATGGAAATATTTCAATTCATATACCCAGTGAATTGACTGTCCTCAGGTAATACACAGAGATTAAACAAATCCTCCTATATAAGTAGTACCTGTTTATCTAAGGAAGAGACACACACCCTCCACACAGGAACAGAGCTGAGTAAGGATGAGCTCAGGTGTGTTCACAACTTCACGTGCACCCAGGAAGCTGACACTCCGCATCGCTAATCACAGGCGGTGAGACAGTTCCCGATCCGCGGCTGCACAGACCGGAAAATGTCTTACTACCTGTGATTAGTGCTCCGGAGTGTCAGCTTCCTGGCGGGCGCGGGCACGTGGAGTTGTGAACACGCCTGAGCTCATCCTTAGAGCTGAGGCTGTCAATCAGCTGGAGGTCACTCCTCTGTTACCATCTTTCTCTTGGTGTCCGGAAAACTTGTCAGAAGTGATTCAAGCTGATAACAGAATAATGATGCAGCAGACAGAATCAACACTTAGTGCTCCTAATTAACACAAGTACACACTATAAAGGGATATGCTTTGTTCATATTTAATTTCTGAGGTTTACAACCACTTTAAGGAAAAAATAAAAATGTTCCTCTTCCTTTTTCCCCTCAGTGCCCCCTTGTGGTTTCTCTTCCCACAAAAAATTAAATTAGGGACCTTATTGCTTACCGTTTGACGAGAAGCTATGCACAATTATTTGCATGTCTAGCTTACCAAGTTTCTTACCAGATATTTATTTTTCTGTTTTCCCTGCTATTATGTGAGACACAATGTTTATTTGTCTATGGATGCTTTTCCGACTGCGTGTACCCTGTCAATACCTGCAAACTTTGCTAATGATGTGTAGCTAAAATATATCTGTGGGTGTGTTTGCCTTCTGGTTTGCATGAAAATAAATAATTAAAAAAATAGGTTTCTGCATGTCTTACCTGAATCACAAATTCTAAAAATAAGGGGTTTATTTTTTTATTTTAGGATTGTGGGCAGAGCCATACAAATCATTCCTTCTTATCCCTGAATATACTGTTCTAATTATACCTAGAAAGCCTGAAGCTGCTTTATGCAGTTTAGAATAAGCTGGTCTGTACAATTAGTCTGTATGTGTGCTGTAAGTCGTGGGTTCTAGAATGCACAGTTGACCCAATGGCAGAAAGGAATTATTTACATGGTTTTTACTGTAATGAATTTGGCCAGTGTGTGACGTCTGTGTAAAATCTGCTAAGATATATAAGTGTACATACAGTCAGGATGGAAGAACGATTTTTAGGAATATCATTCTATGTTCAAATAACCTCATGCCCACGGACGTTTTTACAGCCGCTTTTATGAACATTTTTTGCAGCTTAACCACTTTCAGACCAGACCAATTTGCAGCCAAAGGACCAGGCCCCTTTTTGCGATTCGGCACTGCGTCGCTTTAACTGACAATTGCACGGTCGTGCGACGTGACTCCCAAACAAAATTGACGTCCTTTTTTCCCACAAATAGAGCTTTCTTTTGGTGGTATTTGATCACCCCTGCGGTTTTTATTTTTTGCGCTATAAACAAAAAAGAGCGACAATTTTGGAAAAAAAACGCATTCTTTTTTATTTTTTGCTATAATAAATATCCCCCAAAAATATATAAAAAAAATTTTTTTTTCTTCAGTTTAGGTCGATACGTATTTTTCTACATATTTTTAGTAAAAAAATCGCAATAAGCGATTATTGATGGTTTGCGCAGAAGTTATAACGTTTACAAGATAGGGGATAGTTTTATAGCATTTTTATTAATAATTTTTTTTTTTATTAGTAATGGCGGCGATCAGCGATTTTTTATTGTGACTGCGACATTATGGCGGACACATCGGACATTTTTGACACAATTTTGGGACCATTGTCATTTATATAGCAATCAATGCTATTTAAATGCATTGATTCCTGTGTAAATGACACTGGCAGTGAAGGGGTTAACCACTAGGTGGCAGTGTAGGGGTTAAGTATGCCTAGAGGTGTGTTTCTTACTGTGGGCGGGCATGGCTGTCAGCTAGTGAATGCTGATCTCTGCACTAATCACAGGGAGCAGAGATCGGCGTCACTAGTTGCTAGGCAGAACGGGGAGATGCTGTTTATTTCCGCATCTCCCCGTTCAGCCTTCCCGTGAGACGATCGCGGGTGTCCCCGCGGCGATCGAGTCTGCGGGACCCGCGACCGGCCTCATGGGGGTCCCGACCGACGCAATGGCACGGCGGCATCTTAAAGGGGACGTATTTATACGCCCTTATGCCTGTCCGTGCCATTCTGCCGACGTATATCGTCGTGTGCCGGTCGGGAAGCAGTTAAAAATGCCTCTCCATGTTAGCCTATGGTCTCATGCCCACCATGGCATTTTTGAGCCGTAAGTGGCATAGGTGTTTTTAAGCTCCGGAAAGCACCTTGTCCCCATGTTAATAATGATAAGGGCCTCTTCCCAACAACCCTTGCTCGGTGCTTGTCGAGGTATGCGGGTGGGGACTTATCGTGATCTGGAAGCCCCCTTTAACAAGGGGCCCCCCAGATCATGGCCCCCCACCCTAAGTGAATGAGTATGGGGTACTTCGTACTCCTACCCATTCACCTAAATAAAAAAGTGTCAAAAATAAACACACTACACAGGTATTAAAGTATTTTATTAAGGCAGCTCCAGTTCTTCTCCCCTCTCTGGTTCTTCTCCTCTCTGCGCTGTCCCCTCTCTCCGCTATCTTCTGCTCTTTTGCTGGGTCTTCTCCCTCTGTTCTTCTTCCGATGTTGACGTAACGCGATTTCCCAGTGTAATGCCGGGTCCGCCGCGTGCAATGACTTATATTGACATGGGGCGGGGCCACCCGATGACTTAAGTTAGAGGCCACGCCCCTTGTGACCCCCTGTGACTTTTTCAACCCTTGAAAAAGTCACGTCTAGTGACGCAACACGTCGGGAGGAGCCAGTGACGTCGCCAACAGTGCTTTGTGTGTACTGTCAGCATATTAGGAGAATCCAGCTGTATGGTGCATGCAACTGACCACATACATATGCGATTCATTCTGCGGGAAAGTGTGAGTGAAGTTCACCCTAACTATATAGGGAATTCTATGTCATACTATCTGCGCAATGGTCCTTTTCTCTGTTTTTCATTATGAGTACTGCAGAAGTCCATTGAAGTTTGAATTCAGTCTACGTCAATGAGCAGCAGAGTCTTTGAATGAACCATCTGTCACTGTGGAAACTCATTGAGGCTTGTAAATTAGTCCAGCACAAACAATAGCAGAGACTTTGGTTTTTACCATCAATGTTTTTTTCCATCTGGTTATTGCACGGTGGCAACACATATCTTTTCATTGTGTCTGTATTTTATTGTACCCGTGTTATCAGTTAGTTTTATTGGAAGTTTTATGGTGAAGGATGTTTTTATTGAACCTATAAATACACATATTTCTATATATGTTTAATCACAACTCACATATTAATCTTGGTGGAACACTGTGCAATATTAGGAGGTTAATATTAGAGCATTATTAATTCATATTAAACACTTACCAGCTATCCTGCAAAAAAATAAAATTGACCTGGTCTAAACCGGTCTAACAATACACATTATTAAGAGAGGGTTTTGTCACACACATTTGCAAATATGTGTGGAAGCCACAGTGCCTCCCGAAGGCTCCTCTGAGTACTGCGGACCTAACTCTAAATTTGAAAGACTCCAAGTTGGAGCATATATAGCAGTGGATAAATTAAGGGCAGGTTTGCCTGGAGGGAGCCCATCCCTCCTTGAAGGTGCTGGAGCACATTAGACACATAGCAGGAGCACAGTGGCAGCTGAAGGTATCCAGTGTGTCCCCACGCCAAATCCAGCGAGCAAGCTATACAAAAAGATGGCAATCATCCCAATTTATAAAAACAAAAAACTTGTAATGTATAAACCGTCGCCAGAAAACCTGTAGTGACAAAAAATATATAAAAAAATTATAAGATAATATATGCCTGCCTTAACATGCACATGAACTTTAATGGCATCACCAGTCTTAGTCCGTAGGGTTCAATATTGAGTTGGCCCACCCTTTGCAGCTACACCAACTTCAACTCTTCTGGGAAGGCTGTCCACAAGGTTTAGGAGTGTGTCTATGGGAATGTTTGACCATTCTTCCAGAAGCACATTTGTGAGGTCAGGCACTGATGTTGGGCGAGAAGGCCTGGCTCGCAGTCTCCACTCAAATTCATCCCAAAGGTGTTCTATCGGTTTGAGATCAGGACTCTGTGTAGGCCGGTCAACTCAACTCACCCATGTCTTTTTGGACCTTGCTTTGTGCACTGGTGCGCAGTCATGTTGGAACAGGAATGGGCCATCCCCAAACTGTTCCCACAAAGTTGGGAGCATGAAATTGTCCAAAATGTCTGACGCTGAAGTCTTAAGAGTTCCCTTCACTGGAACTAAGGGGCCAAGCCCCAACCCCTGAAAAAAAAAAAACCCACACGATAATCCTTCCTCCACCAAACTTTACACTTGGCACAATGCAGTCAGGCAAGTAGTGTTCTCCTGGCAACCGCCAAACCAGACACGTCATTCAGGTTGCCAGACAGAAAAGCATGATCTGTCACTGCAGAGAACACGTCTCCACTGCTCTAGAGTCCAGTGGCAGCATGGTTTTACCACTGCATTCAACACTTTGCATTGCACTTGGTGATGTAAGGCTTGGATGCAGCTGCTTGGCCATGGAAACCCATTCCATGAAGCTGACTCCGCACTGTAATTTTTCATGGCCTACCACTTTGTGATTGAGTTGTTGAGTTTGTGGTTGAGTTGTTGGTGTTCCTAGTTGCTTCCACTTAGTTATAATACCACTAATAGTTGACAAGGAAATTTCACGGATGGGCTTATTGCACAGGTGGCAACCTATCACGGTACCATGCTTGAATTCACTGAGCTCCTGAGAGTGACCCATTCTTTCACAAATGATTGTAGAAGCAGTCTGCATGCCTAGGTGCTTGATTTTATACACTTGTTGCCATGGAGGTGATTGGAACACATGAATCCAATGACTTGGAGGGGTGTCCCAATACTTTTGGCAATATAGTGTATATGCATATACTGTATGAGTTTAGGAATACTTCTAGGGGCATAATGTTAGTATGGAGTTAGGTGGTTTTTATTTTATTTTAAATGTACACTTTTGGCTACCTTCAGTTGCCTGCCTTCGATGTGTTTCACTGCATAATCCAACTTCTAACGATACAAAAAATAACAACGCTATATACACCAATCAACTATAACTTTATGACCACCAACTTGAGTGGGTACCCCTTTTGTTGCCAGAAAAGCCCTGACTCATTCAGGTATGGATCCATTAGAGGTGAAGTCAACACCTCTAACTCATTGTTGTGTTCCTTAACCACTTAAGGACCGAGCATCTTTATGAGATTTGTTGTTTACAAGTTAAAAAAGTTTTTTTTGCTAGAAAATTACTTTTAACCCCCAAACATTATACATTTTTTTCCCTAACACCCTCGAGAATAAAATGGCGGTCGTTGCAATGCTTTCTGTCTCACTGTATTTGCGCAGCGGTCTTACAAGCGCACTTTTTTTTGGAGAAAAATACACTTTTTGAAATTAAAAAATAAGACAACAGTAAAGTTAGCCCAATTTATTTTTTGTTATATTGTGAAAGATAATGTTACGTAAATTGATATCCAACATGTCACACTACAAAATTGCGCCCACTCGTGGAATGGTGACAAACTTTTACCCTTAAAAATCTCCATAGGCAACGTTTAAAAGAAAAATGCAGGTTGCGAATCTGCTGCAGAGACCACTATTATCGGAAAAAATACCACAGTGCCTCTCCCATACTGCATCCTGGTGCCATTTCTTCCCCAGATAAGCGACTCACCTGGCTATCCACTTAAAGCTCACATGCCCATTGTAGGCCCTTTTGTTGTGGACACAGGGTTAGCATGGGCACCCTGACTGGTCGGTGGCTACGCAGCCCCTATATACAACAAACTGTGATGCCTGTTTTTTCTGCTTTCAACACATCAAAGTCAGGAATAATGTGTTTACTTCAGATGCCATTGTAAAGTGATAATTAGTGTTATTCACTTAATCTGTACTGTAATTGTGTTGTCCCCCCTATACATTGTAAAGCGCTGCGTAAACTGTTGGTGCTATATAAATCGTGTATAATAATAATAATAATAATAATAATCTGTCAGCAGTCATAAAGTCATTACTGATTGGTGTAGTTTTTTTCTAAAAAGATAATGCATTTATTGTATATAAAGCTGTTTATTTAACTGATCTTTTGGGGATGCAGATGTCAGTAAATCTCAAATGTACACATTTTTCTCCACTCCTAATTTAGTATTTGTCTGCTTGTTTCTTTTTAAAAAAGTACACATATTTGTAATTTATTAACTTGGGAAATTCTTATCTTTCACGCAATTATGTTGTGTTTAAATCAAAATTGATTGTTTTGATAAACATTTGCACAGCTATCATGGAACCTTAAAAATCAATAGTATTAGCTTTTATTTGCCAGGACCCATGTTTTCAAAAATGTATCATTAGGAGATTTTTTGTAAAATTTTTATAAAAAATATTTCACTATAATTTAAACATGAAAAATAGCAACATTGGTTGACCTAGATGAGTTGCAGAGCTTGGGGCAGGCAGTTAAAGAACATGTTACAGAACGCAATGTTTAAGTGAGACTATACAGAATATCTTTAATATTTACTCCAGAAACTAACAACCATCATTCATCATTAAAAAAAGCTACAGCTATTGCTAGGTGAATGTTTTCTACCTGTTGATAATGTAATGTTACACGTATAGGGAGTCGTGTTTCTAAAGTGCTGTTTTCTGTTTCAGGTCTTGAATCTTGTACAGTCCTATGTAACCCTGCGGGTGCCCCTGTACGTGTCCTATGTGTTTCACTCTCCGGTGGGAGTCGGTGGCTGGCAGCATTTCGATCTGCACTCTGAGCTGCGGCTCACATTTGTGTACGACACCGCCATCTTGTGGAAGGATGGTATTGGTAGCCCGCCAGAAGCTGAATTACAAGGTAATTTCTTCCTATCTTCTATAATGCCATGAAATAATTGAATGTGCCTTATAGCAGAACCAGATGTACTTTGCAGATAAATTGTTTATCTTTTTTAAATTTTCTGCCTGCATTGACTGGAGTTTCTTCCATATTCTACTTTTTTTTCAATTGCACTCTAATCTTTTCTGCTTATATCAAATCCCAACTTCAGACAAACTTTCTTTCCTTATTTTGGATTGAGTCTGGAAGACGTAGAAATACTGTCAGTATTTTATTGCTGTCTGTGTCCTTTTCGGAAGATTTCTTCTAGCTTCCATGTACAGGTGGCAGACAGAAACAGAAGTGAAAGTAATCTCACTACATTTGTTGACTATTTCACATGTGTCCTCTAGGACAGTGGTTCTCAACCTCAGTCCTCAAGTACCCCCAACGGACCACGTTTTCAGGTTTTCCTTTACTTTTCACCATTGCTTTAATACAATATCAATGAAATGGGAGCTATTTTATCTAAGGGAAGTTCCCAAAACATGACCCATTAGGGGTACTTGCGGACTGAGGTTGAGAACCACTGCTCTAGAACAGGAATGGATGGAAATGTCTTTCAATGGGGAAACACACAGCAATAGGGCAAAAAAATAAATGGAGCCAGTAGAATTTGTTGCTATAACTAGCAAAGGAATATGTGCGCACCGGCAGGGTAACCCCCCCCCCCCCCAAAAAAAAAACTCCACCACATCCTCTAGCTAGTCAGCCTAAAAGTCCCGCTTAGGCTATTTGCACACAACTGTCCAGCTGCAGTCTGTCCCTCCGGAGAAGGGGCACGCCTGGAAGGGACAGATGCAATGCCAAACCCCATTGTGGGCAGCTTGTAAAAGTCTATGGCAGGCTGCGGCTGGACGGGGCTGAATTCTGTACTGAGTGGTACCAACATTTAGGGTCCTATGCATTTGGCGCCAAGGTTCCGAAAGGCAGAAGACTTGTGTTCTGGTACCTTTGTAACTAAAGCCCCACTTATTCTCTGCATTTTGAGAGTGAAGTCAGGATTTACATTGTCAGTGGTTGTTCAGAGGATGAGAATCATGGAGCTGTTTTTGCTAGGGGGGTACTTGCACATTATTATTAGAGTCCATTTCTACCCAGTGAAATTTGTTTGTTATGTACATTTACAAGCACATATGAAGCCACACTGCCATTTTCAAGGCACCTCAGCAAAGCATGGCCCCCAAAATATATATTTACAGTATATACATCCAAGAAGGGAGGCACATGCAGGACTTGAAAAGGAGCCAAAGCGTAGAAAATAACTTATTTACTGAGTGTCTAACATTTTGGTGGGACACAGTCTACCTCTGCCAAGGCCCTAAAAAAATGAGCCATACCCCACTGAAGTGTTGCCAATGTACTAATCCCAATGCACACATTGCTGAGAAGTGTCTGTAAATGTAGCCACCACCTGCTGGAACAGAAGATTCTGAGTGAGAGAACGTCACCAGCACACCACAGAGCTTCAGAATGGGTCCACATGCCTGATTGCTTCTGTTACAATGATGTGATCGCTAAATAAAGATTTGGACCCATTCTGGTGATTCGTGGTGTACTGTTGACATTCTCTCCCATTAAAATGTTGGATACTTAGTAAAAGAAGATAACAACACACACACACACACCACTTGGGGTGAGTTGCAAGTGATTTTTAATCACTGTGCGAGCATGATGCACATCGCTTAAAGGGTTAACTCTGCCGCACAATATATCATACAAAAGAGTGCTGCACTCCCTAATTTGCAAAATTGCAGCATTTATTCCAATTGTAACAGTACATAAGAACATACTACATGAAGTACTCTTCGTGTAGTATCTGTGTACCATTACAATTGGAAAGAGCAGTGCAGCACTTGATATATACACACATATACATATATATACTATAAATAAAAAGTGTGTTGTCCCTTTAAGTAAAAATCCATTAACCATACAGTGCAAAAAATATCAGTGCCTCAAATTATATGGAGGTCTCCAATCCCAGAAGGCGCCAGTTGTGGGGAAACGCGTCGGCCAGAGCTAGAGTGTGACGTCATCATGCACAAGCACGCCGGATGGTCCTGCAGCCATGCTTTTTGTATACCGCATACTGTATATTTTTCCTGACACATATCGATTATGAATACTTGAGTGTGGAGTAAAGTTCCAGGCATATATTCCTGCTGTGGAGACACTATGGCTACATGTTACTGATGGTGAGAGTGTCGGCTATCCAGGAGATTTTTAAGAGCACTTGATCTCTATAATTTGAGATCTCCCCTGTTTGGTAAGAGGCCGTCTATACTTGTCTGAAAAGCACCCTTTTTGCACTGGAGCACTTTATATCTTTGTGTGCACCTGGACACCTGGACATTTTATGTTTTATTAGGAATTTACTGAACTAGGACTTTTTAAATATATAATTTGCACATATTGAAAATTTAGATGAATTTATCACTTTTCCTACTTAATTTTCATATGTATAATTGTATGCACTGATATTTTTTGGGACAGCATACTTTTTATTTATAGTGTTTTGTTAGGTCCAGTATTCAGGATTAAGCTGCAGCAGTCCCAAATAGTTACAACTTATCACAGTGCTTATATATATTTAACTATATATACAATATACTGTAAATGCACAAAAATTTTAACTGGAGGAGGGCAGGATGCCCAAAACTGCCATTCCTATACTTTTAATTCATTTTGTTACATAAACTTACTTTTGGATTAGAAAAACCTTTAAATATTGCATCTCACTCCTAGACCCTTTTCTTAGGGCATTAGGGGTTATTTACGAAAGGCAAATCCACTTTGCACTACAAGTGCAAACTACAAGTGCAAACTACAAGTGCAAAGTGCACTTGAAATTGCACTGAAAGTGCACTTGGAAGTGCAGTCACTGTAAATCTGAGGGGTAGATCTGAAATGAGGGGAAGCTCTGCTGATGTTATCATCCAATCATGTGCAAGCTAAAATGCTGTTTTTTATTTTCCTTGCACGTGCCCCTTGAATCTACAGCGACTGCACTTCCAAGTGCACTTTCAGTGCAAAGTGGATTTGTCTTTCATAAATAACTCCCATTGTGTATAGCAGTGGTCTCCAAACTGTAGCCCTGGGGCCGGATGTGGCCCTTTGCTTGCCTTTATTTGGCCCATGAGGCGTTCTTTCTGCCACTGACACCAACAATGGTGCATCATTTCTTCTACTGACACCAACAATGGGGCATAATTCCTTCAACTGTCAACAAAAATGAGGCACTATTCCTTCCACTGACGCCAACTATTTACGCCAACTATTACTCCAAATGGGCACAGTCTGGCCCCCTAAATTCTGACAGTAAATTGGCCCTTTCTTTAGAAAGCTTGGAGACCCCTGGTCTATAGGATGTTATTTGGAGCCAGTCTGACTAGTTGATGTGATTTTTTTGCTTTCTACAACATACAAATTCCCCTTGATGGTCATGGGTGTGCACAGAAAAGAAGTGAGAGAAACTCTCAATGAGGACGCAAACTGAATTTAAAGGATATGTGATCTTTCAAACAAAGTCATCCCTGCCTGGCCCCCTGATAAAAAAAAAAAAATGTTCAAACCTTTGCTATCCCAAATGATTACTTACTTAAATCTGACAATCACAGCCTTCCTAAAATGCTTACAGTTTGGAACCAAAATCTTCTGGTCATGGCTACATAGTGGGTCCTTAGAGGACTGAGCTGGCATCTCTAGGACTGGATTCTGTACCTGGTGCCTGTTGGAGCTGATGGCTATCATGAGGGGACAAGGACAAGGCAGGATACTCTTATACCAACCAGCAATCACCCCTAGTTCCTACAATGGTGGTAGTTATGCCTTCTGTAACCAGCAAAAAAATAAATCTTATGACTTCATTTTACAACCAGTTCCATAGTTTTCCTGTCTACTTTAAACGGAGGACTAATTTAAAACACTATTTAAAAATGTATCTTTTTTTAACTATTGTTTTATGCTAATAAACCCACGCATAGTGATTGTAATAAAGGGACGTTTATCTTTTGAGACCTATTAAGACTTATGAAGCTTCTATTTTAATTTTCTGTTTGTCATTTCTCTAATTTTTTTAATATGGTTTATGACCGAAAATTTTATTCCATGGAGAAACGTACAAAAACTTTAGTGAGAGCCTCATGTTGTTTGAAATGTAATTGGCAGATTTGAGTCATGCAGACTATCATGTTCTTGGGTTAAAGATTGTTGATGTGAACGTTTGTAAACCAATGAATCATTTGGAATGGCAACATTGCCATCTGTCGGTGAACCAGTATTTTAAGCAGCTGCTGCCTATAGTTAATAAATGTTCCTGTGTTCCTTAAATTATGGTTGTACCATTCTCTGTGTTCTTCCAGGGATGATAAAACTGTGGCTCAACTGCCTGTTTGTTCTGCCTCCCATCTGCACGTATGAAAAAGCATTTAGTGAAACAAATTTCACTAAATGCTTTTTCATACGTGCAGATGGGAGGCAGAACAAACAGGCAGTTGAGCCACAGTTGTATCATCCCCCGGCCACCCACCTACCTAAATTCTACAGCCGGGGCAGCAATTGTAACTCAGCCTACAGTGTTTGACAGGTGGCACTGACTGTCAAACTCACCCATTAAGGTCAATTGGCGCACACTGCAACTGCGAGCCAAGAGATTGGTTCGTGGTTTGCGGTAGATTTTCTTTATACAAAATCCCCTTTTCTATAAAAAAAAAAACGGAGGAAGATCGCCTCCTTATTGCCTGTCAGTCGCTGCTATACTGCCTGCGATAGGCACTGCAGCCAGTGTTAAACAGTTTATATGCTATTTATCCACCTTGCCCTCTGTCGTTTCTCTTGCCGTTTTGCCTTCATTCGTTTCCATCTTTCTCTTGTGAATTCTTCATGCACATTATATGGCCAAAATATTTGAGTTTTGGTTTCATTATCAGTCTTCCAAGTGCTCAATCTAGACTTTTTTTTTATCTGTGAAAGTAATAAACCATTCATCTATATGTACCTTTTTCTTTTTCAGGTTCTCTGTACCCAACCAGCATGCGCATTAATGAAGAGGGACGCTTGGTGGTCAATTTTAAGACTGAGTCTCGATTTAATGGTCTTTTCTTGATGTCACATCCCGGTATGAATAGCACTAATCACTTCAGCTAGATTCAGTTGAAATACCTTAACTCTCCAGTAAGAAAGAGTTTTGCATTCAATGCATAGGGAAGTCTGCCAGGCCAGGTGTGCGGAAAGTCTTATAGATAGAGATACAATATGTGTCCAGTGGTTTAATTTTTCAATAGCTATCAAAAATTAGCTACCAGTTTTGGGTGGACTAACGTTTTAAGAATTCCTAAAAGCATTATTCTTAATGTGGTTGTAAACCCACGAAAAAAAAAAAACCTGCAAGACAAAGGCATAATGAGCTAGTATGCATAGCATACTAGCTCATTATGAAGTACTTAGCTTAGATCGAAGCCCCCGCAGCGGTCCCGGCACACTGCTGTCTCAGGGTTAATTCCGGGTATCGCGGGCAACGGCGCTGTGATTGGCCAGAGCCACGATGATGTCACTCCCGCGCTTGCGCGCAGAATCTACCGGTACCGGCACAGCAGCTGGAGAAAGGGCACGGGTGAGCCATTTTTTCAGTTCGCATGTGTGGATGACTTCGGCACATGCCGATACCGTGAATTTCTCCTAAACGGTGCAAGCTTAGGAGATATTCACGGTACCTACAGGTAAGCCCTATTATAGGCTTACCTGTAGGTAAAATTGGTGTGTAAGGGTTTACAACCACTTTAAGCTGGCCATAGATAGAAAAAAGAAAATTTGTTAATTTTTCTAATCATTAGTGGGGTCAAATCGATGTTCGTTTTCAACTGCAGTGATAAGAATATTCGAAGGAGCGGGATGGAAAAAAAAATGTGATCAAAAAATGTTTAACAGTGTATTCAATATAGTTTTCAATCAGTAAAATCCATTCCTTCCAAAATCAAATGTTAAAAACAAACAGAATCTTTCAAAGATAAATGAATGCTCTGAGAATTTTCGGACAAATTTTCCTAAGACTTTTCACTTATAATGTTCATTTGAAATTCTATCCATCTGGCCAGCTTTAGGCAGTTGATTTATAAAGAATTCACCCAGTGAAAGTGCATGTGCATTCGTTCTACAAAAAAAGGGCAATAACAAATGTAAATCATATATATAAAAACAAAAATAATTCTGCGCTGGAAAAGATTTTAACACAAAAAAAAGCCTACACCAAAATCTGTGATACCAAACTTGTGCATAAATAAATCAAATAGTGTGTCGATAAATGAATGCAACATGATAGAAAAAATACCGTAATTAATGTGCATAAAATTGTAATATAAATTAATGATAAAAATCTCAATTCATAAAGTGCAAAAATGTGAAATAAATGCAAATTTACATTTCATTAAAAAAAAATATGAAATGTAAATTTGCATTTATTTCACATTTTTGCACTTTATGAATTGAGATTATCATTAATTTATATTAGAGTTGCATGCACATAAATTACGGTATATTTTCTAGAATGTTGTTTTCATTTAGCACCACACTATTTGATTTATAAATGTAAATCATTGACTTTTAAACAAAAATACTGCATTTGGCCACTAGATAGAGCTAAGTATCATTTGAAATTCCTGTGATACTTAGCTCCATCTAGTGGCCAAATGCAGTAAATCAACAATTTCTATTCGAAAAGAACAAGCAAGGAACAAATGTAAGTGCTCTTTCACTGGGCAAATGGCAAATTCTTTATAAATTCACTGCTTAAAGTTTGTCAACTGGAATATATACAATCTTCAGTCACGAAACAATTCTTGGTAAACAGCATTTTATATACAGTAGCTTCCTCCGTGTAGCATTAAAATAGATGAATCTGAAATTTTCACTCACATAAAAAGTCACGCTAAAAAAAACCTTGCTAGAAACAGGAAACTATAGGATGCAACATTCTTCATAGTGACGGAACGTGGCTGCTCCCCTCCAGCTTCCAGTTGCCCAGCAAAATAATGGATTATTGTGGAGGTATGAGGAAGCATGCAAGCTCTCACATTAGTCGGAAGCCCGAATCTGTGTCATTGTTTTGAGAAGGGGCACAATTTTTTGTCTCTTCCCCCTTCCCCCTTGAGGTGCAAGTCTGATTCCAAAGTGCATAGTTACGTATATAGTTACGTAATTTATAAGGTTGAAAAAAAAAGACACTGGTCCATTCAGTTGAACCTATGAAGCAATTAATAAAAGAAAATATGTTACCTTTGCTCAGCTGCAAATACAGCTTCCTGTGGCCAGGCTGATGCTCTGGCTGAAGTGTCTCCACACTCAAATGGTAGGATTAGTAGTACGTGTAAGCTGGCTACTTGGTATCATTCAATAAAATGCATATTTTCATTAGCTGCATGGTAAAACACAAATGTGACTGGTTAACGCGTTTCGGCTGTAGCAGCCTTCCTCATAGCACCATGAAGCAAGTATCCACAAGCTGTTTCTGAGGATGTCAGTTTTTAGCCATTGAACTGATAGATTTTAACAGTGATAATACTGGTGTAGTGGGGACTATACTGGTAAAATAGATCACATTTATTTGCAGATACCTGTTTGGCCTGATCTATTTTTGAACTTTCTCTGCCTGATCACCGAAGGAATGCTATGACGGTGGTCATGTTGAAAAAGCTCAGGAATGTATTCTTTAACCACTTAAGGACCGGGCCTCTCTCCCTCTTGTTAACAAGTTAAAAACATTTTTTTTGCTAGAAAACATCCTAGAGAATAAAATGGCGGTCGTTGCAATACTTTCTGTCACACTGTATTTGCGCAGCGGTCTTACAAGTGCACTCTTTTTGGTAAAAAAATACACTTTTTTGAATTAAAGACAACAGTAAAGTTAGCCAAAAATTGCCCAAAATTGTGCCCGCTCCTGGAATGGCAACAAACTTTTACACTTAAAAATCTCCATAGGCGATGTTTAAAAAATTCTACAGGTTGCATGTTTTGAGTTACACAGGATGTCTAGGGCTAGAATTATAGCTCTCGCTCTACCGAATGTGGTGATACCTCACGTGTGTGGTGTGAACACCGTTTTCATATGCGGGCGCTATTCACTTATGCGTTCGCTTCTGCACGCGAGCTCGGCAGGAAAGGGGTGCATTTAAAAAAAAAAATTCTTCTTATTTATTTTACATTTTATTTCTGTTCTTTTTAAAAAAAAAAAAAAAATTGTGTCACTTTTATTCCTATTACAATG
Source organism: Lithobates sylvaticus (assembly GCA_028564925.1). Taxonomy (NCBI): domain Eukaryota; kingdom Metazoa; phylum Chordata; class Amphibia; order Anura; family Ranidae; genus Lithobates; species Lithobates sylvaticus. The sequence continues at coordinate 553,154,976 of CM053027.1, forward strand.
TAAACATCTCTTGTAATAGAAAAAAAGCATGACAGGCCCTCTTAAAATATGAGATCTGGGGTCAAAAAAGACCTCAGATCTCATATTTACACTAAAATGCAATAAAAAAAAATGGCCCTTTAAGAGCTATGGGTGGAAGTGATGTTTTGAAGTCGCTTCCGCCCTGCAATGGTATGGAGCCGGGTGGGGGCCATCTTCCCCTAACTTCTCTCCATACCCAGGAAGGAGCAGGATCCGATCGCCTCCACCACTACCGACGGCTCCAGTAAGTGGCGGAGGGCACCGGAGAGATAAAAGTGATCTTGCAGCAAATCCGCCCGCTGAAGACCGCCCACTGAAGAAGAGGATACCGGGGTTATGGCAGCTAGCTGCTGCCATAACAAAGATATCCCTCCTCAAAGATAGGACGTATATTGGCACACGGCGGTCCTGAAGTGGTTAAAATTGAACATGTTAAAGCTTAACCCATGCTGAAGCCTTTTTCTTTTTTTGACCGGGTGGGAAAAAGGATCTGTGTCCTCAGTTGGGAGAATTGCTCCCACTTCCTGTCTGGACAGGAAGTGATTAGAAATCGCCCAAGTGGAGATACACATTGCAGCATTTTTTTTTTTAATTACAATTGGGAAAGGGTTGGAACATCTGTGAGGTTATCATTACTGTCTATCTGTTCCTGTACTGGTGACAACTGCTCCCCAGTGGGGTCATGGACAGGAGTCATGATTTAAAAGAAGTACTCTTCCAAAATCCTTACAAAACTAAAACAACATTTTTTTGTCTGGAGTATATATATATATTGTATACTAAATGATGTAAGTGATAACCTGAGTCTGTTTGTTCTAGGATCGTCACTGAGCTCTATGGTCATGTCAGCTGATCACCCTGAGCTGCTCTTTACACTAAGTCTTGTACGCAGTGAACCGACCTTTAACCAGCCAGTTCAGCAGTGGAGCTTTGTTTCTGAATTTGCGGTAAGAGAAGGTTTGGCATGACATAAAACACGTTTTCCTCTTTACAATACAAAGATACAGAAGTCTGTCAATTCATTGACCTAATCAACATGTTTTTAAGGTTTTTAGTATTTTACATACATGTTCTTTTGTACTTAAGAGTTGCTGAAATATTTAGCATTAGTTTTCTAAATCTGCTAATACAGTGCCTTGCGAAAGTATTCGGCCCCCTTGAACTTTTCAACCTTTTGCCACATTTCAGGCTTCAAACATAAAGATATAAACTTTAAATTTTTTGTGAAGAATCACCAACAAGTGGGACACAATTGTGAAGTGGAACGAAATCTATTGGATTTTTGAAACTTTTTTAACTAATAAAAAAATGAAAAGTGGGGCGTGCAAAATTATTCGGCCCCCTTGCGTTAATACTTTGTAGAGTCACCTTTTGCTGGGATTACAGCTGCAAGTCGCTTGGGGTATGTCTCTATCAGTTTTGCACATCGAGAGACTGAAATTCTTGCCCATTCTTCCTTGCAAAACAGCTCAAGCTCAGTGAGGTTGGATGGAGAGCGTTTGTGAACAGCAGTTTTCAGCTCTTTCCACAGATTCTCGATTGTATTCAGGTCTGGACTTTGACTTGGCCATTCTAACACCTGGATACGTTTATTTGTGAACCATCCCTTTGTAGATTTTGCTGTATGTTTGGGATCATTGTCTTGTTGGAAGATAAATCTCCGTCCCAGTTTCAGGTCTTTTGCAGACTCCAACAGGTTTTCATCCAGAATGGTCCTGTATTTGGCTGCATCCATCTTCCCCTCAATTTTAACCATCTTCCCTGTCCCTGCTGAAGAAAAGCAGGCCCAAACCATGATGCTGCCACCACCATGTTTGACAGTGGGGATGGTGTGTTGAGGGTGATGAGCTGTGTTGCTTTTACGCCAAACATATCGTTTTGCATTGTGGCCAAAAAGTTCGATTTTGGTTTCATCGGACCAGAGCACCTTCTTCCACATGTTTGGTGTGTCTCCTAGGTGGCTTGTGGCAAACTTTAGACGAGACTTTTTATGGATATCTTTGAGAAATGGCTTTCTTCTTGCCACTCTTCCATAAAGGCCAGATTTGTGCAGTGTACGACTGATTGTTGTCCTATGGACAGACTCTCCCACCTCAGCTGTAGTTCTCTGCAGTTCATCCAGAGTGATCATGGGCCTCTTGGCTGCATCTCTGATCAGTCTTCTTGTCTGAGCTGAAAGTTTAGAGGGACAGCCAGGTCTTGGTAGATTTGCAGTGGTCTGATACTCCTTCCATTTCAAAATGATCGCTTGCACAGTGCTCCTTGGGATGTTTAAAGCTTGGGAAATCTTTTTGTATCCAAATCCGGCTTTAAACTTCTCCACAACAGTATTACGGACCTGCCTGGTGTGTTCCTTGGTCTTCATGATGCTCTCTGCGCTTTCAACAGAACCCTGAGACTATCACAGAGCAGGTGCATTTATACAGAGACTTGATTACACACAGGTGGATTCTATTTATCACCATCAGTCATTTAGGACAACATTGGATCATTCAGAGATCCTCGCTGAACTTCTGGAGTGAGTTTGCTGCACTGAAAGTAAAGGGGCCGAATAATTTTGCACGCACCACTTTTCAGTTTTTTATTTGCCAAAAAAGTTTAAAATATCCAATAGATTTCGTTCCACTTCACAATTGTGTCACACTTGTTGGTGATTCTTCACAAAAAATTTAAATTTTATATCTTTATGTTTGAAGCCTGAAATGTGGCAAAAGGTTGAAAAGTTCAAGGGGGCCGAATACTTTCGCAAGGCACTGTACATTTAGCACTCCCCTCCCCCACAGACTAACAATGCTGCTGTCTGCTGTGCCCCCTGTGCTCATTCAGCCAGAGTGGGGCATTCTAATACAGGAGGTGTGTTACTGGGCAGATCACTAGGTGAAAACAGAGGAAAATAAGCCTAAAAAAGAAAAAAATAGCAGTCACCACATCTAATGAGTGCTAAGCTACAATAATTCCATTTTTGAGTTTAGGTTTAATAATGCTTTAAGGTCAGCCTACAGATTACTGTAGGTTAATCACTTCAGCCCCGAAAGGATTTACCCACTTCCTCAACCAGGCCCACTTTTTGCGATACGGTACTGCGTCGCTTTAACTGAAAATTGCGCGGTTGTGCGATTTTACACCCAAACAAAATTGATGTCCTTTTTTCCCACAAATAGAGCTTTCTTTTGGTGGTATTTGATCACCTCTGCCGTTTTTTATTTTTTATGCTATAAACAAAAAAAGAGAGACAATCTTGAAAAAAAAGCAATATTTTTTACTTTTTGCTATAATAAATATCCCCAAAAAATATATAAAAAAAATGTCTTCCTCAGTTTAGGCTGACATGTATTCTTCTATATATTTTTGGTAAAAAAAATTGCAATAAGCGTATATTGATTGATTTGCGCAAAAGTTACAGCATCTTCAAAATGGGGGATAGATTTATGGCATATTTATTATACTTTTTTTTTTTTACTAGTAATGGCGGGATCAGCGATTTTTATCAGGACTGCGACATTGTGGCAGACAGATCGGACACTTTTGACACTATTTTGGGCCATTGGCATTTATACAGCGATCAGCAGGGCCGTCTTATTGAGCGGGCACCCCTGGGCACTACCCGGGGGCCCCAGGTGCACATGGGGCCCCATCGGGGCCGGTTCTGTCACAACCTTGCAGGATGCAGAAGAGCTGAGGTGAGCTGGAAGGCCTGCAGTGTGGTCTCTGCATGGACAAGTGATAACTACCAGCGCTCGGGGCTGCCTGGTTCGGGAGTCGGGCGGCCATTTTTATTCTGCCTGCCTGCGGGTCTGGCTGTGACTTCTCTCTCCTCTCCTTCACTCTTTTAACCTATAATGCCCCGTACACACGGTCGGATTTTCCGACGGAAAATGTCCTAACGGACAATGTTGTCGGAAATTCCGACTGTGCGTGGGCTCCATCTGACTTTTTCCGTCGGAATTTCCGACGGAAAAAGTTTGAGATCCTGCTCTCAAATTTTCCGACAACAAAGTCCTATCGGACTTTTTCCGATCGTGTGTAGCGAATTCCGACAGACAAAGTGCCACGCATGCTCAGATCACATTACAAGACCAAAGCTATTGGTTACTAGCCTCTATGTAGTCCCGTCGTACGCAACGAACGTCACCACGTTCAAGATGATCGGATTTTCCGACAACTTTGTCCGACCGTGTGTATGCAACACCAGTGTCGGACAAAATCCGTCTGAAAAAATCCGACGGATTTTGTGGTCGGAATTTCCGACCGTGTGTATGGCGCATAAGAGGAGTGGTGCCGTATCACTGGATCTCTAAATCCGTTGAGAACAGTGCTGGAGATAAGGTAAGTAAAGCAGCTGAAGAGTTCCTCGTATGTTTTTAGCCTTTGCCAGGGATAAAACATTTTGGCGCAGGCTGGAATCAGGCTTAAAGAAATTCCTTCCACCAAGAAGGTTCTTACTTTGTAAGTAACGTTTGTTATGATGAAAGGTACTGGAACACTAGAGCTGTTGAAGGTACAGATAGGATAAGCGCATTATTGTGAATATAATGTAGTGTTATTGAGAATAACTGTAACTTATGTTACACAAAATATATATATATGTGTTAAAAAACCTTTCTGATAATTGTCTCTCCTATAATGTCCTCAACAGGTCCGGGATTACTCTGGAACGTACACTGTGAAACTCATCCCCTGTACCACAGCTCCATATCAAGTATATAATCTGCCAGCCGTGTGTAATCCTCGGGAGCCAATAACATTCGACGTTGACATCAGATTCCAACAGGTTTCTACATTTAAAATGATGGATATATCTACATGGCTTATGTTACCTAATTCCGAACATTACATGTTGAATTAACCAGTGTGTGCTACTTTTATAGACCCTCAGCCCTGGTTCACAGTGATGCGATTTCGAAATGCATTCAAGTGACAAGTGAAATAACATGATATTCCATAGGGGCCGTTCACATATATGCAGTCAGAACGCAATGCAATTGTAAAAATGGCCTTGTACATCTTCAGAGTGATGCAGTGCAATTTTGAGCTCCATATAGTTAAAAGCAAACTGCATGAAAAACTCGTAGCTATTCAAAGACAATGCGATTCCAGTGCGTTTTGTAATAATCTGTGCTGTGTTTCTGAGCTGCTTTCTAGAGAAATTGCAGCTGCATCCAAATCGCATGCAAAACACATTGGATTTGCAGCTGAACTCGCGTGAAGGTGCACTAGCTGTGATCCTTGAGATCGCCTGACATACATTCTTTGATCAAAACATTTATTATGATTGGATAGGAAGAGGTTATAGGGTACCCATAGCCTTTTATTGTTTTTCAGATATCTGGTTATAGGGTACCCATAACTTTTTATTGTTTTTTTGGATATTCATGTGAAAGAGTTATTATTACTAGTCTCTTCGTATATTACATATTCAGCTAACATTTGAAACATACTATTTTTTATTTATTTATTACAGGATTTATATAGCGCCAACAGTTTACGCAGCGCTTTACAATATAAAAGGGAGACAATACAGTTATAATACAATAAAATACAAGAGGATTAAGGGGGCCCTGCTCAGAAGAGCTTACAATCTAATAGGGTGGGGAGATGATACAAAAGGTTGTAACTGTGGGGAATGAGCTGATGGAAGTGGTAGAAGATTAGTTGGAGACATGATAGGCTTCCCTGAAGAGATGAGTTTTCAGGGATCGCCTGAAGGTAGCTAGAGTAGGGGATAGCCGGACAGGTTGAGGTAGCGAGTTCCAGAGGATAGGAGAGGCTCTGGAGAAATCCTGGAGACGAGCATGGGAGGAGGAAACAAGAGAGCTTGACAGGAGGAGATCTTGAGAAGAGCGGAGAGGACGGTTTGGGATATGTTTGGAGACAAGATTGGTGATGTAGCTCGGGGCAGAGCTGTGAATGGCTTTGTAAGTTGTGGTTAGTATTTTGAATTTAATTCGCTGGGTGATTGGGAGCCAGTGTAGGGATTGGAGGAGAGGGTTGGCAGACACTGAACGGTTGGTAAGGTGGATAAGTCTGGCAGCAGCATTCATGACAGACTGAAGAGGGTAGAGCCTATGGAGAGGCACAGTGCCTATACTATACTATACTATATCTATATACAGCTATAGATATATATTTTTTTTATGTATGTATCTATATATATATATATAGATATATATATAGTTTACAATTGTATCTGCATGAGGAGGGAGCCAAAATAGTTCAATACACGTGTGCAGTATGTCTTGCTGATCAAGTTATCTCACTGTAAGTCTACTAGACAGGGCCTGTCTGACGGAAACAATAGACTCTATGCAATCTTTAACGACACAAAATATGTGCAATTCTCCTGGTAGCTAGTGATGTGCCATGTGATCATTGCCTAGGCCAGCGGTCTCCAAACGGCGGCCCGTGGGCCAGATGTGGCCCTTTGCTTGCTTCTATATGGCCTTTGCAACACTATTCCTCCAACTGACAATAATGATGAGGCACCATCCCTCCCACTGACACCAATGACGGGGCACTATTCCTCCCACTAATACCAATGATGGTGGCACTATTCCTCCCACTGACAGCAATGATGGGGCACTATTCCTCCTACGAAGACCAATGATGGGACATTATTCCTCCCACTGACACCATCGATGGGGCACTGTTCCTCCTACTAAGACCAATGATGGGGCACTATTCCTCCCACTGACACCATCGATGGGGCACTGTTCCTCCTACTATGACCAATGATGGGGCATCATTCCTCCCACTGACACCATTGATAGGGCACTGTTTCTCCTGCTAAGACCAATAATAGGGCATCAGTCCTCCCACTGACACCATCGATGGAGTGCTATTCCTCCGGTAAAACCATCAATGGGACAGTGTTTACTCCCACTGAAGCCAGGGCATTTTCTACTCACACTGGCCAAAGTCTGGCCCCCTTGAAGCCCGAAGGACAGTAAATTGTCCCTTTGTTTAAAAAGTTTGGAGACCCCTGGCCTAGGCTATAGGTTACAAAGAAAGCCAAGCAGCGATATTTGTAATTCGCAGCAAGAAAATAGGTGTTTTTCTGCTCAGAATAATAATATGTTTTATTAATGCTGACGTGCTCTATTGAGAAATGTGAATTCAAAGTTTTAATGAAAGGCAAATTTTAAACAATCAAATCTGCTTTTCTGGATCTTCATGTATACTGTTACACAGCCTTTATTAATAAAATGAAAATATTGTGTAACACTGTATAATGGTATACACCAGACTTTCTCAACCTTTTCAACACGGGGGAACCCTTAAAAATAACCTTTTTGGTTTAGGGAACCCCTGTTAAAAATGGCTATATCTACAACTCATAATACATTGGTGTGATGGTCAGTGGAAGAGTGCTTCTTAAATCTGTGATCTTGGGGAAGAATATCCCCTCTACAGATAGCTAAAAAGATCATTGGTGTCACTGGAAACTTATCGGAGAGGCAAAAATTGGTCATTGCTCAAGGAACCCCTAGCAACCATTGGAGGAACCCTGGTTGAGAAACCCTGGTATACACCATTCAATATCCAGCTCTTTGCAGGGATCAAGACTCATGTTGACAGAAGTTTTTGTCAAATGCAGAATTTTACATCTTAACGCAGAGCTGCACAAACGCATACGTTCCAATGGAAAAGTCAGCGTTTGACAAGAAAAGGTTGTGTTAGATCTGCTTTGCCTGCAATTTAAACTCACTTCAATTAGACATGCTACATCTGAAGAGACACAGTGCAAAACCAAGCAGGTCTGACACTGCTTCAGTGTCATCTACAAAACTCAATTGTAGTAAGTGTGTAGGTAGGTGCAGGTCTTCTCTCCTTCTATAGGTAGGACCATGCTGATGCTAAAGGGGAAGTGGAGTCTGTTAAAGTGGTGGGCCACCCTGAAAAAAAAAAACTTTAAAAAAATGTTAATAACAATTTAAAATGAAAAAAAAAAATATATATATTTTTTTTTTACTTACCAGAAATGGCTGTTGCTAGGCAGATCATCCTAATCTGCCTCTTCCAGCTCCGCGGTGATGTTCTCTCCTCTGCTCCGAGCGCAGTCTTCTAGTGAATGGGGCGCGGTGTGTTATGGGAACTATGTCCCACAACACACCGCGTTCCCCATTCACAAATTCGACTCGCGCATGCGCAGTAGGCCGCGCGCTGACCCGTGCATGCACAGTAGGAAACGGGCAGCCGTTTCCCTTACTGAGTATGGCGGCGCTGGAACCGGATCGCCGAGGGACATCTCGGCCTCCACGACCGACATCGCGGGCGCCCTGGGAGGGTAAGTGTACTTATTAAAAGTCAGCCGCTACTTTTTTTTTAGCTGCTGACTTTAAAAAAAAATTTTTTTAGGTGAAGCACCGCTTTAAGGGAGATTGTTCCCTTGGGATTCTGTTAGTCCTCTCTGGGAAAGCAAATATCTGATTCGATATTAAATTCTCATGAGAGTTAGGGGCCATCTTAATGGGGAGCCTTTAAATAGTGGATCCAATGTCATTTGGGTGCAATTTGAGTGAGTGGAAAGCTAGGGAGAAGAAACCGCTGGTTATGTCGGCTAGTTCAATAGATCCTGGCCAACATTAGGCCCGTGGGTATGGCAGCTGGTCTGACAGAAACCAGCCATTCAGCTGGCTTCTGTTGAAGGCTCATGCCGAAAAAGGTATGCCGACCGGCTCTCGATCATCGCTCTCAGCCAATGGCAGAGAGCGCTGACTGGAGTGTTCTGGCGGGGGGGGGGGGGGGGGGGGCGTCAGGACACAATAGAACAGCAGGGGACATTGCTGTACTAACATCTGATTTAGTTACTGATTGTTAGTACAGCAGCTCCGAACTGAGCTGTAAAATTTTTTTCGTTCAACACACTGGGTTGAATGAAAAAAAACGAGTAGTGTGTACGAGCTAAGGGATGCTGCCTTGAGCCAAAGAACTTCCTAAAGGATCTGTTTTCAGTGGGTTAGTGCTATCCGGTTACACTGCATACTGCCATCCCTCCTGCAGAAGCTAGCCTTTGGTAACATTACAGTGCGATACCATATAGAGAGCTGTTCTGCACTGTACTGCTGTGCAATGTGCCAATCATTTAATTATTGTGACTGTTCCCACTCTAAACAACAACCATAAAGTCTCCACTTGTAGGCGTGTGTGTATAATTGTTCCCGAACCGATACCTTAATTGAAGCCCTACATACAACTAGGAATTTGCTGACCTGCGTTTTGATATGCGTTTCAAACCCATATTAAATACAGGAATACATTACCTACTGACATGAGCCCTTATCACTCTCCATATTCTGTTTAATTCATTTTTTTATTTTGAACCCTGAGAAAACTCTGATCACAGAAACAAGTACAGGTAATGCATTGCTTTCCATTACTCCCTAGGTCAGCGATCCAGTGGCTGCAGAGTTTAATTTGAACACCCAGCTGATACTTCTATCTAAAAAGTCTCTCTGGTTGTCGGATGGATCGATGGGATTTGGCCAAGAAAGTGACATAGCCTTTACTGAAGGTAAGATATCTGTACACCTGTACACTTGTGATGAAATAACAATATTTTGATGTACTAAATGTACTGTGTATAATTAAAAAAGGGTTTGTTTGGTGCGGTGTGGCCCGGATGGATCAGTGCAGTAATGATGCGCCGATCTCATCACATCGCACAGTTCCTTTTCTTTTTTCTTTAAACTTTATTGAGATGTCACACAGACATCTCATGAAGTTCCACTTGAACGTCATCACACACCACCACAATGCAGTGGTGTAAAACAGGCAAATGGAGAAACGAGGCACGACTGCGCTGGAATAGCCGCCCAATGCAGTCCCACCACATGTGATGTGAATGGACGCTTTTTTAGGAAAAGTAAAAAAAAATTTGTAGGACGTTATTGTAAAAATTAAATGTTCTGTGACCATCTAGTTTTTTTTGTTTCCTATTCTCCAGGGGGTATGACATACATAATTAAAAACTTTAAAACCTGCATCGGTATTTGAAACCTATGTAAAAGTTAAAGGATAAGTTCACTTTTAAAAAAAAAAAAATAAATAAATGTACATGTTTTTGCAAGGAAAAATATGTGCATTTACTATTTATTTTTTTTGTTTAGGAGTCTGGAAAGCATTGCACCAGCTATCAGATGCAGATGATCTCCTGCAGACTGTTAGTGTAAGCTGTCTGCCCCATACACCGTACATCCAGGCAGATTCACACTGACAGGAAGACTTAATGAACTACCAGAGCACTCAACAGCTACAGAACTACAAGCCGATATCCGGAAAGGATGTCAGGACTTGTAGTTCATTCAGTCACGGAACTCTGCGCTGTTTTCAAGAAGTGACAGCTGTTGTGGGGAACTTCTCCCTATACTGCTGTCACAGGGAGAGAGAGCAGCAGGGAGCGGCTGCAGCAGTGGGAACATGTTACATGAAAATGGGTGAAACGTATAACATGTTCACAAAGGTGAACGTATCCTTTAACTAACCCATGATATAGCAAAATCATAAAATAGAGAAATAAGCCATGAGAATGTCCTGATTGTTGTACTCTTCCTAAGGTACAGATGCAAAGAGTTCTCTTTATTTAGTCATGATGAAGAAGGGTTGTACTCTGGTATAATAATACAAAGATTAGTCAGGCCTATGTCCCTGGCCACATCGAAAGATAGCAGGCAACCTTAGTCACCTGCTTTTAGGTATTCTTGTCACTTGTCTAACTTTTTCCAAATGACAAGTTTGTTTTAAAAGTGTAATTGTAATTTTGTGGAACAATAACAACATGGATACTGCATGCACATCATACTACTCCTCCCACTGGACCGGTAATGGCTATCCTCCCAAATCTAATACAATAGTTTGGGCCGCATGGTCACCATTACTTTAGGACACTTTAAAACCTGCATCAGTATTTGTAGCCTATATTGTTTTTTCTAAACACTAACTAACACAGGGTATAGCAAAATAGGAAAATAGAAAAGTTATCCAAAAGGGTGTCCTGATTGTTGTAATCTTGCGAAGTAGCATTGTAATTTTTTGAAACATTAACAATATTTATACTGCATGTACATTGTGCTACATCTGTTCCTTTGCTGGCAGTCGCTATCCTCCCAACTCAAATCCAATAGTTTGGACAACGTGGTCACTGTTCGTTTAGGACACTTGCCTTGCAGTGTTAAGGTCTTAGGTTCCATTCCCCTTACATTTATTTAGCATGGAGTTTCGACATTCTCGCTATGTTTATAATCAAATTGACTTGTACCAATGGCCTATGTACTCTGTAAAGACAATTTTATGTTGTTTTTGTAGGCCGTAAATCTTCATTATTATTATTATTACTATACAGGATTTATATAGCGCCAACCGTTTGCGCATTGATTTACAACGTTAGGTCAGACAGTACAGTCACAATACAATTCAATACAGGAGCAATCAGAGGGCCCTGCTCTTTAGAGCTTACAATCTAGGAAAGAGGGTCAATTGATACAAAAGGGTAAAAAACTGTGGGGGATGATCTAATGAAGAAAATAAAAGTACAGTTGTTACGTGGAGGCAGGATAGGCTTCTCTGAAGAGAAAAGTTTTCAGGGATCGCCTAAAAGTTCATAGATTTGGAGATAGTCTGAGAGATTTGGGTAGGGAATTCCAGAGAATGGGAGAGGCTTGCGAGAAGTCTTGGAGGCGAGTATGGGAGGAGGTGATGAGGAAGCTAGAGAGCAGGAGGTCTTGGGAGGAGGGAAGAGACGATTAGGTTGGTATTTTGAGACTAGTTTAGTGATGTTGCTGGGGGCAGTATTGTGGATGGCTTTGTAAGTTATTGTTAGTATTCTGAATTTAATTTGTTGGGCGAGTGGCAGCCAATGAAGGGATTGGCAGAGAGGGCTGGCAAACACTGAGCGGTTTGTAAGGTGGATGAGTTGGCAGCAGCATTTATGATGGACGGATAGTTTGATAGCTAAAGGTAAGCCAATGAGGAGGGAGTTGCCATAGTCGAGGCAAGAGACAGGGGAGTGAATCAGGAGCTTTGTGGTTTCATTGGTTAGGGAGGGATGTATTTTGGAGATGTTGCGGAGGTTGAGGTGGCAAGCTTTGGAAAGGGATTGGATGTGGGGACAAAGGGAGAGTTCAGATTCCAGGATAACACCTAGCACTCTGGCATGCGAGGATGGGTGAATGGTTGTGCCATTGCTTTTGACAGAGAAGTCAGGGGAAGAGGCAAGTGGGGGAGGAAATATTATGAGCTCAGTTTTGGAAAAGTTGAGTTTGGGGAAGTGGTGTGACATCCACACAGATATGTTTATTAGTAAGTTAGTGAGTGAGGAGGAGACTGATGGAGTGAGCCGAGAGGTGGAGAGATAGATTTGGGTGTCAGCAGCGTAGAAATGATATTGGAAGCCATGGGAGGCTATCAGCTGACCTAGGAAGGCAGTGTAGATTGAAAATAGGAGAGGTCCAAGAACAGAACCTAGGGGGACCCGGACAGAGAAAGGGAGAGGAGAGGAGGAAGTAGAATTGTAGTTGACACTGAAGGTGCAGTGGGATAGGTAGGATGAGAGCCAGTGAACATCCAATTGATGTGTCAGCAAATTATTCCCATTTTTAGTGCCATTAGAGCTTGCATACCTCCAGACAGGCTTGATCGTTGAGTTCCAAATGCAGATGTAACTTGACCAAATATTAAGTAGGGGATCTAAACAAATCAGGGGTTTAATTTGTTTTCTCATTTGTTTAAAAAGTGCCTTTTGTTGCCATTATATGATTATACAAATGTTATATGTCATAAAATGTTGTTATTACTGAATTTGGCCTATGAGCTTCATTAAAGAGCCTGTCTTTATATTGTGTATAAACCAGATCTTGACTAAATATTTATACTACAGGTGACATCATTTATGGTCGGGTGATGGTGGACCCTGTACAGAACTTGGGTAATTCATTTTATTGTAATATTGAGAAGGTCTTCTTGTGCACTGGAGCAGATGGTTATGTTCCAAAATATAACCCGTCCAACGGTGAATATGGCTGCCTTGCTGATTCGACATCTCTTCTGTACCAAATAAAAATTTTGGTGAGTTTATTGGCAACCTTGTAATCAAAGCTGGTTTTAAGACTTATCAACTTTCCCTACTGTTACATAAGATTGAGCAACATTATTAATGTAATTGCAGTCAGTCTTCTCAGCTGTTTTCTGCTACATTGGGTGTGGATCCTGTCTCTGAGTATCTGCAGACATCACTGCATCTCAAAATCTGTCAGACAAGTTGAAAAAAATTGTCTGCTGATGTTTTTGGAAAGGCTGGCTAAAATACATTCATAGAGGTGCTAAGATCATACCGGACCTTCTGACTACCTTCTTATGTGTGTGGCTGCACTAATATGCCCTGTAGAGGCTTTGGGAATTAAATTACCTTACATGAAATACAAATTATAAACATACTCAAATATGCAATTAAGCTCAGCCTCTGGCCCTAAGCCACAAATATTTAAAAAAAAGTGTTCTATGTAATATTCAATATGGTGTCATGGGTATAAGAAGTAGTTTCATGGCGGTAGATTTACATCTGATTATTTTGTTTTTTTATTTTTATGTATTTCTGCATTTTGTATATGTCTGTAATAATTTGTGTCAATTGACTGCCCACAGGACAAAGCACAGCCAGAAACTCAGACTAGCAGGTTGGGCAGTGTGGTGTTTAACGCCAGGCTTGCTGCAGATGATCCAGAGGCGTTGCCTCTAGTCAGACAGCCGGGTTCAGATGGATTTAAAATTGACTCCACTCCTTTGTTCCAGGTGCGTTGTTGCTTACCAAATCTTAGTCAATTAGTCATGCTCAGAACTGATATGTATAAATGTTACTAATGAAAGCAGACTCTGCATTAAAAGTGTTTTACATTAAAACATACGCCCCTGTACCCTCCTAATCCCCCCTCATTATAGGAGAATTCACAGTTTTATAGTATGAAACTGGTAAGACCGCTAAAGCTTTATGGGTACTATTCCTCATAACTACTTATTTTGAGTGCATGCAACCCACATAAGGGTGGGAGATATAAATTACTACACAGAGAGACTCCAAAAAAGCCTACACATAAAAGATGGATTTGAATGTGCCTAAGAGGAGAAAACCCAACAGAAACTAGACTTTTATACACATAATAAATTATATTTAATTTACACTTTTATAAAACATTCATCAAGGGTAATCAACATAATAAAATTGTACAATTGTATTCTAAAAACATATATGATATCCCATTGGACCAGTCCGGTGTATAAATACCAAGATATTGCATGCCCAAACTTATTGACACATTTCTCTGTATTTTACAGCTTCCTCAAGACAGGTTTTTGAAATTCAAATTCCCTATAAAATGTCCTGTGCCAAATTCATGAAAGCCCTGCAACAGTTTTGGTTACAGTTCCCACATTTACAACAGATTTGTGCTGTTTTTATATGTGTCAGTTTTACAATGCATTTTTGTGGCTGCGACAAATTCAAAAATAATTACTTCCAGTTTGAAGATAATGAAACTGGGTGTTTTTAAGACAAAATGGGTGGGGCTTGATGGGGAATTCAAAGAGACTAGCCCCCATGCACAAGGCCAGGTCCAAAAAGATATGGCTTGATCAGTTGGGTGTGGAGGAACTTAAGTTTCCTACACAGAGCCCTGAACTACACCTTTGAATGGGCACAAATTACCACAAGCACACTCCAAAATTTAGTGGAAAGCTTTCACAGAAGAGTGGAGGCTGTTATAGCAGCAAATGGGGAACCAAATCCAAAATAATGCTCATGGTTTTGTGGGATGTTTGAAAATCTCATATAGGTGTGATGTCCTGATGTCAACAAACTTTTGACCATATACTGTAACTGAGTAATTTTGGTGTGCTTGTTGGTCTGTTGTTGTTAAATGCATGAAAAATGTGTATTACTCACGTGAATGTCTTGAAAAGCATATTCTCTGAATGTCTACAGGTGTCTACAGGACGAGAGTGGTATATACACACAATATATACTGTAAGGTCCAAAGAAAATGCAAACAGAGGCATTGGAAAAAGAAGCGTTGATTATCAGTACCATTCAGTATTGAATGCTGGTCCTTCAGGAGGTTCAGTCGCTCGTAAGAAAAGAGATGTCAGTGAAGCCCCAACGATTGCTCAGGATATTGGCATGGATAACAACAGAGGAACCAATATCCAACATATAATACTGGAACGCAGCAACAAGAAGACTGCTCCAGAGAAGGAAATTACTGTTGATGGGATTATTCCTAGAGAGCTGAATAAAAATGAAAGTGAGGTCAACGTGGTTATCATTGTAGTCATCCTGGCAGCAATATTACTACTTGTGGTCTGTTTGATAGCCATTATTGTTTTCCTGCTTAGACGCAAGCAGAAATCTAAAAAGAAGGAAGAAGGTCAAGAATCAGGAAGTAGTGAACCCATGATGCCGCATCGTGGTTACAGTACCGACAGCTCCGAGGTTTGACATTGTGTAGCCTTGATCAAGCCATAGTAGAGTGCCTCAAAATAACTATATTTCCAGTAAATGTCTCTTTCCAGAACACATATACGTACCCTGTGCCACATGGTCAGTCTGCTCTTAAATACCTCATCTCTATTTAATGTGTTGGATGGACCATGAGGAGCACAGACAATACAGGCGCATGAAACCAATGACTTTGTACAGATGGACGTTTAACAAACCCGACAACCTGAACTCATGCACTGAACATGAAGAGGCGCTGAACTATAACTATAAATGAGGATCATCCTCTTGTATTTCTTTTATATTATTTAAAAAAATTGAACATATGCAAAGGTGCTGATAGCTCATCTGCCTTCTTAGAGAGTGAGCTCATTCTTAGTTAACCTCAGAGGTTCAATGATGATACTATACATTTCAAATAAGTATTGTGTTTGTCAAGAGAGTTTTGATGAGCATGAAGATACTTAAATTCATTCTTTTGTCTATTGCAATATTTAAATTGATGACATGGTCCAGTTACCGCACATGCATTTGCAATCATGTTGTTCCATGGTATGCCAAAGATTCCTAATGGCTACAAAGTGCTAGTCTAGGAGAGGACATGGCTTATTCATAGTGTCATTTTAGCTTTTCATATGTGATCGTTATCACACAGTGGACTTGTTTTAAAGTACACCTGTAGTTGAGGAATAAAGGAGTTAAGTGGAGGAGATGTTCATTGTACTTGGTCCTTTCAGGGTTTTTTATAATGACATTTATTGAATACATCAAAATACTCAGGTACATGTCATACGAAAGTTCTTTCAGAGATTTAGTGTGTGTTACGACGGTGTCAAGTCCGTTCTCTTGCATGTCTCTATGGCAAGGTCTAAGTTTGACCAGCTCAACTCTAGAATGTCAGTTTAGGTCAGGATAATTCATTAACGTCACTGTATTTTCATTACCGTGCATATTCATTTTAGGAAAGACAGACCACCTGAATTCTTTTGCATGCATCTTATAATATTTTACAAAGTTTGTGTGTTCAAAGTAAAATTCACAAAACTGATCACACAGGTTATTACTGTTTATAATACAGCTACCTTTCGGCTGGAATTATTTGAACTTTAGTAAGTGGGATTGAGGAGAGCAGAATAGTTTTTTGGGGGATATAAAATAATGATCCATAAAAACTAAATGCTTGCAGTAGTTAAATATCTAACAATTGTATCTCCATGCTGTATTAATGTAAGTAGAAGAATATTGTGCATTAAAAAAAAAAAAAAATTACTCAAAAGTGCCAAATCCTCCCACAACCTACCTCCACAGATCTTCTATAATAAATGCACATGCAAAAGACTGAGCTTAACGTTTTTGCAGGAAGAGCTCAATGTATGGAGGAAGTGGTTTAAAGTGGTATTGAAAGTGATATTTCGAATGATATTGAAAAATTCTAAATGTGTTCCAAGATCATGGGGTAAAGGGAAAATCTTCATTAAAAAAAAAATGGCTTTAAATATACTTTATCATTACCCTTCCAAAATACTCAAAGACTCTAGAATAAAAGGCAAGTGTCTGTCTTCTCATTTTTGATGCTTTATAATATACAAATTGTTTGCTTCCAAACTGCAGGTGCACTTTAATTGGGCAAAGAACTGTGGTCCAGTAACTCTTAGCAACCAATCAGGAATCGTTTCCTGTTGGTCCAATTATACGAAATTGCCAAAAGCAGATATGCATTCGCTTTAGGTTACTGTACACCATTGCCCTTTGTGTTATGTTACTAAATAAAGGCCATGATGGGCAAAGAAGCTTATGGTGGTACAGAAAGATGAAGGCATGCGTGGATTATTTACAGGGTATCCTCACTGATGTAGAAGTTATAGGAATAAATATGAGACAAGGTTCCCATGAACCAACACTAGGAATGTAGTCACATAGTGTTAAATAGCCTTCAGTGCTGCTTGAGCGGCAAAAGCCGACAGGGCAATTGTACAGAAGTTGATCAGTAGATCGACTTCTGTGCAACCCCCGGCCCATACATGAATCAAAATTTTCCTGGCCCCTGTTGAACCGTCTGAATTTCAAACCATAGTTGGCCAGCTAAAGACTGATAGATAAGAAAGGTCCCTACTGTTCATGGCAACCAATCTGGTGTTAGGTTATATTTATGAATTATAAAAAAAAGTAAGGGATCTTAGATCAGACTCACAATGTTATATGCATTAAGGCCTGCTGGGTTAAAGTAGCCCAATTATTTTGAGCTGGCAGTGTAAAAAACAGACTGTACCACAGCACAGAGATACTTAACATGGCACGTAGCGGTGCTCTGAAATGCAGGTGCATGGGGTGCCATTTTAAACTGTGCCTCAATTGTGGCTCAGTGTAAAGGTTTATTTGGGACTACAGCTGTGACACATTTTTTCCTTCAAAAATATCTAAAATCACCCCCTTGTGTTTTAACCCTAATGGACCTATACAATGAATACTGTTATACAGTTGACTTTTAATGGTGCTTTTCCTGTATATATACTTTCATATGTGTGAGCTACTGCACATACATTTTTCAGTGCACCTGTGCCTCAGTTTGTATTTTTACGTCATTTTGTACCTTTAGGAATATTTTTGTAATGATACAACCCAGTCCTGTACTGACTGCGTTTATAAAAACGTTTTTCATAAATGTTCTCTATCATAACGCACTGAATATCTAACATTCTCTACGAAAAAGCAGTTTTCCAATGTTTGTACTCAAGCTATAATAAAATAATTTGTATGTTGGACCTAGAGCCACCATGTGGTCTGCAATAAACTGTTTTTTCCCTATTTGTTTTTGAGTGGTTATTACCTACTATGAGGGTCATTTGTATGCATTTTTTTTATAATGATAATGGTATTTCCAAGTGCTATCAAATACCAAAAAGGGAGTACAAAGTGGAAAGAAGGGAGGGTGAACCACTGAGTTCCACCATAATAGTTTACACCATTCGATGCTATATTTTAAACAAGTAGGTAAGGGAGAACTTGAGTAGCGAACTACGATTGGGAGGGATTAGACCAAGCTCAGCCTGTCCTATAGGGGTCATTTTGAATCAAGCAAGAGCAATGTCACATGGCTTTAGACAAGGTTAATTGAAAATAACAGGAGATTTTTGAAAGACTGTTAAAATATTAACCTCATTAGTTCAAACTTTCAGAGGTATACTTACAAGTTTCTGCACTCAAAGCACACCATTGACCGCCCTGCCACCATTTTTGTTTATGTTCCCATTCATGTTGGATTTGTAGGTGCTCTTGCCCACCTTGCAGTGTTCATACTCAATTTGCATTCTCCATCATATATAATAAGAAGAGAGGAGATCCTTTTATAATGGTCCCAGTAGCAGTGAAGTCCTTACAGAGATATCAAAAACCGTAGGGTGGTTTAGCTCTCCAGCGTACTAAATAAATAACATTTTAGGTCTGAGTAAGCTGACCCTTTAAATGAGATAAACTACCAGGTGTTGCCATTAATAAGCAATTTCTGAGTAATTGAAGTATATCTAAAGCCAAAAACTGATATTTTTTGTTTTTTAGATAGAGTAGGAAAGGGTTAAACCCCCAATATTAAATTTTTTTTGTCCCATTGGGGAGATTGGGAACATCACAGGAAATGTAAGAAAATCTCTACAAAGTAAGGGAGATATCTTAGACAATTTGTTGTCACCACAACCAGTATTCCCATTGGAAGATTTTCCCTCTGTTGTTTTTCTGACATCTCAAAATGTTGGATCCCCCATCACTTACAGTCCTTGTGATGATAATGATCACCAGGACAAAAAGAGAGGGGACAATAAAAATCTGACAGGGGTTCTAATCCGATGACAATGACTGACTGCAGGGACAATCCAAAACTAAAAATAAAAAGAGCTTTCAACTACCATTAAGAAAGGGGAAATAAAGTGCAGGTATAGCCAAAATATTTTTTAGGCTGGGTTCACACTATTGCGAATTGGATGCAGGGGTTTCCCCACATCCAATTTGTATGTCAGGAGATTGTGACCGGCTCTTAATGGAGCAGGTTCACATATCTCCGGAGCGACTCTGGTGCAAATTGCATTGGAGTGCTGTGCATCTTCTGGTCCGTTTCAGGTCCGAATTCAGCCAAAAATGTGGGCTGAAATCAGACCTGAAACGGTGAATGGACACACCGGACCCCTGCTGTGAGCCGTTCCGTGCTTCAGTGTAAACCCAGCCTAAAGGTTTAAATGGAGTAAGGAGAAGTTAAAATCCTGGGTTAGGTTACACTTTGCTGTCGGTGTCCCTCTGGGTAGATTTCCCTTCACTTCCTGTCTTTAAGAGGCAACAGGAAGTGAGAGGTAATCTATTCAAAGTGCATAAGATTCACATCTCATCAAATCTAGTCCCCCGTTGGATGATTTCCCATTACCTCTTGCTCTCATGACAACTATATTTTTTGCTTTCTATCGCAAGGACTGTGGTCATCATTACAAATTATACAAGGTATTTACACCGATTAGCTGTAACTTTATGACTGACAGGTTATGTGAATAACATAAATTTTCTTGTTACAATGGCATCTGAAAGTTACATAGTTACATAGTAGGTGAGGTTGAAAAAAGACCATCAAGTCCAACCTATGTGTGTGATTATATGTCAGTATTACATTGTATATCCCTGTATGTTGTGGTCATTCAGGTGCTTATCTAATAGTTTTTTTAAACTATTGATGCCCCCTGCTGAGACCACGCCTGTGGAAGGGAATTCTAAATCCTTGCCACTCTTACAGTAAAGAACCCTCTATGTAGTTTAAGGTTAAACCTCTTTTCTTCAAATTTTAATGAGTGGCCACATGTCTTGTTAAACTCCCTTCTGCAAAAAAGTTTTATCCTTATTGTGGGGTCGCCAGTACGGTATTTGTAAATTAAAATCATATTCCCTCTCAAGCGTCTCTTCTCCAGAGAGAATAAGTTCAGTGCTCGCAACCTTTCCTCATAACTAATATCCTTCAGTCCCTTTATTAGCTTTGTTGCCCTTCTTTGTACTCGCTCCATTTCCAGTACATCCTTCCTGAGAACTGGTACCTAGAACTGGACAGCATACTCCAGGTGCGGCCAGACCAGAGTCTTGTGGAGCGGGAAAATTATTGTTTTATCTCTGGAGTTCATCCCCTTTTTAATGCATGCCAATATTCTGTTGCTTTGTTAGCAGCAGCTTAGCATTGCATGCTATTACTGAGCCGATCATCTACTAGGACCTCCAGGCCCTTTTCCATCCTAGATTCTACCCCCAGTGTATAGATTGCATTCATATTTTTGCCACCCAAATGCATTATTTTACATTTTTCTACATTAAACCTCATTTGCCATGTAGTTGCCCACCACATTAATTTGTTCAGATCTTTTTGCAAGGTTTCCTGTGGAGAAGTTATTGCCCTGCTTAGCTTTGTATCGTCTGCAAATACAGAGATTGAACGGTTTACCCCATCCTCCAGGTCGTTTCTAAACAAAATAAAGGATTGGTCCCAACACAGAACCCTGGGGGACCCCACTACCCACCCCTGACCATTCAGAGTATTCTCCATTTATCTCCACCCTCTGAACTCACCCTTGTAGCCAGTTTTAATCCATGCACTTCCCCTATGGTCCATGCCAACAGACCTAATTTTGTACAGTAAACATTTATAGGGAACTGTGTCAAATGCTTTTACAAAAGTTGGTGGAATATATTAGGCAGCGAGCAAACGCATTTGGGTTAATTTACTAAAACTGGAGAGTGCAAAATCTGGTGCAGCTGTGCATGGTAGCCAATCAGCTTCTAACCTGGAAGCCGATTGGTTTCTATGCAGAGCCGCACCAGATTTTGCATTTTCCAGCTTTAGTAAATCCGCCCCATTGTCTGTGAAGTTGATGTCTTAAAAGCAGAATGAATAGGCATCACAGTTTGCTATTAAAAAATGTCATGTTTATTTCATTAAAGACTTAAAACATTAATATGCTTCATTAGCAGCAGATTTATCATTAGCAATTACGCTTAAGGTTTGTACATATAGACCTTTGTTTTTGGTAGTAAATGTATTTTCTAAATCATAGTAAATATTTTAAAAAAATAATAATAATGAGTTTTAAATCTTTTATAACCCTATAATAAAATATATGTCTACATGAGGTCCGGTTCACACTGAGAATCACATAGGAATGCTCTGTGCGTTCCTGTGCAATTCACATGCATTTCTGTGAAGTTGCGATTTCAGCCCATTCATTTTGAATAGGCTAAAATCGCACCGCACCAAGAGTAGTGCATGCAACTACTTTTGTAAACTCATTGCAACCACATTGCATGGTACTTCTGTACCAAGCGATCCTGTGCAGGCAAATGTGCAGCATTTGCAACCTGCATTTGGTATGTCATTGACACCCACTACAGATCGCAACTGCAGTTCCTTTTGAACGCAGTGTGGGAAACACACAAAGAATGCAGTTTTTCTGCACCGCGTTCTGGTGTGAATCGGCCTTAAATTTAATCAATAAATGCAGTGAAACTGAGATTATTGATTATTAAAGTGCAGATAGCTACACTATTCAGGTAACTTTGAATCATCTAAAAGTACCTACCACCTATAAGCAAAGTGTCCATAGATGGATAGGTATCTTCCTGAGAAAGATGGGTGGGGAGATATTTGCCTATCTTCTAATGGCTCAAAGGAATGCAGGGACCGACCATTAAAGAATGCTGGGATCCACCGCTATAACCAATCAGCATGCACAGCAGTTCATATGCAGTATTTTGAATTATTCACCTTTCTAAATCAAATAATCTAATTTGAGAGTATCAAGTCACAAGTCAATTCATTTGAAATTTCATCGTTGTAATGGTTCAAGTTTTAGGGGTCTTAAAAGCCCTCATCTTTAGAGCTAGACTTTGAAAATTAGGCAATCTGCCAAATACTGCTGGATGGAAAAGTCTTGTATCAAGTGTAAAAAGTCTGCGGCGCTTAACAATTCAGAGGTTTAATAGGTAACTCATAACGTCATGAGTTAAGGCTGAGACTTGGATGCAGGAAATGTTCCCTCCAGTGTCCCAGGGACATTGATGGATAGCAGACTGGCAAGATATTCAACTTTATTGTCTACGTTTTGGGTATTAGAGGGCCCATACAGAGGGCTTTCAGATGTTACATCACAGGAAAAAAAGACAACTGACTGGCCAAGGTATAGATCATGACTGAACATGGCCAGACATGCTAACAGAACTAGGTAAGTAAAGATCTTGGAGGAAAAGAAAAAGGTGTAAATTAGCACATGGGGGGGCGGGGGCAGGAGGAGGCAAATAGGGTAGGGAAAGCTTCAGAAAAATGATTTCCTAGCCCTAACTAGATTGATTGGGCAGGCCCTCATACTAGATGAATGCAATATTTTTGGGGGGAAATCTGACTGTATGTTGCCAGTGTTTAGCAAAAACCTACCCAACTATGTAGAACATTTTCTATAATGGGTCAGCATCTAATCCACTATTACTGAATCAGATCAATTTGTTGTTATAGTAAATGTGGTCATTGTTGACTTGGAGTATGTGGGAAGCTTTAGAAAAGCAAATCCAGTCTATTTATTTGTGTAAACTTGAACAAGAGCCATAAAACATGTCCACAATATCTTTACATTATATATAAAACTTTATTTCTGGGACTATTTAACACCCCCTGTATTATTGGCCAAGCATTCTATCTACAATGTACGTAAATCCACAGTTTGGACTAGACTTGGACTGATCATTTCCTAGACAGGCCTTGCAGTATGTCAATGGGGAGGGGGAATACAATGGTGGAATTGTTCTCGGTGGCGATCGTGGCTAAGGTTTGGAGGTAACGTAGTTGTAGAGCTGCTGGAGATTCACAGATCACCATTGAAGCTTCCTTCAGAGCCCGAGAGGCATTCATCTCCCCTTCTGCGGCTATTACCTATAAAGTAAAAGGAGGCAAATGAAAAATACATACTTTATAATATACCGGTTATAGTTAAGCATGAGTCACAATTGAACAAGTGAATGGAGGAGTTATGCTCTATTCACACTGGAGAGTTAAAACCACAGACCTCATATATTAGCTGTTTCAGCTTTACTTGGAAAGAGGACAAAAGACTTCTAGAGAGACTACAACAAACCTGCAGCAGCAGTATACTGGATCTATACACTGTACTATCTGTTGATTGAGGAATTTCTAAACAATGCGTATCACAAAAAACGTTGCCAACATAAAGTTCCTTAGTACTTTGAGGACCGTAGTACATTGTGCCAAAGTGCACTGCCCCTCATCCCTCTTTCTATTTTCAATGTAAAATATTAGCAGAATCAGTATGGCAATTCAAATGCATCAGTGTCCCCGATAATCCTGTCAGTCTGCTTCCTAAACCCCCTTTCACTCCTACATAGGCTGCAGACTATATTTTAGCCCCCCTTAAAAACATTTGCATACCTAACAGCCCACACCTGCCTGGTGCTAGTAAACTGGGCAGCCCCTTAAGCCGGCCACTGTGCAAATTTTTGCTGGTTCCTAAAGAACCAGACACAATTTGGTTTGTTGGTGGCCTCCTCCCACCGATTTTTAATTAAATCAGCCCAGCAGAAAAGAGTCGGCCAAACAATGGCTGCTTCCAATAAGATGCTGCCACTGTCCTGGTATCATCCTGACAGCTGTTACCAGTGGTTGTCAGAATACAATGGCACAATGGCGGGGATTCCTCCTTCCAGGTTGTATAGTGTGGATGAAGGAATCTGTTAGACCAGCCTAAGGCATGGTGTTACAGGGGGCAAGTAGTGTCACTCAGCTTCCCCGTGCTACTTGACCTGTTTTATTAGGCTATATTTTTAAAAAGCTGCAATACAGACTGAATGACAAAAAATATAATATTTAAAACCATAGTGACTACAGAGGAAAGACCTCCGCAGCCACTTAAATTGGTTCTGGGTACACAAAAAAGAAAATTGCATTATATGCTGATGACACCCTCTTGTTCCTCTTCAATACCCATATATTTGTCACTTCAAAGAAATCTAAGTAATATTAGTAGATTTCAGAAGGCGCTAGAGTAATAGTAAGATTCAACCTATAAAGTTTAAAAGTTCATAAAAAAAGTACATACAAAAGCCCCACAAGTGGTATAATCAGATGAATAACTGTTCCAAATGTGTAGGAAAGATGATGCAAATTAACCCATTCCACAGATAATCGCCTCAACTGCTCTCATTATGCAAGTCTCACTTCCTGAATAATTATGCTTTACATATACATGCTTAGCATATTGATTTTTTTTTCAAATGAATTATCTATTTATTTATTTATTATTTATTAATACCCATAGATTGCTTTCATCTGGAATTTCAATCATCAATGAGTTTGGCCATTTGTTTTGCTTTGCGCCTTTTATATCATACTCAACACAGCATTCCTCTGCCTTCTGTATTCACTGGAAGAAGTCTATACTGCTGCCTCTTGACCCTTTCCCCTCCCTGCTACCTCCCATTTTGGCACAGTTGAAAGTAGTTATTTCCTTGAAATACCTTGGACCTACTACCCCCTGCTCCCCTTTGGCATATGTTACACAAAATATTCAACCTTTGTTGACTAGATTCCAAGCTCAAAGTAAAACCTGCTGTAAATCGCCCTTCTCTTTAGTGGGCCGAATCAACTTGTTAAAAATGATGTGGATGCTGCAAGCTTCTATATTTTTTACACAATTCCCCCCATTCGGACCCCATTGAAACAATTTATTATAATGAATGCCATCTTTTGAGACTTAATTTAAAAGACAAAAACCCCTAGAACCAAACTGGAGTTTTTATGTTGCCCCAAATTTTCATGTGGTCTGGCAGCCCCAAATGTTTGGATCTATTTTACAGCTGCGTAGCTGCAACATCTGGCTGGCTGGGAGTTTTTTTGTTGGAACCCTTTAAGATAATTCTTTAAATAAAATCAGATTTTAAAAAATGGTTCTAAAAGTTTTTTTTTACCTAATGCATTTTCTGCATTAACCTCCCTGGCGGTATGATTATGTCTGGAATTTTGTGCTGAAAGCGGTACAATTATTTTGCATGGAAATTTGGTGTTTTTATATTGTAGTATATATATCGTGGGGTAACAGCGCTGTCTCAAAAAAGAAAAATTTGTCGTATGAGTGACTATTCTGAAAAATTATTAATGTGAATAAATGAATAAACGATATAAATTGGTAAACTAAAATCTGCTGCAACCTAATGTGAGATACACACAAAAATAGAATAAAGGAAAATTGGCTGCGCTGAAAACAAATACTATAAGAATATACAATAAATTATATAAACATTCAAATATCCCGCCCACATCGTGATGTGTTGGAATAATAAATGAAACATCAACTGTCTCGTTCTGAAATAATTATCCACCCCTCTTGTCCACCACTCTGTGATAAGTGAAAATTATTAAGTGTAACAAACCACAATTAAATAACACAAAAATTCAGGATCTGGTGAGATGTCATAGAGAATAACAGAGATCCAAATTTTCTAGTGTGTATCACAGTGAATTGAGATCTGGTAGGGTGTCAAAAGAAAACAGTAGAGGTCCAAAATAAGGGAAAATGACGTTTTGCACGGAGAAAACCAGTTCATGCACGGATAAGTCCACCACCAATTCAAACTATATTAATGGTGATTTCCTATTTGAGACATCTGGCACATGCTGTGTAGATGGTGAGATAGCCAAAACAAGAGATCCTCCACCAAATGATAGAAATAGCCGCTTACCAGCTAGTCTGGTCTCTGTGTTAGAGAGACCAGATGGGCGTATGGCATGTACCCCTGCCTGGGTCTTTATCCGGGCTCCTCAGGGACACAATCAGGGACACAATCGTCTGGTTATTCTATGGAAACTGGTCTTTTGTCTGGGGTCACTTATTTTTCACTCGGTAGGGGTTAGGTACCATGCAAAAGAAAGGGACACCATAGCGCAATACAGTTTCACCCTTTATTTAAAAAAATCGCTAAAAAGTAGCAAACTCACACAGTAAAAACAGTATCAGAGCGGTTATTAAAATTTTCGAGCCGGCCGGCTCTCTTACTTTGCTGCCCGTCGCTTCCTGGAATGGACGGGAGAAAGGAGGTGACGTCAGCACGCCGCTCACCCTACGCCGTTTCGTCAAAATGTGACGTCTTCCTGGTGCCCCTTTCTCCCGTCCATTCCAGGAAGCGACGGGCAGCAAAGTAAGAGAGCCGGCCGGCTCGAAAATTTTAATAACCGCTCTGATACTGTTTTTACTGTGTGAGTTTGCTACTTTTTAGCGATTTTTTTAAATAAAGGGTGAAACTGTATTGCGCTATGGTGTCCCTTTCTTTTGCATGGTACCTAACCCCTACCGAGTGAAAAATAAGTGACCCCAGACAAAAGACCAGTTTCCATAGAATAACCAGACGATTGTGTCCCTGATTGTGTCCCTGAGGAGCCCGGATAAAGACCCAGGCAGGGGTACATGCCATACGCCCATCTGGTCTCTCTAACACAGAGACCAGACTAGCTGGTAAGCGGCTATTTCTATCATTTGGTGGAGGATCTCTTGTTTTGGCTATCTCACCATCTACACAGCATGTGCCAGATGTCTCAAATAGGAAATCACCATTAATATAGTTTGAATTGGTGGTGGACTTATCCGTGCATGAACTGGTTTTCTCCGTGCAAAACGTCATTTTCCCTTATTTTGGACCTCTACTGTTTTCTTTTGACACCCTACCAGATCTCAATTCACTGTGATACACACTAGAAAATTTGGATCTCTGTTATTCTCTATGACATCTCACCAGATCCTGAATTTTTGTGTTATTTAATTGTGGTTTGTTACACTTAATAATTTTCACTTATCACAGAGTGGTGGACAAGAGGGGTGGATAATTATTTCAGAACGAGACAGTTGATGTTTCATTTATTATTCCAACACATCACGATGTGGGCGGGATATTTGAATGTTTATATAATTTATTGTATATTCTTATAGTATTTGTTTTCAGCGCAGCCAATTTTCCTTTATTTTTTTTATATTGTAGGCATGCAATTCTTATGAATAACTCACTTAACTCTGTCCAAACCAGAGTCTAGTAGACTTCCCGGGTATGATAAAGTTTGAAACACAAAATCATAAATTAAAATAAAATAAAAATATATATAAAAATTATTCAATAATTTAATCAAATCAAAAACACTGATATTTGCTCAGTTGCAGAATAGTCGCTGTCATTAAATTTAGTGTTTGATGATGAATTGTGATTCTAATTTATTATCGCTGTTTTCTAGCTGGTCTAAAACCACTTTTGACATAAAGGGACACTTTTTGGTTGCTATGGACAATCTCCAGTTTCCAGGCAGAAAAAAATCTATTTATTATATAAAATCAGGGCACTGGGCAGACCACTAGGGACAAAGGGGATGTGTATTTTTTGTATACAGTACTGTAATCTGTCCGATCTCCGCTCCCGTGCGTCGTAACGTTGCAGGGAACGGAGATCAGCGGCACTCGGCACTGTGTGAATCAAGCGAGCAGACGGCTCGCTCACACAGCGGGGAGACATCGCAGGATCCAGGGGACAAGGTAAGTAACTTCCCCCCCTGTATCTTGCAATGCAAGCCCGAGTCTGGCTCGGGGTTACCGCTTTTGGTACTGAAGATCCCGCCCCGAGCCAGACTCGGGATTACCGCCAGGGGGGTTAAGGTAAAGAACTCCTAACTACCTGTCCTACAAACCTCCATCCCTAAACACTTACCTTGTTTTTTTCTAAACCCCATCCCCTGATACTGTTTTTAAACAATATATTTAAATTTGTATTAAGGAATACTCAATAATTTGTATGTTTTACATTTGCCCATAATTCAGGTTTTAGTTTACCAGTGTTGATAAATGTTGCAGGTGAAACATTGGGGGGTTATTTACGAAAAGACAAATCCACTTTGCACTGAAAGTGCACTTGGAAGTGCAGTCGGTCTAAATCTAAGGGGTAGATCTGAAATGAGTGGAAGCTCTGCTGATTTTATTATCCAATCATGTGCAAGCTAAAATTCTGTTTTTTATTTTCCTTGCATGTCCCCCTCGGATCTACAGTGACTTTACATTCAAGTGCACTTGCAGTGCAAAGTGGATTTTCCTTTAGTAAATAACCCCCATTGTGTCACAGACATAAGATGGCACCATCAATTAGTGCATAACCACTAAAGAATATAATTGCTTACTTTAATGCAATAAAACAGTTTTTTTTGCAACTGCCTAATTTTTAACACATAATACATGCACTGAAAATTTGAAAATTGCCAACTATGGGACTTGAATACATAGTACTTGAATACATATAAGACATCCAGTTGAGGACTTGGAAGCAGTCTTAGATGTCATGGATACAATGTAACTTACAAATACCAGCCCAGTATATTATTTGTAATATTACTATCCCATGCTGCACATTTTACAACAACGTGCTTTTTGTCTAATAACTGGTAATCATTACCTTTGCTCTGGCCTCTCGAGTAGCTTCAGCCTCAGCTGCCATGGCCCTCTGCATCTGCACTGGTAGACGAACGTCCCTCATTTCTACCCGCTCCACATTTACCCCCCATTCATGGGTAGCATTATCCAGAATTGACTAAAAGACATAGAATGGTTTATTTTCTAAGCTTATTACCATAAAATACATACAGTGCCTTGAAAAAGTATTCATAGCCCTTGAAATTTTCCACATTTTATCATGTTACAACCAGAAACGTAAATGTATTTTATTAGGATTGTATATGATAGACCGATAGAAAGTGGCACATAATTATGAAGTGGAAGGAAAATGATAAATGTTTTTAAATTTTTTTTACAAATAAATATCTGAAAATTGTAACATGCATTTGTATTCAGCCCCCTTTACTCTGATATCCCTAACTGAAATCTAGTGGAACCAATTGCCTTCAGAAGTCACCTAATTAGTAAATAGAGTCCACCTGTGCGTATTTTAATCTCAGTATAAATACAGCTGTTCTGTTAAACCCTCAGAGGTTTATTAGAGAACCTTAGTGACCAAACAGCATCATGAAGGCCAAGGAACACACCAGACATGTCAGGGATACAGTTGTGGAGAATTTTATAGCAGGGTTAGGTTATAGAAAAAATATCCCAAGCTTTGAACATCTAACAGAGCACTGTTCAATCCATCATTTGAAAATGGAATAAGTATGGCACAACTGCAAACCTACCAAGACATGGCCGTCCACCTAAACTGACAGGCCGGGCAAGGAGAGCATTCATCAGAGTGCAGCCAAGAGGCCCATGGTAACTCTAGAGGAGCTGCAGAGATCAAAAGCTCAGGTGGGAGAATCTGTCCACAGGACAACTATTAGTCGTGAACTCTGGAAAAAGACTGGAAGTTAGAAAGTCATTGTTGTGGGAATGCTTTTCTTCAGCAGGGAAAGGGAAGCTGGTCAGAGTTGATGAGAAGATGGATGGAGCCAAATACAGGGCAATCTAATGCCGCGTACACACAAAGGGACTTTCCCGCGGGATTGTCCGCTGGACTCGAGTCCGCCGAGGCGGAGGATGCTGGGACTGTGACATCATAGGGGGGCGGGGTCACCATGTGACATGAGCAAGTGACCCTGTCCCCTTGTCCCTATATAAGTCCCAGCACAGCGCGGCTCTGGCATTCCAGCCAGAGAGAGCGACGAGTCAACATCGGAAGAAGAAGAGGAAGAAGAAGGCGGCGGCGGCGGTGCAGAAAACGACGACAGCGGCAAGAACAGAAGAGACCCCGGAAGACCCTCGAAGGCGGATCGAGACCCCCAGACGACGGCGACGACGACGAAGAAGGTAGCTGGGCTTCTCTGCTCGGTAAAAGAGCTAGGTAAATGAGCGGAGGAGTCCGGCGAGAAGACCCCCCAAGACGGAAGAAGACCCCCGGAGCAGTGCAATAAAATATTTTTAAAAAATTGTGTGTTTTTTTTTATTTACACTTTTACACCTTAGGTGAATGGGTAGGGGTACATCGTACCCCATACTCATACACATAGGGTGGGGGGCTGGGATCTGGGGGCCCCCTTATTAAAGGGGGCTCCCGGATTCCGATAAGCCCCCGCCCGCAGACCCTTGTCCTCATCAACATGGGGACAAGGTGCTTTGGGGTGGGGGGGCCGCATGGTACGGTTCAGGAGGGGGGGGGGGCGCTCGCTCGTCCCCACCCCTTTCCTGGCCTGCCGGGTTGCGTGCTCGGATAAGGGTCTGAGATGTATTTGGGGGGGACCCCCACGCCATTTTTTCGGCATGGGGATTCCCTTTAAATCCATGCCAGGTGATGGGGCTAGCACGGCGGCATTCACTTCCTTCGCTAGCCCCGTCTACCGGCAGTTACGTTCTAAATGAACGGACTGCTCCGTGTGTGGGCAAGTCCGTTCATTTTCAAAAGTCCCGCAGACTTTTTCCCGCGGATTGTCCGCCGGAGAAGTCCGGGCAGTTTGTCCGCTTGGCTAGGTACGGCGGACAAAGTCCGAACGTGTGTACGCGGCATTAGAAGAACAGTCTGAAAAGACTTGAGACTGGGGCGGAGGTTCACCTTCCAGCAGGGCAACGACTCTAAACATACAGCCAGAGCTACAATGGAATGGTTTTGATCAAAGCATATACATGTTTTATTATGGCCCAGTCAAAGTCCAGACCTAAATCTAATTGAGAATCTGTGGCAGGACTTGAAAATTGCTTATCACAGATGCTCTCCATCCAATCTGACAGAGCTTGAGCTATTTTGCAAAGAAGAATGGGCAAAAATGTCACTCTCTAGATGGTAGAGACATCTCCAAAAAGACTTGCATCTGTAATTGCAGTGAAAGGTGGTTCTACAAAGTATTGACTCAGGGGGGCTGAATACAAATGCACCCCACACTTTTCACACATTTATTTGTAAAAACATTTTGAAAACCATTTATCACTTTCTTTCCACTTCACAATTATGTGCCACTTTGTGTTGCTCTATCACATAAAATCCCAATAAAATACATTTACATTTTTGGTTGTAACATGACAAAATGTGAAAAATGTCAAGGGGTATGAATAATTTTTCAAGGCACTGTATAAATGTAAAATCATGCTATACAGAAAATACACAGTACACACCAGTAAATGGCAAATAATGTATGCAAGGGCTTTCCATAACTTTTGTTATAGCTCTCTAGCATCTTTTCATTCAATCCTGAAGGGATTTTTTTTTTTTTTATTTGATTGTAGGCCTTGGCTTAGGATTTTAAAATCGTGCTGTCACAAACAAGCTGCTAGCAGATTTTGAATCTGCGCTAATGTTTTTTTATTCCTCACTTGAGCGAATTGGATCATGCTTTATTTGGATTGTGTATATGGAGGTTATGTATTGAATTGTTTGTTTTCTGTTGGCTGAACTAGAAGGACTAGGAGCCCCAACCGGGACCCTTCAGCTCCAAAGGCTAAGAGGCAGCCTCCTTCTCATACTGGCGAAGCTGGGAGGAATCCTCTACACAGATGGGACCCAGGCGGGAGATCCCACGCATCTACTTTCTCCCGCTCCTCTTCTGCATGTACCCAGGAACAGGTGGCCGGCTCATCGGGGGGGTCTCCCCCTTCTCCCAGCACAGCCCGGCGTGGAAGAGAAGTGGCCGCGGGTGCCAGCCTGTCCCCATGTGAGGCCGGGACCCCATTTCGATAGAAGACGAGGTCCCAGGCGTCCGGTTTTAGTGTCGCCGCCCCTGATTCCGGAGCATAGAGTCGCGTCTCTGGCTGGGTCCTCCCTGCAGAGTGTCCAGCATGGGAGGAAAGAAACAAGGAGACGTGCGGGCCGTGGAGCGGCCGATGACGTCATCAGCGGGCGCCCGGCCAGGGCTGGCTGCGTTAATCCTTCCCTGGGCGCCGCAGTGGGTGAGGATGGTGACCGCTCTGAGGGAGAGCTCACCGCATCGGATGCCAAAGAGGGGACCCAGGGGGAGGAGGACACTGCAGATGACTCAAGGGTTCAGCTGGGATCGAGAGACACGGCTGTGCGGCGGCAAGCACTGAGACAGCCTGGTAAGTCCATAACTATCTGTTCCATTGCCTGTTCTTTCTTCTTCTGTTGATGTTGTGCAGTCTGTGCTACCTCCTGCCTATGTGGGTGGTGGGCTGGGTGGTGTGTTGGTTCCTGGGCCGCACTTGTCTGCTGCGCATAATGCATCGATAACGGGACAGGAGGGGGTGGTTGAGTGGATGCTTCAGACCTAAGGGACAAAAGAAAACAAGTGCAGTGCTAATAAATTATACAAAAAACTAAGTAACAAATATAAATGTGACAATGTGATTCACTGTGTATCAATTAGTGACATAAATCATAAATCATATAACACAATGTGATTCCGCTAAAGTAAAATAAATAAATGAACTGAGTGAAGTCCAAAATATATAGCTGGTCCAATGCATAACGGTGCAGTCTAAATGATAAATGGTTAATAAGAAAATATTTCCATGTGTATCGAATCCAGAAAGTGATAAACACCAACCACCACCAGCAGCACAAAATGCTTACCAGAATACAATGACACACTCAAGCGTACACTTGGTGGGTCAAAGCAAGCTTGATAAAATGGTTCCAGGGCTCAAAGATAGTTAAGTGAAGATCAGACCTTTCCAACAGAATCATTTTCAAATCAGGGGATCAGAGGATGATTAGGTCAACTCACCAAAAAATGCCAAAAGTAAAAGAGAAGGAGGAACATAGCATAATTCCGTATAAAAAGTGAATTTATTTAAAAATTATAGGAAATGCACTTACATGCTTCCACATGGAAATATTTTCTTATTAACCACTTATCATTTGGACTGCACCTTTATGCATTGGACCAGCTATATATTTTGGACTTCACTCTGTTCATTTATTTATTTTACTTTAGCGGAATCACATTGTGTTATATGATTTATGATTTATGTCACTAATTGATACACAGTGAATCACATTGTCACATTTGTATTTGTTACTTAGTTTTTTGTATAATTTATTAGCGCTGCACTTGTTTTCTTTTGTCACTTTTCTATATACCTTTTAGTGCCGGCAGCTACACCTGGTGATAGCGCGGTATATACATACATTCTAGATGCTTCAGACCTGACTGGCGGGGTGCAGGGACCTGTTAGCGAGCAGCGTTGCTGGAGTATCCTCCTCGCCAGTGGTTTTACCGGTGACTGCATGGACGACGATGGGGGACCAAGAAACACCCCTCGCTGGAAGTACACAATCACCGCTGATACTCCGTGCCGAGGCTCCTAAGAGCACTCCAGTGGTGGCAGACGGAGCTGCGGGATTGGCCGTAACGGGCCCTGTATTGGTTTCGGCAGACAGTGCATCAAAGACTGCGTTGGAGTCCAAGCCGTCAGATGGGACTTCGGATGGAGTGCGTTTGTCTGACTTGGGCGAAATGCGAGATTTACGTCTGCTTCGAGGGTCCTTTGGATGCACATATTAAGTCAGAGATGAGAGAAAGAATCTGGAAAGGGGACTATGTCGAGATATTTTCCCTCCTAGGGACTGCCACGGAGGTGGCCAGGTGGGGTCTGGGTGACCAGATCCTGCAGCGGATTGGGTGCTGGGAATCACAGCGTTTTAGTTTGTATGTTCGTCCTCATCTCCTATAATTTGCTTGTTGTAATTGTATCCCTGTGTTATTGTATGTCGTGGTCATGGGGGGGGGGGGGGGGGTTCCTTGTCTGTTTCTGCTTTTCATTACACTGTTATTTCTCATACTTGTAATTTCTTGTTTTTCAGAGAATGTTTGGTGTGGATACTCAGCCACTCTTACGTTTTTGGGGTGCAAAAAGGGCTGCAGTCAGACCGGAAGGCAGGCAATTGGGCTTCCCATGGAGCGTGGCCAGTCTGAGGTGGATTGGAGTCCCAGGCATGCTGTGGTCCTGGGTATTGCCAGAAGTGCATCGGTATGCCAGGTTGGATAGACCACCGGACATCTTGTTAGTGCATGTTGGGGTTGCTGATCTCAGGCTCCGGGGCTACCCGGGAGTTGATTCGGGATATAAAGTTGGATTTTCTGCGTTTCCTGGACTCTATTTTAGTGTGGTCCGACATTGTGGGTAGATCCGCTTGGTGTCTGGCCCGCTCTGTGGACAAGCTTAATAAGGCTAGAATTAAACTAAACAAAGAGGTGGCACGATTTTTTGTTAGAAACTATGGCCTTGCGGTGTGCCATTTGGAGTTGGAGGGTGACAACTGGCTCTATTTGCAGGCGGACGGGGTGCACTTGAACACCGTCGGCATTGATATGTGGTTCTTGATTCTGCAGGACGGTGTTCAGAGGACTTTTTTGTCTGTGGCGGGCCGCCCAAGTGTGAGGTTTTGCACTTGGGCCTCAGGGTTTTGAAGGTGGGCATGGTCAAAATTTCTGTGGAGAGTGATGGGAGGGGCTCATCTTTGGTATGGGTACCTTCCCGAATAAGTGACGTCAGTAAGGCGATATCGGTATTGGGGCAGGATTAGGTGGTAATGTGGTAACTAATTGTCCCCAAGGCGGTGTATTTGCGGCTGGGGGTCATGGTATGGAACTTGTGCTTGATACAGTCGATTTGGTAGACTATGCTCGCCTCCAAATAACTGCAATAAGAGAGTCAGTTAGTGTACATTAGTGGGGTAAAGTTTTTTATCTTCATGGAATGTGATAAAAAGATGTATTGCTAATGGTGTTTTTTGTTAATAAAAGGCTGCTATGGCCATTTAAATCCATTCACAGTGGTCGTGTCTTATTCATATAAGGTGGGTAAGGTAGGAGTTAAGTGTGGTCATGGCAGCCAGTAAGTCAGCAATACACCAGTCATGTATTTGTCTAGTCATTAGAAATGACTTTTCAGTAAAGTGACACTTACCCTGTATTTTCATTACACTATTAAATAAAACTGTAAATTGCCAGACTTCAAAGTAATTATCTAATCAGTAAAAGGAGACATGAAATAGTACGCTTGGAGAAGACTGTCTTTAAAGTATAAAATGCATTTAATATAGAACTCCATCTAAAGCCTACTTTCTAGTTTTGCTTAGAGGACTAGAACCTGTATCAGATCCATAACGTTGTCCGGGTCTCCACTAGGCAGATTCATTGCAATTATTTGTAGTCACCAGGACAAAGTGAGGGGAAACTCAAAATGTTACTGTTTTCACTGGCACAGAAGTAGAAGACATGTATTCCAATTAGGCCTAGTACTGGTGACAATTGTTAAAACTGGAATTTCTCTGGGCCCAGTGGGGAGATTCCTTTTTGTGTCTCTGGGACAGTAAGTAACAATAAATCTTTACAGTGGGGACAGGAAAATAAAAACTTGGTAGACGTTCTTATCCTTTCCCATAAAAAAAGTAGCTTAAAAAAATAAAAAAATAAAACAGTTTATTATTGGGAGGGCAGAATCCTACCTGAATATTGTGGGCGATATCCTCGCGGTTTGACAAGATGCTGGAGAGGGTCTGTGTCCCTAGAATGTTCCTCAAAGTGGTTTGGGACAGCTGGGCAGTAGCTAAATTGACATTGTACACATTGGCCACAGATTTTATCGCATTGTAAATCCTATAATACACAACGCCATCCACTGTTGTTGTAACTGAGTCTTTAGTAAGGATCTAAAAGAAAACAGGAGCAATTCAAATGTTGCTAAAAATAACCATTAAAGTGACACTACACAATCTCCTTTCCTCCAAAAATAATCCATACACACCCACTACTTAATGGCCCTGTAATCTATTTTTCATGAAATTGTTTCTTCCTGTGTGTTTCTCTCTTCTTGTAACATCCTCCGTGAGCTACTGAACCTTAATTTTACCCCCTCACTTCCAATTGGTTGGAACAAGCAGCGCTAGTTGCGGTCACGTGCACTGCTTTATGCACACTACAAATCCCATAGTCCATCTCAGAAGTGAGCAAAAGAGTGTAGCTGTGTTCCTACACAGTGAAATCATGGGGAAGGAACACACCCACCCTCTAACAGGAAGGCAAAAAAAAGAATTAGGAGGAGGCTGAGAGCAGTAGAAGATACCTTTTTATGTTAAGGCTGGGTTTACACTTATGCGAATTGGATGTGGTTTTCCCGCATCCATTTTACATGACAGGAGATTGTGACCGACTCTCAATGGAGCCGGTTCGCATATCTCCGAGGTGGCTGCAGAGCAGATTGCACAGAGGTCCTGTGCGTCTTTGGCTCCATTTCAGGTTCGAATTTAGGCAACAATTCAAGCCTGATTCGTCCCTGAAATGGAGAACAGGGATGCACCGGACCCTGCTGTATGCCGCATCCGTTTTTTTTTTTTGTTCAAATATAAATTTTATTAAATTCCAAAACACAAAAGGGGGGAGAGGTCCCCATAGTACATATAAGGGTTTATACAGAGACAAATATATACAGATCATGAATATCATCAATACTTACAAGACATGGCAAGGTTTATACATTAACATGGCAAAATAGGTTAAGAACAAGTCTATGTTTGGACCTGCACTTTCCGGCCTCTATATACTTATGGATAGCTGAGAGTGGGTCCTCTCTCCCCTCGCTCTTTCACCTTTTCTTGGGGAGGAGAAGGGAGAAGTAGGACAGAGAGAAAAGAAGGAAAGAAAGGAAGGGGTTGGAGGAGGGGGGGTTAGATGAAGGAGGGGGGGATAAGACATGACGGTGGCCGAGGGTTCTGTGTTTAAAAGAGCGGACAGGGTGCTCTGCGATCCCGTGAGTCGCCGCCCCTCATCCGAGTAGATGAAAGCTCTCCAAATATCCCAAGTTTTCTTGTAGATCTCTTGTTTGTTTTGTGCTGTGAGGACTAATGCCCCGTACACACGGTCGGATTTTCCGGCGGAAAATGTCCTATCGGACTATGTTGTCGGAAATTTCAACCGTGTGTGGGCTCCATCTGACTTTTTCCGTCAGAAAAAGTTTGAGATCCTGCTCTCAAATTTTCCTACAACAAAGTCCTATCGGATTTTTTCCGATCATGTGTAGCGAATTCCGACGGACAAAGTGCCACGCATGCTCAGATCACATTACAAGACCAAAGCTATTGGCTACTAGCCTCTACGTAGTCCCGTTGTACGCAACAAACGTCACCACGTTCAGAATGATCGGATTTTCCGACAACTTTGTCCGACCGTGTGTATGCAACACCAGTGTCGGACAAAATCCGTCAGAAAAAATCCGACGGATTTTGTGGTCGGAATTTCCGACCGTGTGTACGGGGCATAAGTCCTCCATTTTCCTCACATCCTCTACTTTTCGTAACCAGAGAGCAATGTTTGGCGGGGAGCGTAGCCGCATCCGTTTTAAGTTTTAACCCAGCCTGAAGTGTAAGTTTGCCTTTTCACAAAAAATTTAAAGGTGAACATACTACACACACCCCACTCCCTTGGTCTCCACTGCATTGACCTCATAGATGATCAGATTTCACTTCCTATGCAGCTGGTGCAGCATTTCAGAGACTTGAAAGCCACAGTCTTCTGTGATTTCTTTTAGAGCGATTCTGATTGGTCAGCACTGGCACGTGACCAATTTTAATCAAGTAGAATCGCTCTTATCTCTCCTGGCATCCCTAAGGAAAGAAGGGGAAAAATACTGCGGCTTTCAAATTTCTGCACCGCTGCACCAGCTGAGTGGGTAGTGAAAACTGATTATCTACGGAGGTAAATGCAGGGGAGCAGGGGAGTGGGGAGGGTGTAGTATATTAGTTCACCTTTTCATTTTTTGTCCCATATAA
The DNA here is from genome assembly GCA_028564925.1 of Lithobates sylvaticus. Taxonomy (NCBI): domain Eukaryota; kingdom Metazoa; phylum Chordata; class Amphibia; order Anura; family Ranidae; genus Lithobates; species Lithobates sylvaticus. The sequence goes on from CM053027.1 coordinate 553,193,218, forward strand.
GTAAAGGATCACACGACAGGAAGTGATCTGAATTCTCTCCAATGGGTAACTGAAAAAGAAAAAACTGAAAGGTATCTGACTCTTCTGGACTTTTATACACTTCAAAATTAGGTCAGTCCCCACATGAACAATAAAACCAAATATTAAACCAAAGCATCACACAATGGTTAAGATAATGAGCTTGACACAAGGCTAATCCCATCACAGGAACCTCCATGAGTTAGCCAAATTAGCCAACAGACAGAAACAATAGGTAACTCAATAACAATGGGAATTCACACCCAGAAGGCACAAAATGGTACAAACAATTAACACATAACACCTTAAACAGATTATATCAGGAGACCCCCAGCACCAGGTTGCTTTGAGCTGATCATATAACATCTGTTCTGAGTATCACAATCTAAAGCAGTCATTGTGGTTTTGGCATATAGACCCCAAATATGTATATGGGTCCTCCAGTTCCCAGAATCTGTGTGTTTTGGGGAAACATGGACTGAAGCAAGACCACTCGAAGGGTCCCCCAGGCACACACCTCCCAAAGAGTAGTGCTCCCTTAAATGCCAGGGCCCTTAGTCAGTGGGTAGGAGGCTTGCACCTAATCCTTACCAAAAGCCTCTGTCCCAGTTTGGTCTGTCACATAGATATACTAGGAAATCAATGTATTCCATTCATATAATAATAGTATACATCTGTTCAAAACTGGAGAATATCAGGTGCAGACTGTAGTGCATGTTGATACATGAGATGAAGTACAATGAACAAGTTGGCCACTCTCCAATGACGTCAGCCTTCACAAAGCTTTATTATTTCACGACTAGATCCCAGTAGAGTCCACCCAGCTCATAGATCTGTTAGATGAAACATGTCAAAGTGAAGACTGGTCTTGGTGGACTCTCCTGTGATCTAGCACTGGAGTAATAAAGCTTTGTGAAGACTGATGTCATTGGAGTGTGAGCAACTTTTTTTCATTCCATATGGAGAGCATTGATGAGCTACATCGACCGGCACCCAGAATTACAGAGATGGTGGATTGTGAGCTCAGAGCGGCCGTTATCATTAGTACTGAGATAAAGTAGCCTGTAGGAAGTCACAGCAACCCATAGATACTCTCAACCAGGCCAGCTCACCAGGAATATAACTGCATATTACAGAGCTGTAACATATTTTATTTATGATGACATGGAATATGTTTATACATTGAAGACAATTAATGCACCTACTTCTTGTGGTGGGATTGCAAATGATACCACCCTCAAATCCACCTTAATGAAAGTATCAGTGCAGGGCAGAATGAACATCAGTCCTGTATATCAAAAGAAGATCATCAGTAAAATGTACATTTCATACTATCCCAGCCCAGGACTATAAAAACAGTTCCTTTTTTATGAATCAGGTAAATGACTAATTGTTGAAAATGTGTATTTTGCATTGCTCTTTTGAGCCAGCATATGAAGCTTTTGGCTGCTTGCCACATATGTACCCATATATTTTTAATGCCTATTAAAAAAATATTTTGTGTAGAGGTTCTGTAGCTGAAGCTGGAATTTACACATATAATGAGATCACTCATTCCATACTGTATAGCTCAATCTGACGTTTCAGAAAGACAGAGAGCCATAAAGTATACAGCTAATGTCTCTTTAGCTAACCCACAATGCTCTTGTAATCCTTTGCCATGTAATAAATGTTTATTTGTAAAGCATAGTTTGAAAATATACAAGCTAGATAATAGAATAAATTATATAAGATAAAACAAATAAAATTGTTTCAAAGCCATTAAAGTGGTAGTCGGCAACCCGTAGATTGTGTCCCTTTCTTGCCAACTCCCAGACTGCTCCTCCCACATACAGTGAGGGAAAATGTATTTGATCCCCTGCTGATTTTGTACGTTTGCCCACTGACAAAAAAATGATCAGTCTATAATTTAGAAGGTAGGATTATTTTAACAGTGGGAGCCAGAACAACAACAAAAATATCCAGAAAAACACATTTAAAAAAAGTTATAAATTGATTTGCATTTTAACAACTTCCCGACCGCCTGCTGTACATATACCTGGGGCAAGGCGTTTCTATTACACAAAAACAAGTACCTGTACGTGATTTTTTTCAATGGCCATGGGGGGGAGGGGGTGCGTGCGCTGCCCAACCCATGATCATGCGCTGATTGGCTATGGGGGGAGCCAATCAGCGGGCCCGGCATATGCGATGTCCGCCAGCCACCTGTGATAGCTCCCCGCAGAGAAAGAATGGCGGTCTGCCGATGTAAACAAGCAGACGGCCGTACTGTCAGACATGGACACTCTGATCTAGTGTTCCTGCTAATCAGGAACACGGATCAGAGTGTCAATGCAGTGAGCCCATCCCCCCACACAGTTAGAAACACGCTGAGGGAACACAGTTAACCCTTTGATCGCCCCTGATGTTAACCCCTTCCCTGCCAGGGTCATTAGTACAATGTCAGTGCATATTTTTAGCACTGATCACTGTAATAATGTCACAAATGTAATTTTCCCAAAAAAGTGTCAAAAGTGTCAGCTAGCTGTCCGATCTGTCCGCTGCAATGTCGCAGTCGTGCTAAAAATCGCTGATCACTGCCATTACAAGTAAAAAATAAACAAATAAATAAAAATGCCATAAATATATCCCCTATTTTTTAGACGCTATAACTTTTGCACAAACCAATCAGTATATATGCTTATTGGGATTTTTTTACCAAAAATATGTAGTATAATACATACTGGCCTAAATTGATGAAGAAATTCGATTTTTTTTTATTTTTTTATTGAATATGTTTTATAGCAGAAAGTAAAAGATGTTGTTTTTTCAAAATTGTCGTTCTTTTTTTGTTTATAGCGCACAAAATAAAAAAAACGCAGAGGTGATCAAATACCACCAAAAAAAAGCTTTATTTGTGGGAAAAAAAAGAACATACATTTTTTTTGGGGTACAGCGTCACACGACCACGCAATTGTCAGTTAAAATAATGCAGTGCCCTATCGCAAAAAATGGCCTGGACATTAAGGGGGTAAAACCTTCCAGGGCCGGTTAATGGGTGAAATAAGTATTTGATCCCCTATGAATCAGCAAGATTTCTGGCCCCAAAGTGTCTTCTATAGAGGTAACGAGCTGAGATTAGGAGCAATCTCTTAAAGTGGTTGTAAACCCTTACAAACCACTTTTTACTACAGGTAAGCCTATAATAAGGCTTACCTGTAGCTACCCCAGATATCTCTTAAACCATCACGGTTTAGGAGATATCCCCTGTATCAGCATGTGCCAATGTCATCGGCACAGCTGACGTGCCATTACCGGCAGCTCCCGCGTGCATGCGCGGGAGTGATGTCATTGCGGCTCCGGCCAATCACAGCGCCGGAGCCGCGATACCCGAAAGTAAGCTCCGGGAGAGATATCCGCGGCCAGAGGGGGGATCAAGGGCGGCTGCGGGGGCTTCGATGTAAGGTAAGTAATACATAATGAGCTAGTATGCTATGCATACTAGCTCATTATGCCTTTGTCTCTGCAGGTTTTTATTTTTATTTTTTTTAAGGGTTTAAAACTACTTCAAGTATTCCTATAAAATATATAATGTTGGCATAGCCTGACCTAAATATGTAAACAGTTGTAGCTAAGGACAGAAAAATGCCTTGAATGAATTTATAGTATTTCCTTTTTCAAAGATTTTATTCTGATTTTTTTTTCAAATAAAGAGTGTACAAATAATGAAATTCATTAAATAGTACAGCAAGGGTACCATATTCAATAGTTTGTACAAATATATTATAAATACTGAAAAAAAAAAAAAAATATTGAGAGTCAAATAAAGGTTTTCAAAATTTCTAAGTAAAATAATAAACAGATTAATTTTATATAAGATATACGTTTTCAAACTCTTAAAGAAAAGTGCTGTAAAATGTACATGAAATTTTTAACAAATGAGGATGAGTTTGTCATCTTAAAGCCTCATACACACGATCGGACTGTGGACCAACTTTCCTGTGGATTTTTGTCCAAAGGGCGTTGGCCCCAAGTTGGTATTGCATACACACGGCAGGACTTTTTTCAGCCAACTTTCACCAAATCACTTGGTTTTTCTGCTCTTTACCGCCACCTTTGGTCAACTTCTGTATTGTTGTCTGATCTTTTGCATTGGTTCTGCATTGGTTTGTACAAAAGTCCGTTGGTTTTGTGTACACACGGTCGGACTTTGTTCCATCGGACTTTTGTTGGCAGAAAGTTGGTCCGTTCGCACAGCCAACAAAAGTCCGATGAAACCTGGAAAAAGTTGGTCCGATGGAGCGTACACACGGTCGGATGTTGGTCCAAAACAGCTTATTTGCATGTTGGTTGTCAAAAAGTCCGATCGTGTGTATGGGCCTTAAGATTGTAGGTGAATTTTACAATTTATAGTATTTTTACAACATTTTGTACAAACCCAATTCCAAAAAAGCTTGAATGCTGTGTGAAATCGGCCTAAAAACCGAATGCAAATCTCACAAACCCATATTTTATTCAAAATATATTTTATTCATAAATATCAAATGTTTAACTTAAGAAAATTTACCAATTTAGGAAAAAAAAGAAGGTCATTTTTAAATTGATGGCAGCAGCAGGACTCAAAATAGCCTGTATATACATTATATATACAGTATCTCACAAAAGTGAGTACACCCCTCACATTTTTGCAAAATATTTTTTTTATTTCTTTTCATGTGACAGCACTGAAGAAATTACACTTTGCTACAATGTAGAGTAGTGAGAGTACAGCTTGTATAACAGTGTAGATTTGCTGTTCCCTCAAAATAACTTCACACAAAGCCATTAACCTCCCTGGCGGTATGATTCTTTCTGGTTTTAGGTGCTGAAAGCGGTACAATTATTTTGCATGGAAATTTGGCGTTTTATATTGTAGACATGCAATTCTTAGGAATAACTCACTTAAATCTGTTCAAACCAGAGTCTAGTAGACATCCCGGGTATGATAAAAACAAAATCATAAATAAAATATAATAAATAACTATAGAAAATTATTAAATAATTTAATCAAATCAAAAACACAGAAATTTGCTCAGTTGCAGAATTGTCGGTGTCATTAGATTTAGTGTTTAATGACGAATTTCTCCACAAATCGCTATCGCTCAATTCTGCAAGTGATTTTAATTTATTATCGCTGTTTTCTAGCTGGTCTAAAATCACTTTTGACATAAAGGGACACTTTTTGGTTGCTATGGACAATCTCCAAATTCCAGGCAGAAAAAAACAGTATTTATAATATAAAACGACATGCAGGGCACTGGACAGACCACTAGGGACAAATGGGATGTGTCATTTTTTTATACAGTACTGTATGTGTTTTGTGTGTTTTTACTTTGTTGAATTTGGCGCCGATCTCCGCTCCCGTGCGTCGTAACGTCGCAGGGAATGGAGATCAGCGGCACTCGGGCACTGTGTGAATCGAGCGGAGGAGCTCGCTCACACAGCGGGGAGACATCGCAGGATCCAGGGGACAAGGTAAGTAAGTCTCCCTGTATCCTGCAATGCGATCCCTGGCTCAGGGTTAGCGCTTATGGTACTGAAGTTCCACCCCAAGCCAGACTCGGGAATACCGCCAGGGGGGTTAATGTCTAAACCGCAGGCAACAAAAATGAGTACACCCCTAAGTGAAAATGTCCAAAGTGTCAATATTTTGTGTGGCCACCATTATTTTCCAGCACCGCCTTAACTCTCTTGGGCATGGAGTTCACCAGAGCTTCACAGGTTGCCACTGGAGTCCTCTTCCACTCCTCTATGACGACATCGCCAGGTAGCTAGAAGCAGAAAACGTGATTGCACCTCTTGTCACCAGTGCACTTAACATGTGTAGTGGGGGGAAGGGGGGCTGAGGGGGGCCTGTAGGTTGTAGGGGGCCCGTGATTTCTAATGTTGGCCCTGAGTAGGAGAACTGGTCTATCAGATCACACCTATGACTTTCTGAATTTGAAGTGTACACTGAAATGGATGAAATATCTCCTGCTGTAATTTGAACATAGAATTAATTAGGAGGTCACCTCCTGAATCCGGGGCCTCTCTCTAGGTTTTGTGTATGCACTAGTAACTCTGCATTATTTTCTGATCTTTATTATTTTGTTTTCTTCTTATTCTTTTCTTCTAGAATGCAAATCTGACTTTAGCTGGCAGATCAGTTATTTGAATCATATATCCAAATTTCACTGTAATTGCATAAGATGTCAGAGACTACAAAGGCTTTTTAATTATATCTGAGAGGTTAGAAGGTGAAGCAATTTATGCTAATTCATACCCTTTCGTAATATTGGCCCTTCAGGCTCTGTATAGACTGAAGTGTTTGTCTTTGATTCAGTAAGATATATATATATATATATATATATATATATATATATATACATACATACACACACACATACACAGTATCTCACAAAAGTGAGTACACCCCTCACATTTTTGTAAATATCTTTTTTTATGTGACAACACTGAAGAAATGACACTTTGCTACAATGTAAAGTAGTGAGTATACAGCTTGTATAACAGTGTAAATTTGCTGTCCCGTCAAAATAACTGAACACACAGCCATTAATGTCTAAACCGCTGGCAACAAAAGTAAGTACATCCCTAAGTGACAATGTCCAAATTGGGCCCAAAGTTTTATTATTTTATGTGGCCACCATTATTTTCCAGCACTGCCTTAACCCTCTTAGGCATGAAGTCCACCAGAGCTTCACAGGTTGCCACTGGAGTCCTCTTCCACTCCTCCATGACGACATCACGGAGCTGGTGGATGTTAGAGACCTTGCGCTCCTCCACCTTCCCCATGCCCCACAGATGCTCAATAGGGTTTAGGTTTGGAGACATGCTTGGCCAGTCCATCACCTTTACCCTCAGCTTCTTTAGCAAGGCAGTGGTCGTCTTGGAGGTGTGTTTGGGGTCGTTATCATGTTGGAATACTGCCCTGTGGCCCAGTCTCTGACGGGAGAGGATCATGCTTGGTTTCAGTATGTCACAGTACATGTTGGCATTCATGGTTCCCTCAATGAACTGTAGCTCCACAGTGCTGGCAGCACTCATGCAGCCCCAGACCATGACACTCCCACCACCATCACGCTTGACTGAAGGCAAGACACACTTGTCTCTGTACTCCTCACCTCCTCACACACACTTGGCACCATCTGAACCAAATAAGTCAGGACATGGTTCCAGTAATCCATGTCCTTAGTCGGCTTGTCTTCAGCAAACTGTTTGCAGGCTTCCTTGTGCATCGTCTTTAGAAGAGGCTTCCTTCTGGGACAACAGCCATGCAGACCAATTTGATGCAGTGTGCGGCGTATGGTCTGAGCACTGACAGGCATACCCCACACCCCTTCAACCTCTGCAGAAATGCTGGCAGCACCCATACGTCTATTTCCCAAAGAGAACCTCTTGCTACAACGCTGAGCATGTGCACTCAACTTCTTTGGTCGACCATGGTGAGGCCTGTTCTGAGTGGAACCTCCTGTTAAACTGTTGTATGGTCTTGGCCACCATGCTGCAGCTCAGTTTCAGGGTCTTGGCAATCTTCTTATAGCCTAGGCCATCTTTATGTAGTGCAACAATTTGCTTTTTTTTTTCAGATCTTCAGAGAGTTCTTTGCCATGAGGTGCCATGGTGAACTTCCAGTGACCAGTATGAGAGAGTGAGAGTGATAACACCAAATTTAACACACCTTCTCCCCATTCACACCTGAGACATTGTAACACTAACAAATCACAAGACACCGGGGAGAGAAAACAGCTAATTGGGCCCAATTTGGTATTTTCACTTGGGGTGTACTCACTTTTGTTGCCAGCGGTTTAGACATTAATGGCTGTGTGTTGAGTTATTTTGAGGGGACAGCAAATTTATACTGTTAAACAAACTGTTCACATTACATTGTAGCAAAGAATCATTTCTTCAGTGTTGTCACATGAAAAGATATAATAAAATATTTAGAAAAATGTGAAGGATACCACTGATTAAGGACCACTTATGTGAGATATTGTATGTATATATATATATATATATATATATATATACACACCCACATATACATGGTATATATTTTTACACCGTGATAAACATGGCCCTGTCCCAAGTTTCTTTGGAATTGGGGGTTGCATTTTGCAAGCTTTTGGTTGCCCTTTTTTTGGAGATGTGTTGCTGCAATTTTTTTATTTACCTTATTTTTTTCTTAAATTAGTACATTTTCTCAGTTAACAAATTTGATATGTTTTATATTTTCTATTGTGAATAAAATATGGGTTTATGAGATTTGCAAATCATTGCATTTTTTTTTTATGTCGATTTTTACACAGCGTCCCAACTTTTTTGAAATTGGGGGTGTACAATTTACACATAATTATTATTATGTGATCTTTAATAAAATTTTGCAGGTCGTTTTTACAGCTGTTTCACTTTCAATGTATGGATAGTCCTTACCTGGGCCACTGGGTTTTCCTGATGTGATACGACCCAACCGAAATATAACAGCCCGTTCATATTCTTTAATTATCTATAAAAATCACAACCAAAAAGGTGACTCTCTGTACACATTGGGTGTTCCATTACTATTATGTAAAAACTAAACTATATCTTACCTTAACACAGAACCAGATGGAAAGTGGGAAGGTAATGACCACAAACACAGCAGATATGATGAGCAGAACCCAGCCACAAACACCGATCCCACCTTTCATGGCATCTGGAGGACAAAAGATACCACTGATTAAGGACCATTTACACTGTTTATAGACCATAACGAATAAACAATGACAGACGATCCAGGGCCGAAGTCATAAAAGCATGCTGATTCCTTCTCTAGCTAAGTCATTCTGAGAGGTCACTAATCACTACTAGATGGTGGCTTCAGCTTCCTTTCTCTTTAAACAAGTCATCAGAGAAGAATCTATATAAAATTATAGTAAAGTAAATACACTTTTCAAGCCTGTGGAGAGGTAATTATCATTTTACAGTTAAAGGGAATTGGTCAGGACAGATATATGGGAGCAACCAATTCTGAAGGTGCACTCCAAGGCTTTTTCTTTTTGCATTACCTATTGAGTCACTGACTTGAATCAAGCATTATATGAGTTCAGACTCTTCGCACTTTAGGCTAGGTTCACATTTGTGCATTGCAGGAATGTGTGCAAAATTGTATCTGTTCCTGTAATGCACAATGCATCCCTTTTGCAGGTGTGCGGCATTGTTAGTAGCCACCGCAGCTCAGTTTGCTAACCTGCACGTGATGTGCCAAGATGCATGGAAACCAAGTACTATTTCAAAAAAGTGTTGTGCACTTCTTTTGTGTGATTTTTATGCATAGGGCAGCCCATTCATTTCTAAACAAGGCACACAGAAACGAGCAAAAATGTGCACACATGCTGGTGAATGGAGCCTTGCTGATTACATGCTTGTTATGCCCCGTACACACGAACGGAATTTCCAGCGGAAAAATCTTGGATGTTTTTTCCGACGGAATTCCGCTCAAGCTTGGCTTGCATACACACGGTCACACAAAAGTTCTCTGAACTTTCAGCTGTCAAGAACGCAGTGATGTACAACACTATGACAAGCCAAGAAAATTAAGTTCCATGCTTCCGAGCATGCGTCAAATTGTTTCCAGGCATGCATAGGAATTTTGCGTGTCGGAATTGCATACAGACGAACGGCATTTCCGATAGAAACTTTTTCCGTCGGAAAAATAGAGAACCTGCTCTCAATCTTTTGCTGGAGGAAATGCCGCCAGCAAAAGTCCGATGGAGCATACACACGGTCGCATTTTCTGACCAAAAGCTCACATCGGTCTTCTGCTGGCAGCATTTCCGATCGTGTGCATTACAGGTCAGTGACTTACTAGGTAATGATGAAAGCATTAGGATGATGGCCCCAAGGCATGCTATTTAAAACCAAGTCAGCAACGGCAATTCACATTTTCTTGCCCATTAACTTATAAGTTTGTAATAACCTTTACAAGTGATGAGCAAATCAGTTTACTATTAAAAACACCACTAGATGGCAGTACATGATAGCAATAAATAGTATATGAGAGAGAGCATAAGGAGAGATATACCGTGTGTGTATGTATATATATATATATATATATATATATATATATATATATATATATATATATATATATATATATATATATATATATATATATATTAGGGCTGTTACTGATTAAAATTTTCGTGTTCGATTAATCGATTTTATTTTTAATCGACTAATTTCGATTAATTATAACGCACATACAGATCCAACTAATTTTAGCTGATCTCCTTGCATTGCAACTCTGCATTAGTCAGTGGTAAATGTGGTATACACTATATACGATCATCCGACACTAGTTAGTTTCCACAATCCATGACTTAACTTCACAGTTCACACAAATACATTTTAAACTGTAGCACTGATGTAAGTATTTTTTTTTTCCACAGTAGCGTGACAATCCCTCCACCTCCGGTCTAACTAATCCCTCTCACTTTATGGCATGGACCCCTGTGCAAACAGGTGGTCATGCAAGCGGGTATCAAAAGGGTTAACACGGACCATAAACTTCTCTCACGTCTCCTTAGATCTCAGCAAGGACGCCAGGTCATGGGTAGAAAGAAAAGATCTAAGTGCTCACCGCTTAAGTATAAGATTTAATTTTTGTGTTCAAACACAAACTACTCACATAAAGATGATAAAAACACAGCATTTAAAGCCGACAATCGTGTTAGTTCCATAGGACAGCAGCGGGTGACGTCATGCGTAGCTCCTCTCCCGTACGTGTTACGTTCAATCAGAACTTTAACGTCACCGGACTCCTCCCCCCTTCCCTTTGTTAGCAGACGGAGGCACTTGGGGATAAGGGGAGGAGTCAGGTGACGTCGATGTCCGTGACATCACTGGATCTCCGACGGAACTCCCTGAAGACCCGGAAGCCGGCGGAGAGGTGAGTACTGATCAAAAGAATTTTGATCGATCAAAAAAAATAACGATTAATCCAGGAATTAATCTTTAATTTCCACAGCCCTAATATATATATATATATATATATATAATCTTTTTATATGGACTATAAACTGAAATAGTGGAACGAATCATCTGTGTTTTCATTATTTCTTATAGGGAAAGTTGCTTTGATATACAAGTGCTTTGGATTACAAGCATGTTTCCGGAGCGAATTATGCTCGCAACCCAAGGTTTTACTGTATTAATAGGATTAAAGGCCCACTTCTTATTCTTCTCCAAGGATTCGGATTAAAAAACTGTTTCTGGACTAAGACTTTGATAAGAAGATATCAGAATCTGGTCCTCCAGCTTTATTCTTCATACCAGGAAAAACCAAGGCCTCCTTTGATAAAAAGAGAATTACTACTGCATAAAATTTCCCCTGTTGGATCTTTAGGAGCACACTGAGAATCTGCAGGATTGGAAGAAAGACATACACTAGATGGAATTTCCACTGCTTGGATAGGGTGTCCTGGCCTGCCACTTGTTGGTCCCAGAATTGGGAGAAGTTATGGAGAAAGCTGGGAATGCACAGCTGATGCCATCAGATCTATGGCTTGCACACCCTATAGATTGAAGATCTTCAACAGGTACTTTGGACTGAGAGCCCATGCCTTGTGAAATATGGACTTCCTGCTCATTTGATCTGCTAGTATGTTCTTCATTCCTGGAAGGTACAAAGCCGTCAATGAACAAATGTTTTTCTCTGTTCAAAGGAAAATTTAAAACGCTATGTTCAAGAGCGGCAGTTCAAGAGAGACAGGAATCTGATGTTGCAACTACTGAATCCAGAGACTGAAGTGGAATGCCGGAGATCCAGAGGTTGCAAGAGATCATCCACCAACTCAACAATTGGGCTATAGGAGTTGGAATGAAAATCTGAGTTAACGAATAGCGATCGTTCGATTCTTGACATAGCCAGCTGCAGGATGTCATCAAGATAATGAAAGATTTAAAGACCCTTGACCCTCAGTGTTGCTACAATGACTGACAGCACCCTTGAGAAGGTTATGGGTGCAATGCAAAGACCGAAAAGTAGACAACTAAAATGGGAAGTGATCCCCATCTACCGCAAGTTTTAGAAAGCAGCAGAGTTCCGGGTCTATAGCGACATGAAGATACACATGCATCAAATTCACCAAAGCCATACAGTTTCCTTCTTTCATTACTACAATTATGGTTTCCAATTATTCCATCTTGAATAGAGGAACATTCATAAAGGAGTTTACATATTTCAGATCAAGGGCTGGTCTGAAGCCCCCCGAAGATTTGGTGACAAGAAACAAAAGGGAGTATACACCTTCACCCCATTTCTGTCTTGACACTGGAGGAAAGGCGTGAGCTGTCAACAATTCCCTTCTACATGCTTGCAAACACAGAAATATCTCTGGAGATGCAGGCATACGAGTTGCCACAATTTTTTTTTGAGGAGGTCTACTTGCAAACTCCAAACGATAGCCTCTTTGGATAATGTCCAGAATCCAAGCATCCTCCATCTCCTCCACCCAAGCCAATCTGAAAAGAGCCAACCATGCTCCTACTGTAGGGGCCTTGACAGGCACACCTATACAAGACCTTATCGGTCAACTTCACCCCCCGGTTGGACTTGGACCTTTTGAGAAATGATGAGTTGACATTCTTCTATTGCCTGAATCATGGATTACCTGGCCTGTATGAATTAGCCTGAAGTTATCTTTGGATTTTCTGTATTGATGAACAAGCTGATGTTGCCACCTTCTCTCTTGTGGGATCAGGTCAGATTTACCAACAGAACCACGCTAAATGCCAAGCTCCAAAGTCTTGTCAAATTAAAACTTTCCATCAAACAGAATGATACTGTGTATAGAGGCGTTGTCTGCATACCCATGCTTTAACCACAAAGCTCTTAATGCTGTGAGCCATCACCCATGCTGTAATTCTTGCTCCAGCAATTAAATCTGCCACCATTTTGAGGTATTGGATGGGTAAAGCTTCAAAATAAAGCAAAACATTTGAGGTGTCTGGAGCAAGGGCAAAAAACGAACACTTGCTAGGGGTGTACAGCCACACTTTATAGTCTAATTAGAAGTTGTCCTGGAGGGGTCAGAGGGGGCGGAGCTGACCTATGGTAGGATGACATGCGAAGGCCAGGAAGTATACTATATATATATATTATATATACACACACGCATATGTACAGTACGTATAACTTGCTCTAACCTCTACTGGGTCTGCCAAGCAGTGACAAGAGATGCAGAGGACATAATTCTTGTATTTCCTCCTGACATTGCCTCCCCTTTCCCTGCTAATAAATTGTGGAGATACAGAAATGTTTGCATGACAGCCACTGGCTACTTCTTACCGAGCTGTGATAAGAAGTAGAGAACAGCATCTCTAATCCTCATCAAAGCTACACTACTGCACAGTGGAGAAAAGTCATGATAGTCACTAATATGATTTAACTCAGTTTTCTAAATGGACACCCTTATGTGAGATTTTTTATTTGCGCAAATGGGCTTTTCCATCTCTAATATGGACAGTGTGCTTGTGGTTTAGAGACAAAATATAATGTTTTCTTTTTTTACCACTAACACACTTCTTGTCTTAGGGTGGCTCCACTATCTATGGAGGGCAACTGGATCACTCTTAGCAGTATCCTTTGGGGATTCACAGACATTATGTCATCCAGCGCCAGCCAATCAGGCTGGTCGAAGACAGGCACCCTGAAGAAGTCTGTGAGAGGTTGACAGCACTGGCAAAGGACTTTGCGGGCTTCAGACTGTTGGAACTATAGTAAACATTGTGGACATTAGTTCCGCTTTAAAGTAGAAATAAAGATACAAATACTCATCTATGCTCAAATGGTCTGACGCCCATGAGGCCACTTACTGGGATCTTTTCACCAGCTTTTTCTGGGTGCAGGTCATCGGCATCTTGATTGGCAGAAGTGCCAGAACTGTAAATTAATTTATGCATGAGCAGCTTCGTGCACATATTATATCCGACTGAACCTACCTCAATGGCACCTTATTGGAGAAAAGCTTATAGGAGGCTCGGGTCTGCCTTCAAAGAGGGAAGGGAGAGACATTATCTTCTAAATGTTCAAAAACAAAAATGATTTTCTGTAAATGAAAATGAGAAAATACTAGTAAAAAAATACCACATTATGTATATATTATCTCTGCTATGTACCCCACTGGTTTCTAGCCCCCCTACCTTATGGTGGAGTGCGTAGGTCACCAAATCAGGGTATTACAGAGATTTTCCCACCGATGGCAGCAACTCCCAGTAGGGGGTAAAGTATACCCGCTGGGTCCTATAAAGTTTATATGAGTATAAATAAAGGTGCATTTAATAGGTAATTATATGGAGGAATGCCTCCATAGACAGAAGTTGTAGCCAAAGTAGTTACCTAGAGTAGAGTCCCTCCACGTTTGCCGAGCCTCCAAATCCCACCACAGCCTGACCTCAGTCAGGCTGGGCTTAAATGGTCTCCCCCCGTGGCGCCAATAGCGTGGCGTGTGACGTCACGCCACGCCGGCGTCACGTGGACACAATGGCGGGAAACGATGCGGCGCCGACTGGACACCCCGTGGCCGGAAGTAAACGTCACTTCCTGCCGGCCACGGAACCGGAAATAGATGTTATCCCCGGCGTGCTGCTGGAGAGGCCAGTTATGGACGTCCTCTGCTGACAATACTTGTCAGAGAGGAGTCTGCATATCCGGGCCTCAACGAGGGAATTAGCTTTAAACCTTTTCTTTAAAATATTGGTTATCCCTCATCCTTACCTTCCCCTTCAGTTACATGTAGGTTGCATTTCAGGCCCCGATGTTGCAAAGGCACCCCTGCCAGCATTATTGTACTGGCTCTCTTTTAGGGTGCTATATTCGGTTCTGCCCACTCTTGATCCGGAGTATGCTCATCTCTTTTTTGTTTTTTGTTTTTTCATTTTTCATTATATTATCTTTTTCTTTTTATTTCTTTGACTCCCCCCTCTGCGTAGGGGTGAAGTAATTCATTACTATTATTATTTGCTTATCTATGTTCGAATAGAAAATGATGGGGCCCGATCTAGGGGCACATGAATTTCTCAATGTACTTTATGTATATAAACCAATAAAATGCTGTATTGGATAAATGTTCTTGCTATGGTGCCCTAACAATGTCCTTATGTATCTCTTCTTTTCTTTTCTCCCCTTGCTTTGACAGATGTGTGCTAATGACGTTGCCCCAGGCTTTATTAACATCTATACTTCCTCTCCTCTCCCCTTGTTTCTTGCTTTTGTGTGGGGGGGGGGGGGGGGGGGGGTGAACCCATTGGACCGGAGCTTTGGGCTTAGGGGAGCCGTATGGGTTACTCCGGAGGCATGGTGGGGCTATGTGCGCGCCCCCATATCAGGTGGCGGTTCTAAGTTCCCATCATGCGTCCGGTAGCGGGGACCGCTCTGCGGCGCCGGCTTGACCTAGTCTGCATGTCAATTTTCCACTCTGCCTCTGTGGACTCCTCTCTGACAAGTATTGTCAGCAGAGGACGTCCATAACTGGCCTCTCCAGCAGCACGCCGGGGATAACATCTATTTCCGGTTCCGTGGCCGGCAGGAAGTGACGTTTACTTCCGGCCACGGGGTGTCCAGTCGGCGCCGCATCGTTTCCCGCCATTGTGTCCACGTGACGCCGGCGTGGCGTGACGTCACACGCCACGCTATTGGCGCCACGGGGGGAGACTATTTTTAATTTTCTTCATTTACAGAAAATCATTTTTGTTTTTGAACATTTAGGTCATGGATGTGGCGCCACGGGGGGAGACCATTTAAGCCCAGCCTGACTGAGGTCAGGCTGTGGAGGGACTCTACTCTAGGTAACTACTTTGGCTACAACTTCTGTCTATGGAGGCATTCCTCCATATAATTACCTATTAAATGCACCTTTATTTATACTCATATAAACTTTATAGGACCCAGCGGGTATACTTTACCCCCTACTGGGAGTTGCTGCCATCGGTGGGAAAATCTCTGTAATACCCTGATTTGGTGACCTACGCACTCCACCATAAGGTAGGGGGGCTAATATATACATAATGGGGTATTTTTTACTAGTATTTTCTTTTCTTCCAAAAATCATTTTTTTTACTAGTATTTTCTCATTTTCTTCATTTACAGAAAATCATTTTTGTTTTTGAACATTTAGAAGATAATGTCTCTCCCTTCCCTCTTTGAAGGCAGACCCGAGCCTCCTATAAGCTTTTCTCCAATAAGGTGCCATTGAGGTAGGTTCAGTCGGATATAATATGGGACCTGACCAGACTGTCTCTGCTATTTTGGCTATCTATTATTATCTTTTACTTAATGTGTACAGTTAATAAGTACTACTTTGTACTTTACAGGCCCTATGACAATTCAATTCCAGACCAATAGGATCTTACTCTCCCCCTACGGTTCCCTAGCCACTGTTCCTGGCTCGGGCCTTTTGGGTATAAGCCCCCTCTGGAAGTTCTGGGTAGGACGCCTTACCGCGGATCTGCCACAATTTTTCATGTCTGATGTCCTTGGGAGTATGTAGACTCTCTTAATTTGGAGGTAAGAGGTCGGGCATACACTCGGGAGAATTCCTTCTTGCACATGGCATTGGCATTTATAGTACAGCATTTTTGTAAATGTATAAATATTTAATTGTGTCTTTTATACAATAAACTTACTTATTATTTCTCCGTTATATGCATATTCTAGAAACAAGGAAACATCCTTATAAACCTTTCTCATCTTTTACTCGTACTTTACCCTTGTCTCCTGAAGAAGCCATTCTGGCGAAACATGTCGAGAACAAATGGACAAGTACCTTGACTTGCGTGTCTCTAGTATATGAATATGTTTAGTTTCATTAGGGATTGTATGCATAAACCCCTGAACTTTGATATATTTTGTACTATTGTATACGAGGTCATTTAAATATATTTCCTTTAAAATCTCTTGTGTGTTAATAAAATACCATTTTTATCATATATGCAATCTTTTTGTGATTATGTACCTTTGACAGTCCCGTATCTCCAAACACATATTTTTTCTTATAACAATGTGGGATGATGGTACAACATATATATATCAAACATTGGAAAACAATATAGCCTAAACGAGAATTTCAAAAAAAGGCAGGTAGGTTTATTTTATTGCAGAAGAGAAATTGCATGCCTCGTCTGTGATAAACAGTCTCTCTGTTTGCAATTACTGTATTTATCGGCGTATAACACGCACTTTTTCCCCCTTAAAAATCGGAGGAAAGTCGGGGGTGCGTGTTATACGCCGATACCCCCAAAAAAATTACAAAAATTGGTTGCGGCGCCGAAAAATGGCGAAAAAGGCCGAAGCGCGGCCGAAAAAGACCGAAGCCGGCTGTTCAGCTCCGCTCGTAGTCCCGCCTCCCTGCGCTCGCTCCCGAAACAGCAGGGAGGCGGGACTCCGAGCTGAGCCGAACAGTCGGCTCGGTCTTTTTCGGCCGTGCTTCGGCCTTTTACGGCCGCGGTTCGGTCTTTTTCGGCCGCGCATGCGCGGTTTGTCTCGCGGCGGGAAATTTAAACGTCGGCAAGGCTGCAAATGACGCTGGCTAACTGCAAATGATACAGGGCAAGCTACAAATGACGCTGGCAAGCTGCAAATGACACTGAGCAAGCTACAAATGACGCTGGGCAGGCTGCAAATGATGCTGGGCAGGTTGCAAATGACGCTGGGCAAGGCTGCAAATGACGCTGGGCAAGGCTGCAAATGACGCTGGGCAAGCTGCAAATGACGCTGGGCAAGCTGCAAATGACGCTGGGCAAGGCTGCAAATGACGCTGGGCAAGCTGCAAATGACGCTGGGCAAGCTGCAAATGATGCTGGGCAAGCTGCAAATGATGCTGGGCAAGCTGCAAATGACGATGGGCAGGCTGCAAATGACGCTGGGCACGCTGCAAATGACGCTGGGCAAGCTGCAAATGACGCTTAAATGTAAGTTTTTTTTTTTTTTCCCCTAAACTTCTCTCCTAAAACTTTTTTCCTTAAAATTCCCTCCTAAACCTGGGGTGCGTGTTATACGCCGGTGCGTGTTATACGCCGATAAATACAGTATTTAATTTTTTGTGTTCATTGCCATTTTAAATGGATTCTCTAACTTCTCTAACTGCTACTTTTGCTGGACAGTTCAGTTTGTTGAAGTAAGTTGAAAAATAACAGCAAGAACAACATGTAAAAAAACTTTACAGTTATAGAGGGCAATCAGAAAAACAAAGACTGCTTCAAAAATGCTAATGACAGACTGTATCATCTATAACATTTTAGATTTTTGCCTTTAGTACAGCTTTAATGAGCCAATTAAATCATATTTTACTATTTCACCATACAATAGAACAATCTACTTTTTAAAGGGGTTGTAAAGGTTCGTTTTTTTATTTTCTAAATAGGTTCCTTTAAGCTAGTGCATTGTTGGTTCACTTACCTTTTCCTTTGTTTTCCCTTCTAAATGTTTTTTTTCTTTGTCTAAATTTCTCACTTCCTGTTTCTCCTCAGTAAACTTCACACCATCATCCGAGCGGTGTATAGTCAGCCAGAACAGCTTACTGAGGAGGAACAGGAAGTGAGAAATTCAGACAAAGAAAACAAAGAAAAAAAAACATTTAGAAGGGAAATCGAAGGAAAAGGTAAATGAACCAACAATGCACTAGCTTAAAGGAACCTATTTAGAAAATAAAAAAACGAACCTTTACAACCCCTTTAAACTAGACATTTTTGAAGACATGGGGGAATTAGTAACAAAACACACAGAAAGCCAAAAGCCACAAGCCTTCATTGGAACCCTGGAATGACAACAATCCTAGTAAGGCATTAGGTATGTGTACTTAAGCGCTAGAATGGGTATTCAAAGTCAGAACGGCAACAGTATTTTAAGATAGCCAAATGATGATGCTGCAACCCATATATTAGTGTTCTCACACGTGGAAGAAATGATTTTAAAATACACACAAAATGTAAATATTTATGTGCAATGGGTGCGCTATCGATCAACCTTAAAATGCGTGTAGATGATTAAAGATAGCTTGTGCGATGATACTATTCAAGTGGTGTGTAAAACCTCCTTAAAAACCGTGCACTGTGTATGTATAAATAAATACATAAAACCATATATAAATATATAAATAAGTGGATACTCTTCCTATTTGTGGTACCAGTAATTGAGTGATAGTTTGTGAAATAGTGCTGTGAATAAAAGACAGTTAAAAAAAGGGGGGTAAAACCACGTTTAAATTCAAACCCTTAAAAAATCCATGCGTTTAAAACTGAAAAAAAACGCTTTTAGTTGTGCGATTTATTTGTGGAAAAAACACACATTTGGTTATGCGATTATATTGGGAGAAACACCATAAGTGTTTTTTTAGGATCCTTTAGGAGTCCATGCATCTGACAGATGTCTCCTTAGGGGTTTAATTGCGGTTGCTTAGACAGGTGTTGTTCCTGATTAGTTAGTGCTGAGGCGTTTTACTAACTAATTGCCCTTTGGTGTTGAACATAGATTAAAACTTGAGAAATAAAAGATGTACACCATCAATGAAAAAGATAAGCACCATTTAGTAAATGTATATTTGAACAAGTGTATACATAATACTTTCACTTATCTTTAGTTGTGGTGTCCTCTTTCCTGCTGGTCACGTCCTTACTATCTCTTCCGTATTTGCATGAGGATAGAAGACAGATAAAAAAACCATTGCGCAATATAGTTATGCTTTGAATGGTGTGCATGTGTTGTGGCTGAAGCCCATCTACTTACACAGCACCCTACGAACGAAGCGCGGTGGTTAGAAATGTGTCAGGCACTGTTTGGGCTCCCTGCCCTGCTTGTCTCAGTAGCGTTACTTAGCTCCTCCTCCCGACGCGTTGCGACACGCCCACGTGTCTTTATCAAGGGATTATCTAATCATATCGAATCATAATCCCTTGATAAAGACACGTGGGCGTGTCGCAACGCGTCGGGAGGAGGAGCTAAGTAACGCTACTGAGACAAGCAGGGCAGGGAGCCCAAACAGTGCCTGACACATTTCTAACCACCGCGCTTCGTTCGTAGGGTGCTGTGTAAGTAGATGGGCTTCAGCCACAACACATGCACACCATTCAAAGCATAACTATATTGCGCAATGGTTTTTTATCTGTCTTCTATCCTCATGCAAATACGGAAGAGATAGTAAGGACGTGACCAGCAGGAAAGAGGACACCACAACTAAAGATAAGTGAAAGTATTATGTATACACTTGTTCAAATATACATTTACTAAATGGTGCTTATCTTTTTCATTGATGGTGTACATCTTTTATTTCTCAAGTTTTAATCTATGTTCAACACCAAAGGGCAATTAGTTAGTAAAACGCCTCAGCACTAACTAATCAGGAACAACACCTGTCTAAGCAACCGCAATTAAACCCCTAAGGAGACATCTGTCAGATGCATGGACTCCTAAAGGATCCTAAAAAAACACTTATGGTGTTTCTCCCAATATAATCGCATAACCAAATGTGTGTTTTTTCCACAAATAAATCGCACAACTAAAAGCGTTTTTTTTCAGTTTTAAACGCATGGATTTTTTAAGGGTTTGAATTTAAACGTGGTTTTACCCCCCTTTTTTTAACTGTCTTTTATTCACAGCACTATTTCACAAACTATCACTCAATTACTGGTACCACAAATAGGAAGAGTATCCACTTATTTATATATTTATATATGGTTTTATGTATTTATTTATACATACACAGTGCACGGTTTTTAAGGAGGTTTTACACACCACTTGAATAGTATCATCGCACAAGCTATCTTTAATCATCTACACGCATTTTAAGGTTGATCGATAGCGCACCCATTGCACATAAATATTTACATTTTGTGTGTATTTTAAAATTAATCCTAGTAAGGCAGGTTCTTTGTCCTAGGGGGTTTGTGATGATGCCATTGGTTTGAGCTGCTTCTGAGATTATTTAGAGTTCACCGACAGGTTCATTTGACTTCCTTTAAGCATGTTTATCATACCCAAAGACTTGTAAAATGTAAATGCAAAACCCACGTGAAGAGAACAAAAGCTCATCAACACAGGCTCTAAGGAACAGAGGCTATTCTTACAGTATAATAAATGGAGGGTTTTAAAGAGGTCTAGGTGAAACAAATCATAGGACCAAATGCAAGTAATGACAATAGGGACTACTTATTAGTCCCACTAGCAGATATAAAGGGACATTTGTTAAACCCACTGGTGTTTAACTTTCTTGGGCCCAAGAACAGAGGATAGTGATGTTGATTTAATAAAGGCAAATAGACTGTTCTTTTTGCAAGGGAAGTTACACTTTACAAGGGAATTTTCCTCAGGGCTTAGTGAATGAGTTAAAGCTCTGCTGACTTCCAACATCAAATCATGTGCAAGCATAAATGCTGTTGTCTTTTTATTTTCCTTGCATGTGATTGGGTATTCTTTGCAAAGTAAAACTTTGCCACATTCACCAAGCTCTGGGGAAATTTCACATGCAAAGTGCAACTTCCCTTACAAAGTGAACAGCCTATTTGCCCTTAGTAAATGAACCCCAGTGTCTGAGTCTAATTGAATCTGATTTTCTCTTATAAAAACCCTTCATTTGTCGGAATGAATAGGGGACTTTTTACGTGTGAGCAAAATCTTAAAAATAATTTATATATTTTAATTTAGAATTAAAGTCTACTTATAGTCAAAACTTTTTTTTTAGTTTTGAATGGAGTAAGCAAAGATTATAATCCAAGTCGAAGTTCTGGCTAAATATACTCTTTAGTTTATTTTTAGAACATATACTGTAGGTCCATAAAGAGCGTTTATGAGTTAATGATTATGCATCTGATATCATAGAGAAATCAGAATAGTCCTTAATTTAATTACTGTGACTATAATTTCTGTCCTCATTTTACAAACTTTTGGCACTATATAAATCCTGTATAATAATAATAATAATAATAATAATAATAATGCAAAAAAAGGAGAGGGGAGTTGTTACAAAAGCAATGCATGTACATCTTCATCTGTAGTCTGGTTTTTACATACCAGCTTAATAAGGTTAACGCAAAAGATATTTTTATAGGTTACTGAGGTCTTGGTGTTTGGAGGTACACTTCATTGGATTACATACTGTGACGGACCTCATACTCAATATGTCCGCCGTAAATGCTTCCTCTGTCCGGTACCAAACAATCCAAGACCCCTTAGCCTGTTGGGGAGGGACGACAAACACCTCCTCTCCCTTCTCCCCCTGTATCTGCTGCTGGGAAGTGATTGTCACCCTGAGCCTCCATAACTGCCACCGGTGTGGGGCAGAGGTCTTGGACCCTCTGTCCGGTGACTTGCGCTTCAGCTGGGGAAGTTCCTTGTAACTCCACGGATACTGCTGTTGGTGCTGGACAGAGCTCAGGGAAGTTTGGCCCTAATACCAACTCTTCTGATGGAGGCTCATCAGGTTGTTTTTCCTCAGCAGAAAAGTCTATTAAATCCCCAGTCTCTGCAACTGGTGTCTGGGGATAGAGGTTCACCATCTGTCCGTGGAACCTAGAAGATGCCATCGGTGCTGGGCAGAGGTTAGCAGAGCTTTGCCCTGTTGTCAGCACTTCAGCTTTGGGGATGGCAATCTCCAGATTTTCCACTGCCGATTCTCTGGCATGCTGCTGGACAGGCACATTCCTCCATCCAACCTCATCTTGTGCAGTAACAGGTTTGTCAAGGTCAGTCAGCACTTGCTGCATCCGCCATAAGACCTCCGCGTCCATAGCTGCGGGGGCAGGTGGGCAAAGCACTCTGTTACTATGCCACATTGCTGAGTCTTCAGCCAGGATTTCAGAGCTGTCTGCCGGTATTTCCTGATAGTCCCAGGCAAAGGGAGCCCCACCCTGCTGCTGAGCAGAGTCTAGCAGCTGTATGTAGGCAATCTCCAGCTCCCATTCCTGAGCGGCCAGGAACTCCAAATCTTCCTGTGCCCAGTGCACCTCCGAGACGTTCAATCTTTGCTCTCTGTGCTCCATTATTTCCTCCAAACGCCACTCCAGATCACTCCCAAAGTCAGGGTCCTCGGACAGCCTCCAGTACAACAATCCCAGGCCATTATAATCAAAGCCTTCCGTGGGCCTGTCATCCGCTGTCCACGGGCACACTTGGGCTACATACCACCGGAGGGCTCTGTAGCTCTCGTCCAAACGCATTTCTGCCCGGATCAGCCTGCTTAACTCAGCTGTCCACTCCTGCTTCGGTTGTTCCCCCAATAACAACATTCGTACTTCATACTGCGACCAGTACCTTACATGGATGGAGGGGAGAACTTTTCCCTGGTGTCGCTGCTCACAGGCTAGCGCTTCTTTCCAGAGTTGTAGGCGAACAGAATCATACCATCCCAGCAGGACCTGCACCGATACTGATCCTCTGTGTTGTATCCGCATCTCTCGCAACCTCCTTCCGAATTCCTCTTCCATGATGACGTATCTGTACCTCTGCTATGCGGGTCTTGGATCCAGGTGATGGTTTGGATGTGTTCACGACAAGGAAGCACGATCCCACCGCTGCCAGACAATTGTGACGGACCTCGTACTCAATATGTCCGCCGTAAATGCTTCCTCTGTCCGGTACCAAACAATCCAAGACCCCTTAGCTCACCCAGTCACCAGACAACACCAGTGTAGGGCACATCAGGAATCACTCTTTATTTGACATGTCACACTTATATACAGTTGACAGATGACTCAAGCCTAACCTAATTAGCATGAGCTAATTATCTTAATCAACACTGGGCTCCATCATTCAATTGCAGGGTTAATTAGCACACACAACAATAGGTGAAATACTCTTACAAGCCAGACAATATTCATTAACACAACAGACAGGTGGCTGGAGTTCATGAGTCATGACATTAGCGTCTCTTGCTAATATGCCAAATACACATACAGATTCTATGTGTATTGGGGGGCCAGCATGGACCTGAATCCAAGTACCACCAGCTCAGGGGTCCCAGGCTTGCAGCTCAAAGAGCACTGTTCCCCCAAATGCCAGGGCCCATAATCGCAAGGTAATAGGCTCGCATTCAGTCCCCTCCAACAGCCTGTGTCCCAGCCAGGTCTGTCACACATACTAATACAAATAGTTTTTCATTAGTTTTTCCTCTAATCCTTATTACCCTTGGGGACCATGTTATAACTTTAGCTATTCCAAAAAAAATGTATCTAAATTCTGGTTCCAAGTGAAATTCTCCTTTAATTTAAGCATATATCCAGCTATCACTGATTCAACTCTATCTCCACTTATTTAAAAAGTTGAATTTTAAACTCAACAGAATGTCCATTGCTTCAGGAATAATTATAAAAGTTGAGTTTTATCTTGCAGATAACTTTCCACGCCTCTTATCAGATTTCTAATCCACGTATGCCAAATGGGTCCAATAAACTGTAAAAATCCCCAACTTATTCACCTTTGCTTCCCAAATATCTTCAATGTATTAGAGGTGAAACAAAGAAACTCATATAGTGTTGTATTTTATAATATACTGTATATACTATATGAGTTTCTTTTGGGTTTCACACAGTGGCGGCTGGTGCTCAACATTTTTTGGGGGGGATGCAAACAAGCTTAAAAATACTGAAAAAAACATCAATTGTGGCCACTGTGCCATCAAACGCAGCCACTGTGCCATCAAACGCAGCCAGTGTGCCTATCAAATGCCATCACTGTGCCCCATCAATTACAGCCACTGCGCCCTTTAAAGGCTGCCACTGTGCCAAATGCTGCCACTGTACCCATCAAATGCTGCCACTGTGCCTTCAAATGCTGCCACTTTGCACATCAAATGTTGCCACTTTGCCCATCAAATGCTGCCACTGTGCCATCAAACAATGCTGCTGTGCCCATCAAATGCTGCCACTTTGCCCATCAAGCGCCGCCACTGTGCCCATCAAGCGCCGCCACTGTGCCATCAAATGCTGCCACTGTGCCATCGAATGCTGCCACTGGGCCATCGAATGCTGCCACTAGGCCATCGAATGCTGCCACTGGGCCCATTGAATGCTGCCACTGTGCCCATCGCATGCTGCCACTGTGCCATCCAATACCGCCACTGTGCCTCCCCCCGCCTCCTCACTGTCTGCCCGGCACTTACCCTGTCTTGGCGGGCCAGCGGGTGACAGCGGTGAGTGGTGTCCTCCGAGCAGTGTCTTCATGTGTCTCCTCCCGTCCTCTCCTCCCGTCAGGAGTCCAATCATAGTGCCTGTCGTTTCAGCCAATCAGCTGAGCATCTGATTGGCGGAGAGGCGGTTCAGTGTTAGGACATGGCGCTCACAGGTTACCTTTTTTGACGCCTATTAGAGCCTATGGCTCTTATCGGGTGCTACAAAAACACCCTGAAAAGGGGCCAGGCGCCTGAATAGGCGGTGGCAGCAGTGGCCATGGATAGATTCATGCAATGCATGAATCTATCCATTGGTCATAGAGGGGGTGGCTGGAGAGAGTGGCGGCGCCCGTGCCTCCTTATGGACGCACCGCCACTGGTTTCACATGTGATGAGTTGAAGATGTTTGGGAAGTAAAGGTGAATAAAGGAGAAGACACGCAGTTGGTGATTTTGACATTTTATGGGCCCCATTTGGCATACCGTATGTGAATTGGAAATCTGATAAGAGGCTTGGAAAGTCATCTGCAGGATAATACTGACATGGACATTCTCCTGAATTTGTAATCTGAATACGCCAGGGGATGGTGGTCTGTTCATCTGCTTGGGAGACTCTGGGGGGCACTTATGCACTGGTGGATTCTTGAAATGTATTTATAAAGGGATATTTTCCAAATTTGCTACAATGGGTAGAAGTGAGTCTAGTTTACCTGTCTATACTAGGATGGTGAACCGGAACAGATGGTACAGGTGCAGTTTACTCTACAATGTAAAGATTAGAAGGACACACAGTCACCATGAAGCAACTGGAAGATAATGACTTGGCTCCACAAACAGGTCTGCTATGTTGATTACTATCACAACAAAATGTAAAATGACAAAAGATCTCAGGTTTCTGTTTAGATTACTAGATCTGAATATCCTAGGACATTGTTGACTAGCTAATAATACCTATTATTCATTTTATTTTTGGCCATTTTAATGGGAGGCAACATTTAGTGCAACCATGGTTTTACTGTATATACCTGTATATAGTGCCTTGAAAAAGTATTCACACCCCTTGAATTTTTCCACATTGTGTCATATTACAACCAAAAAATGTTTAATTCATTTTCTTGGGATTTTATTTGATGGACCAACACAAAGTGGCACATAATTGTGAATTTGAAGGAAAATTATAAATGGTTTTATACATTTTTTACAAATAAATATCTGAATATTCATTAAACCAGAGTTTTGTATTCAGCCCCCTTTACTCTCGTACCCCTAACTAAAATCTTGTGGAACCAATTGCCATCAGAAGTCACCTAATTAGTATATAGAGTCTACCTGTGTTTAATTTAATCTCAGTATAATTACAGCTGTTCCGTGAAGCCCACAGAGGTTTGTTAGAGAACCTTAGTGAACAAACAGCATCATGAAGGCCAAGGAACACACCAGACAGGTCAGGGATAAAGTTGTGGAGAAGTTTAAAGCAGGGTTAGGTTATAAAAAAAATATCCCAAGTTTTGAGCATCTCATGGAGCTCTGTTCAATCCATCATCCAAAAATGGAAAGAGTATGGCACAACTGCAAACCTACCAAGACATGACCGTCCACCTAAACTGACAGAAGGAAGGGTGACCCCAGCAAGTCGCACATCTATGCTGTCCTGCTGCAATGAATGTGGTGGCGACCTCAGCCTGGACTCCAACCAGGCCACGACCCACCTAAACTGACAGGCCGGGCAAGGAGAGCATTAATCAGAGAAAAAGCCGAGAGGCCCATGGGAACTCTGGAGGAGCTTCAGAGATCCACAGCTCAGGTGGGAGAATCTGTCCACAGGACAACTAATAGTCGTGCACTCCACAAATCTGGCCTTTATGGAAGAGTGGCAAGAAGCAAGCAATTGTTGAAAGAAAACCAGAAGAAGTCCTGTTTTGCAGTTTGTGAGAAGCCATGTGGGGGACACAGCAAACATGTGGAAGAAGGTGCTCTGGTCAGATGAGACAACAATTTAACTTTTTGGCCTAAAAGCAAAACACTATGTATGGTGGAAAACTAACACTGCACATCACCCTGAACACCATCCCCACCGCAATCGGACAAAGCTTAATCTTTTTTGCAAAGAAGAATGGGCAAAAATGTCACTCTCTAGAAGTGCAAAGCTGGTAGAGACATCCCCAAAAAGACTTGCAGCTGTAATTGCAGTGAAAGGTGGTTCTACAAAGTATTGACTCAGGGGGGCGCCATACAAATGCACCCCACACTTGTAAAACATTTTGAAAACCATTTATCATTTTCCCTCCACTTCACAATTATGTGCCACTTTGTGTTGGTCTATCACATTAAATCCCAATAAAATACATTTATGTTTGTCTTGAAAATTTCAAGGGGTATGAATACTTTTTCAAGGCACTGTATTATCCAGTATTTCAAAGAAGATTTGTCTACAGTTGTCTACAGAATGTTCATACAGTTCATACATTTAGTGAGTTCCCCCTGGCACAAGTAGTCCGAATGTTTCTCTTGTGTGTAAGCCCAGAAGAATGACCTAGATGATTATTGTGACAATAAACCACATCCTGTAGTCCCTAGTCCATCTCAGGAGTGAGCAAGAGAGGTTGGCTATGTTCCTACATACAGTGGTACCATGGAGAAAAAATGTAGCCACCCTCTAACAGGAAGTTGGATCACAGCAGCTAACAAAAAGGAGTTTGGAGATTTGGAGGAGGTTGAGCGCAATAGTTAAGAATAAATACTTGAATAGAAATTCATTAAACCAGAGTTTAGTGTCACTTTAAAAGAGAAGTATGGGCTTGGGTTCTTTAAAAAAAAATCATACTTACCTAAGTAGATGCAGCATCAATGCGATGCCACATCTGTTCCCCGCCGCCTCTAAGGGTGAGAACTGAGCGATCAAACACTGCTGATCGCTCAGTTCCCAATGCTCTGTGAACAGTATGCTGGTGACTGTCAGTCAGCAACTCTCTGCTCTGCCCCTACGCTCACTGGGGCGCTGGGCTGTGGAGGGGGTGGGAGCGGCCGGCTCAGGCTCTCAGCAGCTTGCTGAGAGGCTGAGCCAGGTGCTGGTCCAGGCTCCTGGGTGGATTCCAACCATATGGTCGTGATCTTCCCCCCAGCCATGACTGGCTCTATGACGTAAGCCGACAGCGGGCTTTAGCTGAAAATGGATTTGGCTGTACTTCTCCTTTAAAATCAATTACAAAGGTAAGTGACACATGAATGTCAAATTACCTCAAACTAGCAGCAGGAAAGTTTAAAATGAATCTTAAAAAGTGCTATTTTACCAAGAGTAGTTGATGCTTGGAATAGACTTCCAACAGAGGTAGTAAGTCAGTCAACAGTAAGTGGATTCAAACATGCTTTGGACAAGTATAGATCTATACTCAGACAAAAAAGTTTACAAAAAACAAAAACCTAAACAAAAAACATATATAAATTTTAAAAATGAGGCAGACTCGATGGACCACTTGGTCTTTTTTCTGCCATCATCCTTCTATGGTTAGATGATGTAAAAACATACAATAATTGTTGGAAACATTATGTTTTGCATTATATTTTCACATTTCTTTTTAAAAGAAGTAATTCAATTATTTCTAAGTATGACTTGTAAATGGTTAAGCATGAGTTTCCTCGGGGTATTCCTGTTTTCTCCCACACTCAAAAGAAATGCTGGTAGGTTAATTGGTTCCTGTCTAAATTGTCCCTATTTTGTGAAGTTTTGAATGTTAGTTATTGACCTAGATTGTAAGCTGCTTGAGGGCAGGGACTGATGTCAATATACAATATATATGTAAAGCAGTGCGTTAATTGTCAGCGCTATATAAGTACCTGTAATACATAAATAAGCTAAAAACCCTCCGCTTTACTACTCTGTCTCTTTTTCTGGACATACTTTAATAGTGACCAAAGTTATGCATGACAGAAACTTTACAAATTAGTTAAAACCTGAACTGCCAGAAATGCTACATACTTCTCATGTATTGTCACTGGCCCATTGTGTGTATGTGTTTGTGCTGTGTGTAATATGACAGCTTTAGTTAACCACTTCAGCCCTGGAAGGATTTACCTCCTTAATGAACAGGCCGTTTTTTGCGATACAGGACTGCGTCGCTTTAACTGACAATTGTGTGGTCATGTGACGTTGTACACAATCAAAATTGCTGTCCTTTTTTTCCCACAAATAGAGCTTTCTTTTGGTGGTATTTGATCACCTCTGTGGTTTTTATTTTTTGCATTTTAAACAAAAAAAAAAAGAGTGACAATTTTGAAAAAAAAAACAATATTTTTTACTTTTTGCTTTATTAAATAGCCAAAAAATAAATGTAAAAAAAAATAATTTCTTTATCAGTTTAGGCCAATATGTATTCTTCTACATATATTTGGTAAAAAATAAGTATGTATTGATTGGTTTGCGCAAAAGTTATAGTGTCTACACAATAAGGTATATATTTATGGCATTTTTATTATTAAATATTTTTTTTACTAGTAATCAGCGTTTTTAGCACGACTGCGACATTGCGGCGGTCAGATCAGGGACTTTTTTGGGACCAGTGATATTTATACAGCAATCAGGGCTAAAAAAAAGCCACTGACTACTGTATAAATTTTACTGGCAGAGAAGTGTTTAACACTAGGGGGCGATCAATGGGGTTAAGTGTTACCAAGGGAGGTTTTTCTAACTGTGGGGGGAGTGGACTGACAGGGAGTAAAGAGAGATCACTGTTTCTGATCACTTGGAACAGCAGATCTCTCTCTCCTCCCATCAGAATGGGGATCTGTTTGTTTACATTGACAGATCCCTGTTCTGGCTCTCTGTGGAGCGATCGCGGGTGGTCGGCGGACATCCTGGTCGCCGGTCGTGACGCGCCACTTGGCGCGCGCGCCTGCTATTGCTCTTAAAGTGGCCAACGTACAGCTATACCGATTTGCAGACTCCTGCCTGTCTGACCATGCAACCCGAGATACTGCATCTGCTAGCCATCCGCTTGCCTGATGCTCTATCTTCAGCTTCACATCTGCTATCAGATCTCCTGGCCTGGATTTTCTACAGGCACCCATGCCACTCTGTGCCCTGTTATACCCTGGCACCATCCCCAGGGAAACAAGACAAGAGGTGTAAGGAAAGCCCTCTCGTCAATTCGGCCTCAACCAGGTATGTAACACAGATGAAGCATGACCTGAGAGATACCATGTGAAACAGAGTTAGAAGGACCAATAAAAATGCCAAGAATCTTTCAGTGAAGTTATTATGGAAAATGTAAGCACTGGATTTTGACAAATAATAATACGTGGAGTTTTGCTCTGTTAGTATAGAGTACTTACCAACCAATGTTTTTGTTTCTCTCTTTTGTGAAGGAACCGGATTATCCATGTTCAGGTCCATGGTTACCTGTTTTGGATGAGAATTAATTACGTACTGTTTGACATTATAAAACCTCTCGTATGGTAATGCCCACATGTTATGTGACAGATCATCAGTGCACATATATCACATACAAAGCAGTTATATTGACAGTGCTTGTGAGCTTCACCCTTTGGAGTAGAATGGTGACCAGGCTATAGACATTTAATTTAAATGTGCTGTGAACAAGGCCTGCGTGCCGAAACGCATCAGCATGTTCTTTTTATCATGGTCATACAACAACAATAGAATTGAAGATTGAATTTCCAGTGGTGCCGGCTCTTCTATGTACATAGACATTTAAACATTAAAATCAGTCTGTATATGCAGTAAAGCATGCTTGTTATACTCACTGTGGAACCTAAGGGGTTAATCATGCGCATTGTGTAAAAAGGCTGTTTGACCCTGTCTCTCTGATCCTCTCCTCCTTCCACTGTCCCCAATATATTTCCTGATAATATAGATCCAGGGGACAGGCTGCACATGTTCAGTTTGGTGTGTATTGCTTGAGAGGTTTTTTTTTCTTGGCAGGGTGCATTTGATCAGCACAGGGTCCTGCATCCTGATAGGACAGTCAGTGCAGAATGAAAACTCCTTCTGTAAGCTTTAACCAGACACTTATAGAAGTCATAAGACTGCTATATACTGCTGATGAGACAAGGTATTTAGCAGTTTATATTTACTAAAACAATTGCATTTCTATGTTCTGTGTACTATGGGAGACCAGATATAGTGAATGCAGGGTCCTGGGTTTAGTAACACTTTAGGTATATGTTTAACAACCACTGTATACGTTTTAATACACTGAGGCACTATGGAGTAGTACATCCTTGAGTTTACAGGAAAAAAGCACTGCTGCTCCTCTTCCTAGTAGTTATTTGGCAGCCTGGCAGCCATCTAAACTCTAATGTAAACACAGAGTAGAGGCACAAGAATATGTGGAGAACAGAGTGTTAACACCTATCTTTAACAATGTTTTCTTTTGAAATTTTAGTATGAATTGGTCCACAGTGTCTGCAGCTATAGAGGTCAGTGAAGGCTTGTTATAAAATGTGTTCATTAGTTCTTTAGAATTTTACTTATTTGAATGTCCATAACCAGGTTACAGTTCTGTGCTCAGTTGGGCAGGCTTCACTTTTGTATAAGGTTGCAGTGCCTAGTCACAGTGCAGATATATGTTCAGTAGCTTTACATATTACCTTTTCTTACCATAACGCCCCTTAAGGGTTTAAAAATAAAAGGAATTTATTAACTTCAGACAGACCCAGTGGAGGTGAATTTGACCATACCCTCAAAGAAAATGTTCCTGGATTTATGAGTGTCAACCTTGCGACCAAAAGTTTT
The DNA here is from genome assembly GCA_028564925.1 of Lithobates sylvaticus. Lineage (NCBI taxonomy): Eukaryota > Metazoa > Chordata > Amphibia > Anura > Ranidae > Lithobates > Lithobates sylvaticus. The sequence continues at coordinate 553,225,137 of CM053027.1, forward strand.
GAACACTGAAGTGAAATTGGTAGTCTTTCTACAGCCTGAGGAAGCTCATGATGAGACCGAAACACATTGATGTGATGCAACGGCCCAAGCAGAATTTTAGTAACAGTGAAATAAAGGGTGTCACTGCTTGGGTGGTCATTTCAATAAGCTCACCTCAGATAGTAGTATGCAGTAGATTACATTCTACGGAGAGGAAATGGAATGCAAAATCCCTAGAGGAACCTAATGTGCTATAGAAGAAATTGTGCATAGTATCGACAATATCAAGTCTTGAAAAGGTTGCACAGGTAGTGTGGATGTATACCTCAGCAATTAGAGAAATATATGTGTATGTTACGCTGTAAACAATGCACATTTTTGATACTGAGGAGGAAGGGTTTGGTGGATACAGTAGGCCACATATTCATTGTATGAATTGGAAGCTTATGAGGGAATGGATATGGGTTTAAATCCACATGACAAGGTACGCTGCATTCAATGACACCTGTACATGCAACTTTTAATCCAGTTTTGGGGGAATCCCAGTGTACTATTTGTTTATCAACAAGTTCATTCATGTGAAAGGATCTTTTAGGGGCAGATACAGTTTTGGGATTACATGGATTTTTGAGGTATTCATTGCATCCATGTTTCTTGTGTAATCACAGGTGGAAAAGCACACAGTAAATAAAGGGAAAAAGGGGAGATGAGGCAATTTTTTTTATGTATAATTAATAATAATTTGAGGAGGACTGTTATTTACCAGCCTCTCCCAAGAGATCCACAAGTTTTATATAAAGTTTGAAATTCTTGTAAGCACAGTATTTAGCACCATCAGTTATTAGGAAGTTGTTGCATGTGTATGGTAGAGATCGTGGCTTATGTGTCACACAAGGAACTAAAGAATCCGTGAGGTCACCCCATTGTTTCTGGGGCAGACATGTGGCTGAGAGATTGGGTTTTTATTTTTAAAAGCACAACCATCAGTAGGCTGACTGTCAGGAGAGGCAAAATGTGCCCGGGCGCATAGTTATACACAGATGAAGAATATCTATTGGCCGAACTCATGCTAATGCGCATGCAAGCACAAGTGTGCATGCTGGCGTGCATGCCAACCACTAGATTGGTGCTTTGTGGGCTATTTAAAAATCACTGCTGCACTAGCCTTATGGTCTACTCTACTCTACAGCATTCTACTGTTCCTGTGTCTGATCTTCTGTTACCGTCTTGATCCCTCTGACCACGCTTGAACTCTGCCTGAACTGACCCCTGGCTTGCCCTTTGACCACATCTCTACCTGATCCTCCTGCTTGCCTGGTTACTGTTGCCAACTCCAACCTGAACCCATCTACCCTCCTGCGTGCTGCTCTGTTCTTGATGTACCTGCTAGTTGCCGACCTGGCTAGCCTGACCCTGCTCTGTGTGTTTCCTGTGACCTGCCAAGTGTCTACTGTCTGTAACCTGCCAGGATGCCAAGTGGCTACTGACTGTAACCAACCAACTAGCCAGCCTGCCTGGTGTCTGCTGTCTGTGACCTGCCAGCCCACCAAGTGCCTGCTGACTGTCAACCAGTTACCTGTCAGCCTGCTGTTCCTGCTGCTCTGTGTTACAGCCCAGCCTGCATCTGAGTGCACACAGACTTCTCGTCTGCAGCTGTCATTACAAGAACCACCAGGCACTTGTGACACTCCAGGCTCTTGTGCCTTCTGTTACTTTACCAGGGGTACCGAGCCGGAGGTGTAAGAGCACAACTTCCTCACCACATCAGGCCCCACCACCAAGTACACTGACACGCTAAATGCAGAATTCAAAGCAGGTTTTAGAAAAAAAAACTAAAGCATGTTGAGATTGAGATAGAGTTCATTCTTGTGGGGTTGAATGCAGAGTCAGTATACACATCCATCCCTCAAAGGATGGGTTTAGTGGCCTGTAGAATTACGTTAGAAAGAATTTAGAGGAACATAGGGACTTTTTGGTCAGTGTGATCGAATTTGACAAATATATTTTTCTGTTTAATGGAAAATATTGTCAAAACCAAGGTGTGGCAATAGGGATGGTGTGTGCACCAGCATATACCTTTATCCATCTAGGTTGGTGGGAGCAGGGTTTTCTCACATTTTGACCTGTGGTTGTGGTATGTGGATGATGTACTGGTAAAGTGGAGGGGAATGCTTCCCAGTTGGAAAATGAAAATGAGAGCAATATTTACCTCACCTATAACTAGAGTTTAGATTAAATTTGATTAATTGATCTGGAAGGGAATAGGCTGTATACAAAATCGTTTAGAAAGCCCATGGCTACATACCTCAGATTAAGAAATGGGGGGGTATAAAGACAGGAGAGGGGGTGTGTCCCAGTAATGAAAGCTCTTTCGTTCAAAGAATAAATATCCTGTGATCCTGCAAGTCCAAGGTGCTTTCTTCTACAACAACACTATTTTGCCTGCATTGAATTCACTGCAGTGTTGTCACCCTGTGCAGTGATATCTTGATGTCTGCTGAAGAGGAGGGTTATCAGCATTGACGCCACCCATCCCTATTCCTAGAGGGCGCAATGCATCACTTCCTCCAGATGCAGGGCACCTTCATGGACCCATCTCCTTGGTTCTGGCAGAGTGAAGAACTGTATGGCCCCTATGATGACATCACAGGGCAAACCAGGGGATTGCAGAGCTCCTAGAGCAGTGATGGCTAACCTTGGCACCCCAGATGTTTTGGAACTACATTTCCCATGATGCTCATGAACTCTGCAGTGTAGTTGAGCATCATGGAAAATGTAGTTCCAAAACATCTGGGGTGCCAAGGCTCGCCATCACTGCCCTAGAGAGAGGCAAGTAAAAAAAGAAAAAAAACTCTGGAAATCCTTCTACAGGGGGACTATGGAAAAAAATTGTCCAGAGACAAACTTTAAAGCTTAATGTTTTTATGTAGTGATAATAACGTTTTAGGGGTGTGTTCTAATGATCTCAAATGTAACAGGGGGCTGAATTGAGTAAAGTCTGTCTTTAAGGGGCCATATGTATTTTTACCATAGGTCACATCTTCCTAATTCCAGAAAAAGATTATAGCACTTTGGTAATTAACATTAGAGTAATAATTGCAATTTACAACATTTTATCCCAGAGAACTGTACCTCCCCAGATGCAGCCCAACACCTGGTCTGATACTCACCTCTATCGCTGTTCCAATCATTTTTACTGAGCCACTCTGTTCAAGCTGCACAGTCTTTCTTCAGGAAGCGTCCTTGCTGAGCCATCTTTATCATGCACATGCGTGCCTCAGTCCAATTTAGTCCTATGGGGACCTCATTGCGGCCTGCAGTGGTCCTGCAGAGAACCATTCTCCTCAAAGGAATGAATGGGGCCAAATCATTGGTGCAGGATGAAAAGGATGCATAGAGAAAGCTTTCTGAAGAAAAACTATGCGCATCTGAGCAAAACCTCCCAGTACCGATAGCTGGAAAGGGACAGAGGTAAGTATTGGACCAGGTAGGCTGCACTCTGGGGGGGGGGGGAGCCTTAAAGGACAACTTTTACCAAAGTAAGACATTTTTGTCCTTTAAATTCTTATACCAGCTGAGGGATGTATGGATAGAATGAAAAATGTCTACATGCATTACGAATAAAATACCAGTGTTACATACCTGATATTGGAGTAAAATTGCTGGTTGACTACACTATTCACAGTGGATTTGTTTTACTAAAGGAGTGGTTCCCCACTGGGGAACATTTCAGGAGATATGGAGGTACAAAAAAAAGTGTGGCAATGGTGGCCAGGAAACACAGCATCATGCGTTTTCATGGTGCTGGTGGCCTGGCGGACACATGGCATCATTGGTTGTTATGGTGCTGGCGGTCAGCCCACCTGCACCATGGAAAAGCATGACACTGTGCAGCCTGGCCACCTACTTAACTTTACAGAACTTTACATTGGGCACTATGATATCCATCAATGATGGGGGCATGTCTTTGGAATGTACCATCAGCCATGGAAGCTTTGCTTAGAAGCTTGGGGAGTAAAATAGAGAATAAACAACAGAAGGTACACCCCTCTATGGGTATTTTCTGGGTTCCAGCATTGTATCCTGGCTGGGCATAGGCTGAACTGGAATGAGTGTGGATGGTTGGCGCAGTGTGGGAGGGAGGAGGAGCACATTGGGGAGAATGTGGTAGGAAGAGGACCATAGGAAGGCAACCAGGGTCTTCGTGGGGTTGCACCTACCAGAATGAGAATGCCTGTCAGTCAGCTGAGACTTGAGTCAGAGCAACCAGTGTTTCTTCTGCCCTGACTGACTAATAGCCACTAGTCTACTTATTTCCCCAACATATAGGCTTTTTCCCCAACGTTCAGGCTTTAAAAAGGACTTGTCACAAGTAAGTGTGGACCCTAGCTGGTTGACATTTAGTTTGACAAAAGCACTATGTATTATGAACACTTGCTACTTTTCCAAAAAATACTGTTTTCACCTTTTTTGTGCGATTTATTATTTTTTCATTCTAGTACTGCTGATCTATTTCAACCTCTCTCAACCTCAGTGAACATACATTTGATCTGGACCAGATTCCTGCTATTGGAAGTACTAACCAGCGCAGGTTTCAGTGTACTTCAGCCCAATACATGTGATTTTCGACTAACTTTTGTAAGTGAAGGAGTGGGGGAATTCCGCTTTAGCAAGAGTCAGTTTCGCCAATGTGAGAACAAAACGCAAAGTTTTACTAAACCCAGGACCCTGCATTCACTATATCTGGTCTCCAACAGTACACAGAACATGGAAATGCAATTATTTTAGTAAATATAAACTGCTAAATACCTTTTCTCATCAGCAGTATATAGCAGTCTTGTGACTTCTATCAGTGTCCAGCCAAGCACTGGTTAAAGCTTGAAGGAGGAGTTTTCTGGTTGACCCATGAGACTGCATAGACCCCTGACCCTCTGTCTGGACAGTGCTGATTTTTTTGAAAAAAAAATACCTCTCTAGAAATACACACCAAACTGAGCATGTGCAGCCTGACTCCATAGGAAATTATTAGGAGTCAGTGGAAGGAGGGGAGGATCAGAGAAGACAGGATCAAACAGCCTTTTTACACACTGCAGAGGATTAACCCCTTAGGTTCCACAGTGAGTATAACAAGAATGCTTAACTGCATATACAGACTGATTTTACTGTTGTGAGTTTTGTAACACTTTAAGAGCTTAAATGGCATTTTCAATAAGCCCGGGGGTTTAATGCACAAAATGGCAATTTAAGGGTTCCTCGATATATCCAGTCCTAATAATCTAGTAATAAGAAAAAAACGCTTGAGCCACTGGACAGGTCCACCAAATTTGGTAAAAGGTCCACACCGGTCCACATCCATGAAAGCATAAGGCAGGCATGTCCAAACTCCGGCCCGCAGGCCATTTGTGGCCCGCGTTCCGGTTTGATGTGGCCCCCACTTGGAATTTGCATATATATATATATATACATCTGTGGCCCGCCAAGTATATCCATCTGTGGCCCCCAAAGTTCGAACGTGTTATGTTTTTTAAGCTGTTAATATATCTATCTTCTTTAGCCTGACAAATGCCAAGCGCCGCGCTCATTCTTAGTATGAGCCGGGGCGTGTGGCTGGGCGTGTTCAGAAGTCAGAAGTTCAGAAGTGTTGCCAGAGCCACTATAAAGCTGACAGCGCAAAGAGCCAATCACAGGCACTGTGACTATTCCCGATCTCTGCATCTGCGGACTGCAGATACAGAGATCGGGGAAATGTCACAGTGCCTGTGATTGGACGTGGCGCTGCGCGCTGTCAGCTTCCTTGCGGGCTCGGGCACATAGACTTGTGAACACGTCCCGGCTCATACTAAGAATGAGCGCATCGCTCGGGGATTTGTCAGGCTAAAAAAGATAGATATATTAACAGCAAAAAAAACATAACACGCTCAAGCTTTGGGGGCCACAGATGGATATACTTGGGGGGCCACATCAAACCGGAACGCGGTTCCTTTTTCTTTTGAGTGAGAGATAGAGAGAGAGAGATAGATAGAGAGAGAGAGATAGATAGGGAGAGCGATAGAAAGAGAGAGAGAGAGAGAGAGAGAGAGAGAGAGAGAGAGAGAGAGAGAGATTTATATATATATTTTATATTTTTTTAAACATAACACGCCTGAGCTCATCGTTACCCTGAGCGGAGAAGAGAAGATATATATATATTATATATATATTATATATCATCATATATTGTCATCAATGTTATGAAATAAATAGTATGCCGTTTGCAATAAACTTTGCATAAAATATTTAATTTCCATTTAATTTTAATGGTTCAAAAAAAGTCAGGCAAAATGGTCGGCCCTCACGCATGTTCACTTCATGAAATCTGGCCCTCTTTGAAAAAAGTTTGGACACCCCTGGCATAAGGGGTAAGTGAATAGCTTTAAATGCTTTAGTAAATCAACCCCTTTTGCCATGAACTGAAAACTACCAGTGCCAGGCTTCTTGTACTAATAAAATGTTTACTTTTTCAACAATTTAAAAAAGGGAAATAAATATATAAATGAAAAATTACTAAAGGGTAACACTGAAAAAAAAATAAAAATAATAATAACAGCATGCAGATTGCAATATTTTAGTGGAGTGATACTAAAGGCTCGTACATACTATAAGAAAATAGGGCAACCATTTTAATCCAAAGAATTTTCGTACAATTTTCGTATAGTGTGTACACAACTTTCGACAGCCAATTCCGATTTTTTTGTACGAAAATTAATAGAGGGGACAAACTCCAAAAGTTTTCTCGTACGGGAACAGAATGAATGATTTTCGTTTAGCCCTGGTTCACACTGAGTTGTGGGAATGAAGCCATGCGAGTTCAGCTTAACTCACACGATTTCACTCCCGCAAGTCAGTCCCGATTTCAGCGTGGTGATTTCACAGAAATCTGTGTGGGTTTCTGCACAGATGTCAATGGAAATCGCACCTGGAAATCGCAAAAAGTAGTACAGAAACTACTTTTTGAAATCAGTGCGGTGCCGCGAATGCAGTGTCGCAGCATGCCGGCAACTGCCGCCGATTTGACATGTCAAAACGCACCAATGTGAACCAGGGCTGAATGTGTACCGTTTCTGTACGATTTTCGTACAATAAAAATCTGAAAAGAAATACTGCGCATGATCAGAAACTATAAAGAATTAAAAAAAAAACTTTGTTGTAAGAGAATTTGTAAAAATTTTCTTTCATCGGTTTCGTTTTGCTGTGAAACATCGAGAAAAATGTTCGCCTGATTTTCTTATAGTGTGTACCCCACTTTAGGATTTTTCCCCATATAGTGTAGCACTCACCTTTACCTTCTAGTTCAGTAGATCTGACTTCTCGTGTTACTGTCAGATTTTCCTTCCTTGCTGTAGTACCGCCTCTGGTTTAACATGCTGTCACGAGTAAAGCCGCCCTCTAGTTTGTTTAGCATACTTAGATAGGGGAATTCATTTCTATAGAGACAACAGTCACCATAGCATCATAAACCAACTATACAGAATGCTATCTCAAGGAAGAGCAATGACTGCATTGCCCAATAATATTACACGATAAATACAGTATAATAATTGGCTAATCTGTAACCTTCTATATGTAGAATTAGCTTAATGTGGTCCTAATGATAAAAAGGAAATGTTTACATAATACTGTACTGAAACCCGTACTTCAGGTTTTTCATGTCAATGGGGTCGAAGGCAATCACGTTATTCACTGGGAAATACAGAGATAACCTTACAACATGTAATTAGTGTATTCAAATACTTGTGAGGTAAATGTGAAATATACAGTAGCACAGTATCTGGCTCTTCACAGGTAAGTTGTCAAACTTTATGTATGAAACTAGAACTGCCTGTGATCCTTATAATATGATGCCTGCTGTTTTCAAAAGAGCTGCTGGCAGCTAATGGCTCCGGGAAAATTGGTAAAGGAGACCATGCAAGAGCTGTGTGGCATCATTGACTATCATGGCTTTTTCGGAACTGAGCAGCACTTTACGTAGCTGTGACGAGGCTCTGTTACACCGTTCTCCACTTCCCATTGCAGCAAAATGTGAAGCGGACAGTGACGGCAATACAAATGAGCAGTTTAATAAAGTGCAGTGGAGGCATCTGGATGGGCCATTTGTGTAAATTATCTCCCTCACAGGTGACGACAGCAGGGAGGGAATATGGAATAGAGGCAATGTGAGGAGGAATTTCAGGAATTATTGCCACTTTCTCCTCAGTCATTGCTCAGCAGCCCCAGTAAAAGAAGGTTTTATACAGTACTGTGCAAAAGTTTTGGGCAGGTGTGAAGAAATATTATAGAGTAAGAATGCTTTCAAAAATATATACAGTAGTTTAAAGTGGTTGTAAACAGTGCGACGGGCAGAGCTTAGCTCGCACGCTGAATAGGTTGAGAACTTCCCGCCGACCCGTTACCTGAAAAATTGACCCTTCTATAACTTCAGTTGTATCAAAGTTCTATTGTGATTGTTTGTCATTTATGTTCTTATACCCTTATTATGTAAAAAAAAAAAAATGACCACCACCTTTGGCAAATGTTTTTTTTTTTAAATCTACCACCCTGTCTTTCATAAATATAGATTATTTAAAAAAAAAAAGTGGTTTTAAACCCAGTTACACCACTTTTACCTACAGGTAAGCCTTGTTATCTTCTAAACTTGCACAGTTTAGAAGATATTCAGTATATGCCCTGCTGCCAACGTTATCGGCACATGTGCACTGAAGAAACGGGCTGCTGGTGCAGTTTCTTCGGTAGCTGTGTCGCAGGAGTGACGTCAACACAGCCCAGGCCAATCACAACGCTGAAACCGCGAACCCGGAAGTAATTCCGGTGAAAGATGTCTGCACTGTACTCGGAGGGCCGACGCTAATCCAGGGCATCGTTCTAAGGTAAGTATTTCATAATGAGCTATTATGCCTTTGTCCTGCAGGTTTTTTTTTCGAGGTTTACAACCTCTTTAATTACTTTTTATCAATTTGCAAAATGCAAAGTGGGCAAACAGAAGAAAAATCTAAATCAAATCAATATTTGATGCATGTGACTACCCTTTGGCTTAAAACCAGCATCAATTCTTATGCAGCGTACACACGATCGGAAATCTCGTCGGAAAAAAACTGTGTCGGTTTTTCCGACGGAATTCCGCTCAAGCTGTGTTGCCTACACACGGTCACACCAAATTCCTACGGTCAATAACACAGCGGCATAAAACACGTTTGACAGCACTATAAAAGGGAAGTTTAATGCTTCCGAGCATGCGTCGAATTGTTTCCGAGCATGCGTCGGAATTTTGCGTGTCGGAATTGCATACACACGATCGGAAAATCCGATAGAAAGGTTTTCCGTCGGAAAAATTGAGAACAGGTTCTCAATTCAAAGTCCGTCGGAAATTCCGACAGAAAAAGACCGTTGGGCATACACACGGTCGGAAAATCCGATGAAAAGCTCCCATCGGACTGTTTCCATCGGAAATTCCGACCATGTGTACGCCGCATTACACTTGCACACTTGCACAAAGTCAGGGATTTTACAGGATTAGAGTTAGGTGTATAACCACTTCAGCCCCGGACCAATTGGCAGCCAAAGGACCATGCCCCTTTTTGCGATTCGGCACTGCGTCGCTTTAACTGACAAGTGCGCGGTCGTGCGACGTGGCTCCAAAACAAAATTGGCGTCCTTTTTTTCCCACAAATAGAGCTTTCTTTTGGTGGTATTTGATCGCCCCTGCGGTATTTATTTTTTGCGCTATAAACAAAAATAGAGCGACAATTTTGAAAAAAATGCAATATTTTTTGCTTTTTGCTATAATAAATATCCCCAAAAAAATATATAAAAAAAACATTTTTTTTCCTCAGTTTAGGCCGATACGTATTCTTCTACATATTTTTGGTAAAAAAAATCACAATTAGCGATTATTGATTGGTTTGCGCAAAAGTTATAGCGTTTACAAAATAGGGGATAGTTTTATAGCATTTTTATTAATATTTTTTTTTTTACTAGTAATGGCGGTGATCAGCGATTTTTATTGTGACTGCGACATTACGGCGGACACATCGGACATTTTTGACACATTTTTGGGACCATTGTCATTTATACAGCAATCAATGCTATTTAAATGCATGGATTTCTGTATAAATGACAGTTGTAGTGAAAGAGTTAACCACTAGGGGGAGGGGAGGGGTTATGGGCTCTGACGTGTGTGTGTTTTTTTACATTAGGGGGCGGGGCTGACGTCTGACGTCATTGATTGGCTTTCCCGATGACCGGGAACAGCCAATCAATGACAGGCAGCGTAGGAAGCGCGGGGAGAGGTTTGTTTACACAAACCTCTCCCCGTTCTTCAGCTCTGTAACCCGATCGCGGGACACCAGCGGCGATCGGGTCCGCTGGTCCCGCAGCCGGGGTCACGGAGCTCCTGACCGGGTCGCGAGCGCGCGACCCACGGGCAGGCATTTAAAGGGCCACGTACAGGTACGTGGTTTTGCCTGCCCGTGCCATTCTGTAGACGTATATCTACATGGGGCGGTCGGGAAGTGGATAATTAACCAAATTATACCAAGCAAGTGCTTATGATCTTAAATTTCATATGTAGGTTGAAACAGTCATTAACTGAAGCAAAAACAGCTGTGTGGGAGGCTTAAAACTGGATAAGGAACAGCCAAACTCTGCTACTAAGGTGAGGTTGTGGAAGACAGTTTCATGTCACAGGTCATACACCATGGCAAGACTGAGCTCAGCAACAATACCAGTGGCGCCTGTCCATAGGGGGTGCACGGTGCTGCCCCCCCAAGCTGTTCTCAATAAAATAAAATAAAATCAGCTGGCTGGGAAGCTGATTTGCCCGTGTTTAGGGTGTTCGGGGCGCAAGCAATGTGCCCGCAAACACTCTAACTCATTTGTCTATGGCTCCAGTAACTGGTTTTGTATTGGCGGAGACCGGAGGATGGTGGGCGGTGCATTTTATGGCACCGCTGCATCACTTCCGTTTTTCCCCGGCCAGAGTGGAGTCGACAAGTGTGGGTGTGGTGGATTGAGGCCTGAGTGGCGCCTGTGAGTAAAGGTAAGTGCCGGCGCCACGGGCTCTGACAGTCTTCTGCACTTGTTTCTGAGATGATCGCCCCTCTGTTCCGCACACACTGACACTTCCCTGCGCAGCACTGACTGACTGAATTCTCCACTCAGAGATTGGGCCCAGCCATGCCAGGGCGGATGATCGCAATGCGTGGCTGGACTGGTGCCATCAGGGGGCCTTTTTGAGGGATTATTTGTCTTCTTCCTGGATGTCATGTGTGTGTATATATAGCTATATATACACTACATAATATACACAAATTGTGAGTACATCTGTCCTGTGTAGTGTATACAGTTACAGTGGGGCAAAAAAGTATTTAGTCAGCCACCAATTGTGCAAGTTCTCTCACTTAATGGGAGACTCCCACTCCTACATACCAGCAACAGTGTGTGACAACCTTGTGAAGACTTACAGAAAACGTTTGACCTCTGTCATTGCCAACAAAGGATGTATAACAAAGTATTGAGATGAACTTTTGATATTGACAAAATGCTTATTTTCCACCATAATTTGCAAATAAATTCTTTAAAAAATCAGACAATGTGATTGTCTGGATTTGTTTCCACATTTTGTCTCTCATAGTTGAGGTATACCTATGATGACAATTACAGGCCTCTCTCATATTTTTAAGTGGGAGAACTTGCACAATTGGTGGCTGACTAAATACTTTTTTGCCCCACTGTATATACACAGCCACCTTCTTCCTTCCTGTATATACAGGAAGAAAGGTGGGTGTAAATACCTGTATACACTACACAGGACAGATGTACTCACAATTTGTGTATATTATCTGTGTAGTAGTGTGTACAGCTATATATACCCACCTTCTTCCTTCCTGTATATAGAGACCTTCCTCTATCCTCGACTACAGATATACATCTTCTGTCTTGTTACTGTATATATAGCTGTATACAGGACAGATGAAGTATATCTGCAGTCAGTGATGATGGAGGAAGGTCTCTATATACAGGAAGGAAGGTGGGTAGATATATCTATATATGAGACCGCACTAGTAGGCACAGATGAGACGGCACTGGTGGGCACAGATGAGATGGCACTGATGGGCACAGATGAGACCGCACTGGTGGGCATAGATGAGACGGCACTGGTGGGCATAGATGAGACGGCACTGGTGGGCATAGATGAGACAGCACTGGTGGGCACAGATGAGACAGCACTGGTGGGCACAGATGAGATGGCACTGGTGGCACTAGTGGGCCGGTCGATAGCAGAATAATGACTAGGAAGTGGTTCATTTATCGTGACTAGGCATCATATGACATCCAGCAGGATAAATCCCGATCGCATGCCCGTCAGTCTGACACACCGCATCTCTGACGGAGGCTCTTTATCACGTGATCAGCTGTGTCCAATCAAAGTGTAAACAGGAAAACTGTGTATCAGTACTACTTGAACCAGCTGTATCCAATGATTTGGAGAGGTGTCCCAATACTTTCAGCAATATAGTGTAAATGCGCAGCTTCTAAAAAGTGAGCTTTAAAACCCACATGCCACATATGCATCGCTGGGTAGCTGATGTTTATGCACTGAGAGGATGCTCCTAACACATAGGCCAAGCTGTCAAAAACAGCTTTTGGTCCAGACTAAAGATCGGTAGCTATCAGAACTGGCTTCCGATCATGTGACCACTGTGACAGCAGTCATACGATCGTCAATCCTTGTGCTCCCTGAGAGTTCAGATCTTTTAAAGGGACATTTGGACGGGCGGGGAGGAGTTAAAAAATAGGCTCTACTCTGAGACCTAGCCATGATGTGTAAAGGTGTCCTACATCATGCTTTAATAAACTGATACCATTGTGCCTAAAGTGACTGGAAGCCAGTATTACCATTCAGAAACTACAAGTTTTCATGGGGGCCTGTAAACTGTAGGTCTGGTTGCAGAGATGACCACTGTTGCCCCTATTTCTTCCTAACTGGTCCAATTTTACTGGCAACTAATCTTTTTTAAATACATGTTTAGGGCTTGTTTGTACAGTGTGTGGTGGATGGTGGTTTTCTACGCCTAAGAAACGTCAGGCACCATACATTGTGTAAATGAGCCCTAAATGAGTATTTCAAAATATTTGTTGCCTGCTAGGGGTAGCAGTGGTCATCTCTGCAACCAGGCCTACAGTTTACAGGTCCCCATGAAAATGTATAGTTTGTGGATAGTAATACTGGCTTCCAGTCCCTTTAGGCCCAGCACCATACAAGCCATGTACACTATGATGTCACATAGCTCTTGAATGGTCTCCTTCACTATTTGCTAGAGATTTATTAGCTGGCCGCAGCTTTTCTGAAAACAGCAGACATCACCTTATAAGGATCACAGACTGTTCTTGTTTTACACATTGTTTTCTATGTGCCCTGTTACACCACAATGAAGCTGACTGGTGACTAAGCAGTGTGGTGCAGACAAATGTAGAATGTGTCCATTCCTCCACAACATGCAGAAACTCACCTGAAGTGTGAATGGCTAGTGTAAACAAGCCTTTATTTTTTTTAAACAATACATACCTTTACATACATACCTTTCAAATTTCTGAGACTGGAAAAACATTGTCACACAGTCACACTGAAAAAAAAAAAAAAACTATACAAAGCTCTATGCCTGGAAAAGTGCCGGAGCTTCTTTGGCCTGTTTGCCGTGCGTAGGGCAGCCATTCAAGTGGGGTTGCGCTATGTTTGACCTACGGAAATGCACAAAAAAAGCAGGAATGCATGTTCCCGCTATGCAAACTGTGAATGGGACCTTAGTCTGTACAGTCTATATCACTGATGGCGAACCTTGGTACCCCAGATGTTTTGGAACTACATTTCCAATAATGCTCAACTACACGGCAGAGTGCATGCATGAGCATCATGGGAAATGTAGTTCCAAAACATCTGGGGTGCCAAGGTTCTCCATCACTGGTCTATATCCACTTTGGCCAGCTTCACACTGGGGCGGTGCGGGTGGCGACGGTAAAGCAGCGCTATATTTAGCGCTGCTTTACCATCGGTTTTAACCCCCGCTAGCGGCCGAAAAAGGGTTAAAAACCTCCGCAAAGCGCTGCTGCAGCGGCGCTTTGCCGGCGGTATCCCCGCGGTGTCCCATTGATTTCAATGGGAAGGAGCGGTATAGGAGCGGTGAATACACCGCACCTTCACCGCTCCAAAGATGCTGCTAGCAGGACTTTTTTTACCGTCCTGCTAGCGCACCGCTCCAGTGTGAAAGCCCTCGGGCTTTCACACTGGAGACACAGCAACAGCTGTTTCGGGTCGGTTTGCAGGCGCTATTTTTAGCGCAATAGCGCCTGCAAACCGCCCCAGTGGGAAAGCAGCCTTAAAGTGGAAGTAAACCCTCCTATGGCTTTCAGCCAAGGAAGATGCCATCTTGGCCTCCGTTTAATCTGTAACTGCCATGAAGCTGCACATGTGATCAGTTATGACACCAGCCATTGGATGGTTTGACAGTTTGGTTGAGACCACAACCAATGTGACAGTTAGAATTTCCGGCATGCCGGGAATGTAACTGTTTTTTTCAAACTGTTAGATCGATGGGTTTACTTCCGCTTTAAAGACCAGGCCTTTTCTGGAACTTTTTGTTTAAAAGTTTAAACTAGTAATTTTTTCTTGCAAAAGTTCTTAGAACCCCCAAACATTTATATTTATATATGTTTTAAGCAGAGACCCTAGGGAATAAAATGTTGACCATTGCAATATTTGATGTCATGCAGTATTTTTTTCAAGAAAAAACAATTTTCTTGAAAAAATAAACCAAAGCACAATATTCAGCCAATTTTGATGATGTTACGCTGAGTAAATAGATACCCAACATGTCATGCTTTAAAACTGTGCACACTCGTGGAATGTCAACAAACTACAGTACCTAAAAAATCTCCATAGGCGATGTGTACATTTTTTTTACAGGTTACCTGTTTAGAGATACAGATGGTCTTGAGCTAGAATAATTGCTCTAGCTTCTCTGCTCTAGCTCTATGTGCTTTGAACATATGTTTTACATATTCATTGCGTGACATATGCATTCGCTTCTGCGTGCGAGCACAGAGGGATTGGGCACACCAAACAAATGTTTTTGTCTTATTTAGTTCCCTTTATTTATTTTTTCAATTACTTTTATTCCTATTACAAGGAATGTAAACATCCCCTGTAATAGAAATAATGATGACAGGTCCTCTTTATTGAGAGATCTGGGGTCAAAAAGACCCCAAATCTCTCATTTACCTTTAACCAGCTGGCGGATGCATCGGATCGCTCCCGGGCTTTACCGATGGGTCAGGTAAGCCAGCGGGACCATTTTTATGTGAAAGAAAACCGGCCATAGTAAAAACAAAAAAACAAACAAACAAACCAAAAACAAAAACAAAAAAAAACACACATAATACAGTGGTTATGGCAGCTAGCTGCCATAACATCAGTATTTAACATCAAAGTAATGACACATTTTTACTATGGGCCGGTCAGCAAGTGGATATGAAGTGTGGGGACCCAAAACGATGAACACCAATTAAACTGCAAACACACTTGTGCTGTGTCACAATTAGTTTAATTTTTACACAACATGAATTTGGCTACTCCATAGCTACATCAAGAGTAGCTCTCACACTATTTAATTGAGTATTTTATCAATAAAGTACATTTACGGTATAGCAGTTTAATATTGTTTTACTTCTGCATGGGTTTAGGTTGTTTACTGCAAACAGAGAAAAGCCAATGTAGCACCAATATTTTAAAAAGGGCAAAAATACATCCCTGGGAATTAAGGACCAGTTAGCCTAACATCAATATTATGCAAGCTCTTGGAGGGGACAATAAGGGACTATATACTAGCCACTTCCCGACCGCCCCATGTAGATATACGTCGGCAGAATGGCACGTACAGGCAGAATCACGTACCTGTACGTGACATTCTTCCGGCGGTTGGGGGGTCCGATCGGACCCCCCTACGCCGGCGGGGACGGTCGGGATCGTGTCAAGAGCGATCCGGGACGAGGGGACGGCCAGTGGTTTCTGGCCACCCCCTCGCGATCGCTCCTGGCCAATGAAAAGCTTCCCCTTCCTGTCTAGTGTATAGACAGGAAGGCGGAAGTGATGTCACGCTCGGTGCGCCGGTCTATGTGACCGGAGACGCCGAGCGGCGAACATGTAAAGGTTAGTGCACAACAGTACACTGACACCAGTACAGTTAGGCACATATTCCACCCCCCTGTCACCCCTGATCACCCCCCAGATCACCCCCTCCCCCCCCAGTCACAGTGTCACTAATTGCAGTGATCATTTATTTACTGATCACTGCATTTAGTGTCAGTGTGACTGTAATAACTGTCAGGGCAGTTAGTTTTAGGTCCAAGGTAGCCCCCTACCCCCCCCCTAATAAAGGTTTAACCCCTTGATTGCCCCCCAGGTAACCCTTTCACCCCCTTTTGCCAGTGTCACTAAGCGATCGTTTTTCTGATCGCTGTATTAGTGTCACTGCTGTCGCTAGGTAACCATTTTTTTTTTTTAGGTAACCGCCATGTTTATATAGGTTCATAAATAGTTTTATAGGTCAGGTACCCCCATATTACAACCTAAATAAAGGTTTTAACCCCTTGATTGCCCCTAGAGTTAACCCTTTCACCAGTGATCACTGTATAACTGTCACTGGTGACGCTGGTTAGCCAGTTAGTTATTTCGTTATTTAGGTTCCCCGTCAGGTTTTTATATAGCGTCAGGTACCCCCATATATTACCTAATAAAGGTTTTAACCCCCTGATTGCCCCTAGTTAACCCTTTCACCCCCTTTTGCCAGTGTCACTAAGCGATCGTTTTTCTGATCGCTGCATTAGTGTCGCTAGGTAACCATTTTTTTTTTAGGTAACCGCCATGTTTATATAGGTTCATAAATAGGTTTATAGGTCAGGTACCCCCATATTACAACCTAAATAAAGGTTTTAACCCCCTGATTGCCCCTAGAGTTAACCCTTTCACCAGTGATCACTGTATAACTGTCACTGGTGACGCTGGTTAGCCAGTTAGTTATTTCGTTATTTAGGTTCCCCGTCAGGTTTTTATATAGCGTCAGGTACCCCCATATATTACCTAATAAAGGTTTAACCCCCTGATTGCCCCTAGTTAACCCTTTCACCCCCTTTTGCCAGTGTCACTAAGCGATCGTTTTTCTGATCGCTGCATTAGTGTCGCTAGGTAACCAGTTTTTTTTTGTATTACTGTTACGGGTGACGCTGGTTAGTTAGCTTGTTTTTTATACTGTCAGGGCACCCAATAACGGTTTAACCCCCTGATCGCCCGGCGGGTGATATCAATTAGGTTTTAGGGTCAAATAAGGTCTGCGTCGCCCCAGGTTAGTGCCAGTACCGCAAACACCCACGCACAAAGCATACACCTCCCTTAGTGGCACAGTATCTGAACAGATCAATATCTGATCTGATCAGATCTATACTAGCGTCCCAGCAGTTTAGGGTTCCAAAAAAAACCGCATTGTTAGCGGGATCAGCCCAGATACCTGCTAGCACCTGCGTTTTCCCCCTCCGCCCAGCCCAGCCCACCCAAGTGCAGTATCGATCGATCACTGTCACTTACAAAACACTAAGCACACATAACTGCAGCGTTCGCAGAGTCAGGCCTGATCCCTGCGATCGCTAACAGTTTTTTTTGTGGTAGCGTTTTGATTCAGTCGCTTCAGTCAGGAGCTTTTTTACCTGTGAATCTCAAAAAAATAAAAAAAAAATAAAATAGTTGTCGTTTTATTGTTCTCTCTCTCACTCTATTCTCTCTCTATTGTTGCTCTTTTTTTACTCCATTCTATTCTGCAATGTTTTATTATGTTTTATTATGTTTTATCATGCTTGCTTTTCAGGTATGTAATTTTGTTTACTGTGTTTTAGTGTTAAGCATTTTTTTGTTTTCAGGTGCGCCATTCAGTTGCAACGCGGATTTATTTATCTTGACAGCAACAGCGTTTGCTCCCACGATACATAAAGCCGCGACTCCAACGCTGTAGGAGGTGATTTCACCACCACAGTTAAAAAAAAGAGCATATATGCCGAAGCATGGGGGCAGCAGGGGGGGGGAGGAGCGATTGGCTCCTAATGCCACGTACATACGGTCGAAATTCCGACCGTGTGTACACGGCATAACTTTTGCGGGAGGATGCCCCCATGCATCGGCATATATAAATGGTGCATGTATGCCCATCATTAGAAGTGGGTGGATGAAGGGAGGTATTCTAATGGTGGGCATACCCACCAATCAATCTCTTTTTTTCGTTCAGCCAAGAGGCTGCATGAAAAAAAAAAAGATTACAATATATGTCCAGTATGTTGCTGGACTTTGAATGGTTATACCAGAATGATGCCTGCAGGTTTAGGTATCATCTTGGTATCATTCTTTTCAGCCAGTGATCGGCTTTCATGTAAAAGCAATTCTAGCGGGTAATTAGCCTCTAGACTGCTTTTACAAGCAGTGGGAGGGAATGTCCCCCCTCCCGGATATAAACCGCGCCATTGGGAAATTGGGAAAGCATTTTATCACACCAATCTTGGTGTGGTCAGATGCTTTGAGGGCAGAGGAAAGATCTAGGGTCTAATAGACCCCAATTTTTTCAAAAAAAGAGTACCTGTCACTGCCTATTGCTATCATAGGGGATATTTACATTCCCTGAGATAACAATAAAAATCATAACAAAGAAAAAAATGGAAGGAACAGTTTAAAAATAAAATAAAAAAGCTAAATAAATAAAAAAAAAACCAAAAAAAAAAAAAAAAGCACCCCTGCCCCCCCTTCTCTTGCGCAAAGGCGTACACAAGCGTTGGTCTGGCGTCATATGTAAACAGCAATTGCACCATGCATGTGAGGTATCACCGCGAAGGTCAGATCGAGGGCAGTAATTTTAGCAGTAGACCTCCTCCGTGAATCTAATGTGGTATCATGTAAAGGCTTTTAAAGGCTTTTAAAAATGTATGTAGTTTGTCGCCACTGCGTGTTTGTGCGCAATTTTAAAGCATGTCGTGTTTGGTATCCATGTACTCGGCCTAAGATCATATTTTTTATTTCATCAAAAATTTGAGCAATATAGTGTGTTTTAGTGCATTAAAATAAAAAAAAGTGTATTTTTTCCACAAAAAATGCGTTTGAAAAATCGCTGCGCAAATACTGTGTGGAAAAAAAAATGCAACACCCACCATTTTAATCTGTAGGGCCTTTGCTTTAACATTATATATAGTGTTTGGGGGTTCAACGTAATTTTCTTGCAAAAAAAAAAATATGTTTTCATGTAAACAAAAAGTGTCAGAAAGGGCTTTGTCTACAAGTGGTTAGAAGAGTGGGTGACGTGTGACATAGGCTTCTAAATGTTGTGCATAAAAATGCCAGGACAGTTCAAACCCCCCCCAAATGACCCCATTTTGGAAAGTAGACACCCCAAGCTATTTGATGAGAGCAATGTTGAGCCCATTAAATATTTTTTTTTTTTTTCCCAAGAGATTGAATAATGAAAAAAAAAAAAATATATATATTTTTTTTACAAAAAGTTGTCACTAAATGATATATTGCTCAAACATGTCATGGGCATATGTAGAAATACACCCCAAAATACATTCTGTTGCTTCTCCTGAGTACGGGGATACCACATGTGTGGGACTTTTTGGGAGCCTAGCTGCGTACGGAACCCCAAAAACCAATCACCGCCTTCAGGCTTTCTAAGGGTGTAATTTTTTTATTTCACTTCTCACTGCCAATCACAGTTTCGGAGGCCATGGAATGCCCAGATGGCATAAAACCCCCCAAAATGACCCCATTTTGGAAAGTAGACACCCCAAGCTATTTGCTGAGAGGTATTGTGAGTATTTTGCAGATGTCGCTTTTTGTCACAAAGTTTTGAAAATTGAAAAAAGAAAAAAAATTTTTTTTTTCTTTACTTTCTTCATTTTCAAAAACAAATGAGAGCTGTAAAATACTCACCATGCCTCTCAACAAATAGCTTGGGGTGTCTACTTTCCAAAATGGGGTCATTTGGGGGGGGTTTTGTGCTATTTTGGCATTTTATGGCCTTCGAAACTGTGATAGGTAGTGAGGAGTGAAATCAAAAATTTGCACCCTTAGAAATCCTGAAGGCGGTGCTTGGGTTTCGGGGCCCCGTACGCGGCTAGGCTCCCAAAAAGTCCCACACATGTGGTATCCCCATACTCAGGAGAAGCAGCAAAATGTATTTTGGGGTGCAATTCCACATATAACTATGGCATGTGTGAGCAATATATCATTTAGTGACAACTTTTTGAAAAAAAAAAAAATCTTTTTTATTTTTGTCTTTATTCAATCACTTGGGACTAAAAAAAAAAAATATTCAATGGGCTCAACATGCCTCTCAGCAAATAGCTTGGGGTGTCTACTTTCCAAAATGGGGTCATTTGGGGGGGTTTTGTACTTCTCTGCCATTTTAGCACCTCAAGAAATGAAATAGGCAGTCATAAATTAAAAGCGGTGTAAATTCCAGAAAATGTACTCTTGTAACTTTTGCGCAAACCAATAAATATACGCTTATTGGCATTTTTTTTTACTAAAGACATGTGGCTGAATACATTTTGGCCCAAATGTTTGACTAAAATTGAGTTTATTAGATTTTTTTTATAACAAAAAGTAGAAAATCTCATTTTTTTTCAAAATTTTCGCTCTTTTTTCCGTTTATATCGCAAAAAATAAAAATCACAGAGGCAATCAAATACCATCAAAAGAAAGCTCTATTTGTGGGAAGAAAAGGACGCAAATTTCGTTTGGTTACAAAATTGCATGACCGCGCAATTACCAGTTAAAGTAGTGCAGTGCGAAATTGAAAAAAGACCTCTGGTCCTTTGGCTGCCAAATGGTCCGGGGCTGAAGTGGCTAGACTAGACTATGCAACACACTTGTCATAAAATTTACTGAGATCCACACAGCCAGCAATTACCTGCAATGATCACTGCTGGGCACACATGAAGTGCATCCAGCACCGGTCACTACATGTAATTGCTGGCTGTGTAGAGAGCCTAGCAACTTGTCATATTGAACGGGGCCAGCGGCTGCACCTACTTGCTGAGGGCTGTAGCAGAAACTGCTGCTACAATTTGCACCGGTCTAATTGCTGGTGTACATGTAGGCTAACTTAAAGTTACTCACCTCTAAAATGCCTGTTGCTAGGGGGTCCCTCGTAGTCTGCCACCTTCAGTGCCCGGGCACTGACATCACTTCCCCTCGGCGCCGCACAGTCATCTGGGACCTGTTACGTGTCCCAGATGACTGAGCGTCATATCACGGCACGCGGCGCCGCTAGCGCATGCGCAGTGGGTGCCCGGCTGTGAAGCCACAGCCGGGTGCCCACAGTAAGAATGCCGGCACCGTGAGCGGAGTGGGGAACGAGGGGGGGCTTCGTTCCCCCGCATCGCTGGACCCTGGGACAGGTAAGTGTCCGATTATTAAAAGTCAGCAGCTGCAGTATTTGTAGCTGCTGACTTTTGAAAAAAATATTTTAGGGGGCACCCCACTTTAACACCTAGAGTTGCATGAACATGTTTTTGCGCTACACTCATACGGCAGCTCAATCATTTCAATAGGCTGCCATACACATGAGAAATGTGCCAAAGTATCTCATGTATCTTTTAGTGTGTTGAGCTATGTGCGCAAAAACGTGAGTCTGCTTGCTGCATTTGGGGGGTCATTAAGGCCCCTTTCACACTGGGGCGGTTTTCAGGCGGTACATCGCTAAAAATAGCACCTGTATACCGCCTGAAAAAAACGGCCCCATTCACTCCAGTGTGAAAGCCGGCGGGCTTTCACACTGGAGCGGTGCGCTAGCAGGACGGCAAAAAAAGTCCTGCTAGCAGCATCTTTGGAGCGGGATAGGAGCGGTGTATTCACCGCTCCTATCCCGCTCCTTCCCATTGATTTGAATGGGAAACCGCGGTAATACTGCGGCAATACTGCGGCGCTCTGCGGGGGATTTTAACCCTTTTTCGGCCGCTCGCGGGGGGTAAAACCGCACCGCGAGCGGCCGAATCCCGCGGGCAAAACGACGGTAAAGCAGCGCTAAATATAGCGCTGCTTTACTGTCACCGCGGCTCCCGCCCCAGTGTGAAAGGGGCCTAACAATGAGCACTGCAAGCATGACATGTTTTCTGCACGTTTCGTTAACGGTCAAAAAAAACAAGCACTTTTGCATGCATACACGAAATGCTCAGGTGTGAATGCAATTATATTTCATGATGCAAACAAGCTAATAAATAGACAAATGCCACAAAAGGGAAAACAGATGATTTTCAACATGCCGTAACCCATTGCAACCAGCCTCAGTGTCAGTATTCTCGTGGCAAAGTGGCCTGCATTAGACAGCTTGAACTGGTACCATCTGCCAAAAGTGACAAGCTGTAAAAAATTTGTCATACCAGGCAATTTACAGACATGTCCACCAGTCATTACCTTGCCAAATGGCGATTGGGGGCAGTAAAAAAAAAAAAAAAGCCAAATCGGCCCCCTTTTTATCACCTATGTGAATGAGGTCTAAGGCTCGATTGACATCTATGGATGTTGCTTTTGGGCATTTCTGCAGTGCTTTTTGCTGTGCTGTCTGCATTTTTTTTTTTTACAGTGACTTGTGTTTTTTTACATTCACTGGATATAGCTGTAAATCATAAATCACATTTTTCAGTGATCAATCCTCCACCATATGGATAAGTTACTCTTACCAGGTGTAGTATATAAATAGGCATGGACCCAATCAGGGATAAAACTGTGGCACCGATCCAACCAATCCAAGATTTGATCTGAGGCTGTATGCTGGCCAGGAAGGAATCCGCGATGTCCTTAGGTTGAAGATGCAGCTTCAAACAACATGTAGTCATACAGGTGTATTCCCCAAAATGAAAAAAAGAAGGGATGTGATCCAAGTGCACACTGTATACTTATTTTATTAAAATATAAGATAAAAAATGCTCACATGAGAGCGGCAAAATGTATATACACTTTGAGGCATACAAGCCTCTAGGACTCAAGAATGTGCAAGATACACTTGGAGCGCAGATAAAAATACAAACAGCTGCAGGCTTTTACATGGGAAAAACCACAGTGTAAAGCCGCTGTATGCAGTGATGGGATGTGGGTGACGTGATGGCTCCTCCCCCTTACGCACGTTACGTCTCCAGGACTTCGACAGCGGTGGGTGGAAGTCCTCTAGATTTATAACGTGCATACGGGGGAGGAGCCTTCGCGTCACCCACATCCCATCACTGCATACAGCGGCTTTACACTGTGGTTTTTCCCATGTAAAAGCCTGCAGCTGTTTGTATTTTTATGCTCGGATTATATAGCCATGGGGTGTGGCCATCCAATGACATCACCTGTAGAGCCTGCCCCTTGTGACGACCGGGAGACAGCCTCAAGACACCAGCCTTTTTTGTTTTTAGTGGGTAACCGGCACACGAGAAAGAAGACAGCGGTGCGGGAGAAGACAGCACAAGAAGAAGACGGCACCGGGAGAAGACAGGTCGAGGAAAAGACAGCTCAGAGCTATTTTTTTAATAAAGGACTTGTCCAAAAACCGACTCTTGTTTCTTTTACATTTCACTGCTTTTTGTGGTGAATGGGTAGGGGTACGATACCCAATACCCATTCACATAGGGGGGGGGGATCTGGGGGCCCCTTTGTTAAAGTAGGCTTGCAGATTCCGATAAGCCCCCCCCCCTGTAGAATCTGACAACCACCGACAAGGGTTGTTGGGAAGAGGCCCTTGTCCCCATCAACATGGGGGCAAGGTGCTTTGGGGTGGGGGGCGCAGAGCTGTTACTAGTTATAACTACCTGTAAGTTATCATGAAGCTTTGGCTTCAAGATTTCCTGAGTTACAGGTCAGTAACAAGTTAAAAGAATTCTGGCCTCCAATTGTTTCAAGTCTGTTCCAGGACTCTGAAGTATTCAAGCTTGACCCTGCAAGGTCACTGCTTAACCACTTGCCGACCAGCCGCTGTCATACTGCGGCAGGTTGGCACAATCCCGCGACCCGTCGTAGCTGTACGTCAGCTCCTTTAAGCGGGATAGCAGGCACGCACACCCGCTGCATTGCGGGGTTGTCGATGCTCGTAGCCAGCAGTCGCAATGACCGCCAGACGCGCGCGATTGCGGGCACGAGAGGCAGAACAGGGACGTGTGTGTGTAAACACACAAATCCCTGTTCTGTAAGCTGAGGAGAGGCAGATCATGAGTTCCTAATAGCTAGGAATCAGGATCTGTCATCTCCTATAGTCAGTCCCCTCCCCCTCAGTTAGAACACACAGTCAGGGAACACAGTTAACCCCTTGATTGCCCCTATTGTTAACCCCTTTCCTGCCTGTGACATTTACACAGTAATCAGTGCATTTTTATAGCACTGATCGCTGTATAATTGTCAATGGTTTCAAAAATGTGTCAAAAGTGTCCGATGTGTCCGCCATAATATCGCAGTCTCAATAAAAAATAAAAAAAAACGCAGATCGCCGCCATTACTAGTAAAAGATAAATAATAAAAATGCCATAAATCTATCCCATATTTTGTAGAAGCTATAACTTTTGCACAAACCAATCAATATACGCTTATTGCGATTTTTATTACCAAAAATATGTAGAAGAATACATATCGGCCTCAACTAAGGAAAAAATTCGCTTTTTAAAAAAAAAATTGGGGATATTTATTAGGCCTCATGCCCACAGACGTTTTAAAAAACAAGCTGCAAAGCTAGTACCAACGCCAGGAAAAAAGCCACGCTAGCTTTTAGCCACGTTTCTCTGTCTCTATTTAAAATCAATGGTTCCCTATGGGAGCCCATTGATTTGAATATAAGTCTCACCAGAAGTCGGATCAAGATGATCCGACTTGTGTGCTGAGAATCTTGAAGGGGAACCCCGACAAAATTTTGCGTGAAGTTCCCCCCAAGATACATACCAGACCCTTATCCGAGCACGCAGCCCAGCAGGTCAGGAAAGGGGGGGGGGGGGAAGAGCGAGTGCCCCCCCTCCTGGACCATCCCAGGCCACATTCCCTCAACATGGGGGGGTGGGTGCTTTGGCACCCCCCCACCCCAAAGCACCTTGTCCCCATGTTGATGAGGATAAGGGCCTCTTCCCGACAACCCTTGCCCGGTGGTTGTCGGGGGCTGTGGGCGGGGACTTATTGTGACCTGGAAGCCCCCTTTATAAATGGGCCCCCCCAGATCACAGCCCCACACCCTAGGTTAATGAGTATGGGGTACCCCTACCCATTCACCTAAATAAAAAAAGTGTCAAAAATAAACACACTTCACAGGTTTTTAAAGGATTTTATTATAGCAGCTCTGGCTCTTCTCCCATCACTCTGCTATCTTCTGCTCTTTTGCTGGGTCTTCTCCCCTCTCCGGTTCTTCTCTCTCCCCGCTATCTTCTGCTCTTTTGCTGGGTCTTCTCCCTCTGTTCTTCTTCCAGTGTTGACTTGACGCGATCTCCCGGTGTAATGCTGGGTCCGCAGTGTGCAATGACTTATATTGGCATGGGGCGGGGCCACCCGCTGATGTAGTTAGAGGACACGCCCCTTGTGATGTCATCACCCCATAATGCCCCGGATGAAGACATCACAAGGGGTGTGTCCTCTAACTACGTGTAGCACTAACCCCCGAAGGAGCTGCTGGTTTTTATTGGGCTTACCGTTACCTCACCTGATCACTGTGTCCGTCCTAGGGGTCCCGTTGTAGAGTTGGTTAAAGAATATTGGCTCCGACACTTAGTCCTTTTTTCCAAAGATTTATTTGAAAGAACATACATTTTGCAATAGAGGGATAGAGGGTTAAGGGGAATTCAGGTACCTTGTAATTGCGGGTTAGAGGTATTTCCTTGATCCAGAGGACAAACAACTTCCACAGGCTGGATCTAGCAACCACCGGATAGGCCTCTCTCACTGACCTAGCAGCCGATGAGATGCTCGATCAAAGTCTCTGCCACAGACTTGTCAATTTAGCGGAATCGTTGTGCAATCCTCTGCCACAGGAAGGCACAATCAGCAACTTGTTGTAAAATTAAAGAACTGTCACACAGTACCAGTTTCTTTCAGCCAATCCGGCGGTACTGTGTTGTAGGTGACCCGGGATGCGTCCTCCAACTGAGTCTCCAGGCTCTTCCAGAAATACCAGCCTTGTTGCTCGGTCCTCTCCTGAAAAAGTTCACCCCTGGATCCTCCAGTCGCTTGGCTTCTCCCTGCAGACAAGACAGCACAGGACCACCCCTGGATCGGTAGGCCCCAAGACTTCTGGGCCTACCCTTCAGTTGCGAAGCCTCGGGCCAGTCGGCCCGAGACATAGAAGGAGGCAGTACACACCTCAGGCCAGGAGGGCCATGAGGTTGGGATAACGAACCCCAAAAAATGGCGTCTGTACCTTAAATACCCTTACCCAGAATGCACAGCGGGTAGACCACTCCCACCGGGCTGTTTCTGAGTAAAATGGGTACCCAATGCATTTAGCCTGTTGCATTTCCAACACTTACCGGTGGTGAGAGCGACACCCACGGCCAAGTGGAAACTAGCACAACCCAGCCAAACTGGTACAGAAACCAGAACTTTGGTCTAATTAGTCTGAGCCAAACTGCAGCTTCAGACAAACTTAAATTTACAAAAATAATAGCGTCTGCTCATTAGGAGCAGGGCACTACATACGTCATCGGGTCGCCCCGTCCCATGCCAATATAAGTCATAGCACACGGCGGACCCAGCATTACACTGGGAGATCGCACTGGTCCTGGGGTTTTTTTGGAGCTTAAAAACGCCTATGCCACTTTCAGCTCAAAAACGCCATGGTGGGCATAAGGCCATAGGCTAACATGGAGAGGCGTTTTTAAGCTGCAAAAAACGCTCAATAAAAGTGGCTGTAAAAACGTCCGTGGGAATGAGGCCTTATAGCAAAAAGTACAAAAATAAATATATTTTTTCCAAAATTGTTGCTTTTTTTTGGTTTATAGCGCAAAAAAAATAAAAAAAGCGCAGAGATGATCAAATACCACCAAAAGAAAGCTCTATTTGTGGGGATAAAAAGGACATCAATTATGATTACGAGTACAGCGTTGCACGACCGTGCAACTGTCAGTTAAAGTGACGCAGTGTCGAATCGCAAGAAATGGCCTGGTCATTGAGCAGCCAAATCTTCTGGGGCTGAAGTGGTTAAAGTGACACTAAACCATATCCTTATTCTAATAATGCACATCCATTACTTAATGGCCTTGTAATGCACTTTTCGTGGCATTGTTTTTTTTACTGTTTTTCAGCTTCTTTGTAATGTACTTCATGAGCTCCTGAACCTCTTCTTTTCACCCCTCACTTACTTTTGTTTGAAAGGAGCAGTGCACTGCTCTACGCACACAACAAATCTCATAGTCCATGGTCCATCTTGGGAACAGGAGAGGGTGGCTACGTTTCCACAAACAGTAGGGCCATGGAGAGTGACACATAGCCACCGTCTAACAGGAAGTCAGATCACAGCAGAAAAAAAAAGGAATTTGGCGATATAGGGGGGTTTGGGGCAAAAAAGAAATAAAAAAGGTAAAAAAGCAATCACATTTGAACTATTGACGTTGTATAGCAAAGGAGCTGTGAAGTACTTACTGCATTCTTTCCCAAATCCCTTTTTAAAAAAAAGATGACTGAACAGGAGGATGTGCATTTATTATGGCCAACTGTTCTTTTTCAGTGTTTAACCAGTTCCCGACCACGCTTTAGCCGAACAACAGCTACAGCGTGGTTGAACATTGCTGGGAGGGCATCAAAGGACATCCTCCCGTGATCACGTTTCCTGTGCGCCCGATGTGGCTTTACGATTGCCATATCCTCAGGACACAGCTGATCACAGATCGGGGTAAAGAGCCAATCACTGCGGCTCTTTACTAGATGTTCAGCTGTGTCCAATCACAGCTGATCATGATGTAAACACAACAGCATGAGGAAAGGAGAGCTGGTAACCAGCTTGTGTGAAAGGTATATCTACACTGATTATCAGTGCAGTCCCAACAGTGCTGCTTATCATCGTAGTCGCATCCCTGCTGCCTCAACAGCAAACGAAAAAAAAGAATACCTGTTTGCAAAATTTTATAACAAACTATGAAAAACGTTTTTTCCTCCAAATTTTTGGTCTTTTTTAATTTATTTAGCAAAAAATTTAAAACCCAGTGGTGATTACCACCTCTATTTGTGTGAACCAAATGATACAAATTTAATTTGGGTACAGTGTTGCATATCTGTGCAATTGTCATTCAAAAGTACGACAGTGCTGAAAGCTGAAAATTGGCCTGGGCAGGAGGGGAGGTAAAAGTGCCCAGTAGGCAAGTGAATAAAATGTTATCTATAAATCACATTGTAAAATCATAGTCATTTCCACATTGTATTTTATTTATTTCTAGCCTACTCCTATTAATCTGAAGAATCTTGAAGTTTGTAAACTTACTTTGTGAAGATCCCCACACATTTACTTCATATATTTCTGTGGCATGTAGTCAGTATGCCCTGTAGGTAGGCACTGCTGTGTCACACATATCACAGAGCCTGCCTTCTGAACTGCAGAGGTGCTGAGGAGTAGGGGTTTCAGGAGGCAGAGTCGGTACAGGGATCACTGCTTGCAGGCAAGGTACCATGGGATATGTAGTCTTTGGAAATTGAAAGTAAACAGCAGAGAAGCTGCAAAGGATGCAGGGAATCCAGAAAGTTGTGGAAAGATGACCAGAAGACAGGCAGAACTCACAACAGGATAGTTTTCAAGTAAGCTTATGTTGGTTTGTCAAATAGAACTATTGTCTATTATTACAACACTAATGTTATAGGTCAATATTATATAAATGTACGCTGTGACCATAGGACTCCTTTAAATACAGCAATATAACCAGACCGGTGGCTTTAAAGAAAACAAACAGCCCTTTACGGGAACTGCATGAAGAACATTAGATTAGATTAGATTGTAAGCTCTTCTGAGCAGGGCCCCCTTAATCCTCTTGTATTTTATTGTATTATAACTGTATTGTCTCCCTTTTTTATATTGTAAAGCGCTGCGTAAACTGTTGGCGCTATATAAATCCTGTAATAAAATAAACAGTAGAGGAATTTTAAAAACAGAATGTAAGAAATGTTGCACTATTTGAATTCCGTTTTGGGTGGATGAGCCTTAGGCTGGGTTCACACTGCTGTGCGGAGCCACTCACAGCAGGGGTCCGATGCGTTCCTGTTTACTGCTTCAGATCCGATTTCGGTCCGAATTTTTGGCTGAATTCGGACCTGAAACAGACCAGAAGACGCACAGGACTTTTCTGCAAACCGCTCCGCAGCCGCCCCAGAGATGTGTGAAGCGGCTCCATTGAGAGCCAGTCACAGGCTTCTGATGTGCGAATCAGATGCAGAGTAACCCACATCCAATTTGCAATGGTGTGAACCCAGCCTTGGGGGATCATTCAGATGGGCGCCCAGTGCCTGTCTGTCCGGAGCCTTGCACCATCGCTGCGTACATGTAAAACTCAGCTGTGCAGGAGAGTCCATACAACGGAAACATATTTATTAATTTTACATGGGCTGTCTTGCATGCACCCGAGTGCTAGTACAAAAAGTAAACAAATGATTTTGAGCTCTGCACAGGGCTGAGTGCCCATGTGAAATGAGCCCTAAGTAGCTCAGCAAAAATGAAACGCCTATTGTAAGGGATGTGTGGGAAAAGAAAAAAGCCAACCACACAAGAAAGAATTACTTTACTAGGGGTGTTCTGGTCACAAATAGTATACAGAATGCCTCAAATTGCCTATAACCGCATCCAATTACATTTGAATTGAAAAAACTGATTTTTAGCCAAGTATACCTGTTGCAAGTGATCTTAGCTGCTCCCATCAGAGAAGAATAGTCTGCATATTTCTCTTCTCATCCTACTTTATCTTATAAAATAAAATAAAAAAATCTGCTGAGAACCATGGAAAAGCCAATGCCCGTGGAAATAGTGACATTTAGATCAAGACACAGTCATGTATACAGACCCCTCCCCCAATGCTTGGCCATATGGCCTGTAGAGTTTATTAACCTAATCTGTGCCGTCCAACTGCAGCCAGACCTAAATTAACGCAAAGCGGCAATAATGTATACAGTATATGTATGTAAGGTTATAAAGGCTTATCATGATCTTTATTTTGCATAAATATACTACTGCTTGAAGGGGTCAATGTGTATTGATATGATTGTCAGCATGAAGTCAGAGACAAAGCCAGGCAACTAGCATTCTTAGGAGATTCGAGCTGCCACCTTGTGTAGTGCGAATGCAAGTCTCCTTTTATGATAGATTTGAGATGTCATTTCTGACCTATTTTTGGAAATACCTGCTGCGAGGCTATTATGCAAAGTAAAAATTCCTTTCATGATGAATGCATCAGGTGAACTTGCTGCATTTTATTTATTACAGATAATTACAACAACAATTTAAATTGTTGTGTAAAATCTACATAAAAACAGGATGCAATGATTTAAAAGTCTTGTAAGCCCATATTTTGTTC
This sequence comes from Lithobates sylvaticus, assembly GCA_028564925.1. Taxonomy (NCBI): domain Eukaryota; kingdom Metazoa; phylum Chordata; class Amphibia; order Anura; family Ranidae; genus Lithobates; species Lithobates sylvaticus. The sequence continues at coordinate 553,255,731 of CM053027.1, forward strand.
ACAATAGAAAATGAAAAAAAAAAAAAGCATTAAATGTTTAAACTGAAAAAAAATAAAGGTCATTTTGAATTTGCTTTAAAAAAGGTAGGACAGGGCAACAAAAAGCAGGCACAATTGTATTAGTACAGTACTAACAAGAAAGAGCTGGAGGAAACATTTTCAACTAATTTGGTTAAATGGCAACAGGTCAGTAACATGATTGTGTAAAAGGAAAAAAAAAAAGAAGAAGAAGAAGAAGGAGCATCTTAGAGAGTGCCTCAGAAGTAAAGATGGGAAGAGGTTTGCCAATCTACATCTAAAAATTGTCAAACCATTTCAGAATAATAAGTGTACCCCTCTAAACCATAGGAAAAGTAGGGCCAAAATAGCTTTGGCCATACTTTAACCACTTGCCGCCCGGGAAGTGGTTCCGTTATCCTGACTAGTCGTTACATGACGCCCAGCAGGATAACATGCCGGCGCAGGCCGTGGGGGCGCGCAGCACGGCGATCACAAGTGTGGCTTGTCAGTCTGACACCCCGATCGTGATAAGCAGCCTCTGTCAGAGGCTTCCTACCACGTGATTAGCTGTGACCAATCACAGCTGATCATCGCGAGAACCAGGAAGTGCTGGTAAACGGCATTCCTCAGTTCGCACTGACAGGGAGAGCAGATCGGCAGGCTGCTAGCTGTCAGTCAATGCCCCAAATAAAACACAGCTCACAGTGCCCAAAATGCCAATCAGTGCCCATATCAGTGCCAGTCAGTGACCATCTCAGTGCCCAGCAGTAAAACCTATCAGTACCTCAACATCAGTGCTGCCCATCAGTGCCACCTGTCAGTGCCAATCAGTACCGCCTATCTGCCAATCAGTGCCGCGTGTCAGTGCTCATCAGTGCCACCAGTCAGTGCCTATCAGCGCTGCATATCAGTGCCGCCTATTGGTGCCCATCAGTGCTGCATATCAGTGCCACCTATCAGTGCCCATCAATTCTACACATCAGTGCACATATCAGTGCATCCTCATCAGTGCCCATTAGTGCCAACTCATCAGTGACCGTCAGTGAAGGAGAAAACAAAATGTTTTAACCGAAACGAAGAAAAACCTTTTGTTTTTCCAAAAATGTTGTTCTTCTTTAGCTTGTTTAGCAAAAGATAAAAACTGCAGAGGTGATCAAATACCACCAAAAGAAAGCTCCGTTTGTGGGAAATAAAATGATAAAAAATTTGTTTGGGTACAGTGTAGCATGACCGCGCAATTGTCATTCAAAGTGCTGAAAGCTGAAAATTGTCCTAGGCAGGAAGGGGCGAAAGTGTCTCGTATTGAAGTGGTTTAATATATCATCTACAGTAGATATCAAAAGATTCAAAGAATCTAGAGAAATCTGTGCGCAAGGAATAATGCCGAAAATCATTGTTGGATGCCCTTAACCACTTCAATACCGGGCACTTTCGCCCCTTCCTGTCCAGGACAATTTTCAGCGCCGTCACATTTTGAATGACAATTGTGCGGTCATGTAACACTGTACCAAAACTACATTTTTATCATTTATCAAATAAGAGCTTTCTTTTGGTGGTATTTGATCACCTCTGGGGTTTTTATTTTTTGATAAACTAAAAAAGCCCAACATTTTTGAAAAAAATTTAGTTTTTCTGTTGTTTTCCCCCTTCACTTGAGGGCACTAACGAGGTGGCACTGATATGCGGCACTGTTGGGCACCGACAGGCGGCACTGATAGGTGGTACTAATTGGCGCTGACAGGTGGCACTGATGATGAGGTACTGATGTGTTACTGACAGGTGTTAATGCTGGGCACTGATTGGCACTAGAAGGGTTTTTTATTGGGGGAATGCTGGGCACTGATTGGTAGTGTTTTTTTGCACATCTGAGGGGGCTGTGCAGATAATAAATGTGCTGACCACAGACCACCCCCTCTGACTGGGAGAGCAAAGTGGAAAACTGTTGTGTGGTCAGATAAATTGAAATCGGACATACTTCTTGGCACTCATGGGTGTCGCATCCTCCAGACTAAAGAGGAGAGGGACTTTCCAACTTGTTATCAGCTCTCAGTTCTAAAGTCTGCATCTCTGCGTATAGACTTGGCAGCTTGCACATCTAGAGAGGCACCATCAATCTTAACGGCTATAACCAGGTTTTTGAGTAGCATATGCTTCCATCCAGATGGTGTATTTTTCAGGGAAGGCCTTGCCTATTTCAGAGGAGGACCAGGGCTTGACAAATTTGCCTTGATGTGCACTCCCAGTCCACTCACCTGCAGTAAGGCTGACAGATCAAGCCTGCAACATCAACCCCAATACTCCGCTGTCAAACTGGTAAGAAGATGTCAGAGGTGGGCGGGCAATGACAGCAAGCAAGGGAAGCCCTCAGCTGTGCTCATCACAGCCCCACTCACCAGAAGATGCCAGTTCCCACAAAGGAACATGTTTTTTGCTCCAGCAGGCTGCACAGCTGTGGCCTCAATTACCAGCCAGCCCGACCTTGTAGTTTGCACTCTTGCAGGAAAGCCACATCGACGCCTGGGATTGTCGAGCCCTAAACAGGCATTGCTAAACCTCATCTATAGCAACAGCATGGCTTTGTAGTAAAAGTCCAGGTGCCTAACCGTCCTGCCTGCAGTCCAGAACTTTGATCAACTGAAAATATTGGCACATATTGAAACAAAAGATAAGACAAAGACGACCCAGGACTTGCCTATATCAGGCAAGAATAGGACAACACTCCTTCCTAAAACTCCAGCAACTGATCTCCTCAGTTCCCAGATGTTTAGTGTTATTAAAAGAAGAGGGGACACCACACTGTGGTAAACAGGGGCCTGCAATCAATTTCAAAATGACCTTAGCCATTTTCTAATGTGATCAAAATATGGGTTTATGAGATTTCCAAATCTTTGCATTCTGTTTTTATGTAGATTTTACACAGTGTTTTAAAATTGTTTTGGAATATGGGAGGAAACCCATGCAAGCACAAGAAGATGCAGGTAGGACCCTAATGCTGCAAGGCAGAAGTGCTATTATTTCTGATAAAATATACTATAAATTCTGTTTTAATTACCAGTTCTAGCATATGACTAAAAGTAGTGTATTTTCCATGACATAATGATCGGTAAGTGAAACCACAATGCACACCAAGGGACCAGTTAAGGAAAGGTACCGGATACTGTTGAGTCTGCCAGCAGCTTTCTTCTGCAACACAGCAAAGATTTGAGGAATAGGTGGTGGGACAGGTAAGTATAAAGGCTATTCTTTTGAATCTAACCCATTGACCTGAGCATTAGCACGACTTCCCCAGCATGGACATCACTAGACCAGGTAAGCCCTTCTTCAGTTCAGTTCCCCAGGTCTAGCGAGTGCCATCTAGCATACAGGTACTGCTGGGTAGAGAGATCTCCTTCCTGACAGGGTCTGCATAGTCCTGATGCTTTAGTCATTCAGCAGTGCCAGAGCCTGCAGGGCAGGAAAAAGCCTTTCTGCTCTCAGGTAAGAAATCCATTGACCGCCAATATCATGAAGCACTACACTACTAGCATCAATGCAACAAGGGTACTACACCACAGAAAACCAATTCAATGTGAGTACTATAACCACCAATACCAATAAAGAGGGAAGCTATTCCCATGTATGCCTTGTAATAATGTGAAATTAGCCATTTCTTTGCCCGTGGCTACTTTACATTTACCACTTCAGCCCCAGAAGCATTTGCCCCTTTAATGACAGGCCATTTTTTGACATACAGCACTGCAATGCTTTAACTGATGGTGTGGTCGTGCAACGTTGTACCCAAACAAATTTGACGTGCTTTTTCCCCCACAAATAGACTTTTTTTTGATGGCATTTGATCACCTCCGCAGTTTTTCTTTTTTGCACTATAAACAGAGCAACAATTTAGAAAAAATTTAAAAACACAATTTTTTTTTTTTACTTTTTGCTATAATGCCAAAAAAAATGTCCAAAAAAAAGTAACGTAAAAAATAATTTATTCATCAGTTTAGGCTGATCTACATTCTACATATTTTTGGTAAAAAATTTTTTATATAGATAAGTTTTGCACAAACTTATCACGTTTACAAACTATGGGATAGATTTAGGGACTTTATTTTTTAATCTTTTTACGGGTAATGGCAGCGAGACTGCGACAGTACATTGGACAAATCTGACCCCAAATGACACTTTTTGGGGACCAGTGACATTACATTGATCAGTTCTATAAAAATGCACTGATCAATGTAAAAATTACACTAGCAGGGAAGGGGTTAACAGAAGGGGACAATCAAGGGGGTTAAAGGTGTTCCCTCAGCGTGTTCTAACTGTAGGGGGGATGGGCTGGCAGGGAAATGACAGATCACTGTTCCCGATCACTGGGAACAGAAGATCTGACATGTCTTCTGTCAGAATGGGGATCTGCCTTGTTTACAAAGGCAGATCCCCATTCTGCCTCTTTATACTGCAATCAAGGATCGCCGGCAGGCAACGAGCCGCCATACAGCTATGGCGATTTGCACTGGAGAGCCGACCTGCTGCCGTATAACGATGGCGGCTGGTCGGCAAGCGGTTAAACTAGCATGCTAGTAACACTGCAAAAAAATCCTGTTGAGCCACTGTACGGCATTGGAAAATTTACAACTTGCATTTATATCATATTTTTTCAGTGAGCAACAACTGTTGTGATTTTTATTTGGTCTCTGGTGCACACTTAGCTGGGGGCATTACATTAACCACTCAGTACAGTGCATACTCCAGACATAGTTCTGACCACTGCGCTCCATGTTAAATTGGGATTGGTATGTGTATGGCAGGAATTGGTCTGTCAAATCCAAATGAAAACATGAACAAAAACACCTGGTGCGTAAAGCATGGTAAAACCCCTCGTGGTTTTTTTTTTGACAGGCAGACAAAAATGTTGTTAAAAAAATATATTTTATTATAACATGGTAAAATAGTACAAATCAACAATGATCATATAGTATTAATGCAATTATGAATAGAAGATCATGATACCTAAAATAATGCATTCTGTATATCTGGCACATACTTGTCCATAGATAGTGGTGGGCTAGCTGTCGTACATACGAGCGTAGACACCTTACATGTTTCAGACTAATTATAGTCCTTTTCAGAGGTTATGTCAAATGGGTAGTAGTTCTACAATATAAATATATCCTATTAGTAATATAGTAACATAAAAATGCATATACAGTAAAACCTTGGATTGCAAGCATAATTCGTTCCAGAAACATGCTTGTAATCCAAAGCACACTTATATCAAAGCACATTTTCCCATAAGAAATAATGGAAACTCAAATGATTTGTTTTCATAAGTCCTTCAGTTTATAGTCCATATAAAAAAAAAAGAAGGATTATAGCAATGTTATAGGTTGTGTAACCATAAAATGTCCATCCACAAGGGGATTAGAAGCAAAATAAAGCAGGGGCTACAGAATATAAAAAGAGGAGAGGCGCCTCTAAGTGTAGCAATATGGTTACATTTAATGAAGGTACAACATTTAGCAACTCACATGGTTGATGATTAAAAGAGGCACATCTAAATGTGCAGGCATCCGGGGTAAAGCTGTCCACATAGACCATCCCCCACACTGCCGGCTCTCACCACTGTCACTCTGCAATCGTGACCGGAGGGGGGGGGGACGGACGGACGACAACTACCCTGCAGTAGAGCGATCTAAAAGCGTGGCTTGAACCGCTCCTGGAGCGTAGCGTGGAAGAGAGGACATTGATCGTGGTGAGGAGGATGGTCTATATGGACAGCTTTACCCCGGATGGTGTATACTTAAGATGTGCCTCTTTTAATCATTAACCATGCGAGTTGCTAAATGTTGTAGCTCCATTAAATGTAACCATATTGCTACACTTGGAGAGGCCTCTCTTCTCTTTTATACTCGGTTGTGATGTGACGCTACTTGTATATCAAGTCAAAATTTAAAAATGTAGCTTGTCTTGCAAAACGCTCTCAAACCAAGTTACTCTCAAACCGAGGTTTTACTGTAGGAGCAAAGAAAAGTACATTCATTTATCTATATATGGCATTAACAGATCATACTTACAATATTATAAAAAAACAGATATTGCATATAACTGATGAGTAAATGATCAGGAGTTTCCCAGAGAGGGCAGCACAGACATGCACCAGATGGAACCACGAGGAAATGAGTCCAAGGCTGCACATACAGGGACCCCAGGTAACGGAGCAAAGGCTCCCACCATGTAATGCCAAACAGCCAGTGGGTAATCGGCAGTGTTAATTTTGTCGACTAACTTAATACCATTTTAGTTTACTAAAATACGACTAAAACTAAAATGCCATTTTAGTCAAAAGACTAAAACCAAATTGAAATTTGACATCAAAATTAACACTGGTCTGTAGTGCATGTTCATACCTCAATAACATATTCAATTTTTTTCACTCCAGCAGTATATAATGAGTTTGGAAATTGTAGAGAAATGCTTAAATAAGGCATTACAAATTTAACTACACCCATTTGATTTTAGTCGACTAAAATGTCCTGGAGATTTAGTCAGAAGACTAAAAAACGGGACTAAAACTAAAATGTCATTTTAGTCCCAAGACTAAAACTAAAATCGAATTTTGCTGCCAAAATTAACACTGATAAAATCGGTCCGAGTTTATTATGATGCTCATCTGTATAGCTAAAGCAGATAAAGAGTCAATATAATGTACAGGTATGCAGGGACATTTAGGATTATAATATAGTAATAGGCAAGGTATTTCTAGATTAAATTTGGCTAGTATCCATTTAGATATCTCATGATTGAAATCACAAACGTTTGCCTCATAGTTCAGCATACCTTAGTCTCCACAGTCGGCTCCAGTGCAACCTACTCTCAGTCGTGTGCTACAGGAAGGAGCAGATCTACCCAGCTGGAGGGCTTTATGATTCAATTCCCAATACTAGGGGACAGCTGATAAGGCAAGATGAAAATGCTGGTGCCTAAATCTGGCCATCCGGCATCCATCGTGGATCCCTCAGCGTAAGGGCGCGTGATGTGGCCACGTCCCACCTAGAAAGAGGGCCCGGCAGAGCCACATCCCACGTCATCACGCCACTGATGCGCGTGCGCCCGCCCTACTGCGCTCCAGCGAGGATATACATTTACCAACATTTTGGTCTGCCTGTCAAAAAATCCATGAGGGGTTTTACCGTGCTTTATGCACCAGGCGTTACTATTTGTTATGTTGTGCATTCCATAGCAACTGGTTTCTATTTTGAAGTTCTTCTCCAAGTTAGGTTTAGACAAAAGGTGTTAAATAAGGTTATATTCTGTGCTCACGAAACCGGTTGGGTGAAGATATCCCAACTTGTTCCTGATTGCTGTTCATGTTATTTGCTTGTATTTCTTTGGAAACATGCAAGTGCAATATTTCAGTTCAATAAATTATTTGCAAGAGGTTTTACACTATTGGAGCTCCTTCTCTCTTTATTGGGTGTGCCACTGGAAAAATTTGGACTTGACCAGATTAGCAGGAGCTGTGTGTGTGTGTGACATATACCATTGCCTTTTGTCTTCCTTGGATTATTAAGTGGTGGATTCACAAAGGCTTATGTGACCTTCCATAATTAGAGGGTCCATACTCTGTGGTAAGAGTACATCTTGACCTGTGTCGGTGGCTTTTCACATGGTGGAGGAAAATCACTCCTGTGTTTTGTTCCTTTAAATTTGGCCACTTATTAAGCCATGTGTTTTTTGGACTTAGAACTGAATTGTAAAGTTTTCAATTTGGAATTTCAATTTATGTCTTGCCACAGATTCTCGATTGGATTTAGGTCTGGACTTTGACTGGGACATTCCAACACATGAATATGCCTTGATCTAAACTATTCCATTGTAGCTCCGGCTGTATGTTTAGGGTTGTTGTCCTGGTGGAAGGTGAACCTCCACCCCAGTCTCAAGTCTTTTGCAGACTAACAGGTTTTCTTCTAAGATCGCCCTGTATTTGGCTCCATCCATCTTCCCATCAACTCTGACCAGCCTCCCTGTCGAAGAAAAGCATCCCCACAACATGATGCTACAACCACGTTTTACGGTGGGGATGGTGTGTTCCGGGTGATGTGCAGTGTTCGTTTTCCACTATACATGTTTTGCTTTTAGGCCAAAAAGTAAAATTTTGGTCTTATATGACCAGAGCACCTTCTTCCACATGTTTGCCGTGTCCCCCACATGGCTTTTTTCAAAAAGGCAAACAGGACTTCTTATGGCTTTCTTTCAACAATGGGTTTCTTCTTGCCACTCTTCCATAAAGGCCAGATTTGTGGAGTACAAGACTAATGGTTGTCCTGTGGACAGATTTTGCTACCTGAGCTGTGGAACTCTGCCGCTCCTTCAGAGTTACCATGGGCGTCTTGGCTGCTTCTCTAATTAATGCTTTCCTTGCCCAGCCTGTCAGTTTAGGTGGATAGCCATATCTTGGTAGGTTTGCAGTTGTGCCATACGCTTTCCATTTTTGGATGGTGGATTGAACAGTGCTCTGAGATGTTCAAAGCTTGGGATATTTTTTTTATAACCTAATCTTACTTTAAACTTCTCCACAACTTTATCCCTGACCTGGTATGTTTTTTTGGCGTTTATGTTGTTGTTTGTTCATTAAGGTTCTCTAACAAACCTCTAAGGGCTACACAGAACTTTATACAGAGATTAAATTACACACAGGTGAACTCTATTTACTAATTATGTGACTTCTGAAGGCAATTGGTTCCACTAGATTTTAAATTAGGGGTATCAGCGTAAAGAGGGGCTGAATACACATAATATATATATTTCTAGATATAGAAACATCTACCTTAATGCATTTTCCAAAACGACTGTAATTATGTTGTCTATACCCATATCCTCCTTTTTCCCTCAATCTACCCTTCCCTCCCCCCGCAAGAGGCATTAGATGCTGTCAGTCGATTTCTACGTAGATGCTAAGACATCTATCTCGATCGGTCTATGTGTTGATCAATTATGCCTCACATAGGATCTCAGAAATTATCTGGGATCCTTTATAAAAATGCCAAATGATATTGGCAAGAGACATTTTTTGACCTACACATCTTCCGACCACCTTATGTAGGCCATTACTAAGTATTCCAGAGCCAAATAAATATACATATGGCTCTGAAAGTGAAGTACCTGTCTGCTAATGATTAAACCGATAGTAATTGTTATCACCAATATGACCATTATGGACATTACAATGCAGAATGGAAAACAGACTCTAATGGATCTTTAGAAATGAATATATATGACCCGCACGAGTACTATTCTGCTTCTAAAGTATAAAACCCAAAACAACTACCTAAAGTAACGGAAATATCCACATACATGGGGCAATCCTTCACGATTGAGCGATCTGCTCAAAGTGGTGGGCGTAAACGAGGGCCGGACACCAATAAGAAGGAGCCCTCTGACACCATCACAACGTCCAGAAGAAGCTACACACCCCCTTGTGAAACGCGTCGACGTCACTGTCCTACGCACGCCAGGACGTAACGGCCCACAGGTGTACTCGAGCCGCAGTATCGGGTTGAAGGGACCCTGAACTGAACGGAGCGCCAGGCTGACATTTAAAACCAGCCGACATCTACCAGCAAACCGCACTCCAAAGACCAAGGGCGGATAGATGTTGCCCATCTAAACGGAACTGCTACTGAAAAATGTAACAGCGCTGCAGACTACGGAAGTGACAATAGAGATTTGCTCTACCAGCAGCGAGGTCCGGTTCCCCACACAAACGAAGATGGGCCCCTGAAACATCTCATAGCCCACGATCTACATCGAGTTAATGGAAGCGGTAACGTATGCTGGCTATCCCATGCAATCCCAATACAATTTGAACTGACTTTATTCTTGCTTTGTACACCCACAATCTGTTTTCTGTGAGTTAAACAGTAGTATGGACAATCCCGGTTAGGGGAACCATCAGTTATAAGACAACCGTGGGTGCAAATACACACCAACCAAATACAGGATTTAGTGAACGATCCAGTTGTTCCGTATACCCACAACCTGCTTTTGTGAAACAACAAGCGGTATGGACAATCCCTGTTAAGGGAACCATCCAATACAAAAACAACATTGGGTACAAACACATGTAAATCAATACAATAATAATTGGATGCCACCTGTATTTCATCAACATAAGTCAATTAGGATTGCTTTGGTTGGATATTAATGCGCACATCAGGTTCATTATCCGCGGTCACCCTCCCCCTTTCCCTTCCACTTACCTTTTCCTTCCCTCCCTACTTGGCTCGAGCCACCTGTGGAGCACTTCCAGTTTTTATCCCATAAATATTTGATATTAAGGGAGGGCATCTCCCATTATTGTTATAACGATTTTGTTACAACCCAACGGGTTTAGTGGGATAATACTGCAAGTCTTCCCTGGCGTCCGGACGACATTTGTTTTAAATGTTACATGTTTGTATATGTCCCCCCAAGTATGTGTCTGTTTTCGATCTGGTTCACTATTGAACCGAGAAAACACATGTAATCATGTTTAGTCATATGGTTGTGCTTTAATTTAATTCCTATATATGTGATGTAATTTAAATTAATTAATTTATTATTATTTTTTCAATAAATATATCAAATGAATTTTTCATACAATTTTGGATACTTATAATTATTTATATATAAGACGTAAATGACTTCTCAATAAGCCCCACTTTTCTGGCTTCCTAATCTTGGAAACCACAGTTTTTTCCTCTATATGCCTAGGGGTTGATTAGTCAACAGTATAAATCAATGTCTTAAATCACATATACACAACAAGCCTCACTTTTGCTCTTCCTATTTTTACTAGCTATATTGGGATCACCGGTGATCCTTTCTGGAGGCATTTCTGTTTAAGTTTTTAGCACACCGTATCACTAGTTCCTCTTTTCCGTATACTTTATAGACATTAGTGGTCTGGGTAAACTATCCTGACATCTCCACTTCGGTATGGCATTTGTTATCGGAGAGGATATTGATCAGGAAATTAGTCAAGCATTTAATAAGGATACAGTTGCTACACCATCGAAAGAAGAAGAAATAAAAACACGCTTTAAAGAACACAAAAAATTAATCATTAAACATCTCAATAGGAAATGGGACATATGTTTCCTTGAAACATATATAGAAAATAAAATTATCCCCAGAGGCCTTCGCGACAAAGTAGTTCCAGCTGAACATTTACATAGCCAGAATTTCCTAGAGAAATGGAAAATTCTATGTATAAACCATGGGGTTGCAGTCATGCAACTGATAGTTGAGGAGGAAAAAACTCAACTTGCCGAGCTGTCAGCAGCAATCACTATAAGCTCGATAGGACTTGAACCCCATAAAAATACAGAAGAGTTTTTGAAATTAAATGAAAACCTCAAAAAAGAAATAGAGAGAATTCAACATAATTTAAAAACTACAAAGCAGTCTAAATTCAGACGTGACTTAGGCGATTGGGAAAAAGGGGACATCTTCGATTTAACACCACGTCGAAGCCGAAGTCGAGCCCGCCGTGGAAATCGAAGATCCTCTTCAAGAGGGAATAGATCAAATAGCGAAAATGATGATGAGGAAACAATAAAATCAGTGACTTTTTTAGAAAAGGAGGGGGCAGAGAACGGGGACAAAAATCAGATGCAAAAAGACAGACCCAGCTCATACAAAACATCAGCCCCCAAATCACTGACCAAAAAAGATCAAATTCGCAACTCCACCAAAGGCGAAGCACGCACGAGAAGTCAGAGGAATCAACAGAACCATTAATGGAAAAATTAGAGGATAGCGACAGAAAAATAATTAACCTGTCAAAATTTGACTTATCAAGTAGACATAAGAAACTTCTACAACGAGGCATGTCATTTTCCCCAACAAGCCAAATGGATGAATTTACAGTGTATAAGGATATTTCCCTCTTCCTCCGGAAGGTATACTTTCGATTTATCCATGCTAGTAAACCTACAACAGTAGACAATAAAGATGCTATTGATGCCAACAACCAGCTTGATGAAGCACTGGAGATTCTTGAATCCCTATGGGAGGAAGGGGGAAATATGCCCAATGAAACAAATCTAGGACCGACAAAAAGACAAACAAGCCTTAACATTAAATCTAATAAAATGCCCTCCTTGAATAAAAATAAATATCTAAGTCTCTTTCTAGAGATGATACAGATTGATCTAGCCAAAATAGAGTGGAACCAAAAACAACATGATAATTTGACTAGTGAGGAACGAAAGGCTATAAAAGAACTGACCGAAGCCAAGGATATTGTCATAAAACGTAGTGACAAGGGGGGGAATGTGGTCCTACTTGACAGTCGGAACTATGAGAGAGAAGTCTTCCGACTCTTGGGAGATAAAAATACTTATGTAAAACTCCCCCATGACCCCTTCCCCAACCTTGTCCTAGAGTTAAATGACAAATTGAAATTAGCCAAAGAAGCAGGCCTCCTGAACAACAAAGAGTTCAACTACCTTCAAGTAGATGAATTCAATGTCCCGACATTTTACATAATTCCTAAAGTCCATAAATCTTTGTTAAATCCCCCGGGTAGACCAATAGTGTCAGCCATTAAGGGTCCACTTGAAAGAATAGGCAAACTGTTGGATAATATGCTCAAAGATATGGTCTTTGGACTTGATTCTTTTGTCAAAGACACAGGAGATGTCCTAGGACATCTAGCTGAACTCCAAGTACATGAAAATCTCCTTCTAGTAGGAATTGATGTAGAATCACTTTATACATCAATCCCTCATGAATGGGGTATTAAAGCCATTAAGTCATTTCTTGATAAAAATTTTCCAAGATGCGGACCACAGAACGAATTTGTGGTTGACCTACTTATTTTTGCTTTAAAGAACAACTTTTTTCAATTCCTGGATAAATATTATCAGCAGATTAACGGCACCTCGATGGGTGCCCCATGGGCACCAGCTTATGCATGTCTACACCTGGGCCTATGGGAGGAGGACCTGGTATACACCTCGCCAATGTACCTGAGCCATGTACATACCTGGCTCAGGTACATTGATGACGTGTTAGTACTATGGAGAGGAGACGAAACCTCATTAAAAGAATTTATCTCTATCCTGAATCAAAATGATCGTAATATTAGACTCACATTTACATTCAGTCACGAGGAGATCTCCTTCCTGGATCTGGCGATAGGCATTAAAAACTCCACAATCAGGACACATACTTTCCGAAAGGAAACATCTGCAAACACACTATTAAGGGCAGATAGTCACCATCCTCAATGGCAGAAAAATAGCATACCCATAGGACAGTTTCTCCGTATTAAACGAAACTGTTCTAGCGCGGAAAGCTATAGACGAGAGAGCTCAGATCTATACGCCAGATTCAGAGAGCGGGGCTACTCGCATAAACAACTAAGGAGAGCGAAACAAAAAGCAGCAGGTCGTGATAGAACGTCACTCCTACATAGACCTAAGCACAAACAAAAAACATCCACTGAGTTCCAACAGGACACAGGTCCGGTACGAATTATTACCGAATTTGGAACACAGTGGGAAATAGTGAGAAAAATAATAAACAAACATTGGGAGATCCTCCTCAACACCCCCGGTATAGCTAAAATAGTGGGCCCCGAACCAAAATTAGTGGCCAAACGTGCACGTAATCTAGGTGATGAACTCATTCAATCAGAATACACAAGGAATCCAAACACATCCTGGCTGTCAGAATTCCCCAGAACAAAAGGCATGTTCTCTTGTGGACACTGCCAAATATGCCCACTTATACACAGAACGGACACTTTTAGTGATTCCAGGGGTGAAAATACATTTAAAATTAAAAGTTTGATCAACTGCGCAACAACAAAAGTCATATACATGATTACCTGTCCTTGTGATAAGAAATACATAGGAAAAACCAAGCGCCAGCTCAGGATTCGCATTGGAGAGCATATAAGGGAAATAGGGGAGAAGAATCCAGAGAAACCAGTAGCAAAACACTTCGCAAAATTTCATCAGGGTAAGCTTGCAGGTATGAAGGTTAAAGGCATCTATGCCCTAAATCTGTCCCCACGTAGGGGTGACTTTGATCAGATTTTACAACAACGGGAAAAGAGATGGATATTCCGTCTCGGTACTCTCTATCCGATGGGCCTTAACACAGACCTCAACCTCCAACCTTTTCTAACCCTATAAAAATAAGTTATTTAAGAATGAAAAAGAGCAGGATAGAATATAACAATGCATTAGGATATTTTACACATAATATATATATTTCTAGATATAGAAACATCTACCTTAATGCATTTTCCAAAACGACTGTAATTATGTTGTCTATACCCATATCCTCCTTTTTCCCTCAATCTACCCTTCCCTCCCCCCGCAAGAGGCATTAGATGCTGTCAGTCGATTTCTACGTAGATGCTAAGACATCTATCTCGATCGGTCTATGTGTTGATCAATTATGCCTCACATAGGATCTCAGAAATTATCTGGGATCCTTTATAAAAATGCCAAATGATATTGGCAAGAGACATTTTTTGACCTACACATCTTCCGACCACCTTATGTAGGCCATTACTAAGTATTCCAGAGCCAAATAAATATACATATGGCTCTGAAAGTGAAGTACCTGTCTGCTAATGATTAAACCGATAGTAATTGTTATCACCAATATGACCATTATGGACATTACAATGCAGAATGGAAAACAGACTCTAATGGATCTTTAGAAATGAATATATATGACCCGCACGAGTACTATTCTGCTTCTAAAGTATAAAACCCAAAACAACTACCTAAAGTAACGGAAATATCCACATACATGGGGCAATCCTTCACGATTGAGCGATCTGCTCAAAGTGGTGGGCGTAAACGAGGGCCGGACACCAATAAGAAGGAGCCCTCTGACACCATCACAACGTCCAGAAGAAGCTACACACCCCCTTGTGAAACGCGTCGACGTCACTGTCCTACGCACGCCAGGACGTAACGGCCCACAGGTGTACTCGAGCCGCAGTATCGGGTTGAAGGGACCCTGAACTGAACGGAGCGCCAGGCTGACATTTAAAACCAGCCGACATCTACCAGCAAACCGCACTCCAAAGACCAAGGGCGGATAGATGTTGCCCATCTAAACGGAACTGCTACTGAAAAATGTAACAGCGCTGCAGACTACGGAAGTGACAATAGAGATTTGCTCTACCAGCAGCGAGGTCCGGTTCCCCACACAAACGAAGATGGGCCCCTGAAACATCTCATAGCCCACGATCTACATCGAGTTAATGGAAGCGGTAACGTATGCTGGCTATCCCATGCAATCCCAATACAATTTGAACTGACTTTATTCTTGCTTTGTACACCCACAATCTGTTTTCTGTGAGTTAAACAGTAGTATGGACAATCCCGGTTAGGGGAACCATCAGTTATAAGACAACCGTGGGTGCAAATACACACCAACCAAATACAGGATTTAGTGAACGATCCAGTTGTTCCGTATACCCACAACCTGCTTTTGTGAAACAACAAGCGGTATGGACAATCCCTGTTAAGGGAACCATCCAATACAAAAACAACATTGGGTACAAACACATGTAAATCAATACAATAATAATTGGATGCCACCTGTATTTCATCAACATAAGTCAATTAGGATTGCTTTGGTTGGATATTAATGCGCACATCAGGTTCATTATCCGCGGTCACCCTCCCCCTTTCCCTTCCACTTACCTTTTCCTTCCCTCCCTACTTGGCTCGAGCCACCTGTGGAGCACTTCCAGTTTTTATCCCATAAATATTTGATATTAAGGGAGGGCATCTCCCATTATTGTTATAACGATTTTGTTACAACCCAACGGGTTTAGTGGGATAATACTGCAAGTCTTCCCTGGCGTCCGGACGACATTTGTTTTAAATGTTACATGTTTGTATATGTCCCCCCAAGTATGTGTCTGTTTTCGATCTGGTTCACTATTGAACCGAGAAAACACATGTAATCATGTTTAGTCATATGGTTGTGCTTTAATTTAATTCCTATATATGTGATGTAATTTAAATTAATTATTTATTATTATTTTTTCAATAAATATATCAAATGAATTTTTCATACAATTTTGGATACTTATAATTATTTATATATTTATAATTATTTATATATAAGACGTAAATGACTTCTCAATAAGCCCCACTTTTCTGGCTTCCTAATCTTGGAAACCACAGTTTTTTCCTCTGGAGACACAGCAGCAGCTGTTTCAGGTCGGTTTGTAGGCGCTATTTTTAGCGCAATAGCGCCTGCAAACCGCCCCAGTGTGAAAGGGGGGCTGAATACAAATGCACGCCACACTTTTCAGATATACATTTGTAAAAAATGTTGAACCAGTTATTTTCCGTCCGCTTCACAATTATGTGCTACTTTGTGTTGTTCCATCACATAAAATCCCAATAAAATACATTTACGTTTTTGGTTGTAACATGACAAAATGTGGAAAATTTCAAGGGGTATGAATACTATTTCAAGGCACTGTATAGAGAAGATGAAAAAAAGGACTCTCTGCCGTGGCTGCCAAGTAGACCCTGACAACATCTAAGCAGTATAGGAAAATCACCTTGGTGTGTTTTGAAACCAAACATATGAAAGAAAGGACAAATATTTTTGTTGAATTGAAAGAAAAAAAAACAAACAAACAAAAAAACGCAAACAAAAACACTACCACATGCCTAACAGACGTAATGGCTACTAGGAAGGCAACCTTACAAGTCAGGTCTCCCCAAAAAATTCTCTGATCATCTCAAAAAGGGGGCTCTGTAGTACAGAGATCACCAGATTCAAATCTCGAGGCGACACAGGAGGCTGTATAGGGAGGTTAGTATGAACACATCCCTAAATACAAACTTGATTAACCCCTTTAGCTGACCACACACACACACACATATGCAGCCTCACAGAAGCAGCCTTTTTTCCGCAGGACCGCATATATGTGCATCTCCCTTTGTGCTGGGAGTGCGCCACACACCAACCATCGGGACCCAGAACTTTCTGTTCCAGGTCACCCGATCGCTGCGATGGCCTCTGGGTCACTATCACAGTGATCAGTCATGGTGAGCCCACCTGTGTTTACTTTCCCTCCTGAATGAAGAGCAAGATATGTTGTATCTTCCTATTTTTACAGTAGAGGAAAAAAGTAAACAAAAAAAAAAGAAAAAATAAATAAACACACCCCGAAACAGTAAAGAAAAACAAAAAAAACACAAGATCAAAAGGTTTGCCAGGGTTAGTTTTGGGGCCAAAGGTCACGGTCAACATATTTTGGGTATAATTTAAAGATAAATATTTTTTTTAAATTAGTGTCCGTGTTAGTGCGTTTTAGGCAGGATAAAAAAAAAAAAAAAAGCAAAATGCACACCATTGTTTCTGGGCTGTACTACAGGTAAAAATCTACAGCATACACATATGTGGTATCACTGCAAGAGTTAGGAGCAGGAGAATTTATTTTGGGTTTTGTTTTTTTTGGTGATAAATTATAATAGCAAGACTTTTTTTTACCATCTTGGGACAGTTTTCCTTTGATAAAAACAAAAACCACGAGATATCCATTACCATTTACGACCAAACGAAAGCCCAATTTGTCCTGGTATAATCCACCTGGATACAAAAAGTAGTTGTGACGATATGTAGTTTCACTAATACACTTCGAGGTTGCAAAATCGTGCTTGGGCATTTACAATTTTTGTTTTACCATTAGGTGTGAAGGTGTTAAGGACAGTAAGGCAAGAGGCTGACAGGTTTACTTTAAGGATGGTTATTGTTTGTCAGATTCAAGGGAAATTCAGACTGAGCATTAGATTTGCATGGGGAGCCCTTTGTACAAGTCACTGCTGTCTGCTTGAAGCTCAGCTAGTGCTCTTCCACCACTGAAAGCCACATAATGTTGTCAGGTTTTTCCTAGAACAATGTCATCTCCAATCCTACTACAGCTGCCCCAGGGAACCCCAGATTTCCATTTGACCATTCCTTTATCACGTAAAAGAAAAAAAAAAGGCATAAAACTTCAGTTTACAAATTGATCCAATTTATTATAATCTTATATTGTTACTAGATTGGCATTATTTCATACAAAGTATTTAAAAAACAGTTTGTTGCTTGAACCTAAAAATGAATATACAATACTACAAAGGACAATGCTTCTCAAATTATTTACAGAACTGTAGTTTCTGTATATTGTAATAAAACTTCTCAGAGATTGTACCCTGAATAGAGGTAAACAGAACAGCTTCATATATTTTTTACCTTTACGACTATTGCTCTCGACCCCGACAGGGTCACCCTAATATGCAGCCTAACCAAAGGGAGGGTTGAGGTGTCCTCACCCTCTGACCATTATTTACCTCCATCTACGAGCATCTCCCCAGCAGCTCTCTCTTCCCTCTACAATCTTTTTCCCCCTTCTTTACTTCTCTCCCACTCTACCTACACCCTTACTTGGGAGACCAAATCAGATAAGGGGGGGAGTGACCCTTTATTATGAACAAGGCTCTCCAGCCAGAACTACTCCTCGCAACAGACCACAGTTGTCAACCCTTCGACCACTTTCATTTTCACCAAATATCAAAAATGTTTTTTTTTAAAATCATGAACAAGGCTCTCCAGCCAGAACTACTCCTCGCAACAGACCACACAGTTGTCAACCCTTACAATACATGGTTAGTGGGAGTCAAGCTATGGATAGCCATCAGGCTGACTCATTGCCTATGTTTACTAGCGGTTGTCACTTGTGTTCCTTGTGATATTTGTGAAATTGACAATAAACACACATTTTCAACCCTATATTTTACCTTTCTGAACCGTTGTGAACATTACAAATGTTGTATGCCGTCAACACCTGCAATGGGAAAATAGTAATACTTCTACTGTTGTTGATCAGTTACACATTCTGTTTAATCCAACAGTAAGATGCAGTCTGATCACAAGTATTTGGGGCCTCCTGGTCCCTTTTTCACAAGTATTTGGGGCCTCCTGGTCCCTTTTTCATGTAAGGTTTAACAGATCGGAATCTTTCCATGCACTCTAGAAATGCTCAAGGTAATGGCAATAGAGAAGTTTAAAAAAAAAATCTTGCCATCTAATTCCTGTAGACATCATAAACTGTAGGCATCATAAACAATCAGATGGCTACCTTTAATTCCTAGTCTGTACTAGAAATAGTCTGGTTGGTCTGACTGGCATCCATAAGCAGATTTTATTTATTTATTTTAATTTTTTTTAAACTAACCCCATATGTTTCCTTGAGAAACAGTGAAACAGACATGCTTGTAAGGACAAAGTAATGATGCAACTTACAGCAAACCAGCAAGATCTTCAACATTTTTCATGATTTCACTAAAGATAAAGGCTGTTGGTAATGGTTAAATATTCTCTATAAATGGTTACATAGTTAGCAGTTTACACTGTTATTCCTACAATTCATTAGCAACAGAGAATACAATTTATACAGTGTCATAAATTACATTGCAATTTCAATAAAAATCATGATATTAGTTTAAAATAAAGAACTGTTAAAACCACAGATACAACCAGTGAGCCCTTTATCCTGGAATGGGGAAGCAACCCAGCACTGGATGATTAGACTATAAAATCTGGAAACATTGCCACAACACTTGCACTTACAGCATAGGAATAGAGGATGCTCCTGCATTGTGTGAAAAGTGTTTTTTAAATGTGTGCCCATGTAGCTAGACACTAGGCATAGAGCCACCATAAACGATAACATTTCTCTCACAGAAGGGCTAGGACTTTTCAAAAAATTAACTAGGGTTTTGTTATCTGGCCACATTATGTATAAATACAGTAGTTTAAAGGGTAGTCGTTTTCCTCAGTAAATTTGCTTTTCTATAATTCATCACATTTTACAAAGTTGCAATTCATGCCATGCCAGTTTGGCCTTTTTAAAGGCCATCACAAATACCGTTTGATGTACAATTTATACACATTCTCGGAAAATGCTTATTACAAAGATTTAAAATATATCCAATTTAAATATTGCACTTATAATTTCATTCAAAGTTCATCAAATTACAAAACAAGTTCGGTTTTCAATAGTATCGTTGTAAGTTTGATCCTATAGGTAAACAGGATTTGTGTACTGTGTAGGGGTAGATGGTCAGTCCAATGAAGGACTGATTTCTGATTGGTTGCACATTACCATCTGCACGCGTTTTAGTAGAAGCTCATGCTTGTTTAGTAAGGCAATACAAAACTAGTAAACTGCTAGGAAACCATTGTATTTGTTATAATCTCACTACAGTAAACTGAGGTATGATTGGTTGCGATTTGATTTTTGTTTGCACATTTGTCTTGGACTTTATTCTGCTGCACCATGAGCAGCGGTGATATGCAACATTAAATTAGCTTGTACCAACCAATCAGATTTCACTTCACTGTACTTTTTAATAAAAGATATATTCTGAATGACTGCTACTAGTTATACCAGAAAAATTACCCTGAATTTATCTTTATTATGGGTAATATGACCACATGATCAAAGTTTATTTTAATTGATTTCATTAGATATGTTTTTTGCATGCTGAATATTGTTTTAATTAGACTGTATGATACATTATTCACCCAATCTTAATAGCTATTACATTTTTACTTTCAAAAGTTCAATATTAAGTATGCATTCATTATTTATATATGTAAAAACTATGCCACCTGTTGCAATTTAAAGTGGAATTCCAGTCATTATCTAACGTTAAACCTACTCCCACCCCCATTCTAAAGCCAATTCTATATAAGCCTGTAAAGAAAAGATCGCTATACTCACCTAAACTGAAGCGGCTCTGGTCCGGTCCCAGCGGCAGCTTCTGTGCAGGAGAGAAAGCCGGCAGCGGCTGATGACGTCACCCATAGACTTACTATAGGGCAGTGATGGCGAACCTTGGCACCCCAGATGTTTTGGAACTACATTTATCATGGTGCTCATGCACTCTGCAGTGTAGTTGAGCATCATGGGTAGTTCCAAAACATCTGGGGTGCAGAGGTTCGCCATTACTGCTATAGGGCATCTGTTGTTGGCTGCCTCTCCTGCACACAGAGGCCGCCACTGACCGCTCAGCCTGGGGGATCGGAGCAGCTTCAGTATAGGCAATTATACCTATACTGAAGCTTCTCTGGTCTGTTCCCAGGCTCAGCTGTTAATGATGCAAGTATAGTGATCTTTTCTTTACAGGGTCAGATAGAATAGCTTTAGAATAGGGGTGGGGGTAGCTTTAGCATTAGTTAGGTAATGACTGGAATTCCACTTATTGTTAAAAAGATCACATCTAGTAATAGTTGTTAAAATTTTAAAATGAGAAAAATACAATAAAATGTTTGATTTCTGTACAGTTCATATAAAATGTAACACTCTTATGTTAAAAGTAAACTAATGTAGATGGTGATGTGGTGTCTGAAAACTACACTCAGTGGGGGGCAGACGACTGGTGGGGCAATTTTATTGAGATTGCAATTTACTGGGGACATTTGCACCAATACCTCCTAGGAAATGGATAGATCCATCTTCATAATGGCTGCCTTTCCATAGCCCACAACAAATAACACTTTAAAAGCACCACAACTGTATATAAAATCACTACCCATACAATAAAATATGAAAACGTTAAAAAAAAAAAATTAAATAAAAAAAGAAAAAAACTATTAAAATAGATCTATCCTCATCTGTAAAATATCAGTATTGAAAAGGTTGTGAGGTTTTTGGTCAGGATTTGCTAATAAATATCTAGTGTTCCAACACACAATGTTCAGGCATGTGTCTTTGTTGTGAAGGAGGAAATGGAAATCTACAAGCTAAGAGGGGGTTTTAAAATACTGACAGCCTATGTTATGCTTCTCAGCGTTGGTGAATGGAAGAACTTGTTTTGTGTTGAATGCTTTTAAGTTACTGCCAGCCACGCTGAGGCAGTCCCGGCTGAAGAGGAAAGGGAGTTCCAGGTCCAGTAGGGAAACCAGCAAAAGCATCCTGTCCTGCAAATCCTTCTAGAGAAGCTGAATGTGCCTGGAGAGAGAGATAAAATTGGTTAGAACACACACACACACACACACACACACACACACACTATGGCTACTAATTAGTTCTCATAATATAGCAGGTGACAAACCTGATGGTCTTAAAGCACAACTCCAGGTAAACAGCATACCCAGATTAAAGACATACGAGCGTGTCATTTTTTTTACCTGCCAAAAGATTTCTAATTCCTTCATTCCAGTTCTAAGATTTACACAGCTCTAACACACAGAAGACCTGTAAAAGCTACAGTTCTCCTCCCCACCCGCAACCATGTCGCTGAACACAAAGGTGAAAGCATTAACTGTTGTGAACATCTCTCCTTTACTCTGCTTTCTCTTCCTAATAGTATGTCTCTTGTTTGTACATAGGCACTAGCAACTGACTGCATTTGCTGCTTCTACCTCCTGTAGTATGAGCTCTGCTGTGCAAGGAATGCAAGAGGCTGATACCAAATCCAGGTACTGCTTACATTTAATATACAGTGCTGCGTTAAACTGTTCAGCATTAAATGATAAACAGCCCATGAAACAGATCTTGAAATGCCGTAACACAGGGCTCGACAAACCCCGGGCGCCAGGTCGCATTTGCGACTAGAATTAGCGACCTGGGGTGAAACAGCTGGGGTATCCAGTCTCCGTGCGACACCCCCCCCCCCCCGGCACGATCGCGTTTCGGCCGCACTGGTAATTGAGGCCGCGGCTTCTGCAGTCCTATGGTTCTTTCTTGAATGTGGCGCCCTCTTGTGGTGGCCGTTGGTATGACAAGACAACCACCAATGCTTATGGAGCTTCCCCTGACTGTCTTCCTACCCATCTCCTTCCCTTTACTTAGAACCCCCAAACATATATATATTTTTTATTCCAACCCCCTAGAGAATAAAATGGCAGTCATTGCAATACTTTTGGTTACACCGTAATTGCGCAGCGGTCTTACAAGTGCACTTTTTTGGGAAAAAATACTTTAATTAAAAAATAAAAAACAGTAAAGTTAGCCCAATTTTTTTTTTTATATTGTGAAAGATAATGTTACGCCGAGTAAATTGATACCCAACATGCCATGCTTCAAAAATCGCGTCCACTTGTGGAATGGCAACAAACTTTTATCCTTTAAAATCTCCATCGGCGACGTTTAAAAAAAAAAAATTCTACAGGTTGCATGTTTTGAGTTACAGAGGAGGTCTAGGGCGATTTGTCGGTCGTTAAAAAAAAAAAAAAAAAAAACCTAATCTTTTTAGCTGGCTCCTAGGTTCCAAGCAAATTTGTCAAGCCCTGCCGTAACACAACTATTAAAGTGGGAGTAAGCTCCCTCGGTTGATTTTCATATATTAAGGCTTGCCTATAGGTACAGTAAATATCTCCTAAGCATGCACAGTTTAGGAGAGGTTTACTTTTGAAGTAAACTGCGACATCAGCCAGGGTATACCCACGCAGCTCCTTCAGGGCCCTGTGCTGTAAAAAGTGATATCATCGCGGCTTGGCCATTCATACTGCTGAAGCCCGCGAACCCGGAAGACCGGGTGAAGATTGAAGCGCCCACCGAGGTGACAGCGCGCTGCTGGAGGGCTACAATTTCAGGCAAGTCTGTCATAATGTACTAGTATGCGGTGCATACTAGCACATTATAACTTAAACTGCCCGAGGCCCAATTTATTTATTTTTGCTGCGGTTTAATACTGCTTTCATCAGATTTTGTTTGGTACAGTGAAAGAAAGAAACATGTTGCTATTATTGGCTACTGCACAGTTTGCACATTTCTTTAAGCATTTATATATTGAATACATCTGAGCATGCCAATCCACCCAAAACAGATGATATTTTAGTTATGAGTAGACCCCAATAATCTAAAATTTACCACTGTTCTTTTAGGGCAAAGCTCACCTTTAAGAACATGTCACACACACGTTTAGGGTGTAACATGCTCTAAGGGACCAACCTTCTGCCACCAGTGCTCCCCCTGCTTTGTGACAGCCAGCAGGGGGATCTTCTCCCTGCACCAGCTGTTACAATTGGAAAACAGCACGCTCTTGTACGGAGCTCCACCCACACAGCCACATCATTCACAGTTTTCTGTGAATTGCAGCTGGCGACTTAAATTTCTCAATGAACTGTAAGGGCGCTGGTGAGCAGGCTCGTAGTCCATTGATTCTTCCTACCATTCAGTAACTGCCTGCGTCGGAGTTACAGGCAGGCAGCTTACTAAATTGTCTGCAGGAGCCACATATTACACCCAGGTGCAATGCTTTAACCACTTCAGCCCCGGAAGAATTTGCCCCCTTAATGACCAGGCCATTTTTTGTGATACGGCACTGCGTCGATTTTACTGACAATTGCACAGTCTTCCGACGCTGTACCCAGAAATAATTTACGTCCTTTTTTTAACCCACAAAATTGCTGGTATTTTATCACCTCTGGGGTTTTCATTTTTTGCGCTTTAAACCAAAAACGCACACAATTCTTTTTACTTTCTGCTATAATACAGATCTTAAAAATCTTTTTTTTTTTTTTTAATATAAAATGTATTCATCGGTTTAGGCTGATATAGATTCTTCTACATATTTTTTGGAGGGGATCCCAATATAATATATTGATTGGTTTGCTCAAAAGTTATCTTGTCTACAAACTATGGGATAGATATATGCCCTTTTTTTATTGTTTTTACTGGTAATGGCGGTAATCTGCAATTTTTAGCAGGACTGACATTGCGGCGGACGAATCTGACCCCAAGTTACACTTTTTGGGGACCAGTGACATTACATTGATCAGTGCTATAAAAATGAACTGATCAACGTAAAAATGACACTGGCAGGGAAGGGGCTAACACTAGGGGGGATCAAGGGGTTAAGTGTGTGCCCTCAGCATGTTCTAACTGTAGGGGGGGGGGGGGGGGTGGGCTTACTGGACCATGACAGATCACTGTTCCCGATCACTGGGAACAGTAGATCTGTCATGTCACTAGGCAGAACGTGGAATCACCTTGTTTACATAGGCCGTTCCCTGTTCTGCCCCTCCTCGCCACGATCGCAGGCGGCACCATCCTCCCTGCACGGCGTGATGCACCAGGTACGCCACTTCATGCAGGAGAGCAGACCTGCTGCATTATATGTACGTGAGCAGGTCAGCAAGTGGTTAAAGTCTGCAATTTATAAAAAAAATTAAAAATTATGAATGCCCTTTTTTTTAACCTGCAAAAAGATAGGTGTACATTACTACATTTTTTTTTTTTTTTTTTTTTTTACAAAAAGGTGAACTTATCCTTTTATAGTAAATGCGAAAACAAAGCAGTAGGCTACCTGCAACAATGCTGTCTGAGCTGCTGCAGCCTGCTGCAATCCTTGCAGGGATTGAGAGGGATTTTGGGGAAATCCAGGAAGACCAGAGAGAGAAAGAAGAGGAAATGCTGATGGCCTGTAGAAATGCAAACAAACAAACATGGGTTAAATCATAAAGTATAACTGCTGCATGATGAAGACATGCCAATGTATTAACAGCACCCATGATGCCTGCTTACCAAAACATGCTACACAGACAACCACGCAAGATAATTATCAACATAATATAGATGGGAAGGTCCCCCACAGGGAAAAATGGGTAGTCAGAAGTCTGCAATTCCTTCTCTGTCACTACCCATTAGGGTTACTTAAAGAGGAACCTGCAGTCTGCTCACAAGGATGAGCTCTCGCGTGTTCGAACACCCCACGCGCAGAGCCCGCCAGGAAGTCGGCACTGCGATAATCACAGGCAGCGAGACATTGTCCTGATGCGCAGCTGCAGAGATCGGGAAGTGTCTCACTGCCTGCGATTAGCGCAGTGCCGACTTCCTGGCGGGCTCTGCAGATGGGGTGTTCAAACACGCCAGAGCTCATCCTTATTTGTAATAAAAATATCTTTGCCATTCTGAAGCTTCCCTCCAACCACTTTGCATATATTATATATACTGCGATTCTGTACTGGCCAAATATGCTGCAGAAATCTCCCTCCACTGAGATTGGCTGTATCCATTTTAACTGGATCTCATTGGTCCTCTTATGAAGCATCCCCCCTCCCTTGCTGGCAAACTCTCACAAGAGTGAGAGAGAGAGCCGTGCATGAGGTCATAAGCCTAGGCTTTTTACCAGACAAGAAACAGGAAGTGGGCTGTATAAGGTATTTTAATGGCAGAAAAAAAAATGTTTTACTATCCAAAGTTAAAACAATAAGGGCAGAAGATTTAATAGATTGGAAAAAAAGAAAAAATAATATTTGACTGAAGGTCCACTTTAAACATCTCATTTCCTCTATAAGTCCAAGGACCTTGGCTATGGAACGCTCTACCCATCAACATCCGCTTGGAAGAAAACCATCGGGCCTTCAGAAAAAAAAAATATCACAGGACAGACAAAGCGCCTTGAGGCGATTCAGTTCGCATTTGCAGCGCTATACAAATCATTCATTCATTCTATATAAAAATTAAGTTGTGGCACCCATCCAGACATATCTACTTGCCACAATGAGTATGTCTGACTTTCAAAAGCACTTGGTCATTAGTTATTCCACATGCAACCCACTGGTAATGTACGACACCTAAATTTATCTCCTTGGGTCCTACAATTGCAACAAGCAAAATGTTGACAGTTCCAACCAACTGCAATGTTTTATTGTGCTTTCCATACTTGCAGAGGGGTCCTAGGGAATTTTTTTTAATTTTACATGGAAACATAGCGTCAGCTTATGTACCCTAAAAAGGTACCTGGGTATATACATATGTGATACACATACATTAACGTAACCTTGCCAGTGATAGAATGGTTTAGGTCATTATGCATTCTGAATGGCTTCCTTATAGGCGATTATCACTAATGTGATAAAATTCACAGCTTCTAAACAGTTCATGCTTCATTAACCGCTTCCCGACCGCCTCCTGTAGATATACGTCAACAGAATGGCACGGGCAGGCAAAAGGACGTACCTGTACGTCCCCTTTAATTTGCCTGCCCGGGGGGCGCGCGCGCGCCGCCAGCTGCGCGCGCGCGACCCGGTCGGGAGCTCCGTGACCACGGCCGCGGGACCAGCGGACCCGATCGCCGCTGGTATCCCGCGATCGGGTTACGGAGCGGAAGAACGGGGAGAGGTCTATGTAAACAAACCTCTCCCCGCGCTTCCTACACTGACTGTCAGTGATCGGCGGTTCCCTGTCATCGGGAACGCCGATCAATGACGTCAGACGTACAGCCACGCCCCCCTACTGTAAAAAAAAAACACAACACGTCACACTGACTCCTCCCCGCCCCCTAGTGGTTAACCCCCTAACTACAACTGTCATTTACATAGGAATCAGTGCTATTTAAATAGCAGTGATTGCTGTATAAATGACAAATGTCCCAAAAATGTGTCAAAAATGTCCGATGTGTCCGCCAAAATGTCGCAGTCACAATAAAAATCGCTGATCGCCGCCATTACTAATAAAAAAAAAAAATATTAATAAAAATGCTATAAAACTATCCCCTATTTTGTAAACGCTATAACTTTTGCGCAAACTAATCAATAATCGCTAATTGCGATTTTTTTTACCAAAAATATGTAGAAGAATACGTATCGGCCTAAACTGAGGAAAAAAAATGTTTTTTTATATATTTTTTGGGGATATTTATTATAGCAAAAAGTAAAAATATTGCATTTTTTTCAAAATTGTCGCTCTATTTTTGTTTATAGCGCAAAAAATAAAAACCGCAGGGGCGATCAAATACCACCAAAAGAAAGCTCTATTTGTGGGGAAAAAAAGGACGCCAATTTTGTTTTGGAGCCACGTCGCATGACCGCGCAATTGTTAGTTAAAGCGACGCAGTGCCGAATTGCAAAAAGGGGCCTGGTCCTTTGGCTGCCAATTGGTCCGGGGCTGAAGTGGTTAAAAAACATTACATGGCATTTACGAATATCATTCAAAAGGCTGATCAAAGGAATATTTGAGCTGCATACGGTAAGACATAATTTAAAGGAAACTCTATATGAAAAGCAAAACTCCTGATTAAAGCGGAACTAAACCCATCAGTTTAAAAAAAAAAAAAAAAAAACTGTTATATTCCCGGCATGGCAGGAATTTCTAACTGTCAAATTTGCTTGTGCCCTCAACTAAACTGTCAAACCATCAAAAGGCTGGTGTCATAACTGATTACATGTGCAGCATCATGGTAGTTACAAATCAGAGGCCAAGATGGCAGCTTTCTTGGCTGAGAAGGATAGGAGGGTTTAGTTCTGCTTTAACTCCTAGCTAACCTTAATTGGCCCCAACAAAACCCTTTTCTCTGCTGATTTTTTAACCAAAAAAATAACTGTTTTTAGTGTTCATTTATTTTTGTTAGTTACCGGTGAGTCTAAGGCTGGATTCACACCTATGCATTTTTAGTGCATTTTGCAGATTTGCACTACAGAATGTGTTCCATAGGAAACCATGTTAAATGGACTGTAGTCAAAATCAGAAAAATGCAAAAAGCACTAAAACTGTACAGGTGTGAATCCAGCCTAACTTCAGTTTTACAGTTACCAGGATTCTTCCAGGACAGCCCATGAGAGAAGCACCTCCTCCAACAGGAACAGGAAACACATCACCAATATACTTTGAAAGGCAGTCCCCTCTGCTGAACTGGTCAGTTTTAAACAAGAACCGAAGGACAAAACCTTAAAGCATATACCAACATAACCATTATATTCTCTAGGGTCTTTGCTAAAACATATATAATGTTTTGGGGTTCTATGTAATTTTCTAGCGAATAAATGATGATTTTTACATGTAGGAGAGAAATGTCAGAATTGTCCTGGGTGCTCCAGAATGCCTGATGGTGCTCCCTGCATGTTGGGCCTCTGTATGTGGCCACGCTGTGTAAAAGTCTCACACATGTGGTATCGCCATAATCGGGAGTAATAGTAGAATGTGTTTTGGGGTGTAATTTGTGGTATGCATATGCTGTGTTTGAGAAATAACCTGCTAATATGACAATTTTGTAAAAAAAAAAAAAAAAAAATCTTGATTTTGCAAAGAATTGTGGCAAAAATTACAACTTCAAAAAACTCACCATGCCCCTTTCTAAATACATTGGAATGTCTTCTTTCCAAAAAAGGGTCATTTGGGGGGTATTTGTACTTTTCTGGCATGTTTGGGTCTCAAGAAATGAGATAGGCCGTCAGTACTTCAGGTGTGATCAATTTTCAGATATTGGCACCACAGCTTGTGGACTCTCCAACTTTCACAAAGACCAAATAATATACCCCAATTTGTACTTATTTTTACCAAAGATATGTAGCAGTATAAATTTTGGCCAAAATTTATCAAGAAAAAATACAAATTTGCTAAACTTTATAACGGAAACAAAGAAATTCATTTTTTTTTTTTTTTTACAGAATTTTCAGTCTTTTTTTTTTTTTCTTCTATAGCGCAAAACATAAACCCAACGGTGATTAAATACCACCAAAAGAAAGCTCTATTTGTGTGGAAAAAAAAAAAAAAATTTCATATGGGTACAGTGTTGTATGACTAATTGTCATTCAAAATTGGTCTGGTTATTAAGGGTGTTTAAGTGCCCAGTGGTCAAGTGGTTAAAAGAAAGAGGGGTGCATTTGGAGGCTTGTTCTGGTGGATTTTTGGCATCCCATAATTTGTAAAGTACGGTAGTCAGGTCGGTATTTTAGGCAAACCCCCTACTGCTTAGTTTTTTCAGGTGACAGTGGGTGCACCATAGCTTGGGGTATCGGCATTGCTTGGAATATCAGCGCTATCTCCATATAACAAAGCGTGTGTGTGTGTGTGTGTGTGTGTGTGTGTGTGTGTGTGTGTGTGTGTGTGTGTGTGTGTGTGTGTGTGTGTGTGTGTGTGTGTGACATGTTCGTGGAAATTAACATGGGTCTCTGAAGGGATAATGTATGTCTCAAGGCATGTGCTTTTTTCACATTCATATATAAGGATGTAGATGGGGGGAGAGGAGTAACTAGACGTATGCTTTTTTTAGCAGATCTTTGTTTATATTCTATATAGGAGCGGTGGTTTTTATATCTCCACCATAGGGCTAGTCTCTATTGAGAATTTAAGATAACTGGGCCCACCATATCTATGATAATTATGGTATTTTCAAGGTTGGTAAAGGTCTTTGGACTTTTAATGACCCTCTCTAATATAGTAAGTTCTTGCTAATCCTCTCATGGGCTGTCCTGGAAGACAACTGGGGAAAACCGGAGTTAGACTTACCGGTAACTCTGTTTGCAGGAGTCTTCCAGGACAGCCTGGTTCCCGCCCTTATGTTAATGGTTATGTTGGTATATGCTTTAAGGTTTTGTCCTTCGGTTCTTGTTTAAAACTGACCAGTTCAGCAGAGGGACTGCCTTTTTAAGTGTATTGGTGATGTGTTTCCTGTTCCTGTTGGAGAAGGTGCTTCTCTCATGGGCGGTCCTAAAGACTCCTGGAAACAGAGTTACCGGTCTAACTCTGGTTTTAAAAAACAAAAAACGAACACTCTTATGGGCGGTCCTGGAAGACGACTGGGGAAAATACTTTGTGTTGCATTAAAAATATTGCCTATGTTTGATCTGTAGATAACCTTTGCCATGCTATGTACCAGAAATCTAAAAGGGCTCATTCACAATATGTGCATTTTTCGGCACAAAAAAAAAAACACGGGTCTCTGCAAAAGCACACAAAAAATAAAATAAAAAAAAACTATTTACACCACAATGGAGCGGAGACTTGCAGAAAATTGCAGCATGTCTGCAGTTTTCTGCACCTCATTGAAGCTCTCTTGACGTCTCAGTCTGTGCATTTCGATGCATCACAGCTTAGCTATATCAGCTATGTGCCAACAGTTATGATTACAATAACAGCTGCAACAGTCTACAGAGCTACTTACCCTGCTTGCGCCACAAGAGCAGAGTTGAAGTTTGAGCTGAAAGCTGAAGCAAATCCAGGTAGAACGGAAGCTGGAGATGGGGCAGTCATAGTTTGAGGCACTGGTGGGCCTCCTGCTAAAGTTGATGGAGCCTGAAGTCCATGGAAGGAAGGGAGAGCGGGATTGACTGGTGGTGTGCTACAAACTGGGAAACCAGGAAAAGATGGGTTTGATGACACAAGGGGTGCTTGAGGTACAGAAAAGAGCGAAGGGAGAGCATTGGATAGGTTGAGCGGAAAAGATGAAGCAGCAGCTGCAGGCATAGAAAGGCCAGGAAACACAGAAGAAGTGAGTGGTGGTGTTGCAGAAGCAGCTGTGGCTGTTGATGTTAACATGGGTACAGTAGGAGTAAGAGCTGGACTACCTGCAAATGGCGATCCATTGGATAATGAAGTGAAGGGTGAAAATGCAGGTGGCATTCCTGGGGAGGAACCCAATCCTAAAGAAGACAGGGTTGGGCCACCAAGGTTACCGTTAATAGAGGAAAGCCCTGACAAAGCTGGGTTTATGGAGTTGGCCAGGTTCCCAGGGCCAGGTGGAAACATGTGACCTAGCATGCCTGG
Organism: Lithobates sylvaticus; assembly: GCA_028564925.1. NCBI lineage: Eukaryota > Metazoa > Chordata > Amphibia > Anura > Ranidae > Lithobates > Lithobates sylvaticus. Next base: position 553,287,235 of record CM053027.1, read on the forward strand.
TAATCCTAGGGAGCTGTGGGATGGAGTGGCCGAACGTGATGGTCCTTTAAATGCAGAAGGTGATGGACTAGCTTGTTCCGCTTTAGACAAAGGGGTCACATTGGATGCATTGGGGGAAGATGAAAGACCGTGTTCTGACATGGAAGAGGGTGGATTCTGTCCCTGTGGATTGCAGCTAAGTGGAGACTGGCTGTGCACAAGAGGTTGTCCTGGCATGGTAGCAGATGAAGTAATGGGATTAGTTAATAAAGGAGAAGACGACCCTGAAAATGCAGACATAGCTGGAGTAGCTGTTCGTTGAGGTGTTGGCGTAGAAGGGGGAGTAAATGATTTATTTAAAGCCGAGACAGAATCACCATTTTGGAGGCTTGACAATGGCAAAAGTCCTGCTGCAGACATGGAAGGGGAATTCAGTAATCCTGGATCACTGGCTAAAAATCCTTTTAGGACTGATAGCAATGGATTGCCTATATTCATCTGTCCAGCAGCTCCAGCAATATCAGTTAGTGTTGGGCTAGCCATGCCCTGGAAAGCAGGATTTAATGACAATGGAAGGCCAGCAAATAATGATGGCATCATATTGGCGGTGCTTACAGAGGCTGTAGAGGTAGTGGCAGAAAATGGAAGGCCTTGAAGTGACAGAGGTGGCAAATGATCACTAGCCCCAAGTGTAGCATATGGAGAGGAGGAGCTCTGATGTGTTGTAACAGCAGTAGGTGGAAGACCAGGAAATACTGAAGGACTTGGTGTGGATGGTGCACTGATAACCGAGGTGGGAGTGCCGCAGGACATCTGTGCACTTTTTATCACAGTTGGACTTGGTGTAGATGGTTTAGGAGATGCCATGGAGGATATGGTTTGCCCTGAGAAGGCTGGCGGAGGAGCAGCCATGCTCATTGCGGAAAAAGTAGGTGTTGTAGGAGTGGAGGGATGGTTTAGGGCTTTAGCAGGAGAAGCTGGAGTTGCACCAGGTGTAGCAGACGGTGTTGGAGGAGCCGATGTGTTGGTTCCATGTGGTGAAAGATGCGGGGTTGCGGGAGCTGCATTATAAAAAAAAAAAAAAAAAAAAAAAAAAAAGGTACACATTTATTACAGGTACTTATATAGCACTGTAATTTTACGCAATGCTTTACATATATATTACATTCACATCAGTCCCTGCCCTAAAGGAGCTTACAATCTAATATATTTAAACAGCACTAACACTAAACTCTACTTGGTTGGCTGACAAGCTACAGTTATGGGGCAATACAACAGAAAATGTAATCAAATATACAAACACACAGCTCAGAAGATATTTACAACACAACAATCTTTGAGCCAGAAAGCTATACAATGTGGCATTACAAAACTTGCTTTCACATAGTTCTTAGGGTCACCATCAGTTTTGAGGCACACCGACAACCTGGATGTTAGGACTGTGCGACCCTACATTTAATTAACTTTTGATGAATTGTTGTTTACAAACCATACATTTGCACAGTACTGTAGGTAACATCCTAGGTCTTCCAACCAGGACTTGCAATAGCAGTGCCCACTCCAACACAAAGATATGAATGAAGTATTATGTTAATTCCTTTGCCTGCAGTAAAGGAGCTATGTCATGTGATGACACATGATGTGTCAAGCAACATGCAAAATGTGGCAAACCTGTGCTGCTGTGAAAACCAGCCCCCTTTTCCATTAGGTGTCTCAACATCAGTAAAGGATGAGCACTCATGCATGAGCCACAAGTGCTTTCCATCTCTGACAATCACTTCAGGAGGAACTGCTGCAGGGGTTTTGAAATGTAGCAAAACTCAAAACATTTCATAAACTTATTATACTATAGCCAAAGATATTTTGGCTATATACGTCTCCTGTAGGTCAAATGAGTGCACTCCTGTAAGCTGTTTTCAGCCGACAGCAGGCTAAAGTTAACTGTCGGCCGACATCACTCAGTAGGTCCAGGCTGGGCAAAGACCACGACCATATGGTTGGGATCCACCCAGATGCCTGGACCAGCCTCTCAGTGCTCCACTGAGAGCCTAAGCCAACCCCGCCACAGCTCTGCGCTCCAGTGAGTGCTGGAGGGGAGAGCAGAGAACCAATGACTGACCGCTCTGAGCAGAGCGCAGTGACTGAGGGGGAGAAATGGGCGATCAGCGGTGCAGAGTCACTGCAGAGCTAGCGAGGGACTGGATGCAGCATAGGATCGATGCTGCATCCACATAGGTGAGTATATTTGTTTTTTTTCCATACAGATCAAGCACAAATGCAAAGCCCTTCTCCAACATTTGAGGGAATAGGGAAAGTAAAGGAACTAGTGTTCCTATCAAATACATTTCCACTAAGGCCCCTTTTACATTTGTACAACCTGAAAGTCGCGCAACTTTGACGCGACATGAAGCAATGCCTGTGTAATCTTGAGGTCTATGGACTTCAAGTGGCATCAAAGTAGTGCAGGAACTACTTTGAAGAAGTTGCACAGATATGAACAGTACTCATTGGAAATCATGGGGTACGGCTTGTCATGCAACTCTGTAAGTCCCAAGTCGCAGAACAAGTTGCACAAGTGTGAAAGGGGCCTAAAACCGCGCTGAAAATTCTAGTGTTTAACCAAAATGGTTTTCAGGTTTGTCCAAAAAAAAATGAAACATTGTGAAACACTGTCATTTGCAAAGCATCTTCAAATTAGATTAGAGAAGATAGATTATATTCTAACTAGAGAATGAACACAATGTACGGTATAGACTCCAATTTCTTACCTTGAGTGGGTGTAGCTCTTGCTTCTTCAGAACCTAGAAGGGCATAGAAAGGAGACATGAAATACTATACATATAAAAAATATTCCAGCAGACTTTCGGGCACCATTTGATACTTTTTGGGAACCAGTGACACCAATACAGCGACCAGTGCTAAAAATATGCACCATCACTGTACTAATGGCACTGGATGGGAAGGTGTTAAACATCTAGGGTGATCAAAAGGGTCAACTGTGTCTAGGCAGTGTTTTTGTGCACACAGTGTGCTGCTTTAACTAGGGAAAAAGACTGAGCCTTATCTCTGATTGTCACAACTGACATATGCCTTGTTTACACAAGCATAACTCAGCTGATAGTGTTTTACTAATCATCTGGACAGCAAGAGGAGATTGGGTCCTCTGAACATCTAGATCAGCTCCCGCCGTGAATTATCACCGGCAGGGGGCACCTGCACACCCTACAGGCGGAAATGCAGCATGATGTTTATTTACGAGATTCTGCCCACAGCTGTAGCAGTAAAAGTAGTATAGGGCGGTCAGCAAGTGGTTAAAGGTTAAAAAGGTTGTGGGTGTAATCTTTCTTGGTTTACCTGACCTTAGTCTCAAGAGATCCCCAAATCTTTCACTTAAGTTACTGAACAGTACTGAATGGCATATTGATGTCTTTGTATATCCTTTTCCCCCATCTTTATAAATCCATTACCTTGTTACGCAGGTATTTTGACAGTTATGCTCCCCATGGCTCAGTATCTAACCTGCTCAGTGCATCCAAGTGAGAGTCAACAAATTCATTGACTATTTATACACCAAAACTAAATGCGAGTGAGAAAAGGAATTGGGCAAGATAGTCCTGTGTAAGTTCACCTTACACATTTTTCTGTAAAGGTGAACTTACACTTTAAGGCCCCATGCACACTGGACATTATAAAAACAGCAGTAGCTTTGCAGTGAGTTTTTCAACGTTTTTGCAATAACATTATTAGAGGTTTTCAATGTTTGCGTTTTTTTTTTATTCTAATGTATTAAAAGCGCTGGTGAGACGCGTTTGAGCGTTTCTGCTTTTGACGTTAGAGCGTTTTTACAGCTGAAAAACACCTTTCAGAACCCCACTAGTTTTGGGGTTTATTTTTTACAGCCAAAAACAATTGATAACAGCCTATGTGTGCATGGACACATAGGATAACATGTTGTAGAAAAACATCTGAAGTCAAAAACAGCAGCTGTAAAAATGTCCAAAAATGTCCAGTGTGCATGAGGCCTAAGACTTTGCACCCGGTAGCATGTGCTTGGAAAGTTCAGTCAACACTGTTGGTAAACTGGGAGAGCGCTTTCTTTTGTTGGCACAGTGCATGATGTACCCATTAAAAAACGGGGAAAAATAAATGAACATTTGCTTGTTGATGTGGTTACGTGATCCCGACTCAACATTTGTTGGGACTGCCTGTATAGAGATCCCCCGGTGTTGCCATTTAAAGAGTATGTAAACACAATTTCATTTTCAAGATATGTACCATGTGCTTGTATGAAAAAGTATTATGTTCTCTTTGTATTGCTTCCATTCGTGGGAAATGCCTGGTGCTCTAAATTTTACATACCCCAGTTCTTAATACCGTGTATTGCCCCCTTTAACATCAATGACAGCTTGAAGTCTTTTGTGGTATTTGTGGATGAGGCTTTTTATCTTCTCAGATGGTAAAGCTGCCCATTCCTCTTGCCAAAAATCCTCCAGTTCCAGTAAATTCTTGGGCTGTCTTGAATGAACTGCACGTTTGAGATCTCCCCAGAGTGGCTCAATGATATTGAGATCAGGAGACAGATGGCCACTCCAGAACCTTCACTTTATTCTGCTGTAGCCAATGACAGGTAGACTTGTGCCTTGTGTTTTGGATCATTGTCATGTTGGAATGTCCAAGTACGTCCCATGCGCAGCTTCCTGGCTGATGAATGCAAATGTTCCTCCAGTATTTTTTGATAACATACTGCATTCATCTTGCCATCAATTTTGACCTAATTTCCTGTGCCTTTGTAGCTCAAACATCCCCAAAACATCAGTGATCCAACTCCGTACATTTCATTATAGGCCTTGTTGACTCCTCTCCAAATGTAGCATTATGGTTGTGGCCAAAAAAGCTAAAATTTGGTCATCACTCCAAATTACTTTGTGCCAGAAGATTTGAGGCGTGTCTCTGTGCTGTTTGGCGTATTATAAGTGGGATGCTTTGTGGCATTTGCGTAGTAATGACTTTCTTTTGGCGACTCGACCATGCAGCCCATCTTTCAAGTGCCTCCTTATTGTGCAACTTGAAAAAGCCACACCACATGTTTTCAGAGAGTCCTGTATTTCACCTAAAGTTTTGTGGGTTTTTCTTTGCTTCCCGAACAATTTTCTTGGCAGTTGTTGCTGACATTTTAGTTGGTCTCCCTGACCGTGGTTTGGTTTCAACAGAACCCCTAATTTTCCACTTCTTGATTAGAATTTGAACACTGCCGATTGGCATTCAATTCCTTGGGTATCTTTTTATATCCCTTTCCTGTTTTATACAGTTCAACTACCTTTTCCCACAGATCCTTTGACAATTTTTTTGCTTTCCCCATGACTTGGAATCCAGAAACGTCAGTGCAGCACTGGATGAAAGATGCAAGGGTCTGTCAGGAGTCCAGAAACTCATTGACCTTTTATACACACACACTAATTACAAGAAAACAGATCACAGGTGAGGATGGTTACCTTTAATAGCCATTCAAACCCCGTGTGTCAACTTGTGTGCATGTTCCCAGGCCAAAATCACCAGGGTATGTAAACTTTTGATCAGGGTCATTTCGGTAGTTTCTGTTGCCATTATGATTTAAAAAGAGTAAGCAGAACTGATTGATAATAAATGGCTTCAGCCAAACACTGAGTGAAAGAAATGTCACACACACACACACACACACACACACACAACACACACACACACACACACACACACACACACACACAGCAAAGTTGTCATCTTACCAGTGGACTGTGACGCAGCATTAGGAGAATAAGGGGGTGGCGGAACTGTACTAGAAGCGGTAGCATTCAAAGCAGAAATATGCGTACCATTGATATATGCACCTAAAGAGAAAAATATATATCAAATAAATTACAATTTTCATATTTCTCCATTTGCTCACATGTTTTATGCTATGAATTTCCTACCTACCTTTATTTATGCCTTTAAAGTGCTTTTGCAAGTAACTTTACTAGATCAAGTTACAAAGTACAATCATAATTTGAAATGTACTATGGAGCATTTATAAAGTAATAAGTCAAATTGACCATTTGAACCCATCTCTTGTATATAACGCTGTACTTAAAATGTTAACTATAGCAGCCCATGGGTGTCTAATGGGCTGGAACATTGTTTTTGTGCCAATTGCTACTGGTGTCCCTTAAGAGAATCAACCTTGCAGCTCTTTACCCCATTTAATGCTCCATTTTTTGGCCTGACAGCAGTCAGATGGTGACTGCATTTAGCCACCTTCACTGTCTTTGGACAGTCCCCATCTGTAGAACCTTAGACGCTATAGGCATTTGGTTGATTATAAAGAATTCAATAAGATACTACAGCATGTCATTTTAAAGCATTGACTAAATTGTGACTGTACTGCATTACACAAATTAAACTATTAAAGCTCAGCAACCGTGCTGTTGATTGGAGCAGTGTAGGTGGATGTCAGCACGCTGGAGAGCGTTGTAGAGCTACTTTCCAACTCCCCTACATGCTGTCAAAACAGAGTATTTTAAATTCTTGCTATAGCATGTAACCGTTTCAAAAAAGGAAAATCACAGCAGATCACTGCATGCAGTTTGTAGACTGACTATTAAAGTAATACAGTAAGGCCGGCCCATACGCAGTTCAAAACTTGGCAGGTTCAGCAAGAACCAGCCAAGATTTGAACCATTAATGGGCAGGCTGAATGTACCAAATTAATCAACTTGAGTACAACCAGCCTGCCGAATTTGCTTGCGATTATTGCAAGCGGATGCTTGCAGAGGTTTCTTCTCTGGGAGAAGACGATGGCTCGGCAGGAGGGATTCCTACATCAGCACTGCGTTGATGGGGGAAATCGAACAAATTTATTTTCTGCAACCACGAAATTTGATCTGTGTATGGCCAGCCTTAATCACATTGATTTAATTTGCCTTTAAGATATGAATACGCCAATACTGCATCAACATAAATCTGCATTGTGTTATCTATGGTTACATTTGAGATCTTCAGAAGGATATAATTTACTGTGGATAGTATTAGTTTCAAATGTAAAATGATTATTACATTCAGTATTTGTTAAGGCAACAATATATTTATGTTGTTAGTACATCAAGGGAGTTACAATTTCTGGGGGTTTGCAACATAGAAATTCCGTCTAACCGGCCTCAGAAAGCGTTATAAAAAAAACTTTTATAGCAGTTATTTATGTATTTTATCCAAATCAAAATTATAACTTTAAAGCTGAACTCTAGGGGAAAACAAAAATCTTTCCAGTGGGGCCAATCCTCCGCTCCCATAAACTCCATTTGTGCGGTTAGACTGGTCCCCACAGCTTATTTTCCTACACTTTAGTGTTTGCGGATCCTCTGACATCATCAAGTACAATGCAGGGCCTGTAGCCTTGCACTGCATGTGAGGGCACCAAGGAACAGTACGCAAGCTACAGCATAGGGGATGAGAGAATTTCCTGCTGCTGGGGATTAACTTATTTAAACTGCTTACTCCAGTACCAAAAATGAGTATTCAACCCTTGCAGTGCAGGGGCAGCCTCACTGTAAGGAAAGATTTTTCCTTTCCCCGGAGATGGGCTTTAACAAGACCAATTACATACAAACATTCTCAGTCTGTAAATGGAAGTCTGACTAGCATGTTTAGCAATCATTCAAGAAGCACAACCTAGTCATTCTGCATAGTGCAGCCTGGTAACCAGTATTGTTTAGTGTCTGCTGAAGCTTCTGGTAAAATGCTGCTAAATGCCTGTTAGAGCCTGCATTTCCATAAAAATCGGTTTAAAAAAAATAAATAAAAAAAGCTGAAGGGTGCTCAGAGGGCTTCAAGAAAACAGCTTGATGCTGTTAAAGGCCACATATAAAACAAGCATTTCAGCCAACAAATTTTAGTCTGAAAAGCTTTAATTTTAACAGGCATTTTACCAAGAATTCAGAAAGTGTCTGCAAAGCTTAGCTCAGAGTTAGTCTCCTACAGTGTGCTGGAGCCTGGTAAATTTCTTCTGAAACCTGCTAAATGCCTGTTAAAGCTACAGCCTGCATGTACTTTAGTATCTGTATCAGAAATTCCCATTCTAAGGGTAAAGAGTGCTTAGGAAAAAAAAAAAAAAAAAAAAAAGGAAGGACCTTTCAAAGTATCCTTGGGAAATTTGAAGTGGTTGCAAAATCAAAAAAATTGCATTAAAAGAATAAACAAGTTTATAGATACATGCTCTGTGCAAGGGTATTGTACAGAGCAGCCCCAAACAGCCTCTTGAGGTCCCAGTGCTGTCTACTCTTCTGCATGTGCCCCGCGGAAAGACGCTAGCTTTGTGGGCATACATGCGGGCATGCTCCCAAAGCCAGGCTGTGTGCATCCATAGAGACACGCAGCATGCATCGTTCCCCTACTCCCTCATACGAATTGACTGACAGCAGCAGGGGCCAATGGCTCCTGCTGCTCTCAGCAAAGCCAGTGAGAGCAGGAGAGGGGAGTGAAGATCTGCATAGCACTGGTTCAATGGGGGGAGTCCGGGAAGGGAGTGGAATAGACAGTGACCTTTTTACCTCAATGCACTCAAGCAATTGTAAAGGCTGAAGGTTTTTTCCCTTACTGGATTAGGGTAAAAAACCTTGTAAGAACCTTCTACATGCAACTCCCTCCCAAGATCCCCACCCCCCTTATACTTACCTGAGCCCGATCTCAATCCAGGGATGTGCACAGGAGCAGTGGCTCTTTCAATCCTCATTGGGTCAGAGACAGCAGAGGGAGCCATTGGCTCCTGCATTTGTCAATCACAGTCATCGTCAAGAGACATACCCCCCCTGGGAGCGAGCCCACACGTGTGTCTCCCCCCCCCCCCATAGCAAGCTGCTTGCTATGGGGGCACTTGGCAAACAGGGGGAGCCAGGAGCGCCGATGGGGGGGGCCCCCAGAGAAAGGGAGGATTGGTCTGCTCTGTGAAAAAAACATTACACAGAAGGTAAATATAAAAAGTTGGATATTTTTAAAAGGTAAACTTTTAGCGTTTAGAGCTACTTTACGCTTATAGATGCTAGTCTGAACAACAGGAGCAACTATGGAGCAGAGCCAGGTAGTCTCCCACAGCTTTCTAAACACCAGGGGATACCTACATTTTTTTTTTTTTTTTGGGGGGTTATAGCCAGTACTTCCAACAGTCCCAGACTAGAGCTGAAACGTGCTTTTAGGACTTCAAGAAAGCTTTTTCAAGCTTTGGAAACACTTGAAGGTGATGCTCTTTAGATTAGCGTTTATAAACTCAGATTAAATATACCTGTGTATTCTTCTTCACTTTAGATCTACTGGAAAAATGGAAGCATGCAATCCAAGAGTCACATGCCAATATTTTTGTCACTTACCAGCAGTCACTATTTAACGAGGCAGTACAAAATTCAGCACTCAAGGCAAAACTACAATGCATGACTAGCAAAACTAGTGTTTATGAACGCAGGATAAATATGCCTGAGTGTTCACCGTAGCTACGGGAAAAATCGGATGAGTAAAAAGCTGAGAGTAACATGCTGATTATTTTTTTCTATGTTGAACTTACCAGTAGTTGCTATTTAACAAAGTAGCACAAAACGCAGCAATCATGGTAACCAATCAGGCAAGGTAAAGCCACAACTACAAAGCACAAAAGTTGACATGTTGCAATAGGAGACTACACTTTGCATGATGAAAGGTCCACACAAAAAAAATAAAAAACCCGACAATCCAGCTATGTATAGGCACTGCGGGCCGGATTCAAATACATTTTGGGGATTCCAAATCTCTTCACTAATGTTGCTGGCTCTTCCATTCTCACCACCAAAAAAAAAAAAGACGTTTAAAAATTCACACTGCCAAGAGCACCATGTGCTGTGGCTAATATCAATTAGGTTTTAAAGAAATAGAAATTCAGTACTGGGTACAGCATATCATATCAAAACTAGTGCATGGGTAAATTTGTGATACTGGAAAATATTCAGAATGTGCTAGAACTGAGCTGAATCTGATTAAAGGGCAAGACTGCCATTTTAATTCCAATTTTACAAATGTGAGAAAAACCAAAAAAAAAAAAAAAAAAAAAAAAAAAAAAAGGTAAAAATAACCTACAAATAAAAAATGTGTAATATCAAATAACGCAAGTAATTGGTTATAAGCTGAAAGCATCATATAATCTGCTAAAAACCAGAGTGATTGGATGTCTCATTACTCCTTCCTTCCATCATTCAGTAGTGTCTGGGGTATCTGCAAGGCATTCAGTGGTAGCTGGTTTTGTGCAAAACAGAGATTATTTGCAGTAAACAGAATAAATTTAGTTACTGTAGTTCTCGTTTTTCTTAGCCCAATCCCGACAATTCGTACTATTGGCTGTTGCCCCTCCCCCTTCAGATAAACTTTGACCTTCTCCAGAGGTACTTAAGTTTGACTGTTCCTTCTTTACCGCCATTGTCTTCCCATAGTAATCTAAAAAATAGAAAAGCAAGACAAACAAACAGAGCCCTGACACAATTTCATGCAGTTCTGTGCATGCTCAGCATTTTAGACAGTAAAAACCCTACATAACATTAATGTGTCCCATGGCAGGCTGAATAATCGCAATAAAGTTCACTGGAAGCCACTGTCATTAAATACCTTACTTGCAACTGCCGCAGATTTCAGAAATTCAGGCGCTAATAACGGTTCAAAATTTTAGCTGCCAATCTATTGTTACAATTAGAATAGTGTACTCAGAATCTAAAAAGGTCCAAAAGAGCAACAAAGACAATTTTTCGTTCTTCAGGCTTTATACATTTAGTTTAGTATGACACAAGTTTCGGAATGTGTTCATGTTACCCATAGCATTCAACCTAAATTGCACCCGTTAGGTTTGTTGGTTAGTACTTTGCCACTGTATTGGCTTGAGAAGAATAAATTTGTATATGCAATTAAAGTTTAATAAAAAAGTTTGCACTTGTTACTATACAGGGCCTCATGAAGGCAAGGTCCTCTGTGGGCTAAATTGAGCATATTGTCTCAAAGTGATGCCCACCAAGCGCTTATCCTTACTTTGTGTTTTAGATGCCACCTGCTTCTGTATACAATGGAGGAACAGTAATGTAAATGCAGGACTTGGAGAATATTTCTCTGCTGTATACAGCAGGAGGTGCAAAGGGACAGCAATATAATGCAGTTATGGGTAGCAAGAGCAGGGGGCTTTGAAAGATCCTTCTCTGGGACAGAAGACGGATGCCACTGACCACACAGTCACACCTTTTCAGGCACTTTTTTCTTCTGGGCATCGTAAGAAAGTGATTGGAGTAATAGTTGTCACAAAAGTGGGTTCCACTTTAAGTAAGGGACATTATATTAACTTCTCCCGTTTTCTTCAAATGCTGCAGTGCCTACAGAAGCCTCAATATACGACACTTCCACAAGTGTTAGATTCCTGGTCCCCACGAGTGCTTCGGTTCCTTCTAATGACCCCTACATCACCACTCTGTCCTGTAATGATACAGGGGCAGACTAAAGGACCCAACAGCTCTTGGCACGGACCAGGAATCCAATATCCCAAGAGTATAGGATGAAAACTTCTCTGGGCACTGTAGATGTTAAAGAAGGTGAAGATTCGCAATTTGGGCCAGGCAAGTATAATACTGTATCCCTTCTTTACAGGGGAACCTTCTTTTCTACTGTTTACCTTTGTGACAGGTCATCTTTAAAAACAGTTAGAAAGTATGCAAGAATATTAGGTACTTATTCTTTGATTTAAGAGAGACTTGCACTGAAAAAAATACACTGGCTACCATTGGTAATTCTTGCTTTTGAAAATGCTAGTTGCCTACCCGATATGTTAATCCAAGGCCTTAAAGTGTTTGTTAACCCAGCATTTCATATTCCTGATATGTGCCTGTTGTACCATGTACTTGTAAGAAAAAGTATCCTGTTCTCTGTATTGCTTCCTTTATGTGAAATCCCTGGTGTTCCTGCTAGTACCCTTACTTTCCTACTAAAAACTAACCACACTAAGGCCCCTTTCACACTGGGGCGTTTTTCAGGCGGTACAGCGCTAAAAAAAGCGCCTGTATACCGCCTGAAAAAATCCGGCCCCATTGACTCCAGTGTGAAAGCCGGAGTGCTTTCACACTGGAGCGGTGCGCTAGCAGGACGGCAAAAAAAGTCCTGCTAGCAGCATCTTTGGAGCGGTAAAGGAGCGGTGTATTCACCGCTCCTATACCGCTCCTTCCCATTGATTTGAATGGGAAACCGCGGTAATACCGCTGCAATGCGCCGCTCGCGGGGGGTAAAACCGCACCGCGAGCGGCCGAATACCGCGGTTAAAACGACGGTAAAGCAGCGCTAAATATAGCGCTGCTTTACCGTCACCGCGGCTCCCCGCCCCAGTGTGAAAGGGGCCTAAGCAGGAGAACACATCGTAGTCAGTTCTTTAGATCCAATGATCAGACTTGTCCCGACATGCCCCTTCTGCACAGCCTTTCACTCGGAAGATCAGTGTAATGCAGTATCTCCTGCCCCAGCTCTTATGCAGAATGTGATCTCTTATATAAAAAAAAAAGGAAAAAAAATATTTATAAAATGTTTTTTTTTTTGTATCTATTTACAATTGTTTTGCCTTTCATTTCAATTTTAAAACGGAATGTGTTGTTTTACATGTATGTTCATTTACAAACACTTTAAAGTGGTTGTAAACCTTTAAACATGAACAAAGCAAATCTCTCTATAGTGTGTACTTGTCTCAATCCAGACTACTAAGTGTCATTTCTGTCTGCTGCTTCAGCCATCAGCATGAATCACATGACAAGTTTTCCTGACACCAAGAGAAAAATAGTGAAGGGGATGGACCTCCAGCTGACTTATGGCTCCCAGTTATCCTCACTGAGCTCTGCAGAGTAAATCTTTCTGCCCCTTTGTTTCTGTACGCTTCATCAATTCTGCACTTTGAATGGTTGTAGAGAAAAGACTACTGCAGATAACATAGAAAACTTATGTAGGGAGATTTGTTTCATCTCTGTATCACCTGAGGCCAGTCACTTCACTGGGTATATATATATGAGGGTTTACAAGCACTTTAATACTCACTAGTCACTAAACCAGAACAAGTCTGCAGAACAGAAGTTTTAAACGTTGACTTTGTTAGCTGCATGCTTGTTCCACATCCATGATTGAGATCAGACAAGCAACCAGTAGTTTCATAGGGAAGCGAGTCGTGCCAAGCTCTGTATTTTTCAGCGCAGGTTTCCTTTAAGCACAGGCTTTAATATTGGCATATCTTACATAACAACTGCCTCTTTTTTTTCACACTCTTTATCAGGTCTCAAAGGCATGAAAGCTTGAAACAAAAACAATACTCAGACTTGCCTTCCCCTCTCCTTGTTGTCCTGGTATATGATACAGTGGGAACATGCATAACGGCTTCATCATGATGTCAGGAGCATGCAGTTATGCATCATGGGTGAAGCAAAAATAGGAAAATAAAAACATCCGATATATTTTGGTATAAATAAGGAAAAAAAAAAAGAAAGATACAAGAAAAATATACAAAACATAAAATGTGATCATTCAAAGCCTTCTTTCTGGTTGCTCAATAGTGTTGGGAGAGCTCCCTTTTAAATGACAAATATGAGCTCTGAAATAGATTCAGCACTGGAAGGATTTACAAATGCTCAAAGCCTCTTACTAGCCCTGTCCTCCATTGAGAACCATTAGCAAAACACTTCTACACTTTCCTACAACGCCTCTAAAGAAACTTACACAGTCATCACCCCCTGCACGTTTCAACAGGATTAAAGCCAAACTCTAGACAAATTTAAAATACAATATTCAAGACTAAAGCCTGGGACACACTAATGCCCCGTACACATGGTCGGATTTTCCGACGGAAAATGTCCTATCGGACCATGTTGTCGGAAATTCCGACCGCGTGTAGGCTCCATCGGACTTTTTCCGTCAGATTTTCCGACGGACAAAGTTTTAATCTCCTGCTCTCAATTTTTCCGACAACAAACTCCTATCGGACCTTTTCCGATCGTGTGTAGCGAATTCCGACGGACAAAGTGCCACGCATGCTCAGATCACATTACAAGACCAAAGCTATTGGCTACTAGCCTCTACGTAGTCCCGTCGTAGGCAACGAACGTCACCACGTTCAGGATGATCAGATTTTCCGACAACTTTGTCCGACCGTGTGTATGCAACACCAGTGTCGGACTAAATCCGACGGATTTTGTGGTCGGAATTTCCGACCGTGTGTACAGGGCATAAGCGTTTTGTCGGAGCCGCTGTACTAACGATCTCCCTCGCTGAGCTGTCGTGTTCTGACAGGGGGATGGCCCCCCTACCAAACCACTCTGATCAGCGCTCTTTGCCATTGGCTGAGAGTTCTGAATGGGAGCTGGTCGGCTGCTGGTATTCCAGTATGCTCGTCTAACAGAAGCTGACTGACATACATGGTGACGAATGGCGGACGTTTTTTATTGAACTGGCTGACGTCTCCCAACATTGGGCCCATGTGTACTAGGCATTAGGAGAAGTATCAAACCCATCTTAACCACCCCCTGCTGAGCAGCACTCAAAAGGAGCGAATTTCAGCCAATTAGGGCTGTACTGCACAGTGCTGTCAATTACAGCACTGAACATACTTATGCAAAAGGGGCGAGCAGAGGGATGATCATCAATGTACTGCTCTTCTATCTGGAACAGGGTGAGGCAGGGACCTGACCAGGCTATATGGCTTAAAGTCCAACTCCACCTTCTGGACCATGTTACATCTGTATTTTGGGTGTAACCTTTAACTTGTTGCAAATGGGAACCCCCCTCCCTTACAGCAGCAGTGAATGAATAAACTAATTTCAATGCAACGTGATCTAGGTGATCATTGCACTTGTAGTCCACCAACAATTCCTTCAGCTCTCTAACTAAAAGTCCATACCTCAGTAAAGAGAGGGAGTTACAGGAAGAGTCCACAGGACCAACTAATCACATTTGCAATTCCAAAGATAGAAACAGTGCCAATGGTAGAGAGAAAAGTGTGCAACCTACAGCTGACTGATCCGATTTCTGGAAATACACATATAAGGTGTTTTACTCACATAATATACAGTACAGTATGTCCACTACCACGGAAAAGTCTCTTGCCCTATTGCGAGCGCTAATTGCTTTAAAAACATCTGGAGAAGGTCAATATTTAACTGCTCTGCACAATAGGAATACCCAATACGTTTAGCGCTTCCTCAATAAGGCCTGGTTCACACAAACTACAGCGCACACCCATGCAAGGGCAGGGTTTGCTCACACAGGGATGTGCAGGCAGTCCTTTTCATTTCAATTGGGACGTAGCAGCTGCATGGACACAGATACTACTCTCAACTATGGATCAGCTAAACATGCGAACAGGTAAAAAAATTTGTTTGAATACGCAAATACAGTTCAAAGTCTATGGGACACGAACGTAAAAAATCAAAAGTGCTAATTTTAAAGGCTTATATGCAAGTTATTAAAATAAAAAAAAGTGTTTGGGGACCCGGTCCTGCCCCAGAGGACATGCATCAATTTTTTTGCGTTTTTTCGGGAGCATTGATTTTAATAATGCTTAAAGTGAAACAATAAAAATTAAATATTCCTTTAAATATCATGCCTGGGGGGTGTCCTTAGTATGCCTGTAAAGTAGCGCATCTTTCCCATGTTTATAACAGTGCCACAGCAAAATGACATTTCTAAAGAAAAAAATGCAATTTAAAAACTGCTCGCTGCTGTAATGTATTGTCGGATCCCGGCAATATAGATAAAAAAAATAAAAATAAAATAAAGGCGTTGATGTTACGTCCAAAATCCATACCTGGATATTAAGGGGAACCCCCGCACCCAAATTTATTTTTAAAAATGGCGTGGGGGTCCCCCAGGCACTATATACTCTGAACAGCAGTTTATATACACTATACGGCCTGCCCCATATACTCTGCAGAAAATTTGGTCTTTGGTTTTGGTGGCGCCAGTCCGCTTATTGATTTAGTTGCCCTTCTCTGGACTCTCTCCAGAACATCCTTTGAGGACTGGTGACCAGAGGTAAATGGAATACTCCAGATGTGGCCAGACCAGATTTTTATAAAGTGGCAGGATTATCATTTTATCTCTAGAGTAAATTCCCGTTTTTATGCAAGCGAATAGTCTGCTGGCTTTGCTTGACATTGCCTGAGCAATAGCAGGCAATCATAGGCAGCGTCAGCTGTGAGGACTACATGCCCTAGGTAACACCCACATATGATGCTGGTCTTCCATGACTGAAAGAACAGTAATCCAACAAATGAAAGGGGTGGGCCAGGGACACCCAGGGGAGCAAAGTGCTAGGTGATGCTAGAGGTTCAGCTAGGAAATGAGGTGGGCTCTGTCTGACTTATTGCAGCATTAGAAAGCATTAGAAAATGTAAAAATGTAAAAATGTTAATCTAAAATATAGAAATGAAAGTAGGAAATATCAGTACAAGAGAGGAGCCTGCACAGAGACTGAAGGTAAGGCTGGAGTTGAGCTTTAACCCTTTTTCTGCCAGAGCAGTTTTTTCACATCCATGACCTAAAAACACCCAAAATAATAAAATATTTTTTTATGAAAGCAAAGGCTTATCCAATAAAAAAAAAAAAAGAAGAAGGAAGAAGATGGTAGCTGCAATTTATGGCACCTGATATTTGTGCAACAGTTTATCAAATCTATATAAAAAAGACAAAATATAATTTCCATTTTTGGGGTAATAAAAAATAAAAATAAGGTTGTGTCGAGTAAATGGATACCAAAATATATCATGCCTCAAAATTACATGCGCCCACAAAACGTACGACGACCAAAATTATCAATAGACAATTGCTTTGAATGTCTTTACAGTTCATCAATTTAGAGCTAGTGCTCATTCACACGGGCGCCTGGGGACATACAAAGTTTGGGCATATTTTCCACCCAGGAGCCACATGGGTGTGTACAGCCTCCCCACAGACATGAATGGCTGTACATAGCTGTATGTGGACGCTACTTGTGTAAACCTGTGCATGCATACAGATGTTGTGCTAAAGAAACATGTCCTGTCTAAGGGTCTGTATTAATGGGCTTTGGTCTTGTGTCAATGACGTCAGTTTGAAATGTTTCCAAGATCATTCAGAATTTTAGAAGTGCATTTGACATACTTTTGACCGGCTTCAAGTGGCTTTGCATGCCCATAGGCCTGTATAGGAATGCAAAATCCATTTGATGTGATCAAAAGCCCTTCAACACAGGCCCTAAATGAACATTATCTTTTAAGGACTTCAATCTCAATTCCATGCAGGGTTTCCAGCTGCCCAACCATAAGTACAAGAGCACTTATGTATACATGGTCTTAACTTCCTGAAGACTGGAACTGAAAGATGCTATTGCATGCTTACTCCTAGCCCAGGTTCACACCAGTGCAGAAAATTTGATTTTGAACTGACAAATCAAACTTAGTGAGCTTACTCTGTCAGCAAGGCAACAAGCGGATTAAGCCCCGATTCACACTGGTGGGGCTTTGAAATCCAGCTACTTCGGTACTATTTAAAAAGGCGCAGATCAGTGCGATTTGCACAGCCGATTTAATTTACCGAAGTCTATGCAAGTCGTAATGAAATCGGAAAATAGCGCAGGAACCTTTCAGAATCATGGCGATATGAACAGTTCCATTGCCAGCAATGGGGTGCGACTTATGAGGCGATTTGGAACTGTGAAATCGTACCGGTATGAACGGCGGCTAAATATTACATATGGCAACCATGGAGCAGTTTTATTGCCTCTTTGCTACATTTGTAAAAGTACTGTATATTTTATGGGGGGGGGGGGATAAAATAAAATCATGGAGGATTTTAGCAGGATGAACACATCGAGTATGAACAGCATGCAGAATGAATAAAAAATGAAGAAGATAAAAGTGGGAGAGGTATAGTGCCATTTCAGAAAGCTCAGAGAGCGACAAGAGGAGAAGAGGAAGGCAATGAACCAAAAGCCTAAGCAACATGCTTAGTGCAACTCCTACTGATCAGTACAGATACCAAATTGCCAATAATCAAAACGTGTTAAGAGAAATACACAATACAGATTGTAGATTCACTTCTGTTAGTTGATCTAGTATAAACAATGAAATCCCATTTGGTTTACTGCGGCTTACACTGGAATCAGTTATTCTTACTTGGAGCAATAGATGGGTGAGGCCGGCAAGGTGGTATCGGGTATGGTACTGGCTTGTGCGGATTATATGTAGAAGGAGCCTGTAAGAGGGAAAACAAATACAATATATACGAGATGCAAGGGACTATATCTTATACAGAACATATTTCAATCACATGTATTTTACAGATAAATATGCAAATCAAATTTGATACCAAGATGTATATACTACTTTCCTATCCACATGCAACTGGGCAAAACAAATTTGATACAAGATGTATATACTACTTTCCTATCCACATGCAACTGGGCAAAACTATTTTTGAGGAAGGGGGGGAGGAAGAGGGGATTGATGTATGGAAGTAGACATATATATCAGACCTTCTATAATAATGCATAAGGAAAGAAGAGGAAGAGAAGTAGAATTATCTCTCAGGGGCATAGTTAGTGGTTCTTAGGCCCCTTTCACACTGGGGCGGGGAGCCGCGGTGACGGTAAAGCAGCGCTATATTTAGCGCTGCTTTACCGTCGTTTTCACCGCGGTTTTCGGCCGCTCGCGGTGCGGTTTTACCCCCCGCGAGCGGCCGAAAAAGGGTTAAACACCCCCCGCAGAGCGCCGCCGTAGCGGCGCTTTGCGGCGGTATTGCCGCGGTTTTACCGCGGTCTCCCATTCTTTTCAAATGGGAAGGAGCGGTATAGGAGCGGTGAACACACCGCTCCTATCCCGCTCCAAAGATGCTGCTAGCAGGACTTTTTTTTTCATCCTGCTAGCGCACCGCTCCAGTGTGAAAGCCCGCCGGCTTTCACACTGGAGTTAAAGGGCAGGATTTTTTCATGCGGTGAACAGGCGCTATTTTTAGCGCTGCACCGCATGAAAAACGCCCCGGTGTGAAAGGGGCCTTAGGGTCCTTCAGATAGTTGGAAGCTCTAGGGTGTCCTATCCATTCGTTCCAATTTTTGAGGAAGTGACTTGTAGAACCTTTTTTATGTGCTAACATTAACTCATAGTGCTGGGCAAAACTATTTTAACTGTTATCTGTAAAACAAAAAGTACTATTCATCACTTACAAGCTGTATGGAGCTGCAAGAACCAAAATGATAAAAAGAACAAAATATTAGCCTTTATTTATTATTGTAGAAATAACTAGACTGTGCCAACGCAAAGCAATCAACTACCAATCATCTTAAAACGATCGCCTCAAACTGCTGAAATCTGATCTTTGATTTGTTGCCATCTGAAACTGTAAAATCATTGTACTTTGAACCTTATTAACCACTTGCCGACCAGGCTTTTTCTGGGACTTTGTGTAGAAGTTTAAATCAGTATTTTTTTGCTAGAAAATTACTTATATGTTTGAAAAATCTGTTTATTGAAATTTTAATATGCATAACATACAACATATGATGTGTCCGCAAGACAACATCCAAAAACTGGCCGAGGCCAACTGTCTAACATAGACCAACTAACTAAAACTTCCCCCTGCCCCCCCTCCCTCCCACCCCACCCCCCAGTCACATCTCGACTATGAAACGGAGTCCTATATCAATTTATACAGGCATGTGTGCTCTTGTAATGTGGGGCCCTGGTGTCTTCTGTATTATTTCAGCTGTTACCCAACTATGTTGTCTAGCACATCATCCTCGGGAAGCAGGTCAAACCTCCAGTACCAGTATCTCGCAACTATTTCTTACCCTACAGTACTGTCAGAATTAAGCCATGAATGCCATACTTTGTCAAATTTCTTTATACAACCCCGACTTTCATATGTGGCTTTGTAATAAGGTAACATTGAATTTACTAGGCCTTTCCAGGCGGAGATACTTGGAGCCACCGTTTTTTTCCAGGCTAGTAGAATAGCCTTCTTGCCATAAAAGAACAGTATACTCAACATTGTACGCATGGCCCTTGAGGGCACCACATCATCAACCAGCCCCAGGAGACAAACTCTAACATTCAATGGAATCGGGACTGATATAAGTTCTGTAATACATGCATGGATATCCGTCCAGAATTTCTGGATGTGGTGGCAATGCCAGAAAATGTGGTCAGCGTCAGCAGGTGAATGAGAACATCTCCAACACTCCGTTGAGGCTGAGGGAAAAATCTTCCCCAGTCTAGCCGGTGTGTAGTAACTCCTATGTAGAAATTTGAATTGAATCAACCTATCCCTGGCCTAGAAAATTACTTATAACCCCCAAACAGCAGAGACCATAGGGAATAAAATGGTGATAGTCGCAATTTTTTAGGTCACACAGTATTTGCGCAGCGGTTTTGCAAGTGCAATTTTTTTGTAAAAAATACACTTTAATGAATTAAACAAAAATGCAATTTACCCCAATTTTTTGTAGAATGTGAAAGAGGATGAAACACCAAGTAAATAGATAACATGTTACTTTAAAATTGTGCGTGCTGGTGGAATGGCGACAAACTACGGTACTTAAAAATCTCAATAGGCAACGCTTTAAACGCCTTTACAGGGTTCACGTTTAGAGTTACAGAGGAGGTCTAGCGCTAGAATTATTGCTCTTGCTGTAACATTTGCGATACCTCATGTGTGGTTAGAATACAGTTTACATATGCGTGCGTGACTAACCTATGCGTTCGCTTCTGCGCGTGAGCACAGAGTGTGTGTGAGTGGGTGTGATTGTGTGTGTTTTTGTTTTTTTTAATTGTGTGTGTGTCTTTTTTTTTTTCAACCTCACCTACGCAACATAAATACAGTATCTCACAGGAGTACAACCCTCCCATTTTTGTAAATATTTTACTATATCTTTTTCATGTTACAACACTGAAGAACTTACACTTTGCTACAATGTAAAGTAGTGAGTGTACAGCTTGTATAACAGTGTAAATTTGCTGTCCCCTCAAAATCACTTCAAACACACCCATTAATGTATAAACCGCTGGCAACAAAAGTGAATAATACACCCCTAAGTGAAAATTGGGTGCCCAAAGTGTCAATATTTTGTGTGGCCACCATTATTTTCCAGCACTGCCTTAACCCTCTTGGGCATGGAGTTCACCAGAGCTTCACAGGTTGCCACTGGAGTCCTCTTCCACTCCTCCATGATGACATCACGGAGCTGGTGGATGTTAGAGACCTTGTGCTCCTCCACCTTCCATTTAAGGATGCCCCACAGATGCGCAATAGGGTTTAGGTCTGGAGACATGCTTGGCCAGTCCATCACCTTTACCTTAAGCTTTTTTTTTTTAGCAAGGCAGTGGTCGCCTTGGAGGTGTGTTTGGGGTCGTCATGTTGGAATACTGCCCTGCAGCCCAGTCTCCATAGGGAGGGGGGGGGGGGGGGGATCATGCTCTGCTTCAGTATGTCACAGTACATGTTGGCATTCATGGTTCCCTCAATGAACTGTAGCTCCCCAGTGCCGGCAGCACTCATCCGGCCCCAGACCATGACACTCTCACCACCATGCTTGACTGTAGGCAAGACACACTTGTCTTTGTACTCCTCACCTGGTTGCCACCACACACGCTTGACACCATCTGAACCAAATAAGTTTATCTTGGTCTCATCAGACCACAGGACATGGTTCCAGTAATCCATCTCCTTAGTCTGCTTGTCTTCAGCAAACTTTTTGCAGGCTCTCTTGTGCATCATCTTTAGAAAAGGCTTCCTTCTGGGACAATAGCCATGCACACCAATTTGATGCAGTGTGCGGCGTATGGTCTGAGCACTGACAGGCTGACCTCCCACTCCTTCAACCTCTGCAGCAATGCTGGCAGCACTCAAAGGTCCAGTTCCCAAAGACGACCTCTGGACATGACGCCGAGCATGTGCACTCAATTTCTTTGGTCAACCATGGCGAGGCTTGCACTGAATTGAACCGGTCCTGTTAAACCGCTGTATGGTCTCGGCCCCTGTGCTCCTGCTCAGTCTCATGGTCTTGGCAGTCTTCTTATAGCCTAGGCCATCTTCATGTAGAGCAACAATTTTTTTTTTTTCAGATCCCAGAGTTCTTTGCCATGAGGTGCCATGTTGAACTTCCAGTGACCAGTATGAGAGGGTGAGAGCGACAATACCAAATTGAACACACCTGCTCCTCATTCACACCTGAGAACTTGTAACACTGACGAGTCACATGACACCGAGAAGGGAAAATGGCTAATTGGGCTCAATTTGGACATTTTTCACTTAGGGGTGTACTCCCTTTTGTTGCCAGCGGTTTAGACATTATTGGTTGTGCGTTATTTTGAGGGGACAGCAAATTTATACTCGCGTGGAAAGATCTAATAAAATATTTACAAAGATTTGAGGGATGTACTCACTTTCGTGAGATACTGTATATATGTATTGCGGACGGCACATGGTTAAAAATAAAAATGAACGAAATCCTGATACATACTATATATATATATATATATATATATTAAAAATTATATATATATATATCCTATACATATATATATATAATATATATATATATGGTCCTGTACGATACATTATGTATGGGTTGACGATACCTGGACTTCCTATGTTACTCTTCACCTTTATATGTCCTTGATGTTTGCTGGCTGGAGCTTGTCCTATGTATTCTTTGATACTTTGTTATACTTTATCTGGCCTTCGGCTATGTTATGCTGTACTCCAAACATTCCTTTTTGTACTGAGCTTGACTTAAAGTGTTTGGTACCCCAACATTTCATATTCCTGATATGTCCCTGCTGTACCATGTACTTGTATGAGAAAGTCTCCTGTTCTCTTTTTATTGCTTCCTTTATGTGAAATCCCTGGTGTTCCTGCCAGTCCCTTGGATTTTCTATAAAAAATTGACCACACTAAGCAGAACTACCACTGTGGTCAGTCCTCTAACACAGCCTGTCAATGGGAAGCTTAGTGCTTCTCCTCCCCCAGCTCTTATGCAGTTGAGAACAGAGGGAATGTGATCACTTATAAAAAAAATAAAAAAAATAAAAAAGAAGAAAAAATAGGGGAAAAAAAGAAAAAAAAAAAAAAAAAAAAAAAAAAACACACCACAAGGGGCTCGCTGTACTAACCATGCAATGTTAATAGAGCGATCTCCCTGCTGAGCTGTTCTGACAGCGGGACTGCCCCCGCCAAAACATACTGCTCAATGCTCGCAGCCAATGGTTGCAAGCCCTGGTCGGATGCTGATCAGCTGCTGTTTTTCCAGCATGCTCGGCAGCCCAGCTTCTGTCAGACAGGCTGCTGTACACACGGGCCAAACGTCAGCCGGTTTCTGTTGATCCAGACCATACCAGCAGTGTACAAAGCTTAAAGCGATTCATATTTTCTAAGGGAAGTGGCTGGTAATGTTGAATGACAAGTAGCTTATTGCAGGTCTAACTAGAAATGAAAAGAAACAATACCAATAAACACAATTATATGCGCTTTAGCAGGCTCATGCTGCCTGTCCACCACTTTGCAGACAAAAGTGATACAGTATAGCAAAATTTCCTGTACAAAACCTACTGAGATGTTGAGCAATTAGGATTGGGATTTCCAATACCTTCTTGAATACCCAATTACAACCAATGCTTTATCTAGTCAGCAACCTTTAGTCACATGGTTTTTTGTAGGATTTCATTTTTAACTTACTGGTTTACATGGTCCAAGAATCCTGGCTGCAATTCCCTTTCCTTCATTTGTTTCTTCTCCATCTTTTCTCACTGGAGTTCCCTAAAAATATAAAATGTACTTTCAGTGAAAGTGGCTATGAAGATTTATTTTTCCAGATTCTTCTGGGTAAAGGGGACAATGTGAACTTCTACCATGATAAAACAAAGAATTGTGTAAGAAAAATACAAAGCATCCAGCGCTCCTCCATCCAATGTATTGGCAATTAGTCCATAGATACACACCAAGGGGGTTATTTACGAAAGGCAAATCCACTTTGCACTACAAGTGCAAAGTACAAATGCAAAGTGCACTTGAAAGTGCAGTCGCTGTAAATCTGAGGGGTAGATCTGAAATGAGGGGGAAGCTCTGCTGATTTCATCATCCAATCATATGCAAGCTAAAATGCTGTTTTTTTATTTTCCTTGCATGTCCCCCTCAGATCTACAGCGACTGCACTTCCAAGTGCACTTTCAGTGCAATTTCAAGTGCACTTTGCACTTGTAGTGCAAAGTGGATTTGCCTTTCGTTAATAACCCCCATGTCTGTGGTATAACAATTTATAGCAATAGTGGATAAATGGTAGAGGGGTGGATGAAAGATGGATAAAGTAAGACTAGATGGATGGTTGGTTCACCTCTGCAGCTCCCGTAAGATCTGGGCAGGATCACCTCAAGTAGGAAATAGAAAAATCAGGGCGCTGAGGTTAATACCAAATCCGTGAGGATAATACCAAATGCATTTGATAAAGAGGGCCTTGTCCCTTGAAACATGTTAGGATTCAGGGGGGGGCGTGGCTACCGCGCTAGCTGATGGACGCTTAGATTGAGAGCTCCGCTCCAGCTACGGAAACACAGCGAAAACGAAGGGCCTAGTCCAAGATGGCGCCGGCGGCGGATCCCCGGCCTCCTCACGCGACTCCCAGCTATCCTTGCCAGGCCTGAGCTCAACCCCGGACCTTCGAAGGCACTCACCGGAGGCATCCACACCGCTATCGGGCAGCCCAGCCAAATCGAGACCCCGGATGACGCCAGGCCCCGGCGGCCATAAGGTCAGTGAGTCAGCAACATCCCTAGAAGACACTAGAGAGATGACTGACACAATCAATGCATTCCCCACTACAGACCAACCGATATCTGACACCACCCTAAAGGACATGTTTGTGTCACTACGCTCCTCCATGCATGCTGACATGATGGAGTGCATGCGTAGCTTTAAAGCGGACATAGGAGAACTAGGGACCAGGGTGGACCATGTGGAGACAAAGATGGGGGAATACGCCACCTCATACAACACATTAGTTGATTCCCACAACGAACAGTCAGATGAGGTCACATGGTTGAAAGCAAAGGTCGCTGACCTCGAAGACAGATCGAGAAGAAACAACGTTAAGGTGAGAGGGGTCCCCGAATCTGTCCAACCTGCACAACTACAACAATATGCCCAAGACCTCATCTCAGCGTACCTGCCTGCACTGACCACGTCAGACCTGGTAATAGACAGGATTCATCGGCTCCCTAAACCTTCTCACCTCCCAGATAATGTCCCGAGGGACGTGCTAATGAGAGTTAATTTCTATCATATAAAGGACCAATTCATGTCCGCCTTTAGGAAGTGCACGCACCCCATAGACCAGTACAACAACATACAGGTCTATGCAGACCTGTCGCAATACACCATGCAGAAACGAAAGTCCCTCGTCACAGTGACCAAAGCCTTGCGAAACCACAATATTACCTACCGTTGGGGATACCCGACAAAACTGACTGTCACCTACAACGGGAAAACATCTGTGATCACTTCCCTCAATGAAGGCTTAGCACTATTAAGAGAATGGGACATTCTCCCTGAATATACCTCTGAGGACAACCCCCGACCACCCAAAACAAACACTCTGGACGAGTGGCAGCTGGTCTCACACAAAAAGAAGTCACACAAAACCAATGGGCCTCGTGTGTGATAATCAGCTCAAACCTACCAGTTTCCCCACAAGCTGGAGCGGAAAAACCACTTAGCTCCCCTAGCCAAGTTATGTGCAGTACTACTGCCATCAGACCCCGAAAGGGATCTACCTTTTTATCACAATTCTTTGTGCTCTGTTTGAGTATTGACATTTTGTTTTCTTCCTCCTTCTACCCCACCCTCCCTGGAATCCCTACCCTTCCCCTGGATGGACCGTGCATCATGGAATCAACCGCCCTTCTGGATCGCCTTCGCTGCCGCAGACCCCTGTCTGGATCCCGGACCACTACGGCTGATGAACTCCAGGTATTTGCATCTGCACACACTACACCCGCCATGGCTATTAAAATAGTCTCATTTAACGTTCATGGACTGAATCACCCAGCCAAAAGAGCATCATCTGGAAAGAGGCCCTTAAACTTCATGCAGACATCATTTGTCTACAAGAGTCACACTGGTCCTCTACAGCTGCACCCACTTTTCGTCACAAAAACTTCCCCCATATCTATCACGCTTCCTCCCCCAAGAAACAAAAAGGGGTTGTTGTTGCAGTTAAAGACTCTGTGTCATTCTCTCTCCAGGATTTGCATACAGACCCTGAGGGTCGCTATTTAATATTGACCTGCACTCTTAACAATCGTCTCTTTACTCTGGTCAACATATATGCTCCCAACACGCATCAAGCACGATTTCTGAGGAAACTTTTTTACAAGATCAACTCCATCAGGAAAGGAGAGATTGTTGTGTGTGGAGACTTGAACGCTACAATTGACAATAAAATTGACACTACCTCCAAAGCTAAAAGACCCCCTCAGTCCCTCCAACGCATCTTGCACTCCGAGGAACTGTATGATGTATGGAGATGCCAACACTCCACGGAACGTGACTACACCTTCCACTCCTCTAGACATAACACCTACTCCCGGATAGACTTTATCCTCGCAGACAAGAACTTGCTGCAGAGGATCTCCTCCTCCGGCATCCACGACATAACATGGTCTGACCACGCACCTGTATCTGTGGTAGTGGAAGAGAAATTCGCACCCTCACCAGCCTACATCTGGCGAGCGAACATCTCCTTGCTGCAGCAACCAGAACAGGTGGCCTTAGTAAGGAAACACCTAACCGAATACTTTAACATCAATAGAGACTCAGTAACTAATCCTTTTTCCCTATGGTGTGCCCATAAGGCGTATATTAGAGGCATTCTGATTCAGATGTGTTCCAGGGCAAAGAGGCAGAGGACGCAAAAGGTTGACACACTTTTATCAAAAATTAAACTGCTAGAAACTCAAAACAAGATCACCCCTGACCCCATAGCAGCGACTCAACTTGATAGCCTTCGTGCGGATCTCAGACTTATGCTACTTGAACACCACAACAAACACATTATGTACCTTAAAGCAAACCATTATTCAGCCGAAAATAGAGCAGGGAAACTCCTAGCCCAGAAATTAAAGGACCAAAAGGCCAAAACCAGAATACCCTTCCTCACAAATCCCAATGACGGAAGCAAAATTTATAATCCACAAAATATTGCTGACTCCTTTGCTGATTACTACTCCTCCCTCTACAACCTAGCATCAGACTCAAACACCCCCCAGCCCACAGAAGAAGCAATCAGCAAATTCTTAGACGAACTGTCACTTCCCTCCCTAACACCATCTCAACTAGAGGCACTAAACTCCCCTTTTACAGAGTCTGAGATCCGCAAGACCATACAGGCACTACCTAATGGGAAATCTCCGGGCCCAGACGGCCTCCCAAATAGTTACTTCAAGACATTTTCTGATACCCTGCTTCTCCCACTGCAGGAAGTTTTCTCAGAAGCGGCGTCCTCTGCCTCTTTCCCTCCCGAAATGTTAAATGCATATATTGTTACCATACCGAAGCCTGGCAAACCACCTGTCACCCCACCCAACTTCAGACCCATTTCTCTTCTGAATACAGATGTAAAGATTTATACTAAACTCATCTCCCATAGACTCCTAACAATCCTACCTACACTGATCAACCCTGACCAGGCTGGATTCACTAAAGGCAGGCAAGCAGCTGACGCTACCCGTCGAGTTATAAATATCTTACAACATATCTTACAACATGCGGACTCCTGTCGGGTGCCTTCTCTGCTGTTGTCCCTGGACGCGGAGAGGGCATTCGACAGGGTCCACTGGGGCTACATGAAGCAGACCCTGAAAAGATTTGGCTTTGCTGGCTTCATCCTTAATGCTGTACTGGCCCTATACTCCTCTCCCTGCGCACAGGTGTACCCTTCAAACATGCTCTCCAGGAGAACTACACAAACATAATACGCTCCCCACTACATCCTCATACCTCGAGATACCGCTAGAAGTCGTAAATAGCGAAATTCCATACGCTATTTTCTCTAGATGGACAGCACAGGGCATTACTTTATTGTCCGACCTTTACGATAACAAACTCAGACCTTTTGAAGACCTGACTACAAAACACACCATCCCACCGTCCGACCGCTACAAGTACCTCCAACTGTCTCATTTTTTAAAGTCTCTAGGGGAAACTCGTATCCCACTACAAAGTGATATGCGAGAATTCTTCACCAGCGGCCCCAACTCCACGAAAGGTATAAGGCTCTTCTATAACTACTTTCAAAACAAAGTACTGTTCACCAAACTGCCACCATTCCTGAAATGGGAGCAGGAGATGGGAGTTTCCTTCACAGCTGATCAATGGAGACTGGCATTTAAGTCCCTATACAAAGCCTCCAGATGTGTAAATCACTGGGAACTCTCGCTAAAAATAGCTCAAAGATGGTATCTCACACCATATAGAATGTCTAAATGCTACCACAACAACTCCCTCCTTTGCTGGAGGGACTGTGGAGACGTAGGAAATATACTACACATACTTTGGAAATGCAAAAACCTAACCAGTTTTTGGAACAGTGTATTCTCATGCATATCCCGGATCACGGGAATACTATCTCCTGATCCTGGAATGGCACTACTAAACCTCAATATTGAGAAACTTCCCCATGACTACCGTACTGTAGTGACACATATCCTTCTCGCTGCCAGATCAATTATAACTAAAAATTGGAAATCAAAGGTTTCGCCCAATATATCCGAGGTCCAAGGTATCACGCACTCTAATTACCTGTATGAGTCAATGATAGCTAAGAAAGAAGGTAGATATCGTACACTACAAAACCACTGGAATGTATGGTCCTCATGGTATAAAAAATAAGGAAAAGAAAGTAAAAGTAAAAGATAAAGAATGGAAACTACTTGTTTGAAATAGATCACTGCCTGAAGCGCTAAACTGCTCCGCCCACGTACGGTCCATCCCACCCCCCCCCCCCTTCCACTCCTCTCCCTACCCTTGGTTATGATAGAACTTTATGTATCTAGGGGAAGAACCCCTTCCCCCTTCTCAGCTGTATACTTACTGTATTTGAAGCGATATCACATATGTAACTCTGGTTTAAGCATCTTAATACACTATGTAACCACCGTTATTTCTATTCTTATGTTTATTTACACTGTTTGTACCCTGTTTGTACAAAACTTTATTTTTCAATAAAAACGAATTAATAAAAAAAAAGAAACATGTTAGGATTCTACCAGCCGTCATATTCACAGTACAGCTGGAGACACAGCCAGTCCACACTACCTACTGGAACTTCGGAGGCTCTCTTGCTGCATGCTTGGCAGCCATCCATTGCATCTGTATATCTTCAGCTGATCAGCTCTGGTGTCTCAACCGGCTGTGTTACTATCCACTGGAGGACTGGCGATTTCTGACATGCAAGAGTGCTGCTTTCAATAAAGGCGTTTTTGCGCTTGGTATTAACCTCAGTGCCCTGCTTTTTGCCATTTCCTACTTCTACCATGATGCAGTGCTTGGGCCTGCGTGGCCAATCGCCAGGCCCAAACACGGTCTCATGATGGCAGGAATTACAACATCAACCCTATGTAAGCTCCAACACCATTTGACATAGGAGCTTACATGGTGTGTGTTGTGGTGGTGATGAAAGCAGAGCGAGAGAGCTGAAAAAGGAAACAAGGGGAGGGCTTTAAAGAGAACCTGTTACTTTTCCCTAAATGGAATAATATTGTTCATTACTGCCATTCTCTTTCATGATTTCTATGAAAATATAACTAAAAAGGCCAAACCTTTTTTTTTTTAGTTTTGGATAGAGTGGAGATGGATTAGAACCCCAGTCAGTTGTTATTGTTGTCTGTGGCCCCCTTAGGGAGTCTCACCCTCTCCATTTTTCCTGTTTACCATTATCATTGAGCGTAAACGTAAAAGAAAATCCCATATTTTTGCGCTGTCTCCAGAAAAGTAATAGAGGGGAAAACTTCCAATGGGGAAACTGGATCTAGGGACCTGGGGGTCCCCAAGGGATTCCCTTAATCTGCAGAGATTTCTTCTCGCATCCCGTTTTGGCAAATGGGACAGGAAGTGAAGGGTAATCTCCCAAATGAGAAACAGAAGGCAAAAAAATAAAACTGACAGGGGTTACAACTCTCCCTTACTCTAAAATAAAAAAAATGTTGCCTATAGTTGTACTAACCTACAAAGCTCTTTCCAACTAAGCTTGTCACAAATTTCCAGACACTTCTCCAAGCACATCTTCCACTATGCACACAAACACCCAACCTTCTTTTGCCTCCACTCTACTCATTTCACCCTCTCACCATCAGGACTTCTCATGTGCCTCTCCACTGTTTTGACCCCCTTCCCCTATGCCTTAACATAAGGCCCCTTTCAACTTTCCAAACATAATTTGTTGCAGCTTACCAGTTCTTAGATATGGTGGCTGCTGTCTGCTTAGACACAATATATCTTAGGGAATGGTTGCATACAATAATTGTCCAATTTGCTGGAAATTCCATGTGCAATGGGGCAGAACCCCATCTTCTCATTGAGCAGAGGATGATAGTAATGCAAAAGTATATTTGCGGCTTTTCAACAGAATTGATAGACAGTAAAGGACCTTGGTGTGGTTGAGGAGAAGCCAAGGCTTCATTACTCATCAAGGAGGCATCTGCCAGTTAGCAGTAACCCCAAGACAGAATTGGCTTTAAATGAATTTGGGTAGATTCTGCACCATTCATATTCTGCTGAAAACAAGTGAAATAACTAGTCAGATTAGCCCACTGAATACAATAAATGTCTCCAAAAATGGGTTATTATCCAACATCCTGAATGATAGCGCCTTCCTTGCTTTAAAAGGATAAGTTCACTTTTCAAAGCATGTTACATTACACTAATAATCCAGGTGTAAAGTGCAACATGCTCCAGACACCCCCATCCTCCCTGTGACAGTGGTACGATATCTTCTCCTGCTGTCACATTTTGAAAATAGCACGGCTATGCAGGGTTCTGCCCACATGGCTGCCTCATTCATTCACAGCAATCTGTGAATGAGAGAATCAAGTACTGTCACCCATTGCAGCTGAAGGCTTGTAATGCTCAATGGACTGAGGGGGCTGATGATCGCTCCTGTAATTCATTCACAAGCCCTGCAGAGTGTAAGCAGTCAGCCTGTATCAGAGGTATGGGTTGAAAGCTGCAGGGCTTGTCTTCAGGAGCCCGACATTGAATCTCTGATCCACTGATCAGGGGTGTAATGCTTTGCAGGCTCATGGGGAAAAATAAATAAATGCCAATTTGTCCTGCAGAAAAATATGCATTTTAGATGTTTCCACAATAGGTAAACATCTCTTAATGTGTAGATATGATTCATACTGTATTGCTATAAATCTATGGTAATATAGAGAACAGAAAGATACACCTAAGTTCTCGGTTGGTGCAGATATTTGTCAGTTTATAGAGAAATCGCTCCGATTACTTCAAACCTGTCTTTGGACGATTTGGGAAAGTCACCAATTACACCCAGTTTGCCAACTGTTTAAAGATCTTCACATACAGTATAACCAGTGTTCTCTTACGGGGAATATTCCATTATGACGACTAGGTCTGCCCTTAGGGTATGGGTTTCCAGGGATCATCCCACAGGAGGAAATCATAGCATTTGGAGCTTTGCAGCCACTCTTCGTTGCCTAAGGAAAGAAACCCACAAGAGCAAACATAAAGCAAACACTATATCCAGCACCGGTTAGTCAATGCATCAATTGTAACAAGATTTATATGCAGATGTTACTAATATCTAATTAGTAAAAGATTCTTTAGAAAAATAACTAGGAACAGAATGATGAGTAAAAATACAAAGAAGAATGCAAAGCCTTGGGAAATATGTACACTGCAAACTGGACCCCCGGGCAAGTACCCCAAGCATGCAAAAGGGAACCACAGTCCAATCCAAAAAAGGGTACAAATCATTCAAGGCACCCTTTACAATTGCACACCAGTCTGAAGGTGTGCGGTTTTTTTTTTTGGCGCGTACCCACGTATTTCTTATTTTTTTATTTTTTAAATGGACTGCTCTATGCTCGTGAAACATGCATAAAAAAATAAAAATAAATGTGCTGGCATGATTTTTAAAGTACGCCCCACCATAATGCATGGTAGTGTGGTAAGAAAGGCATTGGGGGTGAGCACCGCTCCAAAGGCTGTCCTAAGATCTTCAGCTGCCAAAAAATCCTGGGCGCTTGCCTGGGTCCGCAAACCCCATATATGCAGGTAGAAAAGAAGATAGTGACACTTCCAAAAGCTAAAAACAGCTCCTTTATTGTACAAACATGACTATGAAAAACACGCCACACTCTAGCCACGGAGGGTCAGGAGACACGCTTCACACTCCTGTGCATGTGGCATGTCGTTCCTAGTCATGTTTGTACAATAAAAGGAGCAGTTTTTACTCTGGAAGTGCCACCATCGTCTTCTTTTCTACATGGTACTGTGGTACAATGCGTTTTAGTGGGTGCAAACGTACATGCAATAAGTGGATGTGGGAGAATGCCATTTGGAATTACTGGTACCCGCGTGCATCTGCAAAAGGCAGCACATTTTTGTGCAGTGCGAGAAAACATGTGATTTCACACGCATTACTGCACTGAACAAGCCTTAAAATGTAGTTTGTAAGGCAGAGATAAGTGGTCGGTAGGTTGTAACAACCCCCGTGCAGAGGGGGGGGGGGGATTGATTACTGCCCCACAATTTCTTTTTCTGGGACATAAGCAGCCTGGAGAGGAGAAAGGGGCAGGTAATCCAGCCATGCACAGTCTGCTCATTTCTCTGTTAACTTTTGTGTACAGAGAGGAGGGAGAGAGCACAGCCCACACCTCCTTCCAGCACTCTCCTTCTCTTTGCTGTTATTCTGTACACTTTCCGGCAAAACTGAAATGAAGGATGAGAGAGCCGGGAGGAGGTGCGGGCTGTGCTCTCGCCATCCTCTCTGTAAACAAAAGTTAACAGAGTGACCTTTTCATGATCAGACTGTAAAGGGCTTTGAGTCATTTAGCAACGGCCTGGTTGGAGAAAAAAAAAAACACAACACACACACAAACCACACTGCTCTACACATAAAAGGTTTTTTGCAAGATCATAAAAATGTGGAACACTCCTGCCATAAGGGTGGTCATCTCTCCTATAAGATGAACAAAGGATTTAGAAGCTTTTGGCACAATAGTACAGGATGCAAGATTGAAATAAAGGTTTTAAATAGGGGGTCTTAAATTAACCGCTTAAGGACCGCCCCAAATACATTTAGGGGCTGCCCTTGAGCGCAAAATCATGTACTTGTACGCGATTCCTTCTTTGGGGTCTGATTGGACACATCGGGAGCCAATCAGCGGGTCCAGTGGACACATTGTCCGCCGGGAACCCGGCGATCATTCGTAGAGAGGCAGAACACCGTTCTGCCTATGTAAACAAGGCAGATCGCCGCTCTGCTAGTAAGAAAGACAGATCTTAGGTTTCTGCTAAACAGGAACACGGCTCTCTGTCTTCAGTTAAGCACCCCCCCCCCCCCCCCATTAGAAATCATAGGGAACACAGTTAACCCCTGGCAACCAGAAAGAAAGAAAGTTATCTTGTCAATTTTTTTACTGGACTTGCATATACTTGTATGGAAGCTCATCGTCTGTCTCCCAGAAGGCTCAGGGAACCCTAAAATATTTTCTGAAACAATCAATGGTAGTCCAAACACCAAATCTAGAACTAGTGGTAGCCCAATCTACACTTTTTATTGTTTCTAACTGGTAGTCAAGTGTTCCTCCATCATTTTTGAATAATTACCTGTTCCAATACCCTTCTGCAACGTTTTTTCTCTGTTAAGTTGGTTTTAAAAAGATCTTCAATTGGCCGATAATTTGAAGCATCTAGAATATTTCTAAAGGAAAAATATAAAAGCGTTTACAGATTTGTATACAGAGATTTCTACAGTGCTGATGGTACATACAAAAAACACAAAGGGAGGATATATTAAAATTGGAGTGTGCAAAAATCTGGTGCAGCTCTTCATAGAAACCAACCAGCTTCCAGGTTTTATTGTGAAAACTTAAAAGGGGTTGTAAAGTCAGAAGGTTTATCTTAATGCATTAAGATATTAAAAAATAAATAAAAAAAAAACACCTGTGTGCAGCAGCCCCCCATCGGCTCCTTAATACTTACCTGAGCACCATCTGTCCGGGACTCTCCTCCTGATTGGCAGACACAGCAGCTGCGCCATTGGCTCCCGCTGCTATCAAAGTCAGTTAGCCAATCAGGAGAGAGGAGGCAGAGCGATCCCCAGCTCTGTGTCTGAATGGACACACTGAGCTGCAGCACAACTTGGGTGCCCCCATAGCAAGCTGCTTACTGTGGGGGCACTCAACATGAGGGGAGGGGCCAGGAGCACAAAAGAGGCACTTGAGAAAAAGGAGGATCCGAGCTACTCTATGCAAATCCACTGCAACAGAGCAGGCAACATTTTGTTTTTTTCTATTAAAAATAGACTTTACAATCACTTTAATTAAACAAGCTGAAGTTAGAAAAGGATTGGCTACGATGTACAGCTGCACCAGATTTTACACTCTCCAGTTTTAGTAAACCCCCCCCCCCCCCCCCCCCCCCCCCCCCCCCCACAGTTGATGAATATGTAAAGACTGCAATGCTAACACATAAAACCACAAGCCCTGTGGCATTCATACAGGTTATGAAGCTCTTGGTTGACTTTTTACTTCCTTGTACATTTCAGGTGCCAATTTCTGCCCAATACATTCCTCTGCACCTGAGATCCCCGTAGATGCATCAAACACAGACCCTACAGTCTGGCTATAGTTGGACTGAAAATGTAAGCATATACTTTGGGCTTCATTCACAGTTGTGCGACTTGTCTTGCGACTGTGTAAGGCAGCCCATAAATTAGTCATTTTTTGATTATACAGGATTTATATAGAACCAACAGTTTACGCAGTGCATTACAATAAAAAGGGGGACAGTACAACTACAATATAGTCCAATACAAAAGGAATAGGTGGTCCCTGCTCAGGGAGCTTTTAATCTAAAAAGGGAAGGGAACGTGATAGAAAAGGTAATAGCTGCGAGGGATGATCTGATGGAGGTGACTCAAGTACAGTTCTTAGGTGGGAGGTGGGGTAGGCTTCCCTGAATAAGTGAGAGTTTAAGGATCACATAAGGGTGGACAGGGTAGGAGCTGACTGGGGCAGGGAGTTCCAGAGGATGAGAGAGGCTCTGGAGAAGGTCCCAGAGGAGAGCATGGGAGGAGGGAACAAAGGAGCTAGAAAGCAGTAGGTCCTGGGAGGAGTGGAGAGGATGATTTGGGTGATATCTGCAGATGGGGTTGGTGATGTAGCTGGGGATGATGTATATGGTTAGTATTTTGAACGTTATACACTGGGCTAGTAAAAGCCAGTAAAAGGATTGGCAGAGAGGGGCAGCAGTCACAGATCGATTAGTAAGGTGTATTAGTCTACCAGCAGCATTCATAATAGACAGAGGAGGGGAAAGAGCCTGTGTAAAGTTATGCCAGTGAGGAGTGAGCTGCAATAGTCAAGGTGGAAAAAAATAAAAATAAAATAAAAACAACAAGGAGTGAATAAGTGGTTTGTGGTGTCGTTCGGAAGGGGCAAATTCCAGCAGAGGGCATGGGAAGCATTCCCAACCAGCAGAATACAATGGTTATTGCTAGCGGCTATAGCCACTGGCAGTAACCATACAGTATCTCACAAGTGAGTACACCCCTCACATTTTTTTGGAAATACATTATATCTTTTCATGTGACAACACTGAAGAAATAACACTTTGTTACAATGTAAAGTAGTGAGTGTACAGCTTGTATAACAGTTAGAACAATGTTTCCTATGGCACACTTTCACATTTATGCTTTATTCAGCTGCTGTGTATTTGGAAAGGGTCAGGGACTTTTTGTGTGTTGAAAAAAGCGCTCTTTTGGTTCAATAGACTTCAATGGAGAAGCTGCAAAAAAGCATGTAGTGCATTTTTGCCGCAATTTGCATTTTTTAATCTGCCCAACAACAAATTGGCCAAAAAAAATAAAAAATTCAGATTTCAGTATAATCACAATATATTGCTGAAAAATTAACATTGATTAATGGGCTTGGAAAACCCCTCCATTGTGGGTACAGGACTTCTCTATGAATTTGTGTACAGCCGTGCATTGTGTACAAGAGATCATTATTAGTGATTTGTTTGGCATTGCGTGACAAAGATGACTGAGTGGAAAACCAGCCCAGTTGAAAAAGAAAATGTGACTCACCAACCCCGACGTTCTATAGCCCCATGTCTAAGCAGCTTGTAGTCAACATATAGTACAATGCAGCAGGATGACTTGCTATAGACATGGTTACTAATAGCTTGTGTATTGGAACAAACAAATCCAAGAAAATATTTTATGTTCTGTTAATTATAAAAGCTGAACTCAAAAACCACCTTGCAGTCAAGTTCCTTCCCTGCACTGCAAGGGTTAAATACTTATTTTGTCAAGGGGAGGGGGGGGGGGGCAAGGAATAAGGTGAAATACTTACCTAATTTCTTGCTCCTGCAGGTTGCTCCTCTCCTTAGGACAGTCCCCTTTAAGTCATTCCTCTTCACCATTCCAGTAGTCACAGAAGTTTGGCAGGACAAACATGGAGGATGCAGAGGGCCTGCCCACATCCCATGGGCATCAAAATCAGGGGGGAGTGTAAGGAATAAAAAGTATCATGTACTTAACCCTTGCAGTGCAGGTATTTAGTGGGAGGGGATGGATGGGGGAATGGTAAGGACAGGGCAAGGTGTGATATTAGAGATACTCCGAGCTCCAGCTTTACCCATATGTAGGTTAGGAAGTTTATAAGAACAGTAAGATATACATCCACTTATTTCAGCCTCCCAACTCCTGCAGCCCTAGTGCAAAAGAATATATCTATATCTATCTTTTGTGATTAGGAAATGTGTTGCAAAATCATCCAATCTGCTTATAAAGTCCATGATGTGAAGTTAGACGCACTAAAATTGCTGTGTGTCTCCTCTGTTAAAAAAAAAAAAAAATTGCTGTGTGTCATAACTGCTTTTCAGTACTGTATATTGCCTTAGCCTTTTTGCAGCCAACTCCCATTTACATGCATGTGCTCCAGCAATGGCATTGCAAAAGCCAGCCATAGAGGATTTTATTTCCTTTCCACAGGTTGCAGGAAAGGAGAGAAGAAAAAAAAAAAAAAAAAAAAAAAAAAAAATCGCTCAATTTCCCCAGTAACAGACAGTGTTAATGGGGGAATCCCCCCCCATGGAGCTAAAGTGTTCTCTGGGCAGGGGGCAGGAGAAGCCGTCCTGGCCGGGAGAACACAGTGGTCATTGCTAGCAGCTGGCAATAAGCGCATAAAAAAAGCCAACAGACTGGTTGTACCCCAAGTTGATTGATTAACTTGGGTATAATCCGCCTGCCCATACATGGTTCAATTCTCGAGCAGTTCAGCAGGGATTTGAATCATCCATGGCAGACTTTAGGGTTAGCTTCCCGATTGCGACAATAGCACTATTGTCCCTTATAGGTACACCAGAAGAGCATGTGTCAGGAGACCACCACATGATAGCAATTGGGAGACAGTGACAGAGTTGTCACGCTATACATGATGTGCCTGAACAAAAACCTTAATGGAATTACTGCCTGTGGTTAGTAGATCAGATTTACATAGACTAACCACTTTTCTACCACAGAAAAATGTAAAAAAAATAAAATTTGCATACATTAAAATCTGTATTTTATGCTTAAAAGTTACTTTAAATTGCCCAAAACAATTATATATTTTGTGATAGGAGATATTTGCACAACCCAACTTTTTACGAAAATGAAAGACAGGGTTGTGTCGAGAAAATAGATACCAAACATGTCAAGCCTTAATTGTGCGTGCCCATGGAATGGCAAAACACTACCGTCACCAAAATTGTCCAGAGGCGATGCTTTAAAGCTTTTACAGGTTATCAATTTATAGAGCGAACTTTGAACTATGGGTCTAGAATTATTGCTCACACTCGGATGTTCCTGGCAATACCTCAACATGTGTGGTGCAATGGTTGTTTACATACAAGTGTGTGCCATACATGTGTGTTTACTTTTGAGTGAGGGAAGACAGGAGTTTTTTTTTTTTTTTTTTAAATACTTTAATAATTTTTTTATTTCACTTCATTGCGATCACAAGGGAGCTAAAAGCCCCTGTGTCATAGGATGGTTAGGTGACAGGTCCTCTTTATGGAGACATTACAGGTCCATTGAGGGTCCAATGTCTCCGCTGCAGCTAATCAAGCACAGATCATGCTTGATTAGCTACTTTAATGGTTATAGTAGCCTCGCTAGACCTCTATGGGAGCATCTGCAAAAACCATGTACAGCACGATTTTGCACGGACAGCTAGCCTTCCAGCAGCTAAAGCAAAAACCAAACAAAAAAAACAAAAAAAAGCATAAGAAGTTACTGAGGACGCTCACGCTAAAGTGTGAATGCAGTTAAGAGAAAGGTAGGAGCAAACCATTTCTGGGAAAACAGTTATTCTTCTGTACCTCCTGCGTGATTAAGATGGAGAAAACAAAAAAAAAAAAAAAAAAAGTTTAAGAAAAAAGTTGGTTTGGAAAATGTCAAGCACTTTTTATGCAGCAGAGAATTACATTTTCCGAACCGAATTTGGGGCCCCGTATCTCGGGGCCACTTGGTGCTAGGTGCATCCTAGCACCAAGTGGACCCGAGATACGGAGTCCCAAAATTTGGTTCGTAAAATGTCATTCTCTGCTGCAAAAAGGGCTTGACTCCAGTATAAGCCGAGGGGGGCATTTTCAGCACACAAAAAAAAAAAAGTGCTGAAAAACTCGGCTTATACGCGAGTATATACGGTATATCAGGAACACATTATACAGGGCAAAAGTTTGGCTACTTCACTATACAGATCAATGCAATTAGAATAAACAACCCAATCTCTTGAGAAAGATATGCTGGCACAGAGAATTCCCTGGTGGTCACAACCAGCTTGAATTTTATGCAAACTAAAAGTTACATCATCAGAACTACTATCTTTAATCCACTACCGGTGAGAAGGAAAAACGCCATTTAATTACCATAACAAAATATAACTGCCAAGCAGGAACTTTTTTATTCAGAGCAGGGGTCCCCAAGCGTTCTAAACGGGCCAGTTTAGGGGGCTAGAATATGGCCAGTATAAGCAGAAAATGTCCCAGTGTCAGCAGGTGTAGACAATGCCTAATGGCATGTACACATGATCCGAAAATCGGACAAAAAATACAGTTTCGACACGATCGTTACATAATCGGATTGTTAGTACAGAGCTTTTCGAGAGACAATCCGGACAGTTCATGCGATATTATACGATTGGACAAGCACAAAAATTTTCCTCGTACTATACTATACCAGATCGTACAATTTTCGTTTAGTCAGTACACTTGTTGTCCAAAATACACTACGACGCATGACATAACTTCAGATTTTTTTTTCTGTCGTACGAGAATTACTGACTTTAGTAACCCTCTCAATTTTCGATATGCGATTAGTAAGTGAAAAAAGTCAGATAGATCTGTCGTCCGATTTTCAGATCGTGTGTACAGAGCATTAGACTTTGTGGTCAGTGGGAGGAAGAACAGTAATTCCATTATTGGGCGTCAGTGGGAGGAACAATAATCCCATGATTATGCATCAGTGGGAGGAACAGTGCCCCATTGTCAGTAGCAGTGGAATAGACTGTGCCCCATTCTTGGTGGCAGTGGAAGTCATAATGCCCAAGTGTCAGTGGGTGCAATAGTGTCCGATTATCGAGTGTCAGTGGAAGGAATGGTGCCTAATTAGTGTTAGTGTGAGGATCCCGACCACGACACCATCTGCCTGGAGTCTGCGTGTTCTCCCTGTGCTTCCGTGGCTTTCCTCTGGGTACTCAGGTTTCCTCCCACACTCCAAAGGCATGCTGGTAGGTTAATTATATCCTGTGGAAAAATTGTCCAAATACGTGTATGTTGTATGTGTATGCAAGCGCGTCGGGACCCCTTGGGGTTAAAAGGACTGCGCTATACCGCAGATGGACACGGGCGGCAAAAAGCACCCTGCGGCGATTCAGTTTGCATAGGTAGCGCTATACAAGTCACTCACTCATTCGTGCCTCAAATCAGTGAGATCCACAGTGCCCAAAAGACCAGATAAAGGCAAGAAAAATAAAAATAAATAAAAGAGAAGAACCTCATCCTGCCTGGGGAGGGAGGGCAGTTTGGAGACCACCAGTTTAGAGATAACAAAAAAGGGGGGGGGGGGGGGGGGTTCGGGGGGATTCAAAATGTTACATTTCAGGAAGCCTCTGTCTCCCAGCCAGGACCCAGCACTGTGGACTATGTAGCTGAAGCTACATGCACTACACATACAGTGCTTAAAGACACTGCAGCACTATGTGAAGGAAATGGTTCATTTGGACCAGCTTGGTCTAAACAAACTCTTTAAAAGTGAAAGTAAATATGGCGATCAGCTTGTTTAAAATAACAAAAAATTGAAAAAAAAAAAAAA
Source organism: Lithobates sylvaticus (assembly GCA_028564925.1). Classification (NCBI taxonomy): domain Eukaryota; kingdom Metazoa; phylum Chordata; class Amphibia; order Anura; family Ranidae; genus Lithobates; species Lithobates sylvaticus. The sequence goes on from CM053027.1 coordinate 553,327,865, forward strand.
TAGAAAAAAGTTGCAGGACAACGTAAATTTAAGTTTGGAGGGTTTATGCAAATCATACCTATAGCCAGGCAGTTTCTATGGAGTGCTCTAGGAATCCTTTATCATGTATTTAAAAAAAAAAAAAAAAAAGAAACAAAAGATATAAAACATCAGTTCAAAAATGAAAAGTCCCAAAAACAAATTTAAAAAAGGTAACTCAAATAAAAAAAAAAAAAAAATTAATAATAATAAAGTCTTCCTTTTTTGAGAGGAATGACTAATCACATCCGTATTGCAGGAAGTTCCATTGATTAAAAATAATTATCTCTTCACTTGTAAGGATAGTTATTACCCAACAGTTTTAAAGTCACTAGAGAGCAAACAAACCGTTCTCTATGGACAGAGCAGCAATTATACAAGTCAACTTTGACAACAACAATCCCCCTAATGGCGCCTGTGTTTATCATCATTGTCCCGCTGATAATAGAGTTATCTGACGTATTTAAAGATGCAAGAATGTTCAAACACCCTCCCAACAGGGATTATATGGTACTGCTTTTCCCTGTTCACCATTCCTCATGTCAATACCAGAGAACAGTTTACAGCACTGTAGAACAAGACGATTGTCCCATATGGAGGATTTTAGCCAGGTCAATCGATGATCCCACACATAGGGACTTGCAGGATAAAGACTCATTTATGGAGGAAAAATCAGCCCTTGGGATATCAAATAGTGGTCTTCCTTTATTGAAACGACATGAAAAACAGCCGTAAAACAGCCTTTTTTACAGATGATATTCATGTCATTTCAATAAAGGAAGACCACTATTTGATATCCCAAGGGCTGATTTTCCCTTGGGGGGGGGGGGGGGGGGGGTTTAATTTTTGATTTTGGGAAGGATAGGGGCAAGACCAGTCAGATTATTACCATACACCTCTGCTGGGACAGGAGAGGAGGAGAAAGGTCTTCATCAGGGTTCAAAAACATAAACGTTTGTAAAGGGAAGAGGGGGTGGGGGGGGAACCACCACACACACCCCACAACCACACAGCAGGTCATACTTAACCTGCTCTGTGCAATGGTTTCGCACAGAGCAGCCCCGATTCTCCTCTTCTTGGGTGTCCGGCTGGCACTTGTGCATGCTCACTCCAGAGCCGCCTCGGTGTCCATAAGACACAGAGCATGGCCCACAACCCGCCCCCCCTCCCTGGCTGCAATTGACCTGTTAACGTATTTTTTCTAACCCTATTTAATACATTTTTTTTTTATCAACGTTTGTTGCATGAGAAACTCGCCCATGCCCTGGGGAGAAGGGGTTCATACACTAAGAAGAACTGGCAGAAACAAGCAAAAGATGGTGCCTTTCTACAGATGACTAATAGCTGGTGCGGATCCCAAAACATTTCATGGTCTTACCAGTTCGTCAGGTGGTTCCCATTGCAGACTGCATAATATATATATATAAATATATATATATATATATATATATATATATATATATATATATATATATATATATATATATACAGAATATATATATATATATATATATATCACACACACGCAAATATACTATATAACAGAGTGTAACAAAGCAAGCTTATCTCCATAATATGATCTGTGTCCCCAGAGAGGGTATGAGAAGAGGCAAGTTATTGTATCCTGCACCAGGATAGAGCCAGACACCTTGGCTGAATTCTAGTTACTGGATAACTTTCCAGTGCCAAGAGAAGAGGGTCAGACTATTCAGAGCTTCCCCCAGTGATGGACACAGGAGAACTCATGTCTGGAGGTTCCACTGGAAGAAGACCAAAGGGTCTTTAGGACTGCTGCCTGCATGGTCTGTGTGCTACTTTCCTAGCACTGGGACTAACAGTTCTGTACTGGCTGCGCTTACTGCCCTGTGGACCATTTCCCTACTCCCTAGACTATTTCTCCTTGCCATATCTCTACTTCTCTCACAACTGCTACCTGTGTGGTTCAGAAGCTGCAGCCAGGACACAGAGCCACGATCAGCCTGAAGGACCTCTGTCCTCTGGACCTCCTGTCCCTGCCACCTTACCTGGATTACTTTGGCTGAACTGCTATTGGCTTGAGAGTCACCCGACCCTTGCTATCCACGGATTATTGCCTTGTGTGTTGGACCGAACCCTTGCTGTGGCTGGATAACTTCCCTGTAACAGTGGACTTGACCCTTGTTGTGCCAGATTGCCCCGTTTTCCTGTCTGTACCCACACAGCTCTTGGGAACCTATCCTTGCCCAACTCTGTCTGCTCAATTTCTTAATAAAGAACCTTGATCACTCCTGCTTTCTGCATGTGTTCCACACCTACATCACAGATACATTATTTCAACAGGGGACAGAGGAATCCAGTAACATTTGTAATTGTTGGTTTCCATACATTTTAAAAAGGAGAATTTCACCTCTGTAAAAAAATAAATAAATGCACATATTTTTGCAGGTAAAAAAAAAAAAAAAAAAGTGCATTTTTTTAAATTTATTATGAGACTGCAAACCCACAATCAGCAGATCACGGGTGCAGTGCAGGGGCACCTCACAAAAGGAAAGGTTTTCCAGAGTTCAGTTCAGCTTTACATTTTCTAATGTATATTTTGCGGAAATCTATAATTAAAGTAAACATGCAACCCAAGACATTCTCCTGCACTTTTAAAAATCTATTATAGACCATGAGGGATCATCAACACAAAGCTAAAAACACATACATACACACACAGTCTTACTTGTGCAACTACTCCCTCTTTAGGAAGAGAAAGGCAATACAACACAAGCAGTTCTGTTCCAAAACAGACCAGAGATGTGCACCTTATAGGTCAGGATTCTCTTCCATCTGTTAGGGACTTAACACAGATGTCGGAGTTCAGTAAGGTTTGGAATTTGTTCCCATTGGTATGCACTTCTCTAAAATGGGCAATAATGCATGTTTTAGCTCGCTAATAACTATAAAGTATATACCGTATCTATTAGGGGCATATTTATAAATTATTGAATGTGACATTCACTGAAGGTGAATAAATCACTCATTTAAAAAAAAAAAAAAAAAAAAAAAAACACAGGTGCCAGGATAATACACTTGCAGTAAAGGTTTAGTGAATGTAATACCCTTAATAAATATGCCCCTTAGTTTTTATAAGAAATGTTAGAACACGTTGGTATTGTTTGTCTAGTTATCCAGTTAGGTCGTCGCAAATATGTTATCCTTATATTACTCTCTTTAAAAGGATAAGTTCATCTTTCATAACATGTTTTTACACCCTTATCCAGAGTGTAATATGTGAGATTACTAAATGAGAGGTAAGGATGTGCTTCCATGCCTAGCGTGGTCAGTTTGAAATAGGAAAGCAGTGGACTGGCAGGACCACCAGGTATTTCACACAAAAGGAAGAAATGCAAAGAGAACGATATACTTTTTAAAACACGTGCGTGGAACAACTGACACATACCTGTATAAGAAACATGAAATAATGGGGTAGCAAGCACTTTAAAAGGATTAGTATATTAGCTTGGGACAATGCTTAAAGAGGAACGCCAGGCTCCCCCCAAAAAATGTAAAGTCAGCAGCTACAAATACCCCATGCCGGACACACGCTCACACTCTCTGCCTATTGTCTCAGCTCTTGATTAGATTTATTGATAGCAGTGCAGCCATTGGCTCCCAATGCTGTCAATCAAATCCAATGATGTAGGGCCGAGTCCAGCATTCTGTGTCTATGGACGCAAATGCTGGAATCGGAAGCGCGCCCGCACAGTAACCCCCTGGGAGAGCGCTTTTCCTAGGGGGGTTTCCAGATGCCAGGAGGTGCCGCGTTGAAGATGAGGTTCGGGGCCACTCTGTGCAAAACGAACTACACAGTGGAGGGAAGTATGATATAATAAAAAAAAATAAAAAAAACACACAACAAACGCACACACGTTTTAGTAACCCTTGAAACAGAAGGTTTAGCAGTTTTGCCACCATCAGGCCAGATTAACATTAAAGTGTAACTCGGAGTAAGTTTAACTAATACACCAGGGTTTATTTAAATATGTAGCCATTTTTTCAGTGTCATAAGAATTTATTAGCCAGTCAGCTTCTGTTTGCAATAATACTCCATGTCAATAGTAGCCCATCTTCTGGGTTTTAAAGCAGAGATCCGCTTAAAAAAATAAAATAAAAAAAAGTCAGCAGCTACAAATACTGCAGCTGCTGACTTAATAGTCAGACATTTACCCGTCCCAGGGTCCAGCGATGCGGAGGAATGAAGCCCCGCTCCTCTCTGCGGCATCATCACTGTGGGCACCCGGCTGTGGCTTCATAGCCGGGCATGCACTGCGCATGTGCGAGCCGAACGGCACGCTGTGACAGGCCAGGCAATTATCTGGGACCTGTGACATGTCCCGGATGATTGCCGAGAGGGGGGGGGGGGCGATCTTCCTTCTGGCACCACGGAAGTTCCATATTTGGGTAGAACTCCGCTTTAAATGAATCTCAAAAAGCCTTCCACCGATGATATGACTGGATAGAAGACTGAAAGGTCTTTAACAGGTCAAAGAAGCAACATGGACTGTTACACAAATCAGAAAATGGATCTTTGCAAATGACAAGAATCATAGGCCTCATACACATGGGCTTTATGAAGACATACAAATGAAAATTGTGGGTGTATTTCTGTGCCTGGGAGACATAACTGCAGCCTACAACCATCCAAAGTAAGGAATAATTGTTCACGAGTACACACTGTACTTCCATCAACTCACACATGGACTTCAATCATTGGATGCATACAAGCCACGTTCAGGGGATTTCCACCCAGGCACAAGTTCAAATAAGTAAGGTGTATACCCATGTACAGCCATTCATTACTCTGGGTGGCTGTATGCTGCACCTCTTGGTAGTGGAAACATGTCTGCAAATTACCCTGTACAGTCCTCATGCACCCCTTGTTTCCGGCACACATAAGATGGGATAAAAAATAAATAAAAGGGGAGAGGGGGGGGGATAATATTTAATAACTATTGACAAGTTTTAATGATGTCTACACAGAAAATATGAGGTGTACTTACACAGCCAACAGCTCCAGGGCACTCAGTCTATCTTTACTAAATGTGAAACAATTCAATATGTTGACTACTTTTGCTGCAGGTATGGCGACCATTTTCTGCCAAAATAAAAACACAACAGGTTACTGAAAAGCAAAAAAAAAAATAAAAATTGTTCCCTATTATTTTTACCATTTTCAAATAAAAGTTTAACAGTATAAAATAATTTGGTGGGCTAAATCAGTCTTTGTGACCTTTTTACATTACTGGAAATGACAGCCTTCAAGTGTACCTGTCATTTAGGTAAATTAAGAGGTCATTTGTGGGCGGGCTGCTACGCGATGGAAGGATATTCCTAGCTCCTACCAAATGGCACAATTTTCTTTCACATAAATCTGCCTCCACTTTATGGAAGACTTGTACACCGCTTATTCCCCAGGGTTGTTGTCAGATTTTAGTCAAAGGAAAAGCTAAAAATTGGTTAAGGTCACAAATAGGGCTGCAACTAACGATTATTTTCATAATCGATTAGTTGGCCGATTATTGTTTTGATTAATCACCTTAAAAAAAAATTGTGGTATATAATTTAGTTAGTATGTAAAGTTTAAAAAAAAAAAAAAGGAAATTTATTCTTAAATATCTCTATGCAGTGGTAAATATAAATAACCAACTATATGGTTAGAGAGCAAAATCTCTAATCCACTGAGAACAACAGATAGAAGAGATATACTGTATATACTATTAGAGGAGACATACTGTTTTTTGGCCAATGTGTTGCATTAAAAAACACAAATTGCTGCAAAAACGCCTTACATGCTTTTCTGCAGCTTCTCCATTGAAGTATATTGAACCAAAAAAGCACCATTTTGCGTTAAAAAAAAGTCCCCGACCCTTTCCAAATACACAGCGGCTGAAAAAAGCATAGGATGTGAACGTGTCCCATAGGAAACCATGTAAAATGAACTGTAGTGCGTTTCTGCAAAAAGCACCAAAAAACACAGATGTGAACCAGGCCTGAGACGTTTAGTAACAATAGGGTTATAGTCCAAAAAGAAAAATAATAAAAAAAAGCAGATAATCACTACGGTAAGGGTTATTTTATTTTTTTTCTGTAGAACAGTGCAAGTAATATTTACAGTAGCAATTATTTGCTCTTTTTGTACTATAAAAGGACTCCTTTTAGTTTCTTTTAACCCCATTAAGTTACTGGCCGATTAATCGATTATGAAAATAGTAATCGATTAGTTGTTTCAGCCCTAGTCACAAAGTGTCTGCTTTGGTATACTGTATACGGTGGGCAGGGACTCATTACAGAGAAAAACAAAGTGAGCCACAGGAAAAGGAAAACACTGATTTTATGTAATCTGATCACCACTAGAGCTGCACGACTCTGGGAAAAATGAGAATCACGATTCTTTTGCTTAGAACAAAGATCACGATGCTCAAAACCTTTCAACACCTGGTCCAGGCTACATCAGAAAAAAATTGCGGTAAACCAGGCTGGAGATCGTGGGAAATCGCGATTCTATATACGATTAATCGTGCAGCTCTAACCACCACCCATGCGTGTTAAAAGCACTAAATGCATTATTGAACATAAAGGGAACACTTACATGTTGCATGGCCTTCACTGCCTTCAGCTGAGGCTCTGCCCATGAGAAATATCTCAACAGCTCAATTATCTAGAAGGTAAAAAAAAAAAAAAGAAAAAAAAAAAAAAAAAGTTAAGACCACATCATTGTAGCAATGCAAATGACTAGAGACCAGTGGACCCAATACTTGTTTTGTAGTGGTTCCTTCATTGATAATATGCATTTGCTGCACTCTGAACACATCTCAAAGAAGCTTGGTGCAATGTTAGTATGACCATCGCAGCAAGGTCACTGCTTGGATCAATGCAGAATGAGAAATCTATCTGCATACCAGAGCTTGCAGCATTTGGTTTCATGTACTTTGTGAACAAGGATATACTGGCATGAGGCAATAATGTGATTGATCACTGAAAATCATTACAATTGTATTTACATTAAAAAGGTAAGAATGTGGCCTCAAATCCCGTTGGGAGAGGGAGGTGGGTCAATTAGAGGATGAAGAATGGTCTGAGGCATTGGATACCTGCAAAGCAGTTTCCCCCAAGCTTTCAGACAGATTGTCCCAAATATTTATTCTGCACCGAGCATATCGCACCCCGCTTAGGATCACTTGCCACCTTTGCCTCACAGAATCAGGCATTTTCTTCCACCTCATTTGGGCATGCCCACTGATACAGAGATTTTGGAAACAAGTGGTGGACTTTCTACATGACACCATGGGATTCCCCACTCACCTTAGACCCAAAGCCTTGTATACTGGGGATATTCCCAGACAAAGATATTGATAGAGTTACCAAGATATTACTCCACGAAACCCCATTCTCGGCCAGGAAAACCCTAGCTAGACAATGGATGAGACCATCTCCCCCACCCTATCCGACTGGAAGGTAGATGTGAACACCCTGCCTTATAAAAAATTGGTATATAAAAACAAACAGAGTATGCCCAGCAAAATATGAAAAAATCTGGGAGAGGTGGCTCTCGGAATCTGATACATGTATTGATCCAACACCATAACCCTCTCGAAGGTGAAGGGCTACCGGATAGGATCACTCTATCGCATTGAATCTGCATACGCTATATCCCTCATCAGTACCGTGTCCATATTATGATCAGCGAAACTGTGTATACTGTTTTGACTTTGTTCCCCCCGTATTCCTTTTCCACTTTTTTTTTCTATTTCTCTCCTTTTCCCCTTTTAATATACGTATGACCTTGTATTGCCACAAAGTGCCGTGCATGTATAAAATTCCTTATGTTCATTGACTAATAAAACGTTTTGAAATAAAAAAAAAAAAAAAAAAAAAAAAAAAAAAAAGGTAAGAATGTAACAATCATAACACAAACCCATTGTCTGTCCTTGGACGGTTCATGTACACGAGATGTTTTTACAAGCTCTCCGGAACAATTTAACTTGACAGATAGTAACCCACATTTAAAAACGTCCATTTTGCCACGTTTAGCACTTAGAAGCATTTGAAAAAAAAAAAAAAAAATAGCCAAAAATGAAAAATGACTGGAAATGGAACTTTTGGCACTTGAAAAGCCTCTAAACTAATTTTTTTTGGCTTTTCAAAAAAGGCATCTAAACTCAACTGCATTAAAAAAAAAAAAAAAAAAAGAAGACTATAAACCAGGAGTCTGGGGGCGGCCCTCCAGCTGTTGCAAAACTACAAATCCCATGAGGCATTGCAAGGCTGACAGTTACAAGCACGAACCCCACTGGCTGAGGCATGCTGGGACTTGACGTTTCACAATAGCTGGTGGGCAGCCAGTTTGAGACCCCTGTTATAAACGACCCTGTGTATATGTACTGATCAGATAACAGAAGAGAGTTCAGAGGCAGCTGAAAAAAAATGCCCAACTGGTCCTAAACGTCCGTTTACCAGCAGCAGTGTACATGAGGCCTTAGGAGAAATTAGCAAGCATAGAGGGCCTCAAGTACAGATGCTGTGCACTGCAGTCAGTGGCAGTACAGTCTAATTTTTAGTGGATTAGGGTGTGCAGCCAATCCATTCAAAGTAAATGGGAAACCTTAATGCAGCCTTCCTTATGCATGGTACTGCAGTACTATAGCACAGGTGTATTAATGCAATCCATAGTTGGAATAAGCCCTTAACCACTTGCCTACCAGGCACGAACCCCTCCTTCCTGACCAAGCCATTTTTCAGCTGTCGCATTTTGAATGACAATTGCGCGGTCATGCAACGCTGTACCCAAATAAAATTAATTTTTTTCCCCACAGATAGAACTTTATTTTGGTGGTATTTGATCACCTCTGCGTTTTTTATTTCTTGCGCTATAAACAAAAGAAGTGCGACAAGTTTGAAAAAACATAATATTTTTAACTTATTATTATAATAAATATCCATTTTTTTAAACAAATTTTTTCCTCAGTTTAGGCCGATACGTATTCTTCTACATATTTTTGGTAAAAAAATAAAATAAAAATCGCAAGCGTATATTGATTGGTTTGCGCAAAAGTTATAGCGTCTACAAAATAGGGGATAGATTTATGACATTTTTATTATTATTTTTATTTTTTTTTACTAGTCATGTCGGCGATCTGCGATTTTTATCGTGACTGCGACATTGCGGCGGACATATCGGACACTTTTGACACATTTTTGGGACCATTTACACTATAAAAATGCATTGATTACTGTATAAATGTGACTGGCAGGGATGGGGTTAACACTAGGGGGCGCTGCAGGGGGTTAATATGTTCCCTATGTTAGTGATTCTAACTGTGGGGGGAGGGGACCGATCGGTGTCCCTATGTACAAGGGACACACCATCGGTCTCCTCTCCAGTGACATACACAGATCCACGTCCTGCTAAGTTACTGGGCAATCGCGGGTGCCCAGCGAACATCGCTGCCTCCGGGCACGCGCATCGGGTCCCCAGTGACGCTGCGGGCACGCGCGCCTCCCGCCCCTAGTGGCCAAAATGTTAGCGCCGTCATGACGGCGTCCCGCCACAAGAGCCAAACCGCTCTGCCGTCAATTGACAATGGGCGGTCGGCAAGAAGTAAAAAGTCTGGTTTGTACGAACAGAATTTAGCAGATCAGCGATATTTTCACAGGGTTGCGAATGCTAAAATTCTGAATGAAATTGCACTTGCTTACAGTTATCAACTACCTTGTTCTCCAAGACTACAGAACCAAAATCCCTCTATATATTATGGAGAATAGGAGAGGGGCAGAGTTCTGTAGCTTTTTCTGTTACCTAATACAGAAAGGTTAGTGAGCGTTGTCATCTTAGGACAGACTTGTGTTACTAGACAAAAAATTAAAAAGGAAAAAAGTATCGAAACAGAAAACTAATGCAGCCACCATATCTAAGAACTAGTATGCTAAAATATATTAAAGCGGTTCGGCACACATTTCAGAGGAAGTGTCCCAAGAGGAAGAGGCGGTCTCCGCTCTTCCCTTTTATAATCTCCCCCAGCAGCCTCCCGGGCGGAAGCAAGCAGCCTGGGAGCCTGGGGAATCATGGGAAATGTAGTCTCTTCCCCTAAAAGGGGTAGAACCCCGCTACACACTCCCCCCACTTTGAATCTTTGGTCCCCAAAGACAGTGTTCAAACTACAAACTTTCTCGGGAACAACATTTTCACATAATTTGGACAGAGGAGCTTCCCACCAATTTGCATGAGATGGGGAGCTGTCCTGTCTACAGGTCACCTCAGTGTGGGCGACCTGCTTAACTGTGCCAGAGAGTGAGCTGGGGTGGCCCTCCACTAAATGAACAGTGGATGGGTCAAGGCTTTCAGCACCTCTCCTTGCTGTAGTAACAGAGTCCTCTGAACTTTCTCCCATCTTGGGGTAAGTTAACTTCTTGGGAGGCTTCACAACTCTGCGAGCTCTCTGTTCTCTTGGAACTTCTTCAGGAACACATTCTGGCAACATCTCTGGTTCTGGAACATCTACTTCTTGTTCTGGGTAGAGACCAGGGATATCTTCCCAGCACTCAGGCACATCACTGAATGGCACAAACTCCGTGGCTTCTGGGTTCAATGTGTTATCTTCCATATCTTCAGTAGGTGGAAGATCTATGGCGGAATTTCCTGGAGTTGAGGAAGGCCATAGCCATTCCAGTTCTCCTCTTTCTTCCTCTGGTCGGGGGTCCTGTCCACCCCTAACTTGGGAGGTCTGGGACCTAGTATTAGGCCTGAGGGTATCCAGAATGGAAACAGATTCAGGTACGTCTCTTGCTGGAGGCATTCTGACTGCTTCAGTGAGTGGGAGCAAGTGATTCCTATGCCAGGTCTTCAAAGGCCCCACTCTTCCTTCTGGCTTCAACTTGTAGACAGGCAATCCTGGAAGTTTTCTACAGATGATATATGGCTCTGACCTCCATCTATCAGCAATCTTGTGTTTTCCAGGGATCCCTAGGTTGCGTAACAGTACACGGTCCCCAGGCTGTAGGTCCTGTACTCTGACTTTCAAATCAAAGTTCCTCTTATTTCGGGCCCCCCTCTGGTTAGAGGCCGCTTGAGCTTTCTCATAAGCTATCTTCAGACTGCGCCTCAGTCTGTCCACATATCCTTTGTGGGAGGCAGCAGAGGCGTGGTCTAAGGAAATGCCGAAGGCCAAATCCACTGGCAATCTTGCTTCTCTCCCAAACATAAGTCGGTAAGGGGAGAAACCTGTCACATCACTTGTGGTGCAATTGTAGGCATGCACCAGAGCTGATATGTGTTGACTCCAATGTTGCTTCTTCTCTGTTTCCAAAGTTCCCAACATGTTCAATAGGGTCCTGTTGAACCTTTCAGGCTGGGCATCACCTTGAGGGTGATATGGTGTGGTCCTAGTCTTCTCTACTCCCAGAGAATCTAGTAGTTTCCTGATCAGGCGACTCTCAAAGTCCCTTCCTTGGTCTGAATGGATTCTCTGTGGCAGTCCATAGTGAACAAAGTACTTCTCCAAAAGTACCTTGGCTACTGTAGAGGCCTTCTGGTCCTTGGTTGGGAAAGCCTGAGCATAACGGGTGAAATGGTCGGTTACCACCAGAACATTTCCCAATCCGCTCAAATCGGGTTCAAGGCACAGAAAATCAATGCATACCAGATCCATTGGGCCTTGACTCTGTAGGTGGCCCATTGGGGCAGCTTGATGGGGTAAAGTCTTTCTCTGAATGCATCTTGCACAGGAATGGCAATACTCCTCCACTTCGGCCCTCATGCAGGGCCAATAAAACCGGTCTCTGACAAGTTGGAAGGTTCTCTCTGCTCCCAAGTGACCATGCTGGTCATGTAAGGCAATCAGCACAGTCTCTCGATGCTTCTCTGGGAGAAACAACTGCCACTTGTCTTCTGGTCCATCAGAGGGGCCCCTTCGGTAGACTACCCCCTGATGCACCTGCAACTTGTCCAACTCTCTCCTCAGTAGGCGAGCTTCTTTAGAAGGGTGAAGGCGAAGTCCCTCTGGACTCTTGTCTTCCAGGGCTTCCAGGACCAATCTCCCCATGGGATCTTCCAATTGGTCACACCTTAGCTCCTTCTTGGACAGCTTTGGTAAGCACTCTTCTGCTAGTTGAGTTACCCCACAGTAACACTTTGGGACTCCCACTGTGGTAACTCCTATCTCTTCAGCTCTGGATCCTCCTCTGGCTTGGAGTTCAGCCCCCTGACAAAGGGCTCGCACTCCATCTGGTGCCACTTGGGTCCAGTCTTCCCAGTCATCGACCATGACATGGGATCTTCGGGACAGGGCATCTGCATCCCTATTTCCAGCCCCTGGTCTGTACTTGAGACTGAAATTGAATCCAGACAACGCCGCCAACCATCTGTGTCCAGTTGCATCCAGCTTGGCGGTGGTGAATAGATAGGTCAAGGGGTTGTTATCTGTCTTTACAGTAAACTCGGCCCCATACAAATAGTCTCTCAGTTTGTCAACAACTGCCCATTTGAGGGCTAAGAACTCCAACTTGTGGGTGGGATAGTTCTTCTCGGAGGGGGTCAGGCTCCGGCTCACATAGGCCACTGGTCGCAGCTGGTCTTCATGCTCCTGGTAGAGTACTCCACCTAGGCCCTCATGGCTGGCATCAACATGTAGCTCATATGGTCTAGTGGGATCAGCGTAGGCCAAAACTGGGGCTGTGGTGAGACTTCTCTTCAAGGTTCTGAAAGCCTCTTCACACCTTGAATTCCACTGGTCTTTGACCGACTCACTGGACCTCCTAGGCCCCATTCCATCTTCCTCTCCTTCTGTCTTCAGCAGCTCGTTGAGGGGTTTGGCAATGCGGGCAAATCCATCCACAAACCTGCGGTAGTAGGAGCAGAACCCCAAGAAAGACCGAAGTTCTGTAACTGTTGTGGGCCTTGGCCACGAAGTAACTGCCTCCAGCTTCTCAGGGTCTGTAGACACTCCCTTTTCAGACACTATGTGTCCCAGATAGTTCACAGAGGACTGATAGAACCGACACTTCTCTGGAGAAAGTTTAAGTCCCTCTTCACTGAGCCTCTTCAATACTTTCTCCAATCTGGCTTCATGTTCTTCCAAAGTCTTTCCAAAGACAATGACATCGTCCAGATACACAAGGACTTCTATGAGGTTCATGTCTCCAACTGTCCTTTCCATTAGGCGTTGAAACGTGGCAGGAGCTCCAGATAGGCCCTGGGGCATCCTGTTGAACTCAAAGAATCCCACTGGGGTTATGAAGGCAGTCTTTTCTCTATCTTCTGGATGCATGGGGATTTGGTAATACCCACTCTTGAGGTCCATCACACTGAACCACTTAGCTCCAGATAAACTCTGCAAGGCATCTTCTATCCTTGGCGTGGTGTACTGGTCAGGAATGGTCCTCCTGTTGAGAGTTCTGTAGTCAATGCAGAGCCTCAATGACCCATTCTTCTTCCTGAATACCACTATTGGGGAGGCATAGTGGCTTCTGGACTCCCTAATCACTCCCGTCTTCTTCAGTTCCGCAAGCTGCTCCCTCAGATCCTCCAGATCTGCTAGCGGGACTCGCCTCACTCTCTCTCTGAATGGCTTGTCCTCTTGCATGCGGATTCGATGGGTGGCACTCCTCGCACACCCCACATCAAACTCATCTTTAGAGAAAATCTTCTCCCATCTGGTCAGCTGGGCCTTGGCTCTCTCTTTCCAAGCTCCAGGTAGGTTAGGGTTTTCCATGGAGAGTTTCTTCCAAACATCTTCTCCTTCACCCGTCCCCTTCACTTCTGACCAGCCAACTGGGACAGCAGGACTCACCTGTCCCAGAAGCATCCTGGCAGGGATCTCCACGGGCTGCTCCGTGGGGTTCCTCACACTGACAGGGACTCTTCCTCTTGCCTTCTTCAGGTCCTTCAGTGAAATTACTTCTGGTATCACCTCCAGACCTGAGTGACCCTCCATTGGGTCAGGTTCCAACATCACAAAGGGGCCAGGCTGCTCCCAAGTAAGTTTCACCGTGGCTCTCATGCAGGTCACCTCCCCAGGCTGTAACACTGCTCCTTCTTTTCCAAGCCTCCATACCCTTCCTATCCCCTCACTTGGGGTCTTCTGCTCTAGGACCAACCGCTGATAGGCTGCCTTCAGCATGGGATGGATCTTGGGAGTTGAAAGATTCTCTTTCTTCACCAGGGGGGTCAGAAGCCTTCTGACTAGGTCCGTGTTTGTCCCTATAATCAGGGACGTCTTGCTGGTTCCTGGTGGGCGGGGACACACCACTGCTAAGGTGTCGAACACTTCAGACTTCCCAGCTACGGATGGGTCAAACGTCAATCGTATGGGTAAGTATCCATCATAGGGGAAACTCTGAGTTCCCAATCCCCTTATCTCCAACTCTTCTATCTTCTGTATTGGCAGATGACTCAGGTATCTGTCATAGAAGTCCCTGTACAACAGGGTCACTTGTGCTCCAGTGTCTAGGAGGGCCTTCGTGTACACTCCTTCCACCTGGATGGGTACAGTAGGGGATGGACCAACTAGCTCCTCTGGGTAGGGCTGAGTTGATGCTGTCCTCTTCTTTGGACTCTTCTTCTTCTCACTGGATTTGCGCTTGCTCCTTTCTTGAGCCTGGTATGCATTAATTTTCTCCCTCTTACTGGGAGTGTGAACCCGTTGAGGGACATTGTTATCTCTCACTTTGAAGAGTTCACGCTTGGGGGTGCTGTGTCTCTCCGGAGGGGTCTTGCCCCCTTTCTCTGGAGTGTACCTTGGTTGAGGATCCCTGGGCCCCTTCTGAGGGGTTTGGTCTCCTCGCTTTCTCTTCCTGTTGTGCTTCTTGGAGCTCACTGAAGGTGATGGGCACCCGGTTGACTCCTTCACCGGGCCCTTTGGCGTTTCCCGCCGGCTGGCGGCTTTCTGCCTTCTTCTTCTTGGGACTGGAACATACAGCTGCAATATGACCAATTCCTCCACAATTAAAGCAAATCATCTCACCGTAGTCAGGTGGGGATGCTGGTGCTGGGACAGCTGGAAACAATTCCCTCCTGCCTGTTTCTTTCTTGGGACTGGGCGTCTCTTTCGCCACTAGAGACGTCAGTATCTCCATCATCTGGGACATCTGCAACTTCAGGGCATCTACCTCTGTGTCTCTTTCAGGGGTTAAGGCCGACCTGACCGTGGCCACTGGAAGTTTTGTAGACCCCATCACTTGCTTTTCCCTTTTCTCTTCCAACATGGCCTCTTCTTCTCTAACCATTCGGATGAGGTCAGGGTAGTCCAGGCTCTTTCCATCCTGCCGGGTGCGTAGAATTAGTGCGACAGGGTCCAGGGGTTGGGCTCCCCTCATCACCTGCTGGGCACGGGCTTCATCTACCTTCCCTGGATCTATCCCCTTCTTCAGGATAATCCTATGCAGGATCTTGTCTATGCGTCCCATGTACTCTGACAGCTTCTCCCCTGTCTTCTGGTAACAGTGTTCCAGTTGATAGGTAAGTTCTGTGACTTTTTCTGTCCCACCAAACACACCTTCCAGGATGTCTATGTAGTCCTGGGCAGTGCAATCCTTTTTGCTTGTCTTCAGATTGCGTATGGCCTCTAAGGCAGGTCCTTTTAGGCTCTCAACAATCCTTTGCTTCTTTCTGCCTTCTGAGACCTCCCATTCTTCTAGGGCCTGCGTGGCACCATCTAACCACTCTTCAAATCCCTCTTCTCCCGAGGGTACAGGTGTCCTCCCTGAAAACATCCGGAGTTTCCTGTATCCCGACATTGGGTAATCCCCGGGGTCTCTTCTGCACTGGGTCACAATCTCCCCTAGGACAGCACACAGTTCTGCACTAAGAGTAGTCTGTGTGGGTGCGGGACTTTCCGCGCCCTTCTGCTCTTCCTTCTTTGGGGATAGAATGGCTTTCATAGGAGAACCTTCTCCCTTGCGCGGCAGCGCATGCAGCACTTGGTAGGCCTGACCATTCGGTGCCTGTATGCTTTGGCTCCTGAACTGCTCTGGAGTCTCTTCCTTCCATTCTATTAGGGCGTATGTGTACCCAGCATCATTTCTCATGTCCATTATCCATGACTTCTGGCATGGGGATAATGACATTATGAGCTGCTTGACTGCCTCTCTCTGCCACATCCCTGGCAGTTCAATAACTGCTGCTGCGGCTGGGTCAGCGGCCCATGTTGCGGACCACCGTCCCACTTCTATTGGGTCCATGCCGGCACCTTCTGGCGGCTTTTCCCGCTGACTCAGGATCCCGGATTACGAGCCCCCACGTGTAGCGCTACCCCCAGTTAAGAGAGCCGCTGGTTTGTTTTGGGTCCCTGAGTACAGCTCCACCAACCCCCGGCAATTTGGCTCTACCCGCTCTGGCACAGTTAGTAAAGGGGTATGTCCCTATGCACATAAAACTTAGCTTATACTCTAAGTGTAATTGGTATGAACTCACAAGCAGACTGCTGAAATAAGAATAACTGGCTTTACTTTTGTCAGTAAGGAAAAGAAATAGCAACATGCGTTTGAACATATGACTTACAATACTTTAGCAGGTCCCTGCAATATGCACTTTAACATGTACACACATATGTAACAACTGGCAGTGGGGAAAACGGAGCGCCCAGTGTGGCGACCGTCTGCTATGCACCCCTGAGGTGCAATAAATCTATCTGCGCCTACCTAATGGACCAGGCCTGATCCCTAGCAATAGAGCTCAGTCCTTGTACTAGTACAGTGTTCTTCACCGGCAATGAATCTGTAGAGGTGGTGCACATGTAGCTTTAAATGGTGTCTTTGTAATCCACAAAAAGTAACATTGCTGCTCTGAGGTAAATTGCGCCTAGGCAGTTCAATAGGCATAAAACGTGTGTGTCAATGCAGGATGAGCCTCTCGGCTCTCTCACCAATCCTTGGGTACCGTCCTCAGCTCCGGTCCCTCCAATGGTGGCTCTGGTCTCTTCAATGGCGGCGTCCGGTCTCCTCAGTCACAGCCCTGAACTCCGGTCATCAGCTCCGTCCGACCGACAGTAAGGGGAAGTCTCCGCTCCGCTGCTGTGGACTCTGAGGAGTGAGAGTCTCACTCCATCGGCTGCAAGGCCCAGGCTTCAGGCCTTCAGCTCCGGTCCGCACAGGTGTCTCTGCTGGCTGTCTTCTCCGCGTCACAAGCTCTGTCAGCAGAGGCAGGCCAGTCCTGTCAGGCCTCAGAAGAGGAAGTGTCCCAAGAGGAAGAGGCGGTCTCCGCTCTTCCCTTTTATAATCTCCCCCAGCAGCCTCCCGGGCGGAAGCAAGCAGCCTGGGAGCCTGGGGAATCATGGGAAATGTAGTCTCTTCCCCTAAAAGGGGTAGAACCCCGCTACATTTATTATGCTTCAGAGAAAGGAACCGGAGAATCCACCCTCAGTCCCTTTCTCTGTCTCAAAAGTGAGCTATCATTGGTCTGTTTAGGCTCATGCTATTTCACCAAAGCCCCCCAACGAGATTGTTAAAAAATGTAAAAATAAATAAAATTGTAAAGAGATGTATAAATAAAAAAAACTACTGACACCATCCACTGCCTGACTGACACCATCCATTGCCCAACACACCATGCACTGCTCTACTGACACCATCCACTGCCCTACTGACACCATCCACTGCCCTACTGACACCGTCCACTGACCTACTGACACCATCCACTGCTCTACTGACACCGTCCCCTGCACGACTGACACCATCCCCTACCCTACTGACACTGTCCACTGACACCGTCCACTGCCCCACTGACACCGTCCACTGCTCTACTGACACCACCGCTGCCCTACTGACACCGTCCGCTGCCCCACTGACACGCCCGCTGCCCCACTGACACCGTCCACTGCTCTACTGACACCACCGCTGCCCTACTGACACCGTCCGCTGCCCCACTGACACGCCCGCTGCTCCACTGACACCGTCCGCTGCTCTACTGGCACTGCCGCCTACCTACTGACACCATCCACTGCACTACTAACACTGTCCTCTGCTTTCCTGACACCATCGACTGCTCTACTAACACTGTCCACTTGCCCTACTGACTAACACTGTCCGTTTTTAATTTAGGCTAATTCATATTTTTACAGTGACATTTGTTTTATTAATTTAATCATATTTTATGGGTACAAGAATGCTTTTGTTTTATTTAATAATATCCTTTCAGCCCCTCCCAATGCAAATTGGCAAATGCTCACCGTGGCGCACTTAGCGTGCTGCATTACTACTCTCCTTAAGGCACTCAAAGATGTCCTAGGTTTTTTACAATCCTATAGTGTATACTCCACAAGAAAGAAAATCATGCCGCTAAAGTGTTCGGGTTTGGCTTGAAGAAAAGGTGGCAACCCTAATAATAAGGTGCAGTATAAATGACTGTGTATTACTGGCAAAGGTCACTGGCAGTATAAATGACTGTACATACCTTCATTAGGCAGGTGCTGGCACTCTCTCCTTCTATGTTTTTGTGTGTTCAGGCAGTGGTTTGGCTCGCTGGGACTTGTAGTTCACCGCCCCCACATGTATTCCTTTCAGGAAGCTCACAGTTGGGCAGGTGAGGTCAGAGACAGCTTCCTCTCTGGGTTGCCTAGCAAACACCAGAATGCTCACTGCTGATTTGCAGTAGGCTCTGTCCTCTAGGGGCGGGCCAGGGCACTCTCTGAGCTCCTCTGTGTGCAGGAGGACTCATCGCTGCTCTACTGCTCTAATCACAGCCTCCAGATGATCAATCTGCTGCACTGCTCTGCTCTGGTAAGCCTCCTTCCAGGACTCTCATTGCTTACTGCTGTGTTACTTGTCTGTCAGAGTGTTTATATTATCCTGTGCCTTATAGGTCTGTGGAATTGTGCCTGCCTAGCTGCCTTAGCACTGAAGATTCGGATGGAGAACTTTATTTTAATTGTATTTATTTTATTTATTTATTTTTTGTTTTAAAGAAAAAAAAAGTTTTTTATTTTATTTATTTATTTATAAAAGAAGAAAAAAAAAAAAAAGAGCACATCCTCTGTGTTTTACAGAGAGAAGGGCCCAGTGTGGGATAAACGCCCGCAAAGAGGTTCCAAATCAGCATTTCAGCTTCAATGGAGTAAAAAAGGGACTTGACATCACAAGTCGCAGAGTCGCATGCAGCTGTCGTCATGGCATATCAGATTTCCCTCGCCCGTACCTCACTTTATTCGCTCGTCTCGAGCCAAGAGAGGTCAAGACATCGGAAAGCCTCTAGAAAGAGAAAATCCGGGAGCAGACACAGAAGATCCTCTTCTTCGGATCGGTTGATCGGCGGCTCTCCCTGTCAGAGGGGGGGTCTGTGCTGATAATTAGCACATTGATTATCAGCACAGCCTCCTCAGATGTGCAAAAAAAGGCTACCAATCAGTGCCCAGCATTCACCCAATATAAAAGCCTTCAAGTGCCCACCACAGTGCCCATCAGTGCCCACCACAGTGCCAATCAGTGCCCAGCAGTAACACCTGTCAGTAACACATCAGTATCTCATCATCAGTGCTGCCCATCAGTGCCACCTGTCAGTGCCAATCACAGCTAACTGTCAGTGCCCATCAGTGCCGTCTATCAGTGCTCATCAGTGCTGCATATCAGTGCCGAAAATTGGTGACCATCAGTGCCGCCTATCAGTGTTCATCAATTCTACATATCAGTGCCCATCAGTGACAACTCATCAATGCTGCCTCATCAGTGCCGCCTCATTAGTGCCCGTCAGTGAAGGGGAAAACTAAATTTTTATGACAAATTTAAAACTAAGAAAAACTTCTCTCTTTTCAAATATGTTGTTTTTTTTTGTTTTTTTTATCAAAAAATAAAAACCTCAGAGGTGATCAAATACCACCAAAAGAAAGCTCTATTTGTGGGAAGAAAATAATAAAAATGTCGTTTGGGTACAGTGTTATATGACCGCGCAATTGTCATTTAAAGTGTGACAGTGCTGAAAGCTGAAAATTGTCCTGGGCAGGAAGGGGCGAAAGTGCCCGGTATTGAAGTGGTTAAAGGAGAATTGTACAGGAAAAAAAAAACAAGATTGGTTAAACCCACAAGTGCTTTTTTACCACTACTATTCCTTTATTTTGGCTTTTAAATGCAGCAATTTAGAAATCAGAAGTTTAGTGCTGGAAAACATTTTTTAGTGTCTTTAGTGTTTGGTCTGATCTTTAGGCCCGTTTCACACTGGCGGACCGTTTAGGTCCGCCTGTCAGTTTTGACGGCGGACCTGAACGGGCGCTCCATGCTAGTCTATGGAGCGACGGATGTCAGCGGTGACATGTCCGCTGACATCCGACCCGGTCCAATCTGCCAAAAGCAGACGGATTACCCTACGTCGGGATCCGTCGCTGGCGGATCGAATCGGGTGAGATCTGATGAAAACGAACACGCTGTCCGTTTTCAGTCCCTATTATTATTATTATTATTATTATTACTCCTACCACCTATTAAATATCTATCAGTATACGCATCATCATTATCATCTCTTCCTATTATTTTATATAATTTTTTATTGCCTCTCCTATTATTTTATTTATTATTACACCTCCTATTATTTAATATTCATTGTTAACCCTTCTCTTATTTAACATTATTATTACACCTCCTATTATTTTATCTAATTTATTATTACCCCCTCCCAGTGGCAGTTGGTGCTGAAAATTTTTGGGGGGGCGCGCAAACAAACAATTCCAGCCTCACTGTGCCATCAATTGCTGCCACTGTGCCATCAAATGCAGCCACGGTGCACATCTGTTTCTCCGACTGCTCTACTCTTTGCATGAGTCAGCCTCACTCTTCCTTCTTACCCCAGACCCTTTCTGTCCAGGGGAAGCGGAATTTGCTAGCAAGCTGACTATTGCTATCGAATTTGGTTCCCCCTCCCAATATAGCTTCCACAGCATTTCAAGGGTTAAAAACACTTGTATATGGTTTCTCTGACTGCTCTACTCTTTGTATAAATCATCCTTACTCTTCTTTCTTACCCCAGACCTATTCTGTCCAGGGGAAGCGGAATTTGATAGCAAGCTGACTATTACTATTGAATTTGGTTCCCCCACCCAATATAGCTTCCACAGCATTTCCAGGGTTAAAAACACTTGTATATGGCTCTGACTGCTCTACTCTTTGCATGAGTCAGCCTCACTCTTCCTTCTTACCCCAGACCCTTTCTGTTCAGGGGAAGCGGAATTTGATAGCAAGCTGACTATTGCTATCGAATTTGGTTCCCCCTCCCAATATAGCTTCCACAGCATTTCAAGGGTTAAAAACACTTGTATATGGTTTCCCTGACTGCTCTACTCTTTGTATAAATCATTCTCACTCTTCTTTCTTAACCCAGACCCTTTCTGCCCAAGGGAAGCGCAATTTGATAGCAAGCTGACTGTGTTAAATTTGGTGTTATCGCTCTCACTCTCTCATACTGGTCACTGGAAGTTCAACATGGCGACTCATGGCAAAGTACTCTCTGAGGATCTGAAAAAAGAATTGTTGCTCTACATAAAGATGGCCTACGCTATAAGAAGATTGCCAAGATCCTGAAACTGAGCTGCAGCACGGTAGCCAAGACCATACAGAGGTTTAACAGGACAGGTTCCACTCAGGACAGGCCTCCCAATGGTCAACCAAAGAAGTTGAGTGCACTTGCTTCATAGCTTTGTAGCCTCATATACAGAGGTTGTCTTTGGGAAATAGACATATAACATCTGTTTCTCCGACTGCTCTACTCTTTGCATGAGTCAGCCTCACTCTTCCTTCTTACCCCAGACCCTTTCTGTCCAGGGGAAGCGGAATTTGCTATTGCTTTCGAATTTGGTTCCCCCTCCCAATATAGCTTCCACAGCATTTCAAGGGTTAAAAACACTTGTATATGGTTTCCCTGACTGCTCTACTCTTTGTATAAATCATTCTCACTCTTCTTTCTTAACCCAGACCCTTTCTGCCCAAGGGAAGCGCAATTTGATAGCAAGCTGACTGTGTTAAATTTGGTGTTATCGCTCTCACTCTCTCATACTGGTCACTGGAAGTTCAACATGGCGACTCATGGCAAAGTACTCTCTGAGGATCTGAAAAAAGAATTGTTGCTCTACATAAAGATGGCCTACGCTATAAGAAGATTGCCAAGATCCTGAAACTGAGCTGCAGCACGGTAGCCAAGACCATACAGAGGTTTAACAGGACAGGTTCCACTCAGGACAGGCCTCCCAATGGTCAACCAAAGAAGTTGAGTGCACTTGCTTCATAGCTTTGTAGCCTCATATACAGAGGTTGTCTTTGGGAAATAGACATATAACATCTGTTTCTCCGACTGCTCTACTCTTTGCATGAGTCAGCCTCACTCTTCCTTCTTACCCCAGACCCTTTCTGTCCAGGGGAAGCGGAATTTGCTATTGCTTTCGAATTTGGTTCCCCCTCCCAATATAGCTTCCACAGCATTTTAAGGGTTAAAAACACTTGTATATGGCTTCTCTGACTGCTCTACTCTTTGTATAAATCATTCTCACTCTTCTTTCTTACCCCAGACCCTTTCTGTCCAAGGGAAGCGCAATTTGATAGCAAGCTGACTGTGTTAAATTTGGTGTTATCGCTCTCACTCTCTCATACTGGTCACTGGAAGTTCAACATGGCGACTCATGGCAAAGTACTCTCTGAGGATCTGAAAAAAGAATTGTTGCTCTACATAAAGATGGCCTACGCTATAAGAAGATTGCCAAGAAGTGCTGCCAGCATTGCTGCAAAGGTTGTAGGGGTGGTGGGTCAGCCTGTAAGTTCTCAGACCATACGCCGCACACGCCGGTGTCCCCGTCCTCCGGGGGAGAGAAGGGGACACCCTTCACTCCCCCGGAGGACGGGGACACCCTTCACTCCCCCGGAGGACGGGGACACCCTTCACTCCCCCGGAGGACGGGGACACCCTTCTCTCCCCCGGAGGACGGGGACACCCTTCTCTCCCCCGGAGGACGGGGACACCCTTCTCTCCCCCGGAGGGAGGTGTCCCCGTCCTCCGGCGGAGTGAAGGGTGTCCCCGTCCTCCGGGGGGGCCATCCTTCTCCTTCAAACAGCCAGGGGCCCACTCCTTCTCTGCCTACCATCCATGTGCCCTCTCCTTCTCTGGCCACCCACTGTCCCTCTTCACTAAATGGCCACCCAGGGGCCCTCTCCTCCTCCAAACACCCAGGTGCCCTCTCCTTCTCCCTAAGACACCAGTGACCCCAAAGCGGGTCACAAATGTGCTCTGCCCTCCGGGAACCCGGTACCCACCGTCCTGGGATGCCATGATGATGGTGTATAAGTCTCAAATGTGAGGGCTACAGGTAAACTCACACTCAGCTTCTTTGGCCCCTGATTGGAGGAAAAGCAGCAGAGGCGATCCGGCCCCCAGCACTTGACAGAGATCAAAGACCAGTGGCGGCCCGTGCCATTGTGGGCGGACAGGCGCCGCCCCCCTCTCACCTCTGCCGCCCTCCCTGTTCATGTGCCCGGCCCCTTTCAGGACGCCGGACACATGAAATACTATGGTGGGGATAGGCAGGGGGGGTGTATTTTATAGCATGTAATTAGAGCCAGAGGCTCTAATAGGCTTCAAAATAGGGTGCAATCCTGCTACACACGCTTGACACCATCTGAACCAAATATGTTTATCTTGGTCTCATCAGACCACAGGACATGGTTCCAGTAATACATGTCCTTAGTCTGCTTGTCTTCAGCAAACTGTTTGTGGGCTTTCTTGTGCATCATCTTTAGAAGAGGCGTATGGTCTAAGCACTTACAGGCTGACCCCCCACCCCTTTAACCTCTACAGCAATGCTGGCAGCACCCATACGTCTATTTCCCAAAGACAACCTCTGGATATGACGCTACGAAGCAAGTGCACTCAACTTCTTTGGTGGACCATGGTGAGGCCTGTTCTGAGTGGAACCCATCCTGTTAAACCTCTGTATGGTCGTGGCCACCGTGCTGCAGCTCAGTTTCAGGATCTTGGCAATCTTCTTATAGCCTAGGCCATCTTTATGTAGAGCAACAATTGTTTTTTTCAGATCCTCAGTTCTTTGGCATGAGGCGCCATGTTGTACTTCCAGTGACCAGTATGACAGAGTGAGAGCGATAACACCAAATGTAACACAGTCAGCTTGCTGTCAGAATCCGCTTCCCCTGGACGGAAAGGGTCTGGGGTAAGAAAGAAGAGTAAGGATGATTTATACAAAGAGTAGAGGAGTTAGAGAAACCATATACAAGTGTTTTTAACCCTTGAAATGCTATGGAAGCTATATTGGGAGGGGGAACCAAATCCGATAGTAATAGTCAGCTTGCTATCAAATTCCGCTTCCCCTGGACAGAAAGGGTCTGGGGTAAGAAGGAAGAGTGAGACTGACTCATGCAAAGAGTAGAGCAGTCGTTGAAACAGATGTGCACCGTGGCTGCGTTTGATGGCACAGTGGCGGCAATTGATGGGCACAGTGGCAGCAATTGATGGCACAGTGAGGCTGAAATTGATGATCTTTTTTTTCGGAATTTTTCAGTTTGTTTGCGCGCCCCCCCAAAAAAATTGCAACAACTGCCACTGGGAGGGGGTAATAATAAATTTGATAAAATAATAGGAGGTGTAATAATAATGTAAAATAAGAGAAGGGTTAACAATAAATATTAAATAATAGGAGGTGTAATAATAAATAAAATAATAGGAGGGGCAATAAAAAATGATATAAAATAATAGGAAGAGATGATAATGATGATGTGTATACTGATAGATATTTAATAGGTGGTAGGAGTAATAATAATAATAATAATAGGCACTGCCAGGAGAATTTCCAGTGTCTAAAAATAATAGAAGGGATATCAATAAATAATATTAAATATTAGGAGGGGATACAAATGATGAAGACGTAGGAGGGGGTAAGAATGAATTAGACACGATAATATGAAGGGATAATAATGATGACGTGTGTATACTTATATACAGTGGCGGTGCGTGCATAGAGGGCGCAGGAGCGCCGCCCCCCCTCTCCTGCACCGCTCTATCACCAATAGATAGATTCATGCATTGCATGAATCTATCTATTGTCACCGCTGCCGCCCCCTATTCAGGTGTCTGGCCCCTTGTCGGGCGCCAGGCATCTGAATTACAGCGGGGGGGGGGTGTTTCTGGAAGCCCCCTTTTAGAGCTGTAAAGCTCTAATAGGGGACCTGATTAGAGCGGTGTGCTCTAATAGGCTTCCAAAAGTGTAAACAGCGGGCGCACTGCTGTGCGTTCGCTGATTACACAGTATTGTGTTAGAGAAGCGAATACATTGCTTCCCTAACACAGACCCGCCTCTCAGCCAATCAGGTTGCCGGGTCTGTTACCTGTCACCTGATTGGCTGAAGTCACAGGCGCTGTGATTGGACGCTAGGCGTCCAATCATAGCAGAAGATAGGAGCGCGGGAGAAGATATCGGAAGATGAGGGGACACCGCGCGCTGCACACCGAGACAAGGTAAGTGCAGAGGGCAGGCAGGGGGCACAGTGGCAGCACTTGAGGGGCACAATGGCAGCACTTGGGGCACAGTGGCAGCACTTGGGGCACAGTGGCAGCACTTGGGGCACAGTGGCAGCACTTGGGGCACAGTGGCAGCGTTTGATGGGCACAGTGAGGCTGTTTGTTTGCGCCCCCCCAAAAATTTGGAGCACCAGCCGCCACTGCTTATATATAGATATATATACACATAGACACATAGATTTATATATATATATATTATATATATATATGGAAGGAGTAATAATATTGTACCATATATATATATATATATATATATATATATATATATATATATATATATATATATATGGTACAATATCATTACGCCTTCCATATATATATATATAAAAATCTATATGTTTCTATGTCTATATATATATATATATATATATATATATATATATTATTACTCCTTATATATATATATATATATATATATATATATATATATATATATACACACACACACACACACACACACACACACACATATATATATATATATATAAGATATCTATGTGTGTGTGTGTGTGTGTGTGTGTGTGTGTATGTATATATATATATATATAGTACAATATATTGATGGTACAATATTATTACTCCTTCTATCTATATATATATATATATATATATATATATATATATATATATATATATATATATATATATATATATATATATATATATAATGTGGAAGGAGTAATTATATATGGACGGAGTCAAAATATATATGTGTGTGTGTAGATGGACTAATAATATTGCACAGGGGACGCGCACGGGGGCGGGGACGGTAGAAGTGTGATTTGCATTCGGGGTAGAGGAGGAGGAGGAGTGTACAGCAGTGTAGAGGACTGGACAGGCGGAGTTCCGATCTGAGCCGAGAGCCAGGGGGAACAGATTTCGACGGGGAAGCATTCTCGGCACAACAACGGAAATACAACTCCCAACATGCCGTGCGGCCCCGCCTTTTCCACGCCTCTCCTGTCATTTGGAGGGGAATTCGGAGTGTACAGAAGGAAAGAGAGGATGAGTGCCCGGCGGAGGTGACAATTCTTTATTACTTACTAAAGCTTAAAGTGAAAGCTACAAGTTGATTGGTCGCTGTGTACAGCCTCTCCTGGTGTGTGTGTGTGTGTGTGTGTGTGTGTGTGTGTGTGTGTGTGTGTGTGTGTGTGTGTGTGTGTGTGTGTGTGTGTGTGTGTGTGTGTGTGTGTGTGTGTGTGTGTGTGTGTGTGTGTGTGTGTGTGTGTGTTGTGCTCTCTAGTACTATACACTGGACATGTGCAGCACTCATGGAGCTTTATGGGGCAATTTTTGATTAGCTCATGTAAAATATATATATATATATATATATATATACTGATGGTAAACAAGTATATTGCGCCCAAACTTCAAGTCCCACCACTGCGCCTCTAGAATAAATGAATAGTCCCTGATAGTGAGTGTGTGTGTATATATACATGCATACACACACACACACTGGCCACTTTATTAGGTACATCTGTTCAATTTCTTGGTAACACAAGTTGCTAATCAGCCAATCACATGGCAGTAACTCAATGCATTTAGGCATCTAGACGTGGTGAAGACAACTTGCTGAACTTCAAACCAAACATCAGAATGGGGAAGAAAGGGTATTTAGGTGGTATTGAACATGGCATGGTTGTTGGTACCAGGCAGGCGGGTCTGAGTATTTCAAAAAAATTTGTTGATCTACTGGGATTTTCACACACAACCATCTCTCGGGTTTACAGAGAATGGTCCAAAGAAGAGAAAATATCTAGTGAGCGGCGGTTGTGTGGGGGGGGGGTGCCTTAATGTTAGAGGAGAGTGGGCAAACTGGTCTGAGATGATAGAAAGGTGACAGTCACTCAAATAACCACTGGTTACAACCAAGGTATGCAGAATACTATTTCTGAATGCACAACACATCGAACCAGATGGGCTACAGCAGCAGAAGACCACACCGGGTGCCACCCCTGTCAGATAAGAACAGAATTGCACAATAGAAGATTGAAAAAATGTTGCCTGGTCTGATGAGTCTCGATTTCAGCTGCGACGTTCAGATGGTAGGGTCAGAATTTGGCGTAAGTAACATAAAAGCATGGATCCATTCTGCTGTCGGGGGGGGGGGGGGCAGGTGCAGAGAGCGGTGACTGACAATCACAGCTCTTTGCTCTCAGAGCTCTGAAAACCGAGTGGCCAGCGGTCTTTGATCGCGTGGGACAGATGCAGCATTATGGGGGTTAAGGATGAGCTCAGGCGCGTTCGCTAAGGATGAGCTCAGGCGCGTTCGAATGGTCCACGTTCAGAGCCCGCCAGGAAGTCGGCGCTGCGCTAATCACGGGCAGTGAGACATTGTGCGACTGCAGAGATCGGGCAATGTCTCACTGCCTGTGATTAGCGCAGCGCCGACTTCCTGGCGGGCTCTGAACGTGGACCATGCGAACACGCCTGAGCTCATCCCATGTGTTCGCACAGCCCACGTGCAGAGCCCGCCAGGAAGTCAGCACTGCGCTAATCACAGGCAGTGACACATTTTCCCAATCTGCGGCTGCAGAGATTGGGAAATGTCACACCTGTGATTAGCGCAGTGTCGACCTCCTGGCGGGCTCTGCACGTGTGGCTGCGAACACGTCTGAGCTCATCCTTACTGGGGGTGTTCTGGAGGGGAGGAGGAGAGGTGTTATAGAAGATTAGGGAGGGTATTTCTAGAGGAGGGGGAGGTGTTTTAATGTATTCTAGAGAGGGAAAGCAGTTGGAGGGGTGTTCTAGAAAAGGAATGGCATTCCAGGAAGGAGAGCACTTCTGGAGGAAGAGAGGTGTTCTAGAGAGGCAGATCCAGAGTAGGAGTTCCCCCAGACTGCATACAAGCCAGCGGGTGGATGAAGCCTGCCTTTTGGTTACAAAAAGCCACAGGTTTTCATTGTGCACCATTGTAACCTTCTAGCCACCGGCGTGCTAACAACCAATTATGTCATCAGCTGATCAGGGGGACGTTGGGCTCCTGCTTGGCATCCTTGTTTGACCCTCCCCTGCCCCTCTCCATCAGCATTGGGGTCACATTAGCTGACTGATGGAGAGAAGCTGAAAAAGAAGAGAAACTCTGGAATACTAGTCAGTACCAGTGTGAAAAGGTGTATTTGCTTTGGAAGAATAAATCACCTGTAACGTTGGGTGTCCTACATGTGTTGATGTTGCTACATTATGTAAAACTATTATGCCCCATACACACGATCAGACTTTCCGACAAAAAAAAAGTGGATTTTTGTTCGAAGGTTGTTGGCTGTAACTTGTCTTGCATACACACGGTCACACAAAGGTTGGCCAACAATTACGAACGTAGTGGCGTACAAGACGTACGTGATATCTCCATTACGAATGCTAGTTTTACAAGACCGAGTGCTTCCGGCTCGTACTTGATTCTGAGCATGTGTGCACTTTTGTACACACGATCGGAAAGTCTGACAACAAAAATCCGTTGGCGGAAAATTTGAGAACCTGCTAGCCAACATTTGTTGGCGGAAAGTCTGACAACAAATGTTTGATGGAGCATACACACGGTCAGACTTTCCGCCAACAAGCTCACATCCAACATTTGTTGTCGGAAAATCGGAACGTGTGTACGGGGCATAAGAATCGTTTTTTACAATTTAGGATGGACGCTTCAAAACTGTCCATAATTGTAAAGGAAAAAAGGTTGAGAAACACTATTCTAGAGGTTTAGAGAAGAGAAGCACTTCTAGAGGAGAAGAGGTGTTCTAGAAAAGAACATAGAACAAAGGAGGAGATGTGTTTTGGAGGAGGTGTTCTAGGGCAGAAGAACTTTTCTAGAGGCGGTGTAGAGCAGATCTAGAGGAAGAGAGTTGTTCTGGGGGGTTTGCGGTTCTAAACGAGAAGTGTTGTTGACGAGCAGAACAGTTTTAGAGGTGTTTTAGAAGAGGAGAAGTGTTCTAGAAAAGCAAAGCAGTTTTAGAGAAGGAGAGATGTGGAGGAGGAGGAGGAGAAGTTTTCCTAGAGGAGATGAGTAATACTAGAGGATGAAAGGCGTTCTGGAGGAGGTGTTTTAGAGGAGGAGAGCGATGTACAGTAGGAGAGGTGTTGTAGAGGAGAAGTGTTCCAGAAGAGCAGACGGGTTCTAGAACAGTGGTCTCTAACTGGTGGCCCTCCAGCTGTTGCAGAACTACAATTCCCATGAGGCATTGCAAGGCTGACAGTTACAAGCATGACTCCCATAGGCAGAGGCATAATGGGACGTGTAGTTCTGCAACAGCTGGAGGGCCGCCAGTTTGAGACCCCTGTTCTAGAGGATCAGAAGGTACTCTAGGGGGTTTAATAAATCAATCTCAATGTATCTGTTCCCATAAGTATATGCTTGTATAAATATGTACAGTATGTATATATCCGTTGAGTTATATCTGACTCTCTGTGATTTTATGACCATGTCTGATATTCTTGAAAGCCTTTGCCGTAGAATTTTCTTGGCAATTTATTTTTACGAGGTAGGTCGCCAGGTCTTTTCTCAACCCTCCCCAACTGCTCAGCCGGGGGGGTAGCATACAGAATGCGATGACACATGTGCATACTAACGACCAGTTTAGACATTATCCAATTAACCTACCTGCATGTCTTTGGGAGTAAACCAGACTATCCAGAGGAAACCCAGGCACAGGGGGAATGTGCAGACTCCATGCAGATGATGTCCTGGACAAGAACTGAGGACCCCAGTGCTGCAAGGCATATCTTCTAATCTCTCTGTGCTGGCCAAGTTGTATTTACACATGCTTATTCAGTAAGGCCCTTCGAAGGCCAGTGATGTTCAATGTGTAGTAACTCAGAACAATCAATATTCATCTTTCACTGGTCCTCTGCTGACCATGCATGTATCGATAGTTCACACACTCAACTGTCTGGTCCAAAGACATCTAGAATGCGCAAACCGCCATTTCCATCAGATTATTAGATGTTTGGCGAGTTTTAGGCTGTAGTACACCTCGCTGCACTATCATTGCTCTATAGGTTGTCCTAATGAGTAAGTCCGATCCCTCAGTACTGTACACTGTGAACTCTCTGTAAACGTGAATGCAAAAAATAAGATACTGTTTGGATGATCATTTCCGATTAAACATTTCTCTTTACCATTTCTTGTAGAAAATTAGATTTGATGCAAACCTCATCAAGCAGTTCGAGACATACGGAGATGACAGGAGAAAGTGTACAACTCCAGGTAACTCTTCATATGAGATTTCCTATGACGGTGTGCTGTGTTTTGTGGAACATAATTCTGGGCTGTGGCTGTTTTTGACACACAAGAGTTTAGTATGGAAATTAAATGATTGCAGTAGTTAAAGCGGGACTGTACTGAATTTTTATTTTTTTTAAAAGTCAGCAGCTACAAATACTGCAGCTGCTGACTTTTAGAAAATGGACACTTACCTGTTCCAGGGTCCAGCGGTGTCGGCAGCAGAGGCCGATGGATCGCTCGGCTCTCTGCTGTAGCCGGCGCCATTCTCGGTGAGGGAATCAGGAAGTGGCTTCACTTCCCGATTCCCTACTGCGCATGCGCGAGTCGTGCGGGCAATGAGAATCTTCAGCGCTGTCTGCCGGGACAGGAAGCTGCGTAAACTCCCGTGGGAGTTTATGCCCGGAAGTGGGTGCAGATACCTGTCTTAGACAGGTATCTGCACCCCCTCCCCCCTGAAAGGTGCCAAATGTGACACCGGAGGGGGGGAGGGTTCCGAAAAGCGAGAGTTCCACTTTAGGGTGGAATCCCGCTTTAAAACCAGATCTGGCCTGTGTGAATAGGAGTTACTAATTGACTATAGGGGGGATTTACTAAAACTGGAGAGCGTGCAGAATCTGGTGCAGCTCTGTATAGAAACCAATCAGCTTCTAGGTTTTAGCCTAATTTCACACTGAGGGCGGGTTTGAACTTTCAGCTGAACTCGCACGATTTCAAACCGGCATTTCAGTCCGACTTCGGGGGCGATTTGACAGACAACTGTGCGGGTACATGCACAGATGTCTACTGAAATCGCCCCGAAGTTGCCAAAAGTAGTGCAGAAACTACTTTTGGGAATCGGTGTGGGCGCCGCAAAGTCGGCGTCGCACCGATTCGGACTTCACCATTGCTGTTGTTCGATCGTATAATACCTCCTGTCGGATAATGTCCCCAGCGAGTCTGAGCATGCACAGTACGCAATGTCACTCCAGCTGATATGTTTATCTGTTGAGGGAGAACGTAGTTGTCAGATTGTGCCTCACTGTTGCAGGGTGGGTTTTGGGTGTGTTGCAACCCGCCCTTAGACACAGGCAAAACCCGCCATTCAACAAACTAAACTGACCTGCACCACACACAAAAACACTTCCTTCAGCACACGCAACAACGAGGCGGAATCTGCCAAGTACGCTCTCCCTCTGCTGTTTGCAGAGCGTGGGATAATGCCTTCGACGATCTGCGCATACGCTGTATTGACATCACGCCAGCTGATCAGCATATCAGCTGGAGTGACGTTTGGTACTGTGCATGCGCGGACCCATTAGGCCGCATTTTTGTACGGGAGTATTCGACAGAACACCGGCAATAAGCTCTGATTTGGCATGTGGTTTAACTTGTCAAATCGCATGCCAAATCAGCCCAGTGTGAACGTGGGCTTATTGTCAAAGCTTAATTGAGCAAGCTGAAGTTAAAAGCTGATTGGCTGCCATGCACAACTGCACCAGATTCTCTGTGCTCCCGTTTTAGTAAATCTCCCCCCTTGGGCCGGCACACAGGCAGGTCTCTCATTAAAGCGCTAATAAACCCAAAAAACAAAATTTATATTGCAGCTTAAAAATTCTTAGATGTGATGGCTGCTTTCTTTTTATTTTTCTTATTTTAAATCTTTTTTTTTTTTTTTTCCCCTGTTAACTTTCACCTGGCGATCAAGCCCGCCACGGCTTCACACTGGGGCCGTGCGGGCGGCGACGGTAAAGCAGCGCTATATTTAGCGCTGCTTTACCATCGTTTTACCCGCGGTATGCGGCCGCTAGCGGGGTGGTTTTAACCCCCGCTAGCGTCCGAAAAAGGGTTAAAAACCTCCGCAAAGCGCCGCAGCAGCGCCGCTTTGCCGACGGTATCCCCGCGGTGTCCCATTGATTTCAATGGGTAGGAGCGTTATAGGAGCGGTGAATACACCGCTCCTTCACCGCTCCAAAGATGCAGCTAGCAGGACTTTTTTTACCGTCCTGCTAGCGCACCGCTCCAGTGTGAAAGCCCTCAGGGCTTTCACACTGGAGACACAGCAGCAGCTGTTTCGGGTCAGTTTGCAGGCGCTATTTTTAGCGCAATAGCGCCTGCAAACCGCCCCAGTGTGAAAGCAGCCTTAGGCTCCAAAATTTAAATGGGTGGACAGGAAGGAGTTTTAATTGAGAAAAGACGTGTGGCCCGGCGGGAGGTTCTGGGGCCAGCGCATCGCTGGATTCCATGTCAGTATAGTTCCACTTTAACAAACCAAGCGGTCTAGAAAAAGTGACAGAGAGATGAGAGAAAACTATTTTTTACACTAACAGACGTGCTTACAATGGTCAGCTTTTATTCATTTATGTAAAATTTTTATCCTAGAAGGGACAGATGGGATTTTTAAAACTGCATCGAACAATACCTTCTCCACAGATTGACAATGCTACTGTCCAAAGGTGTCTCTGCTTCTCTTCAATCCACAAAGGAGACACCCTAAGACAAGATGTGTACTACTGACTGGATCTCCACATGATAATTACCTTTTGGAATAAAGGTTTTTTCATAAATGAAAAAAAACTGACCATTGTAAGCACCCCTGTCAGTTTTAAATGCTTTGTCTCAACCCTCAAACTGCTACTATTGCTGGAAACCGCTTTACTGGCCAGATCGTCAGGTGAAATAAAAGAAAACGAATGCTGCCTCCACGTTTAACCACTTCAGCCCCGGAAGGATTTGCCCCCTTAATGACCAGGCCATTTTCTGCAATACGGCCCTGCGTTGCTTTAACTGACAATTGCGCGGTCGTGCGATGCTGTACCCAAATAAAATTGACATCCTTTTTTTTTGCCCACAAATAGAGCTTTTGTGCGGTTTTTATTTTTTGCGCCATAAACAAAAAAAAAAGAGCGTCAATTTTGAAAAAAAAAAGCAATATTTTTTTTTTACTTTTTGTTATAATAAATATTCCCCCCACCCAAAAAATAAAAAAACAAATTTCTTCCTCAGTTTAGGCCGATATATATATTCTTCTACATATTTTTAGTAAAAAAAAAAATCACAATAAGCGTATATTCATTGGTTTGCGTAAAAGTTATAGAGTCTACAAAATAGAGGCTATATTTATGGCATTTTGTTTTTTTTTTTTTTTTTTTGTTACTAGTAATGGCGAACTGTGACAGATCGGACACTTTTGACACATTTTTGGGACCATTGACATTTATACAGCGATCAGTACTATAAAAATGCACTCATTACTGTGTAAATTTCACTGGCAGGGAAGGGGTTAAATGTGTTTCCTCATGAGT
Source organism: Lithobates sylvaticus (assembly GCA_028564925.1). Taxonomy (NCBI): domain Eukaryota; kingdom Metazoa; phylum Chordata; class Amphibia; order Anura; family Ranidae; genus Lithobates; species Lithobates sylvaticus. Next base: position 553,361,898 of record CM053027.1, read on the forward strand.
GTTTCTAACTGTATAGGGATGTGACTGACTAGAGGAGGAGCCAGATCGCTGTTCCTAGCTAGTAGAAACAGACGATCTGTCTCTCCTCTCCTGACAGAATGGTGATTTGTGTGTTTACACACACATGTAGCCGGCGGACATCGCGCATCGGGTCCCCCGCCGTGCAGCGGGCACGCGCGTACCTGCTATAGCTGTTTAAAGGGCCGACGTACAGCTACCGCGATTTGCCTAGGAGAGCCAACCTGCCACTGGCTAAGGATGGTCAAGCTGCAATATATAGTTGGGTCCATATATATTTGGACACAGGCACGTTTTTTTTTTTTTTTTTTTTTTTTTTTTTTTTTAAAAAGCATGATATCGTATATTGAGAGAAATACAGAGTAAAGGAAACATCATTACAGTAAATTATGTTGATATATACAGTGGGTGATCACAATTTTTGTTTTTTTCAGGTATTTACCAAAACATATTCAAGCTATAGTTCTATAATGGATATGGGCCGAAAGTGCACACTCTCAGGTTTAATTTGAGGGTATGTACATCCAGATCGGAGGAAGGGTTTAGGAATTGCAACTTTTAAGAATAGCTACCCCCCCCCCCTTTTTTCAAGGGACCAAAAGTAATTGGACAATTTAACCATCTCAGTACAGTGCATTTTCACCCCCTTCCTGCCCAAGCCATTTTTCAGCTTTCAGCGCTGTCACACTTTGAATGACAATTGCGCGGTCATACAACACTGTACCCAAATGAAATTGTTATCATTTTGTCCCCACAAATAGAGCTTTCTTTTGGTGGTATTTAATCACCTCTGCGGTTTTTATTTTTTGCGCTATAAACAAAAGAAGAGGGACAAGTTTAAAAAAAATATAAATATTTTTACCTTTTTGCTATACTAAATATCCCCAAAAAATATATCTAAAATTTTTTTTTTTTCTCAGTTTAGGCCGATACGTATTCTACATATTTTTGGTAAGCGTATATTGATTGATTTGCACAAAAGTTATAGCGTCTACAAAATAGACGATAGATTTATAGCATTTTTATTATTTTTTTTTAACTAGTAATGGCGATCTGCGATTATCATCGTGACTTTGATATTGCGGCGGACATATCGGACACTTTTGACAAATTTTTGGGACCATTCACATTTATACAGCGATCCGTGCTATAAAAATGCATTGATTACTGTGTAAATGTGACTGGCAGGGAAGGGGTTAACCACTTGGGGGCGATGAAGGGGTAAATATGTTCCCTGGGAGTGAACTGTAGGGGGAGGGGATTGACAAGGGGAGGAGACTGATCAGTGTTTCTCTGTATTGAGAACACACCATCGGTCTCCTCTCTGACAGGATGTGGATCTGTGTGTTTACATACACAGATCCACAGTCCTGCTGTGTTACCGGGCAATCGCGGGTGCCCGGCGGACATCATGGTCGTTGGGCACGTGCATCGTGTGCCCAGTGACACGGCGGGCGCGGGTGCCCCCTGGAGGGCCGGGAAGGGGAGGGTGTCATATGACTCCCTCCCTGAGAGCTGCGCCGCCTGACCGTCAATTGACAGCCGGCGGTCGCAAAGCAGTTAATCAAAAGCTGTTTCATGGCCAGGTGTGGGCTGCACCTTCATTGCCAATAAAGGATTCTCAACAAAATATAAAAAATGAACATTTTATTTATGATTAAATTAATTTTTCCAATTACTTTTGAGCCCCTGAAAATGGGGGGGGGGGGGGGGGGGGACTGTGTATAAAAATGGTTGCAGTTCCTATAAATTGTACTTGATACTGTATTTATGTTCAACCTCTTGAATTAAAGCTGAAAGTCCGCACTTCAAATTAATTTGGATTGTTTGGTTTTAATTTTATTCTAGTAGCATACAGAGCCAAAACTATGAAAAATGGTGCCTGTGTCCAAATAAATATGGACCTAATTGTATTACATTTTAGTTTTTGTGTTTATAACCACTTTTAGATGAGTGCACAACAGGAACTGGTGTTTGTGTTTTGGCATGACTGTCAGCATGATATGGTGCATCACTAGTGAGGAGAAGGGCTGGTCATCAAGTTGCTTTTAAAGCCTAAGTGCAGTAAAACAAAAAAAAAAAATCAGAGCAAGGTCAGTAGGATGCATCCCTTGTGCTTTGGTCGCCTTTGTTAGCTGAAATCCTCTTCTAATTGACGCCCAGCCTTCCCTCCCATGCCATGCCATTGTAATCTTGGTGTAGTGAGGATTAATAAACCAAAGGAGCAGTCACAGGCAATCCACAGTGCCCAACTATGGCACCCTCTCTGCCCCCTTCCTCCATTCATAGAAGCCATAATTATGATCGCATATAGGCCACTCACTGTACTCTTGACAAAATTCCTTTATTGTCTACACATAAAAAAACACTATCCAAAATGCAACATGTTTCGGCTCACACAGCTTTCCTCATGAGGAAGGCTGTATGAGCCGAAACACGTTGCATTTTGGATACTGTGGCCTATTATGTGTAGCCAATAAAGAAATTTTGAAAAAAAAAAAAAAAAAATTACACAGAGTGGCCGGCTACATATGCTATGGATTTCATGTCTTGGGAGTAGAACACCCTAGTCGGAGCACCTGAGTCTCCAGCTTCTGAATTTGACCACAGCGGTCGAGCTTGGGTAAGGTCCTCCTATATATATTTATGATATGTACATATGTTTATAAATGGGCAGAAAGGATAATCTGGCAGAATGATTTCTACAGCTGCAGTGCATGCCACACCACATTTTATTGTTCCACAATTTACAAGTTTGGTTGCAGGTCTTTCAATAACTTGGTGGACCAAACTGAACCCCAGCTTGGTCCATTAGTTCTATCTCGTTATATAGGCCAGCTGAAAGGTCTGGTCTCAATAAAGGTTAGTAACCACTCATATTGCAAAAATGATATGTGATCATTTTTAAATGCAATACCAGATTGGTATTGCATTTAAAAATGATCACATAGTTTGTTTTACTGGAGAACCAATACTGCTTTTTGTTTTGTACAATTTTATTGAAAATAATTGACATTTCTAATTCATTTTACAACAGCAGGAGCTTGAAACGCTGAAGCAGGTCCATTCATCCATCAAAGCATTGAACCATATGACTGTGACATTATATAAGGTAAATATATAATATTGAGCTGCCTGAAAACCAAATTACAGCTGCTCCTTAATTGTGTATGTCACTGCGAACCTTCGGACTGACGGTGATTCCAGATCCAGACTTAAATCAATATTTGTAGATCTAGGCGTGAGCAAACAGAAGATTGCTTGGTGAATTCTAAGTGCACAGACTATGGACATTACAGTATTTGCATATTGTTAAAAAAAAAAAAAAAAAAAACCTGATTCATTCATCCACACATTTAATGTGGATAGGGGAATCGCTGCTGCTGCATTATTGTATTCTGCGGGGGGACATCCCTGCCATCAGAATACACGAATCAGTGCTGCCGGCTGTAGCCTGTGGCATTGATCATGTGGGAAAAACCAGACAGGCTGGTTGTACAAAATCCGATTGGTAAATTCAATTCTGTACAACCAGCCTGCCCATACATGGATCGAATATCGGCATGTCCCTGCTGAACTAGCCAAATTTCGATCCATCTATGGCTGCCTTTAGGGCAAATTGTAAAACATCAAATCGCAGAGCAATTTAATGCTCCTGCCGCTATGCTTTGCTGGCTGGCTAGAAGGCAGTGTGGTGCATGATTCAGCTCACCGCACTGCTCTTTTTTTATTTTTTTGAACAAACTTTGTAAACTGTAAAAAAGAAAACACGGCAAAGTCAGGTGGTGCGATGCGCTGAGCTGCCAAACATTGCAGTGCGATTGGGGCCGGTGCACTGCGATAAAACGCACCATGCATTTAGGCCAGCGCTATGCTGTGGGTTTCCCCGCATCCAATTCACATAGCAGGAGAATATGACTGGCTCTCTATGGAGCCAGTTCACATGTCTCCGGGGTGGCTGCAGAGCGCACTGCATAGAAACGCTGTGCGTCTTTTCCTCCGTTTCAGGGCTGAATTCAGGCAAAGATTCTGCCCTGATTCGTCCCTGGAATGGAGAACAGGGACGGACAGCGTTGCTGTGCGATCCACGGCCTGGTTTAGGTGTGAACTGAGCCTCACATTATAGACACTGAAGTCGTCAGTTGGTTTGTAACAGCTTAGAGACACCTGCTGGTTGTTTGCATTAGAGGGTTGGCAGGCTGCTCACCCTCCAAACTCCTCCCCGCTACATACTGCCTTCTAATGCTGGCCATACACGGGTCGAATTTCGAAAGAACTTTCTTTTTCTAAGAAGTTTCGTACGAATTTCACACAATTAGTGGGCTGCAGCAATGGCCGATTTTTGTTCGGCCATCGATTTTTATTAATCGGACATGTTGGAAATTTTTGTAAAAAAATTAACGATTTTCGAATCAATGATGGGAGAATCGTGCGAGAAATGTAATCGAAAAAGAAATGTGCAAGAAAAGAAAATTCCCGGAAAGAAAAGAAGATTCCCAGACATTAAAAAATTATTTTCTGTAGGAACATGAGGTGAAATTGAAGGTTTGGTTGGCCGAATTTCGAAACCATTGGTGGCACCATCAGATCACAAAATGCACACATTTTCTGATTTTCAAAAGAAAGTTCTTTCGAAATTCTACCCGTGTATGGCCAGCATAAGACTCTTCTTTAGCCTTTTTTGTTCTATTCCCCAACCTTTGCGACTTGGGAACAGTACACTTTTGCTACTAGAAAATAAGAGGGAAGAAAAGTTGTGATTTCAGTGCCTCTCTTGTGAGCTTTTAAAGATTAATTTTATCAAACGCCTGGTGCTACAGAGGTGAATGGGGATTATATAAATAAATATAGCCTGCTACAGGATGATATTTAGAGTTCTTGTGAGAACATGTCTTCTCATCTGGATATTCTAAGTTATCTCCTTCTGGACTACAGAACCCGCTCCATAAAATAAGGGAGAGGGTGTTTTTGTAGTCCAGCAGGAGGACACTCGGAGCTGACAACTGCTTGGGATTTCAGTGCAGCAGAGGCAGTGTTGGGAGCTTAACCACTTCAATACAGGGCATTTTCACCCCCTTCCTGCCCAGGCCAATTTTCAGCATTGTAACACTTTGAATGGCAATTACACGTTTATGCAACACTGTAACCATTTTCTTCCCCACAAACGGAGCTTTTTTTTTTTTTTTTGGTGGTATTTGATCACATCTGCGGTTTTAATTTTTTGCGCTATAAACAAAAAAAGAGTAAAAATTTTGAAAAAAAACACTATTTTTAATCTATTTTTAACCTTTTAATGAATATCCCAAATAAAAAAAATAAAATAAAAAAACAAATTTTTTCCTTAGTTTAGGCTGATATGTATTCTGCATATTTTTGGTAAAATTGCAATAAGCGTATTGGTTTGCACAAAAGTTATAGCGCCTACAAAATAGGGGATAGATTTATGGCTTTTTTTTTATTTTTTTTTTTACTAGTAATGGCGGTGATCATAGTTTCATAGTTAGTAAGGTTGAATAAAGACATCAGTCCATCCAGTTCAACCTGAGTGTGTGTCTACAATTGTCCCCATCCCTGTACATTGTACACTCACATCAGTCCCTACCCTCAAGGAGCCCACAATCCAAGGTCCCCATTCATATACTGGGGCCAATTTTTGGACAGAAGCCAATTAACCTACCTGCATGTCTTTGGATTGTGGGAGGAAACCGGAGTACCCGGAGGAAACCCACGCAGGCACAGGGAGAACATGCAAACTCCAGGCAGGAAGTGTTGTGGTTGGGATTTGAACCAGCATCCCTTCTTACTGCTAGGTGAGAGTGCTAACCACTACACCACTGTGCCGCCTATCAGCGATCTTTATCATGACTGCGACATTGTGGCAAACAGATCGGACACTTTTGACACTATATTTTGGGACCAGTGACACTTAGACCCCTTTCACACCACACCACCCAAAGCGTCGGCGGTAAAACGCCACTATCGGACTTGCGGCGCATTTCGGCTGCTAGCGGGGTGCTTTTACCCCCCGCTGGCGGCCGAGAAAGGGTTAAAACTCCCACGGCGCTGCCCCATTGATTTCAATGGGGAGCAGCGGTGGAGGAGCGGTGAGTTCACCGCTCCTTCACCGCTCCAAAGAAGCTGCTGGCAGGACTTTTTGTGACGCCCTGCCAGCACACTGTTGCAGTGTGAAAGCCCTCGGGCTTTCACACTGCAGACAATGAAGCAGCAGTTTGAGGGTGGATTGCAGGCACTACTTCTAACTCTATAGCGCCTGCAATACGCCCTTGGTGTGAAAGGTGTCTTATACAGTGATCAGTGCTATAAATATGCACTGATTACTATATAAATGTCACTGTCAGGGAAGGAGTTAACATCAAGGGGTTAAATGTGTTACCTAGGGAGTGAGTCTAACTGTAGGGGGAGGGGACTAATTAGGGGAGGAGACCGATAGGTGTTCCTATAAACTAGGAACACTCAATCTGTCTCCTCTCACCTGACAGGACATGGATCTGTGTGTTTACACACACAGATCCACGTTCCTGTTCTGTCACATCGTGGCCACTGGGCATGCGTATCGTCTCCCGAGTGATGTGGCGGGCATCCCCTATACCACTGGGAAGCCGAGGATGTCATATGACACCCAGGGTGGGATATCCAACCTGCGGACATCATATGACTATAAGCGGGTAGGGAAGTGGTTAAACAGGAAGTGGGGAGCTCACTGGATTTCTGGCGGATCAACAGGTATTTTTCTGTACTTGGAGACAAAGCATTGGGAATTATGCGTGCATTGCAAAGATGTACTGATTTTTTTATTGATTTTTTTTTTTTTTTTTTATGTTGCCCAGACATGCACTGAAAGCAGAAGCGGAGTCAGCAGACATATAAAATTAGCAAATATGTCTGTGCCTCTTTAAAGATGATTTTTTTTTTTTAACAGACATGATTTGCATCAAGTTGATCTCGTACATGTACAAACTTTGACATATCTTTACTTCCCTTTAAACATATGCAGTCATTTTCTGTCATGGGCAGCAAAAGGAAAATACTACAGTTAACATGAATCGCTGATCTAAGTATAATACAGTACTGCATTATCTGAAAGTAAAACACTTTTTTTGATTAAGTGGCATTAATCTGCTGCCCCCTGTGGACAAATCTAAGCTTTGAGACTGAATCTGGTTAATTGGTTCCTTCCTGTTGAATGTCCTCGCTGGCTGAAACTGTAGCAGTGTGTGGGTGAATTATCCCGATTTCACCCTATGGAATCTCCTTTTAGGTCTAAATAGCTTGATGCACTTTAAATAAGTAGGATTGCCTTATGGGCTTAATTTGTTTAGGGTCTCAGTCGGCTGACCTTTCTAACTTAGTTATATTTTTTTCTTGCTATCATAATCTACTTTATGGTAGATGGGATTATATTTTCTGGACCCATGGTGTTCTTAGTGGATAGGTGGTATTAAGCTGTTATATTTCTAAAAGCGTGTTTACAGTGATATTAAAGACATATATATTTTTTTTCTTTTAAATAACAAACATGTTATACTTACCTGCTCTGTGTAATGGTTTTGCACAGAGCAACCCCCGATCCTCCCCTTCTTGGGTCCCCTGCTGGCGCGCCTGTCTGCTCCCCTCCTGCTGAGTGCCCCCCATTGCAAGCAGCTTGCTATGGGGGCACCGGAGCAGGCTTGCTTCTGAGCCGCCGCTGTGCGTGTCCATTCACATACAGAGCTGCAGCTTGGCACCACACCCTCTCTCTTCTTATTGGCTCACTAGCTGTGATTGACAGCACTGGGAGCCATTTCAGCCAATGAAGAGCATTCATGTACTTTTTTGCAAAAATATCATCGCTTTCCATTAATTCTACAGACACTTACTTGTGTATCCATGTTTCCAGACATTTAAATTAGTATTGTCGTCTTCCTGATCAGACTGTAGGTCATGACACAGGAAGGAGTTGACCAGCTGACCTCATTAGCACACACCCTGCATCATCCATACTCTCATTCCCAGCTGCACGTTTTTTTAATGAAATGCAATCAGTGATCACCCTTCTCACTAAATACACAATCAGATTGTACAGTGTACGGCCATCTTTATACAAGTACATAGGAGGGAGCGGACAGAAACACTCAGCTGTCAAGCCCCGTTCACTCGCATCTCTGCATAGCGGGAACTCTCATTCCCACATGCGTCTTTTTATTTTTGTTTGCAAGGTGTTTTGGAGAATTTTTACTCATCACACATAGGGCAGCTCATCCACCTGAGTGGACCGCCCTACACACAGCAATCGCCCCAAAGAAGCTTCAGAACTTTATTTTATTTTTTTAGAGCGGAGCTTGGTGCGTTTTTTTCCTGCGATTTTTGGTGCAGCGCATTTCTGAAATGCAAGGAAACACGTAGATGTGAATGGAGCCTCAATGTTCTTGTGTTATCGCACCAATTTCACTTTCAGGCCCCATTCACCTCTAGCATAGTGGGAGCAAACGTTTTTATGGCTCGTTTTTCCTGTGACACGCATAGGGCAGCTTGTCGATTTCAATTGGCTGCACTACATGTGGTTAATGGGACATTTTGGCGTTTTATTGGTTGTGTGTTTTTTTTACTGTGCGTTTTGCAGCTTTTGCTCCTCGTTTTTTTCCATTGGCAAAATGTGTGCTTGCTTCTGTGTTTGGTGTGCTGTTAACAATTAATGGCACTGAAAGCGCAACTAGTAATATTAGGTGTATAAAGTTTGCCATACACTGTACAATCTCCTTTTGGATTTACCAAATGTATATAATGGGAGGTAACACCTATCTAGTCAATCGTGTTGTATCCAATCAGGCAGGCTTTTACACTACATAGTTGATGGTAGATCTAAAGGAGATTGTACAATCCAATCGTATAGTGTATGGTGAGATTTACAGAACCCAGGAGACCCTTCTCCTGTTTTCAGTACTACAACTCTATCCACATAGACTTATCTCATCTGTCATCTCCTGCACACTTCAAAATGCCAAATGAAGGAGCTATACAAGATTAAACTTACAGGCTAAGTAATTCCAGCTCCCCTATGTACCAGTATAGCATTAATGTAATTAGAAATATCAACGCTTTCTATTGATTCTACAGACACTTACTTCACTGTCCTCATGGATGTTTGTACAATCAGATTGTATAGTGTATGGCCATGTTTATACACCTAATATTACTAGTTGCGATTTCAGTGCCATTAATTGGTAACTCACACCAAACACAGAAGCAAACACACATTTTGCTATGTGAAAAAAACGAGGAGCAAAAGCTGCAAAACGCACAGTAAAAAAACACGCAACCCACAAAACGCCAAAATGTCCCATTAACCACATGTAGTGCAGCCAATTGAAATCGACAGGCTGCCCAATGCATGTCACCGGAAAAACGAGCCATAAAATGTGCGCTCCCACTATGCTAGAGGTGAATGGGGCCTGAAAGTGAAATTGGTGCGATAACACAAGAACAACGAGGCTCCAATCACATCTGCGTGTTTCCTTGCATTTCAGAAATGCGCTGCACCAAAAATCGCAGGAAAAAACGCACCAAGCTCCGCTCTAAAAAAAGTTCTGAAGCTTCTTTGGGGAGATTGCTGTGTGTAGGGCGGCCCATTCAGGTGGATGAGCTGTCCTAATTTTGTGATGAGTGAAAATGCTCAAACAGCTCCCACCCCCTCGCTAAAAAAATTATAAACGCATGTGGGAATGCGAGTTCTCGCCATGCAGAGATGTTAACGGGGCTTGACAGCTGAGTGTTTCTGTCCACTCCCTCCTATGTACTTGTATAAAGATGGCCATACAATCTGATTTGTATATTGTGTATTTAGAAGGGTGATCACTGATTGATTGCACCTCATTTAAAAAATGTGCAGCTGGGAATGGGAGGATGGATGATGCAGGGTGTGTGCTAATGAGGTCAGCTGGTCAACTCCTTCCTGTGTCATGACCTAAATTCTGATCAGGAAGACAACATTACTAATGGATACATCTGGAAACATGGATGAGGACAAGCAAAGTAAGTGTCTGTAGAATTAATGGAAAGTAGAGCTGCATTCTGGCCAAAATGAGATTCACAATTTTTTTGCTCTTTCGCGGCATAAAATATTTCACATTATACAAACAAAATTGGGCTAACTTTACTGGTTAGTTTTTATTTTTGTATTTTTATTTTTTTATTTATTTTTTTTCATTAAAGTGCAATTTTTTCCCAAAAAACTGCATTTAAACGACTCCTGCGCAAATACAGTGTGACATAAAATATTGCATTAACCACCATTTTATTTTCTAGGGTCTCTACTAAAAATATATATACCGTGTAACATACTCGAGTATAAGCCGAACCGAATATAAGCCGAGGCACCTAATTCTACCACAAAAACCTGGGGAAACGTATTGACTCGAGTATAAGCCTAGGGTGAGAAATGCGCAGCTACTGAAAGTGGAAAAGAGGGTCAACAATGGCCATTTGCAGCCATAGGTCCCCCGAACTTCAAACTCTGTAGTTAAGGGTCCCTAGACCCAAAATTTGGGGTCTCTGGACCCAAAGGGTCCCGAAATGACATTGCTGCAGATGGACACAGTTGACCGACTTTGGGGCCCCATATCTCGGGGTCACTTGGTGCTAGGAACCCCAAATTTGGCGTGCACACCCAGTGGAACTAGCACTACAACATACCCAAATGGGGTTCCTACCACCAAGTGGCCCTGAGATACGGGGCCCCAAAGTCGGTTCGGAAAATGTCAAGCACTTTTTTGCAGCAGAGAATGACATTTTCCGAACTGACTTTGGGGCTTTTACTCAAGTATAAGCCGAAGGGGGCATTTTCAGCACAAATCGAGTATATATGGTATATGCATATTCTATGCAGAGAATTCTCTCTGCTAACACCCACTGCAGTCAAAAGAAAGAGAAAAAAAAAACGGGCAGTCTGTCTGCCAAGAATCGCAACATTCTTTAACAGTGGAACTTAAGTATAAACATTGTAACAATTTGTCCTTTAGATCAAAGGAATACACTTTGGTGTGAAAATGAGGAAAGTTTAACCACTTAAACACTAAACCCTTTTTCTGACATTTGTTGGTTTCAAGTTAAAATCATTTTTTTTGCTAGAAAATTACTTAGAACCTCCAAATATATATATATATATATATATATATATATAATATATATATATATAATAATTTTTAGTAGAGACCCTAGAGAATAAAATGGTGGTTATATCAATATTTTATGCCCCACTGTATTTGTGCAGCAGTCGTTCAAATGCAATTTTTGGGGAAAAAAATTACACTTTAATGAATTTAAAAACAAAAAAATAACCAATTTTTTTTTGTATAATGTGAAAGCTTTTACGCCGTGAGAATCGCAATCTTTTTATTCTAAGCAAATAAATTGTGATTCTCATTTTGGCCAGAATTGTGCAGTTGTACTATATTGGTAAATAGGGGAGCTGGAATTTAGAAAAAAAAAAGTGAACAAAGGTGAACTTAGCTTTTTGGCTTACATTCATCCTGGAGTTGGGCTTTAAATCTAAGAATTATTTTACTCAGCCTGCATGGAAATGTGGAGAAAAATATAAATAAAGGCATGTTAAAAAAAAAAAAGTGAATTAATTTACTGAAAACGATCGCTTCATGTATTAACCCCATACTATTACAGCTGATTCAGTACCGATCTGTGAACTTTTGGTTAGTGAGAAAGTGTTAAAACCTCCATCAGTTTTTAGCTGTCTATGTCCCCACTGGGTAGGTCATCCTCTCTCTCTATTTGTCCAGATGACGATTTACCGGGTCAGAAAGTGATGGGAAATCTGAAATGTTACCTTTTATCACCAGATAATGAATAGAAGGGCGATCTAATGGGGATGACAGTTTTGATGACAATTCTCAAGGAAAAGATTTCCAGTTACTTTCTATTGTGATTCCAGGACAGGAAGTGATGGGAAATCTCCCCACTACATAGACAGCAAAAAATAAATAAAAAGTTAACGTGTTCTAACTATTCCCTACCTTATTCAAGTCTAATGATAATGTTTAGGCTTTAGATCTACTTTCATGTGCATTGCTATGCATTTTCAGAGTTTATTTGGTAGTTTATGGACCCATTCAATTAACTTTAATAGGGAAACAAAGGACCTCACAGCAGAAATACAGAATTCAAGATAGTTTCACAAAGCAATGCATTAACAAGCTTGTGCATTATAAAAAACAACTTTATTTCTCATTTATGCATTTGTTCGAAAATGTACTCATATATATATATATACAGCAATACTTCCAGCGTGACCTTTTGTCCCCTGAGGAAAATATCATTGTATAGATTTTTCAGAGTGGGCAGTAGTTACTTGTCTGACCACAAGAGGGCGCACTTTCTCTTCATTCCTCTGAATAGTAGAACTGATTTTTGGATCTTTTAGAAACTTCTTAGCGGTTCCTGCACTCCCGTAGAGGGAGACATGGACAGCTTTTTATTTTTTCTTGGGTCCACTTTATTTTCCTACAGATAAAAAAAATGCATGGGTACAGGTTATTCTGGTTATAATACATTCCACCTGTGCAATTACACTGTCAAGACTGTCATAGATTGATCAAAGGTAAAGGCTGCATTTTTCCTCTTTGTAAGTCCATAATCTTTAGTAGCTTATGAACAAAGCGTGCCGAACATGCACTTATTTGGCCAGAAAATATACTGAACATGCTGGGGCATTGCAAGCAAAGAAAAGCTGCGCAAATATAGAGCAGCAAAAAATAAAATATCAGCTTAAATTGACAAATAACACTGCAGACATTTTTCTGTAAGTGCTCCGTTACCACATCTGGTGTGTTTGGCATCAGGTTTCTTCTTGTGTTTAACCACTAGAGTACCAGCCTGTGATACCCCTTCATTGCCAGGCCATTTTTCAGTGCTATGATAGCTTGACCTTTTTGGTGGCATTTAACCACTTGCCTACCAGGCACGAACACCCCCTTCCTGACCAAGCCAGTTTTCAGCTTTCAGCGCTGTTGCATTTTGAATGACAATTGCGCGGTCATGCAGCGCTGTACCCAAATAACATTTTTATAATTTTTTTCCCCACAGAGCTTTATTTTGGTGGTATTTGATCACCTCTGCGGTTTTTATTTATTGCGCTATAAACAAAATAAGAGGGACAAGTTTGAAAAAACATAATATTTTTAACTTTTTATTATAATAAATATCCAATTTTTTTTTTTTTTAACAAATTTTTTCCTCAGTTTAAGCCCGATACGTATTCTTCTACATATTTTTGGTAAAAAAAAAATCGCAATAAGCGTATATTGATTGGTTTGCGCAAAAGTTATAGCGTCTACAAAATAGGGGATAGATTTATGACATTTTTTTTTATTTTTTTTTTTTTACTAGTAATGGCGGCGATCTGCGATTTTTATCGTGACTGCGACATTGCGGCGGACATATCGGACACTTTTGACACATTTTTGGGACCATTCACATTTATACAGCAATCCGTGCTATAAAAATGCATTGATTACTGTATAAATGTGGCTGGCAGGGAAGGGGTTAACACTAGGGGGCGCTGCAGGGGTTAATATGTTCCCTATATTAGTGATTCTAACTGTGGGGGGAGGGGACTGACTGGGGGAGGGGACTGATCGGTGTCCCTATGTACAAGGGTCACACCATCGGTCTCCATTCCAGTGACAGGACGTGGTTTTGTGTGTTTACATACACAGATCCACGTCCTGCTCAATTACTGGGCAATCGCGGGTGCCGGGCGGACATCGCGGCCGCCGGGCACGCGCATCGGGTCCCCAGCGACGCGGCGGGCACGCGCGCGCCCCCTAGTGGCCAAAATGGTAGCGCCGTCATATGACGGCGACCCGCCACAAGAGCCGCACCGCTCCACCGTCTTTTGACAGTGGGCGGTCGGCAAGAAGTTAAAGTGATTGTAAAATGTATATTTTTTTTTAACCGCTTCAGTCCAAGAAGATTTGGCTGCTGAATGACCAGGCCATTTTTTGCGATTCGCCACTTCGTCGCTTTAACTGACAATTGCGCTGTCGTGCGACGCTGTACATAAATTTTTTTTCCCCACAAATAGAGCTTTCTTTTGGTGGTATTTTTTTTTTTAAAACAAGTTTTTTACTGTGCACAATTGCATATCAAACATACAGTGTGGCCAACGGGCTAACAATCAGGTGGTAAGTTATTACATACATCATATAGCAATAAAGGATACCCATCCACCATCTCAGTCTTGTGCATTCCCCGTCATCAGCAGGTAGTGCTCCCATTTTTTTTTTTTTTTTTATTAAATTATTCCCTCCCCCCTCATTTAACTTTCCCTCCCCCCAACTCGTCTGCTCAGTACTGCTTGGGTAAAATATTGTGTAATCGCTACCGCCCTGTCTGCTTCCCCCTCTCTAATAGTAGTATTCTCATCTCACTCCATTACACCACCTCTCCATCATTCTCCTCCTCTATCGTACTCTGCGAGTCCGTCCACCTGAACCAAACCTTTCTGAACTTCTTGGGTGATCCCCTGGCTTCATACGTCATTTTGTAAAGAAACATATCTGCATTAATTATTGCCTTCCACATCCCTAAGGTCAGTTGTTCCTCATATATCCACCTTCTAGCAATCAATTTTCGCACTCCAAAAAATAGGATCCTGAGGAATATCTTTGTATAGTGGTTAATTTCTTCTTCCTGTTCAAACACACCCAGGAGACATCTCAGGGGCGAGCATATGTTGGGTAAATTGAACTTCTCTGATATAAAGGCTGTTACCTGGGACCATAACCCCCTTATTCGGTCACATTCCCATACCATATGCATGAAAGTGCCCTCTGTCCTCTTACACTTGTGACAAGTTGCGTCTTCCCTCTTTTTCATTCTATAAAGTCTCGTCGGGGTGTAATATTGTTGATGTAAGTACCGGAACTGAATCATTTTGTCCGTGGAGGAGATAACCGACACTAAATATGTGCCCAGCACCTCCGTCCACATTTCATCAGACAGCTCCGGGATCATCTCCCTCCACCTCTCCCTGGATTTATCCGTTGAGTATTTAACCCCAGGTCCAACAGCACTATAATACCTAGATATTCTCTTTGTGGGGTCTGGGTCTATCAAGACCCTTTCCAGCCCCGTGTTCTCAACTACCATCTCTTCTCCCCCAAACTGCGCATGCGCGGCATGGGCAAGCTGAGCATATCTATAATTCCAGTTCCTGGGAATCTCAAACCTTTCCCTCAACTGTTCGAAAGTACACAGTCTGTCTTCCTGGCAAATCTGGTGTAGATATTTCACACCACACTTAGCCCAGGTCTTATGTCCATCCTGTAGCTTCTGGAATTCCCCCAGCGTCTTGTTGTACCATAGTGGGTTATTCGGGGACCTCCAGAGGGGTCCATCCTTCCTCCATTTTGAACAGATATGAAAGACCTTCCCCGGGAGTGCCATCACTGAACCCATCCTTCTCCCTGGTGCTTCCTTTCTGTAGAGGAGACTCTGTAGCGTCTCCTGTGAGGTGACAACCGCCGCCTCCAGGAGGGCTGTGGCGTTAGGTGTCTGTGGGAAGAGCCTCCAATGCAGGAAGGAGAGTTGAGCAGCCATAAAGTATGCTCTGAGGTCAGGAAGTGCCAGACCTCCCAAAGTAATTGGGAGTTTAAGCACCGCCAGGGACACCCTGGGAGCCTTCGATCCCCATAAAAAGTTTACGATAATAGAGTCGATGTTCTTAAATACTCCCAGAGTCACAAAAACCGGTGAGTTTGAAAGGACATAAAGAAATTTGGGCAAAAAAATCATTTTGAAAAGGTTAACCCTTCCGAGAAGCGTCAGGGGTAGATTACGCCACCTCTGTACCTTTTCCCGAAAATTTGTCACTACCGGTGTAAGGTTTGTTTCCAGAAATCCAGAGATGGGTAGTTTAACCTCAATCCCCAAATAGCGGAATGAGGTGGACAGAGGGATGGGACTGTCCCGTGGGACCACCACATCCTCGTCCACAGGGAAAAGAGAGGACTTAGTCCAATTAATCCTAAAGCCCGAATAGTCCCCAAATTTCTGGATCAGACTGAAGGCCTCTGTCAGTGAGGGTCCCGGATCTTGCAGATAGAGCAGCATATCATCCGCATAGAGCGAGACGCGCTCTTCAAACTCCCCTAGCCTAAAACCCGTCAATCCCTGCGAGCTGCGTATTCTAGCTGCCAGGGGCTCAATGGCCAGAGCAAACAGGAGGGGCGACAAAGGGCACCCCTGCCTGGTCCCTCTATAGATGGGAAAGGAATCTGAGATGATTCCATTGACCCTCAGTCTGACCAGCGGTTCGGTATATAGTAGTTTGACCCAGGACACAAAGACCGGCCCAAATCCGTATGTCTCCAGAAGAAGGAAAAGATACTCCCACTCCACGGAGTCAAAGGCCTTCTTTGTATCCAGGGAGGCCACCACCCTGGTTCCACAGTTATCATGTACCGTTTGTAGATTCACAAACAGTCTTCTAATATTCATCTGTGCACACCTCCCTTGAATGAACCCTGTTTGGTCTGCGTCTACCAGCTTTGTGATAACCCCCTGCAGTCTACTCCCAAGCATTTTAGCTAGTATTTTTGTGTCAACATTCATCAGGGAGATTGGACGGTAGGAATCGCACTGTTTAGGGTCCTTTCCCCCCTTAGGGATCAGAACCACCAGTGCCTCTCGCATAGATGGTGGTAGCCTACCCTCCAATCTCGCCGCGTTGAACACCCTAAGCAGTAGTTTTGCCATTCCCCCTTGTATGTATTATACCACTCAGCGGGCAGTCCGTCTAGCCCGGGGGACTTCCTAGGGGGAAAAGACGCTATGGCTTCCTCCACCTCTTCTACAGTAAAACCCTCCTCCAGATTCTCTCTGTCCTCCGCCGTCAGGCTGGGAAGGTCTATTTCTCTCACATATTCCGTCAGGCCTTCCATTCCCGTTGGAACACAAGACCTGTATAGCTCCCGGTAGAATTGAGCGAAGGTTTGGAGTATTCCAGCTGAGTCCTCTACTTCGACATTACTGTCAGAGTATACCGACTTAATATATATCGGTTCATATTCCGGTCGCGCCAAGTATGCCAGTAGCCTGCCATTCTTGTCACCGAATTCAAAAATCCTTCTACGTTGTGCAAGATTGAGTTTAGTAGTGCGATCAGTAAGGACCATCTTGTATTCCCTGGTTCTAGTGTTTAAAGTCAGCAGTCGCTCTCTAGTGGGGTCCCTAATATATTCTGCTTCTGCCACCGTCACTTCCTTCTCTTTCTCCAGTACTGTGGAAGCCAACTGCTTCTTGAAACCCTGTACCTCAGTGATGAACACCCCTCGCAGCGTGGCCTTAAAAGCCTCCCATTGGAGGAGTGCAGATCCCGAGTCACGGTTTTCAGTCCAGTAATTTTTAATTCCCTCAGTGCATTTAATTATTATATAATCCTCTTGTAGCCAACTAGCCTCCATTCTCCAATGCCTCAGCCCTGGTTTCGGTCCTAGGTTTAGTTCCAACAGCATGGGAGAATGGTCAGATAGTGCTCTCGGCAGGTAAGAAACCCCCTTCACCATTTCCATTCCCCCTCCCTCAGTCAGGATAGTGTCTATTCTGGAGAGCGTCTTGTGCGTTTCCGAGTAGCAGGAGTAAACCTTATCATGAGGATGATAGAAGCGCCAGACGTCTTGAAACCCATATGCAGACATCCATCCTGCGAGGGAGGTCTGCCCACCCGTTTTTGTTCCTAGCCTATCCAGTTCAGGGTTAGAAACCGAGTTGAAGTCCCCCAGTATATAGATCTTCCCCTCCGCAATCTCATATGTCACCCTTAGCATATCATCAACATGAGCCAGAGAGAACGGAGGGGGTACATATAGGTTAACAAACGTAAGAAATCTACCCATCACCTTTATTACTATCACCACAAACATCCCCATATGATCCGTACGCACAGCATGTAGCAGGATAGGCATGGTTTTTGTGATCAGAGTGGAGACCCCCCTAGCATAATTTGAATAGGTGGCATGATATGCCCCAGCAATATGTGCACGTTTTAGGGAGAGAACCCTGGAGCCCTGGAGATGCGTTTCCTGCAGAAGTATGATGTGTGGCTTGTATTTCTTAATGTAATCAAAAATCAATGAGCGTTTAAATTTTGAGTTAAGGCCTCGAACATTCCAGGCCACCACTTTCAAACTAACTTCCATGTTGTCTTAATGTATGCAAAAAAGGGGGCCTAGGGGGTGGCGCATCCCAGTCCAACAAGAGGGCTCCAGAGCTCTCCCCCCGACCTGCAAAAAACAGTATCAACAGAAATAGCAGCAAACCAGTGCAGCAGTAAAATATAACGTCAGTGTCCAGTATGAGCAGACAGAACATTTCCCAGCGACCAACCTTCCCAACTTCCCCCTCCCCCCACCCCGCACCCAGCCCCAACATGCCAGGCACTTTGTTCCCCAAACCTCTAATGCAATCAGGTAACTGAGATGCTTTTGGTGGTATTTGATCACCTCTGCGGCTTTTATTTTTTGCGCTATAAACAAAAAAAGAGCAACAATTTTGAAAATAACACAATGGGGGTTATTTATGAAAGGCAAATCTACTTTGCACTACAAGTGCACTGCAAGTGCAAAGTGCACTTGAAATTGCACTTGGAAGTGCAGTCGCTGTAAATCTGAGGGGAAGCTCTGCTGATTTCATCATCCAATCATATACAAGCTAAAATGCTGTTTATTTTCCTTGCATGTCCCCCTCGGATCTACAGCGACTGCACTTTCAAGTGCACTTGTAGTGCAAAGTGGATTTGCCTTTAGTAAATAACCCCAAATATTTTGTACATTTTGCTATAATAAATATCCAATTTTTTTTTTTTTTTTTTTTTTTTAAAAAGCTAATTTTTTCTCAGTAAAGGCAGATACGTATTCTTCTACATATTTTTGGTAAAAAAAATCGCAATAAGCGTATATTGATTGGTTTGCGCAAAAGTTATAGCGTCTACAAAATAGGGGATAAATTTATAACATTTTAATTCATTTTTTTTTTTACTAGTAATGGCGGCAATCTGCGATTTTTATCTGGACTGCGACATTATGGCGGACACATCGGACACTTTTGACACATTTTTGGGACCATTGTCATTTATACAGCGATCAGTGCTATAAAAATGCACTGATTACTGTAAAAATATCACTGTCAGGGAAGGGGTTAAGACTAAGGGGCGATCAAGGGGTTAACTGTGTTCCCTCAGTGTGTTTCTAAATCTAGGGGGAGGGGACTGACCTTGAGGAAATGACAGCTCGTGGTTTCTTGCTATTAGGAACACACGATCTGTCACTCTTCACAGAACAGAACAGGGATTTGTGTGTTTTTCATACATACCTCCCTGTTCTGCCTCTCGTGCCCATGATTGCTCGTGGCCGGCGGTCATCGCGACCATCGGCCATGAGCATTGGCACCCTCGCAGTGCATCGTGTGCGTGCCTGCTATCCCGATCCGAGCCAACCTATAGCTACGACAGTTTGCTGGATCATACGGACCTGCCCCAGTATAATGACAGCGGCTGGTCGGCAAGCGGTTAAAATAACACATATGTACCTGACGTGCACAGAGCAGCCCCAATCCTCCTCTTCTGGGGTTTACCGCCAGCGCCCCTGGCTCCTCCTCTTCTCGGTGTGCCATTATAGGAAGCCACTTCCTTTTGGGGGCATACTTGAGGGCTTGGTTCTGATCTGCGCTGCCTGCGTTCATAGACACACACAGTGCGGCTCCGCCCTACCCCCTCGCCTCAGGATTTGACTGACAGCAGCGGGAGCCAATGGGAGCAGGGAGAAAGGAGAGAACCGCTACTGGTGGATACATCGCTGGTTCAAATGAGGGCTTGGGTAAGTATAAGGGGGTGATACTTTTACCTAAATATTTTTTACCTTTAATGCAGAGAATGCATTAGGGTAAAAAAATGTTTAAGCTGTAGAACCACTGTATTAACTGGGATTTTTTATTTTTACTATATAAAGGAAAAGACCACAACATTTAGAAAAAAAGTGTTTCTGTTATAAAACATTTAAATATTCCAGGACAGAACAAAGAGTCCAAAAATAACCAATTTTTGTAAAGTAGAAACCCCAAGATGATTGTATTCTTGCTACAATTTTTTGGAAATGAAGAAAAATGTTGGCGTTGAGGTGGTTAGGGTGCACTTAGCCTTTAAAAGTCAACTGCTGAAGCTTTACACTCTAACCCACCCCCTAAACAATCCCACAATCATTGGTGGTCAGTGGCCCTTTAACCACCTCACTACCTATGTACATGTGTGTGTGTGTGTGTGTGTGTGTGTGTGTGTGTGTATATATATATATATATATATATATATATATATATATATATATATATATATATATATATATATATATATATATAGCCTCATAATGAGGTGGTTATACCTGGATCATGGCCTGATACCATTCATTTCGGCTGACGGTTAATTTTAAAGGGTAACTCCACTTTTGTGGGAAAATAGCAAGTAAAAAAAAAAAAATATATAGCATATACAATTGCAACTCAAGTCATTTTGTATAAAAAAAAAAATAGTAAATGCACAAAGTCGCGCTTAGGTAAGAGTTAATTTACATGCCTGTTACCCCTGCAGGGGTATAGGGAGCTGGTGAGTGGGGAGCCTTGAGGGGCACTCAAGTCACCTGGAGAGCCCACAAGCACGAAAGTCACGTATTTTCTTTATTGTTTTTTTCATTTTTTTCACTTTTTGATTTGGTATTGCTGATTTGGTATTGCTGTTGTGTTTTTATTTATTTATTTTTTTTTCTGTGAATGTTCTGGTTTTTACTACTTTTGACCACAATTTAATATTCACTGAGTACTGATTATGTGAATTTATGCACTTTTAGTTATAGGTGTACCCAGATGAGTCTGGGGGTAATATTTAGTTAGATTGATTGTGTTATATAGTCTGGCACCTATACATGTTTTATAACAGTTTTTTACCACTAAGACGTCACTCGGAGGAATTGTGTGGGTTAACTGGACTATATCACACACTGTCTGCTACCCCACACATGCCCCTGGGGCATTAAGCCCTCAAGATATAGGTCCAATTAAACACTTATACCCATAGGCCTGGGGCAACGTATATGCTGCAGAACCTACTAGTTCATACTCCTATGCTATACATTTGTAATTGAATGTTATTAAAAATTACCTTTCCTTTTCAATCTGCAGCTCTGTAATTTTCTGTAAAGTGCAATGCAATATGGCTACCTGGAGGTTTTCAGAATGTGTACAGAACATCTCCCAGAAACATAATTTCCTGCTTGTGTGATTGGCTCACTGATTTCCCCAGAAGTCTGCACTTAGATACAAGTCAAAAAAAATTTCATCCCTCAACAAAAAAACATTTTTTGCTGAGATACTCCCCAATAGGAAATCACATCTAAAGGGATGCAGACACTGCATTTTTTTCTCATTAGAGCCTGCAGCTGATTTAATAATCATGAAACCACTCCCATTAGATATACTTTCCACATGGACACAGACAAACACACAGGGATTTCTTTAGAATAACAAAAGGGAGGCATCTACAACAAAATTTGTTTGCTAAAATCCTTCAATCACCCAGAGGGGAATATTTTGGAGTTACTCTTTAACCACTTAAGGACCGCCCACCACATATATACTGCGGCAGGGTGGCTCTATTGCGCTAAACGATGTACCTGTACGTTAATTTGTGCACAAGATACTGGGGAGCCGATGCGTGGGTCTGGCCGGCCGCGATGTCCGCCGGCCACCCACGATTGCTCCACAGGGGGGCAGAATGGGGATCTGCCCGTTCTGACAGGGGAGTACAGTGTGATCGTCTGTTCCTAGTGATCAGGAACAGTGATCTCTCTGTACTGCAAGTCAGTCCGCTCCCCCCACAGTTAGAAACACCTCCCTAGGACACACTTAACCCTTTGATTGCCCCCTAGTGTTAACCCCTTCCTTGCCAGTGTCATTTATACAGTGATCAGTGGATATTTTTAGCTCTGATCGCTGTAATAATGTCACTGGTCCAAAAAAAGTGTCAAATGTGTCCGATCTGTCTGCCGCAACGTAGCAGTCTGGCTAAAAATCGCTGCCATTACTAGCTTATTGCGATATTTTTTGAAAAAAAAAAAAAATGTAGCAGAATACATAGGCCTACACTTATGCATACATTTTTTTTATTTTTATTTTTTTTGGGGGGGGGGTGTATGTATAATTGTAGAAAGTAAAAAATATTTTTTTTTTTCAGAATTGTTAGTCTTTTTTTATTTACAGCGCAAGAAATAAAACCCATAGAGGAGATCAAATATCACCAAAAGAAAGCTCTATTTGTGGGGGGAAAAAAGGACATAAACTTTATTTTGGGTACAACGTTGCACACCCGCGCAATTGTCCGCTAAAGTAACGCAGTGCCGTATCGCAAAAAAGGGAGCCCAGAGCTGATCCAAATTGTCGCATTGGATGCAGTGGGAAGGATGGAAGTAATGGAAGTGCCTTTCTCTCTTCTGTGATGTCAGAAACCGGAAGCGACAAGAATTTTGTCACTTCTGCTTCAGTTTGTTTACAGGCTTTGTCACATGGCCTCTAAAAAAACAAAAAAAAACAAAACACAAGACTTTAATTTTGCTTTAAACTTATGGAATGGTGTTCATGGACTATATAGAATATTTTTAGGTGAACTAACCCTTTAAGCCATTTATAGGCTTGTGTAAACTGAACGGCTATCATGGAGGACAATGGATCCCCAAATTAAATATATAACCTCCCACTTATCCATCATACAGCATTTCCTGCTATTTTTTATAATTGGGGCTCCAACCCACCCAATAGTGTTTAGTAAATTAAGGCATGCAATCATAAAGAACTTCTTAGTAGAATTACGGCTTTAAACCTATTTCTGATGAATAACTATGTCAATAGATAAGTTAATTAATGTGTTTACCAATATTTGTTCTTTCATGTAAAAAATAAAATGTATATCTGTGATAGCGTCTTATTATATTGCCATGTTTTTTTTTATACTGAAATTCTATGTATTTGTATTGCAGACATTGGAAGTGGTTGTTCAAAACAGTAATGACCTCCAAGGTTAGTATTACTTTTTAGTGTTTTTATTTTTTATTTTTTTTTTAATACATAAAAATCTATTTCATTGCAGAAAATTCTGCTTATTAAAAACATCCCTCTTGCTGAATGAAGCGGAATTTCACTCTCTCAATCAACACTGACTATTTTTAATCCTTCTGCTGCTGGCATTAATAAATAGATAGGAAAGTATCACACTAGGAAATGCAGAGGACCGTGCTGCACATTCCTGTGCCATTCACATGCTGTTCAGTGCAGTGCAATTTGAGCCCATTGGTTATGCATGGGCTCAAATTGCACTGCACCACACCATAAGTAATCATTTTGAATCCTCACTGCATCCGGATCACATGGTGATTTTGTGCCATGAGATCTGGTGCAGGCAAACGCACTGCATTTGCAACCTGTGCTTCGGGTATCGATATGACGTTTTTGTTGCAGCGAATGCCTAAATTTGTAAGCCAATTGCACAAGCAGTAAATGACATTACTGGAGGCAGTCCTTACACCAACAGCTCCAGGTTGCCAGATTGCATTGAATTTTACAGAAAATTAATGCTGCAGATTGAAAATGAAAGATGAATATTTTTAAAGTGGTACTAAAGGCTTGAATGTTTTTTTCTAAAATAGTAAAAGAGGTTTATACTTGCCTGCTTTGTGCAATGATATCACCTCCTCTTCTGGAGTGCCCATTCTAGCACTCTCCACTCCTCCATTTCTCTATCTACCCCCATAGCAAGCTGTTTTTCTATGGGAGCACACGTGTGGGTGGGCTAATGAGTCAGGCTTTGTGCGTCCGTAGACACACACGTGTGGCTCGGCCTTGCCCCCTACTAACTATTCACAGAATTTGACTGGCAGCAGCAGTCAATGGCTCACACTGCTGCCTCTGTGCCTGTGAGAGCGGGGAGAGAGACCAGATCTGTTGCAGATGTTGTCATCCCCCACCCTCCAGTGAACACCAGTGAAAGGGCACAATTTCTCCCAATGACACCAACAATTGGGCCCAATGACACCAATGATGGGGTACAACTCTTTTCATTGACACCAATGATGGGGCACAGTTCCTCCCACTGACACCAAGAACTGGGACGAATGATGGGGCACAATTCCGCCACTGATACCAACTACGGGGCACAATTCCTCTCAATGACACCAACAATTAGGCCAATGACACCAATGATGGGGCATGAATCCTCCCAATGACACCAGTGATGGGGCACAATCCCTTCCACTAAAACCAATGATGGAGCACAATTCCTCCTACTGACACCAAAGATGAGACCTTTTCTGCTCCCAATGGCCACAGTCCGGCCCCCCTAAAGTCTGAAGAACAGTAAGCTGGCCCTTTTGTTTAGATAGTTTGGAGACCCCTGCCATATTGCATTGAATTGTACAGCAACTTCAGATTGAAAAGTAAAGGTAATTTATATTAACATGCAATTACAACATGGATTGTGTAGCAGTTGTATATGCTATAACATTTTTTTTTTTTTTTTTTTTTATATTTGCTATATTTTTTTTTTTTTCCATGAAAGTGGAATTACCCTTTAAGGTTAGGCGAGACGAGCTGGAAACTCTAATGGAAGAGTTTGTCAGCAAGTTCCCAAGAGAAATATTATATGGGTGGGCTGATTTATATTTACTGCTCCTTGTAGAAGTCTGCAATATATCAGATCTGGCATTACATCCAAACGTTTCTTTTTAAATACAGAAAGCAGTCACACCGGTCTAGTCACATCTCGGAATAGCTATCTTAAAGTGAGATTATTAAAAAATAAAGAATGTGAAGCAGTTATAACACGACATACAGTGGATATAAATAGTCTACACACCCCTGTTAAAATGTCAGGTTTCTGTGAAACCTGAAAAAAATGAGACAAAGATAAATCATTTCAGAAGTTTTTCCATCTTTAATGTGACCCATAAACTGTAAAACTCAATTAAAAAACAAACTGAAATCTTTTAGGGAGGGGAAGTAAAAATAAAAAAATAAAATAATGTGGTTGCATAAGTGTGCACACCCTCTTTATAACTGGGGATGTAGCTGTGTTCAGAATTTAAGCAATCACACTAAAACTGATGTTAAATAGGAGTCAGTACACACCTGTTATCATTTAGAGTGCCCCTGATTAACCCCAAATAAAGTTCAGCTGTTCTAGTAGGTCTTTCCTGACTTTTTCTTAGTCACATCCTACAGCAAAAGCCATGGTCCGCAGAGAGCTTCCAAAGCATCAGAGGGATCTCAGTGTTTAAAAGGTGTCAGTCAGGAGAAGGGTACAAAAGAATCAAAAGGCATCAGATATACTGAGGAACACAGTGAAGACAGTCGTCATCAAGTGGAGAAAATAAGGCACAACAGTGACATTACTAAGAACTGGACGTCCCTCCAAAATTGATGAAAAGACGAGAAGAAAACTGGCCAGAGAGGCAGCCAACAGGCCTACAGCAACATAAAGGAGCTGCAGGAATGTCTGGCAAGTACTGGCTGTGTGGTACATGTCACAACAATCTCCCATATTCTTCATATGTCTGGGCTATGGGGTAGAGTGGCAAGACGGAAGCCTTTTCTTATGAAGAACAACATTCAAGCCCGACTAAATTTTGCAAAAACTCATCAGAAGTCTCCCAAAAGCATGTGGGAAAATATGTTATGGTCACCTGAAACCAAGGTTTGGAATTATAATTATAATTCCAAAAGATATGTTTGGCGCAAAAACAACACTGCACATCACCAAAAGAACACCATACCCACTGTGAAGCATGGTGATGGCAGCATCATGCTTTGGGGCTGTTTTTCTTCGGATGGAACCGGGGCCTTAGTCAAGGTAAAGGGAATTATGACCAGTTCCAAATACCAGTCAATATTGGCACAAAACCTTCAGACTTCTGCTAGAAAGCTGAACATGAAAAGGAACTTCATCTTTCAGCATTAGAACGACCCAAAGCATACATCCAAATTGACAAAGGAATGGCTTCACCAGAAGAAGATTAAAGTTTTGGAATGGCCCAGCCAGAGCCCAGACCTGAATCCGATTGAAAATCTGTGTGGTGATCCTAAGAGGGCTCTACACAGGAGATTCCCTTGCAATCTGACAGATTTGGAATGTTTTTGCAAAGAGCGGGCAAATATTGCCAAGTCCAGATGTGCCATGCTAATAGAATCCTACCCAAAAAGACTGAGTGTTGTAATAAAATCAAAAGGTGCTTCAACAAAGTATTAGTTTTAAGGGTGTGCACACTTATGCAACCATATTATTTTTTTATTTTATTTTTACTTCCCTCCACCTAAAAGATTTCAGTTTGTTGTTCAACTGAGTCGTACAGTTTATAGGTCACATTAAAGGTGGAAACAATTCTGAAATGATTTATCTTTGTCTCATTTTTTTACATCACAGAAACCTGACATTTTAACAGGGGTGTGTAGACTTTTTATATCCGCCGTATGTACTCTAGGATATGGCATAGTGATAACCTGCACAGAAACAGCTGGGGTAGTTTGTATAGGAACTATTTCTACATTTTAGGTTTAAGCTACATTTTAATGTTCAGTTAAGCCAGGCTCTTCACCCTCTGTCTGCACCCAAGGCCGATCGCTCGCAGGAGATTGATTCCAAGAGCGATTACATGCAAATGGCTGCTGGAGCTGTCAGCCTCCCATCGCTTGGACTCACTGTTCACTCCAGAACATGGCGCAGGAAACCCTAGTTCCGTGTGCGTTTCCTGCACTGCGTTCAAAAAACACTGCAGTTAAGTTAACAATCAAAACCAAAGGTGTGTGGGTCTCTTCCAAAATTAAAATATGTGTGTGTTAAAATACCTGAAGGCCAAAAAAGGGATAGGACATAATAAAATGACAATGTAAAAATCAAGGTGCACATAAATGATCAACCCCTATATGTAAATACCTTTTCAAGGGTGTGAAACAATATATAACTTTCAATAAATTGCTAAAGTATTATACGATCAAAAATTCAGCCAGCAAAAGACCGATGAGAGCTTTTAGTCAGAAAGTGCGACCGTGTGTAGGCTCCATCGGACTTTTGCTGGCCCAATTCCAGCCATCAAAAGATTGAGAACATGTTCTCAATTTTTCGGTTGTAAAAAGTTCAGATCGGAAATTCTGATCGTCTGTACCAATTCCGACGCGCAAAATTCCTACGCATGCTCAAACAATTTTGACGCATGCTCGGAAGCATTGAACTTCATTTTCTCGGCTCGTCGTAATGTTGTACGTCACCGCGTTCTTGGCGGTCGAAAGTTCAGCAAACTTTTATGTGACCGTTTGTACAAGCCAAGCTTGAGCAGAATTCCGGCGGAAAAATCATTCAAGATTTTTCTGACGGAAAATCCGCTCGTGTGTACGCGGCATAAAAACAATAATCCTATAAAAGCTAATAAATGTATTGTGAATAGTCAAAATCCACAAATCCAAGTGACTTAACGGTGCTGGACTCAAACACTTGGTGCTGCCGTGATCAGTGTTGTCCCCAAAAATCAAGCCTCTTACCGGACAGGGTTGATCTCAAATCATAGAGATCAAACACGAGCCGATACTCCCATCATCAAGGATCCAGAAGGATTTGTGACCCCGCCGGCAATTACAGCAATGGTGTCCCCACAGGGAGATCATAATAGTTGCTCTGACTATCCACGAACTCCATCCCACACAAGTATCATATAAAGGCAAAGAATAGGAGAAGCCTCATAGTGCAGTAAATCAAAATCTTTGATAAAAGGTAAATGCACTTACAATGTTTAAAAAACCAACAAGCAGTATAACATTCAAGTACAGCTTCAGGACTCGCCCGTGTGTGCGATGACCTCACAGATGTGGCTCCATTTGTTGCGTTTCCCCGTAATAGGTGTCCTCTGGGAACAGACGGTTCGCATGTGAATCAGACAGGAACATGCTACTGGTGTAAACTGGCCCTCAGTGGGGTTGCCTCCTGCAGCTAATCACCAGGAACCCCTGCTGGGGTTCTCACATGTAAATCGATGAAGGTCCCATTCGCAAAGTGTGAAAGGTCATTGGTAGGAACATACAGTACCTACCGTTTTTTATAATTCTGTGTATGATCTCCATTTTTTTTTTTTCTTAAGGATCATGGTTTCTGATTCAAGTTTCTTTTTTCGTCCTCAGGTTTGAATGAAGGCTGGCAAATATTCTTTGGACAAAAATGAATTCTTTGTACTCTTTGTACTCGCCTCTAAAATGGTGAAAATTCAAGAAAACGGTGTGGAGTCTGGTCATTTTACAACGGACTAGTAAAAGAATACCTCTCCCAGTCATCGCTGAGCTATGGCACCCCATCACATCCTAACACACAATACTTGTGCTCTTCAGTAGTTTTCTGAAATGCCTGCGTGTGTGTGTGTGTGTGTGTACTGGTTTAGGGGTTGTTTGGGTACACTGGAAAATAATTGGTCAATGCAATGCTATCAGCAGTTATAGCAGTTGTGTAATGTGTTTTCTAAGGATAGACTTACTTTAACCACTTGCCTACCAAGGCAATTTTTTTAACTTTTTGAACACGTAAAATTTTTGTATTTTTTTGCTAGAAAGTATTTAGAACCACAAACATTATATATTTTCTGAAAGAAGGGGATAAAATGTAATTTGCAAATTTTTCATGTTGCACAATATTTGAGCAGCAGAGGAATGGGAGAGCCCAGAAACCAGCACATTTTGGTTCTGGAAAACCAAGGATTTAAAATGTAAAATGTATGTGTATTTTTATAAACTATTTAAGTAAAGGGAACCAGACCAGATATTCTAATGGAGTCCTGTGGATGTAATTTGAATTTAATATACTGTTATAATTGTGGCAGCTTGTTGAAAAGGTTGGTACTGCAGGGGTCCCCAACCCCCGCGTCGTGGACCGCTGCTGGTCCGCAGGCTGTTGATGACCAGGCCGCACAGCAGGGGAGATGAGCGATGACCGTGGTCCACACAGGGCTATCACAGACCGTGGTTGCTGCTCGCCTTCTGTTGTGTGGCCATGCCTGTTTTGCCCTCTCCCAGCTCCTCCGCTCACCTGGCCAACAATGTCATCCAATCAGCGGGGCAGGGGGTGGCAGGAGCTGCAGATTGGAATTGAATAGAGAGCTCCTCCCACCCCCTGCCCTGCCGATTGGATGACATCGTCGGGTTTGTGAGGGAGCCAGGAAAGACCTCTGGATGTTTTTAATTTATTAATCAGTCATTCATTGTTATAGCACAGTTTATCACTGGATGCTATACGTTGTCTTTTCAGTTATCAATTTTGAGACGCTTTTTTGGAAGCCTTCCTTTGGAGCCCTCCCTTAGGATTGGTATCCTCCTCATCAGCAAGCGCCACATATATATTTTTTAACATTCATTTATATGTATTACCATATCAATTTTATTATGATATTTGAGTGTCTGCGCCCCATCATTATATAATTCCCTTTTTTATATATTGTTTTCAGGAAAGACCTCTGCCCTGCCAAAGGTACGTGTCCTCTGCAGGGGAGGCAGACAATAGAATAGCGCAGTGTCAAGTAAGAGAGGAAAGGGGGGGGTGCAAACTGCAGGGGCACTGTGATGGTAGAGGCTGTGATTGCTAGGGGCACTGTAATATAAAAGGGACTGCACTGTAAAGGGGCGCTGTAATCCATTACAGTGCCTCTTTTTTACATTACAGTGCAGTCCCTTTTACATTACAGTGCCCCCCTTACAGAGCAGCCCCCTTTACATCACAGTGCCCCCTTTACATCACAGTGCCCCCTTTCAGAGCAGTCCCCTTTACATTACAGTCCCTCCCTTGCAGAGCAGTTCCCGTTACATTACAGTGCCCCCTTTACAGAGCAGTCCCTGTTACATTAACCACTTGCCGACCTGCTCACGCTGATATACATTGGCAAATTGGCACGGGTGCACAAAACAACGTACCTATACGTCATCGGTGGCTAGCGGACACATGCGCGCCCGCCGCGGGAGTGTACCTGCGGACTCGATGCCCGCCGGTTGCCCGTGATCATGACATAGAGAGGCAGAACAGGGAGCTCCCTATGTAAACAAGGCATTTTCCTGTTCTGCCTAGCAACATAACGGGGATCTACTGCTCTCAGTGATCGGGAGCAGTGATCTGTCATGTTCTAGTGAGCCCATCCCACCTACAGTTAGAACACAGTGAGGGAACCCACGTAACCCCTTGATCGCCCACTAGTGTTTAACCCCTTTCCTGCCAGTGACATTAATCAGTGCATTTTTATAGCACTGATCACTGTATAAATGCCAATGGTCCCAAAATTCTGTCCGCCGCAATGTCGTAGTCACGATAAAAATCGCAGATCGCCGCCATTACTAATAAAAAATAAAAATCTATCCCCTATTTTGTAGACGTGATAACTTTTGCGCAAACCAATCAATATTGCTTATTGCGATATTTTTGGTAAAATAAAAAAATTTAGAAGAATACATATTGGCCTAAACTGAGGAGGAAATTTTTGTTTTTTTTTTTATATATTTTTTGGGGATATTTATTAGAGCAAAAGGTAAAAAATGGCTTTTTTTTTTCAAAATTTATTTTTTTTTTTTGTTTATAGCACAAAAAAATAAAAACCGCAGAGGTGATCGAATACCACCAAAAGAAAGCTCTATTTGTGGGGGAAAAAAGGACGTCAATTTTGTTTGGGTACAACATCGCATGACCGCACAATTGTTAGTTGTAGTGCTGTATCGCAAAAAGTGTTTGGTCATTAAGGGGGTAAATCCTTCCAGGGCTCAAGTGGTTAATGTAAAGGGGTATAACCCCCCCAGTCCCTGGGGGAATTGGCTACCATGAAAGCGGTCCCTGGTGCCATAAAGGTTGGAGACCTCTGTGGTACTGGGCGATGGGCATCCTATGAATTTGGGTAACTTTAGGGTTACCAGTACAACTCAGCTTCATATCTCATTGTCCCAAGAACAGTGAGCTTATAGGTGTAACAGCAGTTAACATGTAGCCAAAGATAGTGATATATCCCCTCCCTGCAGCTCCATCATTGTTATGCTTTATGTGTCAGGCTTTGCAAGGACTGTAAACTCATGCCCTGTAATATTCAATTACCATGCACTTAACTGGACAGCTTGGAAAAGCTCTCATCTCAGTGATGAATAATTAAAGCAATAAATCTTGCTTAACAAGTCACAGTTACTTTAACTCTTTTGCATTTTAGGAGGTTATACTGTATGCTAAGATAGGGCTCCAGCTGTGCTCCAGTTTTAATTATGTAATATTTAAAGTGGTTCTAAAGGCAGGTGTTTTACTGTAATGTATTCTCTTCATTAAGGTACAAAACCTTCGGTGTTCAGCACCCCCCCCCCCTTATAATTATCTGAGCCCGATCTTGATCTAGTGCTGTGCCCGAGAGCGGCGGCTATTTCCTCACTCTCTCTCCTCACTGGCCATGGAGGTAGCAGCGGGAGCCATCGACTCCTGCCGCCAATCACAGCCTGTTGGGCCCACCCACGCTGTGTTTGTCAATGGACACAGAGTGTGGCTTGATATTAAGCCTGAATGGGTGCCCCCATAGCAAGCGGCTTCCTAGGGGGGCACTCAGAGGGGGGGAGGAGCGCTGGAGGGGGACCCAAGAAGAGGAAGATTAGGGATGCTCTGTGCAAAACAATTACAGAGTAAGAAAAGTATATCCTGTTTGTCATTTTAAAAGAATTGCCTTTACAATCGCTTTATGGGTTTTCTGCTGGAAAGATAACACTTGTAAATGGTTAAAGCTGAACTCCCAGCACAAAAACTTTTATTTCAATATATTTGTCAATAAATCCAATTTTTGTGCACCAAATTTCTTTCCAAACCCAGTTATTACCTTGTAAGTAGTGCTGATATCATTTCTGTGCTGCACATAAATGGTGCAGAGAGCAGAGCTCTGCGAGGGACCAACCAGGTTCATCCACTACAAAGCAAAAGAGCGCTGATCCGGTGTATAAACCCGACATGCCAGGAAGTTTAAAAAAAAAGAAAAAAAAAAGTTAATGAACTGAACATAACACAAACTCCATAGTCCAGCAAATAGATGAAATTAATATAATGTAACTCACAGCTCTGGTGGAAGCTACGGCTGTGCCTGGTGGAATGGATGGCTGCCTCCGTGTGCTGGAATTCCTGGAGCGGGCAGGTGGCCCGATGGTTGTGGGCTCTATCCCCAGGACTTGTGGAGGCTCCACTGGGCTGATCTCTGCTGAGGGAAGGAATAGCCAGTGAGAGAGCCCCAGGAAACTGATGTGGAGACATCAGGCAGAGCAGAAGCCCTATCCTTGCAAGGAATGTTTTATGTATTGCGATCTTTGGAAACTCTAATAAATCAACCAAAGAAATCTCTGCACTACTGGAGTTTTTTTTTTTCTCTCCTTCTCTGGAAAATCCTTTGGACACCTATGCCTCACCTGTGGAAGGGAATGCCCGTTGGTGTGTAGCGTCTATCTCCTGGGAGCGTGGCTCAGAAGGGGCTCTTCATAGATGCCAGCCGGTCACCTGTGTGGGAAGCCTGTGAGATCCTAGCAGCGTTCCTGCTGCTCTACTAAGCCTTGTTTGACCCATCTAAGGGGTAAGGGCGGTCGCTAGCTTTCTGGTAAGCCTTCATTTTTGGAGTGGTGGAAATTTTCTCATTGGATACCTTCACTTATGAACTGTTTTTCGTGGCTACAAATATTTTCGTGTTTAAATGCACATTTCTGCTACTAATGTAGTAATCACACAATCACATATGGACTATTATTTATTGTTTGTATGTTTTTCATTTGTATACTATTTCTGATTATTAAGGACACATTGTAATTATGTTGTACACATTGTAATCATATTCACCTTTATTATTAGTATATTATCCAGCGCTGCACTCCTATTTGTACCTATATCTCTTGTGCCCTATATCGGGGGTTATAGTGCTTAGCTGCAGGATAACCTTCACGTTTTTTTTTTTTTTAATTCTTTCTCACATTTATCACACACCTAGCATAATTCTTCTAATTTGAAACCAGCAGGGCTGGGCTATGGCGTGTGGATAGGAAATGATTAAACAAATCGCCGGAGCTATCTGAAGGCAGACTACATGTTTCGAGGATTTACCCCTTCTTTAGGTTCATCCACTACAGGCTGCCTGCAGAAAACTACAGGAGAGGGTGAATAGAAGACCATTCACCCTGCACCAGAAAAGACAGCAGCAATGACTGTTCTCAAAACATTTTATTTTTTCAAATTCTTTATTTAACCACTTAACCCCGGAAGGATTTGCCCCCTTAACCACTTCAATACTGCCCACTGTCATATGACTTCCACAAGGTGGATCTCCCATCCTGGGTGGACGTCATATGACGTCCTCCCATTCCCGGCCGTCTAGGGGGCGCGACGTCGCTCGGGACCCGGTGCGCGTGCCCGGTGGCCGCGATGTCCACCAGGCACCCGCGATTGCCCGGGAACACAGCAGGACCGTGGATCTGTGTGTGTAAACACACAGATCCACGTCCTGTCAGAGGAGAGGAGACCGATTGTGTGTTCCCAGTACGGAGGAACACCGATCGGTCTCATCCCCTTGTGAGTCCCCTCCCCCCACAGTTAGAATCACTCCCAGGGAACATACATTAACCCCTGCAGCGCACCCTAGTGTTAACCCCTTCCCTGCCATTCACATTTACACAGTAATCAGTGCAATTTTATAGCAACGATCGTTGTGTAAATGATCCCAAAAATGTATCGGTGTCCGCCGCAATGTCGCAGTCACGAAAAAATCGCAGATCGCCGCCATTACTAGTAAAAAAAAAATGCAATAAAATCTATCCCCTATTTTGTAGACGCTATAACTTTTGCGCAAACCAATCAATATACACTTATTGAGAGTTTTTTTTTTTAACAAAAATATGTTGAATACATATCGGCCTAAACATTTTTTTTCTTTTTAAATGGGATATTTGTTATAGCAAAAAGTAAAAAATATTGTGTTTTTTTTTTTTTTTTTTTTTTCAAAATTGTCGCACTTCTTTTATTTATAGCGCAAAAAATAAAAACCACAGATGTGATCAAATACTACCAAAAGAAAGCTTGTGGTGTTTGTGGGAAAAAAAGGACGTCAATTTTGTTTGGGTGCAACGTCACACAACCGCGCAATTGTCAGTTAAAGCGACGCAGTGCCGAGTTGCAAAAAGTGCTCTGGTAAGGAAGGGGTAAAATCCTCCGGGGCTGAAGTGGTTAATGACCAGGCCATTTTTTGCAATACAGCAATGCGTCACTTTAACTATCAATTGCGCGGTCGTGCGAAGCTGTACCGAAACAAAATTTGTCTCCCCCCCCCCCCCCCCCACAAATAGAGCTTTCTTTTGGTGGTATTTGATCACCTCTGTGGTTTTTATTTTTTTGCGCTATAAACAAAAGAAGAGCGACAATTTTTTTTTTAACTTTTTGCTATACATATGCAAAGAAAATATATAAAAAAACTAATTTATTCATCCGTTTAGGCCAATATATATTTTTGCCCCAAAAAATTGCAATAAGCGTATATTGATTTGTGCAAAACTTATCGCGTCTACAAACTATGGGATAGATTTAGAGACTTTTTAAAATTAGTTTTTACTAGTAATGGCGGTGATCTGCGTTTTTTTTTTCCGGGACTGCGACATTGCGGCATATAAATTTGACCCCAAATTACACTTTTTGGGGACCAGTGACATTATTACATTGAACAGTGCTAAAAAAAAATGCAGTGATCAATGTAAAAATTACACTGGCAGGGAAGGGGTTAACAGGGGGCGATCAAGGGTTAACTGTGTTCCCTGGGAGTGTTCTAACTGTAGGGGGGATAGGCTGGCAGGGACAGAGATCACTGCCCTCGATGACTGGGAACATTAGATCTCTGTCATGTCATCTGTCAGAATGGGGATCCACCTTGTTTACAAAGGCAGATCCCCATTCTGCCTCTGTACTAGGCAATCACGGGTCACCAGCAGACATTGAGTCTGCTTGCGCCCCCCGTGCTGCCGTACAGCTATGGCAATTTGCACAGGAGAGCCGACCTGCCACCATATAACGACATCGGCTGGTCGGCAAGTGGTTAAGATACAAAAGGCAGCCAACAATTCGCATCAAAATCTAAACAGCGTAAATGTAGTCAAACAAGATAAGTGCATTGAGGACACAGGATAGCAGATCACGGAATGGACAGTGAGGAAAAGCACTACCATTTCAGCTAAAATAAGACTACTAAGTGTACATAAGGTTAATAACCCAGATTTTTGGTATAACGGGTAGAAAGCAGCTGAGGGGGGAGAGAGAATACAGATGGGTACAGGGGGGACAAAAGAAGGGGGAGGTTAGTAAATAAACAACCGCACACGCTGACCAGGGTGGGATATTTAAGGCAGCTGCGGGGGGGGGGGGGGGCATCCAGTAGAAATCTGCCCTCATCTGAATCAGAGCTTCCTCCTTTGCTTTGTAGTGGATGAACCTGCTTGGTCCCTCCCAGAGCTCTGCTCTCTGCACCATTTATGTGAAGCACAGAAATGACATCAGAACTACTTACAATGTAATAACTGGGTTTGGAAAGAAATTTGGTGGACACAAATTGTATTTATTGTGGACTATATTGAAATAAATGTTCCAGGGAAGCCACGTTTTCTTATAATATTCATGTTTATTTTGTGCAGTTAGCACTAGGTCTTCCATTTTGCTGATATCCTCAATCTTTTTAAGCCACATTTGGATACACGGCGGGTCAGGCTCTTTCCATCGCAAAGCGATGCAGTGTTTGGCAGCGTTAAGTAAATGACGTAGCACTGATTTTTTTTTTTTTTTTATATACGTTGAAGAGGGAATGTCGGAGCAATGAAGTAGAAAGAAGGCAGGGTCCTCTGGAACCGGATAATCCATAAATTGTTGTGCGAGTCTGCCTACTTCATTACAGAAAGTCTCTAAACCTGGGCAAGCCCAAAATATATGTAAGAGCGTCTCCCTTTCCCTCAGGCATCTCCAGTAGCAATCTGATGCTTCTGGGAAGAAGCAGCTTAAGACCGATGGAGTATGATACCATCTGGTAAGTACCTTTTTTTTATAGTTGCATTCTTGGATACGCGTACATACGGAGGATTTGAGGGCAAACTGAATAATTTGTCTATCCTGATCCGGCACAAAAGTCTGCCCCAATTCTGTTTCCCATTTAACGAGACCCAGAATCCTAAAGTCTTCAGGTGTGGAGATCAGTAAGGAGTATATTGTGGAGAGGGTGCAGAGTAGTGTGCCTCCCTCCATGCAATGGGACTCAAATGGGGTTTTTGTCCTTATGTAGTCTGTCGGGGGCCCAGCGTACGGAGAAAAATATGGCGTTGCAGTGCCCTCCAAAAATCGAATACAAATCGGCCATCCAGTTGCATCAGAGACGAAATGCAGGGCCATCTGTCCAAGCTAAGGAAATGTGATACTTGGAAGCAACCTGCTTCCAACAAATTCTGAAATGGCACACCACTTAGTCCTGAGGGGAAGTTGGGGTTACCCAATACAGGGTATAAAGAGGACTTGGCGGAGGAGAAATTTGAGTTTTTACACATAAGGTTACAGACCCTGAGGGTGGGTCCAATGGGAGGGTGTGTTTTAAGCAATGGGGGCAAGGCCTGAAAGCACCAGGAAGCCTTACGAAGAGGGATGGCACTGAATTGTTCTAATTGGGTCCATGATTTTTGGTTTTCGTGTCTGCACCAGTCAATCACCTGCATGAGGTGATCGGCTTGGTGATATTTCTGGATATCCGGGACCGCAATTCGGCCACATATTTTGGGGAGGGTCATAAGGCGTCTTTGGATCTTGGGTGTCTTATTGGCCCATATGAATTTAGTGAAAAGGGTGTTTACTTGTCTAAAGTAGGCTGAGGGGATAGGAATAGGTAGAGCCTGAAATAGGTACAGGAATTTGGGTAAGATACTCATCTTTATGATGTTGCATCGGCCAAACCACAAGAGCAGACCTTGATGCCATTTATCCAAAAGTTTACGTACAATACCAAGGAGAGGTGGAAAGTTTAGTTTAAAGACATTGGCCAGTGATTTGGGGGGGGGGGGGGTGTATGTCCCTAGATATTTCAGAGCCAAGGATGTCCACCTAAATGTAAAGTTACACTGTAAGTAGTGTAGTTGTGTGAAGGATATCCACACACCCCCATGGCCTCAGACTTTGAAGAATTAATTTTCAGGTTCGACAGGGCACCTTACTGCTGAAGTTCCTGTAAGAGATTGGGCAAAGAGATAATTGGATTTGAAAGGGAAAAGAGTTAGTTGTCCGCAGAGACTTTATAATGGGAATTACACATCCGTAGGCCCTTGATGTCTTTAAAACTTTTTAAAATTTGAGAACAAAAAGTAATATATTGTATCTTACATCCCTTAGATGCAAGGGTTGCATTATCTTTCCCTTTACTTTAATCTGAGGATCCTGCCTCTAGCACACTTCCTGTCTTAGGGTGGCAAAGCTTACTACACCACTGTATCAGTGCAGGAGCAATGCAACTGCCCTTTGACAGCAGCATTGTCAACCTATGGAGAGGGTAAGTGACTAATTGAAACAGGACTGTACCTAACACTTTTAAGCAGCTACAGAAATATTTTTTTCTTTCTATAATAGACTATTGTAAGTTCCCCTTTTAAAGGTAAATGGTTTGTCTCAACCCTCTAACTGCCATTGTTGATGGAAAGCTGTTAATGGAATTTAAAAAAATAGATCTACTGGTAGGATCTCAAAAAGTAATACATCTATGTTACAGAGTGGACTCAAAAAAATCAAAAACTGATGTTATTAATAGACTGCGTCATATTTTTGATTTTGCCTTTAGTCCCACTTTAATACAGGAAGGACCTACACCTCTAGAGGTAAAGTTTTACAATGGAGTAATGCACAGATCTGGAAGAAGTACACCAAGATTCAAGTAAGAACACACAAGCCTCTTGCTTTGATTGATTCATCCATAGTTACTGTCCTTTATAAATACAGCATTGTGTTTCATGGCAACAGGTCAAATCGAGATGGTAGGAAGCAGCAACCTGGGTTCATGGCTTAGCAAAAAAAAAAATGACCATAAGAAGAGATGGTAGCAATACTGTTCCACAAATAACACAGGAGTTGCTGCTTCCTCCTCCTACCATTAGGTGGTAATTGAAGAGTGTTTCTCCCATATTTAATACTCCATTCACACTTGAATTTTCTGGAAAATGCGCTGCAAATGCAGGTTGTGCTTGTGGTGCTATTAACTGATAAAGTGGTTGTAAACCTCAGACATAAAATATGGACAAAGCATATACCTCTATAATGTATACTTGTCTCAATTAAGAACACCAAGTGTCATTTCTCTCTGCTGCCTCTTTCCTTTACTATCAGCATGAATCACTTCTGACAAGTTTTCCTGACACCAAGTGAAGAAAGGTGACAGGCGAGGGAGCTCCAGCACACAGTCTATGGTTGACAGCCTCAACTTTGTTCCTTTGTGCTGTGTGTGTCTGTTCCTTCCAATCAGCTCTCCTCACGAAGCTCTGCAGAGTGTAAATTTAACTTTCTGCCCCCGGCTTTCTGAAAGCTCAGACAAACTGTACAGATTCTGCACTTCAAAAAGATGTGGAGAGGAGATGGCTGCAGATAAACGGGTACAACTTGTAGTATCTCACAAAAGTGAGTACACCCCTCACATTTTTGTAAATATTTTATTATATCTTTTCATGTGACAACAACGAAGAAATGGCACTTTGCTACAATGTAAAGTAGTGAGTGTACAGCTTGTATAACAGTGCAAATTTGCTGTCCCCTCAAAATAACTTGTAACACAGCCATTAATGTTTAAACTGCTGGAAACAAAAGTGAGTACACCCCTAAGTGAAAATGTCCAAATTGGGCCCAATTAGTCATTTTCCCTTCCTGGTGTCATGTGACATGTTAGTGTTACAAGTCTCAGGTGTGAATGGGGAGCAGGTGTGTTAAATTTGATGTTATCACCTCCACTCTCATACTGGTCACTGTAAGTTCAACATGGCACCTCATAGCAAAGAACTCTGAGAGGATCTGAAAAAAAGAATTGTTGCTCTACATAAAGATGGCCTAGGCTATAAGAAGATTGCCAAGACCCTGAAACTGAGCTATAGCACGGTGGCCAAGACCATACATCGGTTTACCAGGACTGCTTCTACTCAGAACTGGCCTCGCCATGGTCGACCAAAGAAGTTGAGTGCACGTGCTCAGAGTCATATCCAGAGGTTGTCTTTGGGAACTAGACGTATGAGTTCTGCCTGCATTGCTGCAGAGGTTGGAGGGGTGGGGGGTCAGCCTATCAGTGCTCAGACCATATGCCGCACACTGCATCAAATTGGTCTGCATGGCTGTCGTCCCAGAAGAAAGCCTCTTCTAAAGATGATGCACAAGAAAGCCTGCAAACAGTTTGCTGAAGACAAAGGTGCGGAGTACAAAGACAAGTGTGTCTTGCCTACAGTCAAGCATGGTGGTGGGAGTGTCATGGTCTGGGGCTGCATGAGTGCTGCCGGCACTGGGGAGCTACAGTTCATTGAGGGAAACATGAATGCCAACATCTACTGTGACATACTGAAGCAGAGCATGATCCCCTCCCTTCGGAGACTGGGCCGCAGGGCAGTATTCCAACATGATAACGACCCCAAACACACCTCCAAGACGACCACTGCCTTGCTAAAGAAGCTGAGGGTAAAGGTTATGGACTGGCCAAGCATGTCTCCAGACCTAAACACTATTGAGCATCTGTGGGGCATCCTCAAATGGAAGGTGGAGGAGCGCAAGGTCTCTAACATCCACCAGCTCTGTAATGTCGTCATGGAGGAGTAGAAGAGGACTCCAGTGGTAACCTGTAAAGCTCTGGTGAACTCCATGCCCAAGAGGGTTAAATCCGTGCTGGAAAATAATGGTGGCCACACAATACTCACTTTTGTTAATATATACAAGGTAATAAATAAATAAACCGGCATATGATCTTGGCAAAGTCCTGAAACAAAAAATTTCAGTATTCAGGTAAAACATGCAAAAACTGAATTTAAAAAAGCCCCATATCAAAAGTCTATGTATTAAGTGGTAAACATAGAATCCTCATCTGTGATCCATGTAAGACCCCATATACATTTAGATTTTCTGCAGATTTTTGTCTTCAGATTTACCAAAACCATATAACATGAGGTCAAACCTTAAGAGTTTAAATTTGTATGCTATCAGGCAGGCCCTTGCACTACATGGTTTTGGTAAATCTGAAGACAAAAATCTGTAAAAAATCTAATAGTGTGTATGAGGGTCTAACAAGTACACATCCATGAAGAGAAGGTGATGGTCCTTAAACCAGAGAGAATCCTGCTCCACACCCAGTGTAAGTTTATACAACCTGCTTATCAGCTGTATATGACCACTATATTATAGGTGGTCCGGCTGGGCATAGGGAAATAGGTCTCCCTATAACCATAAATGCTCTCTTAAATCCCACCACTTACACGGAACTCCGAGCTAAAAAGAAAGTGCTTCCATAGTGAACTGAAGCCCGCAGGGACGCCGCAACTTCGCTTATACACTAGATTTTACTATATGCAGTTTGTGACAGACCTAGCCGGGACACAGGCTTTTTGAGAGGACTAAATGCGAGCCTCCTGCCAACTGATTATGGGCCCTGACATTTGG
Organism: Lithobates sylvaticus; assembly: GCA_028564925.1. Lineage (NCBI taxonomy): Eukaryota > Metazoa > Chordata > Amphibia > Anura > Ranidae > Lithobates > Lithobates sylvaticus. Next base: position 553,402,705 of record CM053027.1, read on the forward strand.
GGGAACGGTGCTCTTTGTGAGCTGCATGCCTGGGGACCGCTGAGCTGGTTTTACTTGGATTCAGGTCCATGCTGGCCTCCCAAGACACACTCTGTATATGTATTTGGCATTAGCAAGAGACTGAATGACTGTTGGGACACACACCGTCAGGTGCTAATGTCATGAACTCAAGATGTTAATTGAGATGGCTGATCACCTTGTCCTCTGTACAATACAGGAGACGGTCCGTCTGTTACTGGTGGTCTCCTGCTATTGTGATGAAATGTCTTGTGGTGGTAATTATGATAATTTATAATCAACTGTGTTTATCTCGGTGACAACAAGTCTGACTTGTAGTGAAATCCTGATGAGTCACATCGGCTGCTTAAACGGATTAGTTAATTAGTTTATGTTAAGTTGTTACAGGTGTATTGTTGGAGTAATATGAGCAGGAGGGGGGATCTCCTCTCCTACTCTGTATAAATGTGAGCTTGGCTTTGTAATAAAACAGTCCATGTTTGAGCAACTAAGCAAGTGTTGTCTCGTTTGGTGCTTGGGAGCGGTTGGAATATCTGATATCCGTATCCAGACTGGAAGGAAGTGATCTATGACAAACGCACTCAAGAGGAGTGTAGGGACGTTCCGTCACATTGTTGGCAAGCAGTGGGATTGTGCTTCCTGCAGTCTGAGACATCCAAACCTCCACCGGGATCCAAGATCAGGATAGCAGACTTCGGTCACCCCAGCGGAGATATGGACCTGGCATCAGAGTTCCCGGGGCTGCTGCGGATCATCCTTGCATCATACACAAGGACTGTGTCTGAGGAGGAATACCTGGAGCTCAGGCAGCAGATTCGGGTGGAGCTCTGGATTGGAGCCCTCCAGCTCGCTGGTATAAAACAGGGCAAGTGCTTTCCAACCCAAGAGCAACAGGCCAGTGACCAATGGGCATTGCGGATGGCATTCCTCGGAGAGCAGCCCCAGGAGCAATGGGTGACTGAGTTGAACAGGCTGGTCCAGCAGGAGGTAGAGCTGGACAATCCTTATCGGGCTCTGCAATGGCACGCAGAGCAGGGATATTTAGGGGAGACAACAGAATGCTCTCCGGAGGGATATGACTTTGGAGGCCCTGGATTGCTGTGGGAGAGCCTTACAGATCATTTTGTGTTTGGCGATGAAGGGGAACCTACCCTTGAGGACCTGCGAGAATATAGAGAGGCTATGCTCGGTCTTGCAGGGGTCTCAGAGCTTAAACCAGATCTGGGCCATTTGCTAAGGAAGGAACAGCATCTGGAAAGGGCATACAGGAAACTGCTAGAACACGTTCAGCAGCATGCCAGAGAATCGGCAGTGGAAACTGGAGATTGTCGTCCCCAAACCTGAAGTGCTGACAACAGGGCAGAACTCTGCTAACTTCTGCCCAGCACCAACAGTGGCTTCGCCCTTCTTGAGAGAAGAGGTAGTCGGCCTTTCTCCCACAACACTGACAGGGACATGTGATTTTCTGCCAGCAGCACCTATGGAGTTACAACAAACTTCTCCAGCTGAAGATCTGCTAACAGAACAGAGGGTCCAAGACCTCTGTCCCACACCTGTGGCAGTTCTGGAGGCCCAGGGTGAGGAGGTGGTGGTCACTCCCGAGCAGCAGCTCAGGACCCAAGGGGAGAATGCAATCTGCACTTCACAACTGCAGCTTGATCTGGTGTCAGTGGATGGGCCTGTGGTCTCCACTAACAGAAAACCAGCAGAAGTGCTGGCAACCGGGCAGAGTGCTACCAACCTCTGCCCAGCACCGGTAACAGCTGCGGAGTTCCAGGGAGCTGGGGCAGTCGGCCTCTCTCCCCAACAGTTAGCTGGAGCAGATGATGTAGGGAAGCTCCTACGCCCAGCTGAACTGCTGGCAACGGAACAGAGCGCTGCTGGCCTCTGCCCTCAACTGACACAGGACAGATTTCCTGTAAAGGTGGATGGGAATTCAGTCTCCACCTGTATACCCCAGGGATGCTGGGCAGTAGGCCCATATGCCCAACAGCATGACAGACTGAGCCCAGTCACCCTGTCTTCTCTCCAGCGCAGTGGCGGCTGGTGCTCAAAATTTTTGGGGGGGCGCAAACAAACAGCCTCACTGTGCCATCAAACGCTGCCACTGTGCCCATTAAACGCTGCCACTGTGCCCCAAGTTCTGCCACTGTGCCCCAAGTTCTGCCACTGTGCCCCAAGTTCTGCCACTGTGCCCCTTAAGTGCTGCCACTGTGCCCCTTAAGTGCTGCCACTGTGCCCCTTAAGTGCTGCCACTGTGCCCCAAGTTCTGCCATTGTGCCCCTTAAGTGCTGCCATTGTGCCCCTTAAGTGCTGCCACTGTGCCCCTTAAGTGCTGCCATTGTGCCCCAAGTTCTGCCATTGTGCCCCTTAAGTGCTGCCATTGTGCCCCTTAAGTGCTGCCATTGTGCCCCTTAAGTGCTGCCATTGTGCCCCAAGTTCTGCCACTGTGCCCCTTAAGTTCTGCCACTGTGCCCCTTAAGTGCTGCCATTGTGCCCCTTAAGTGCTGCCATTGTGCCCCTTAAGTGCTGCCATTGTGCCCCTTAAGTGCTTCCATTGTGCCCCAAGTTCTGCCACTGTGCCCCTTAAGTGCTGCCATTGTGCCCCTTAAGTGCTGCCATTGTGCCCCTTAAGTGCTGCCATTGTGCCCCTTAAGTGCTTCCATTGTGCCCCAAGTTCTGCCACTGTGCCCCTTAAGTGCTGCCACTGTGCCCCCTGCCTGCCCTCTGCACTTACCTTGTCCCGGTGTGCAGCTGGTGACGGCGTCAGGCGACGAGCGGTGTCTCCGTCGGATGTCTCCGTCGGATGTCTTCTCCCGCGCTCCTCCTGTCTTCTTCTGCTGTGATTGGACGCTAGGTGATTGGACGCCTAGCGTCCAATCACAGCGCCTGTGACTTCAGCCAATCAGGTGACAGGTAACAGACCTGGCAACCTGATTGGCTGAGAGGCGGGTCTGTGTTAGGGAAGCGATGTATTCGCTTCCCTAACACAGTACTGTGTAATCAGCGAACGCACAGCCGTGCGCCCGCTGTTTACACTTAGGGAAGCCTATTAGAGCACACCGCTCTAATAGGGTCCCCTATTAGAGCTTACAGCTCTAATAGGGGCGCTTCCAGCAACACCCCCCCCACTGTAATTCAGATGCCCGGCGCCCGATCAGGGGCCGGACACCTGAATAGGGGGCGGCAGCGGTGACAATAGATAGATTCATGCAATGCATGAATCTATCTATTGGTGATAGAGCGGTGCAGGAGAGGGGGGGCGGCGCTCCTGCGCCCTCTATGCACGCACCGCCACTGCTCCAGCGGCTGAAAAGACTCCAGGGAGAAGGGCCAGTCCAGGCCTCTCCCCAGCGGCAGATACAGTGCCCTGCGAAAGTATTCGGTCCCCTTGAACTTTTCAACCTTTTGCCACATTTCAGGCTTCAAACATAAAGATATAAAATGTTAATTTTTTGTGAAGAATCACCAACAAGTGGGACACAATTGTGAAGTGGAACGAAATCTATTGGATATTTTAAACTTTTTTAGCAAATAAAAAAACTGAAAAGTGGTGCGTGCAAAATTATTCGGCCCCTTTACTTTCAGTGCAGCAAACTCACTCCAGAAGTTCAGCGAGGATCTCTGAATGATCCAATGTTGTCCTAAATGACTGATGGTGATAAATAGAATCCACCTGTGTGTAATCAAGTCTCTGTATAAATGCACCGAATAATTTTGCACGCCCCACTTTTCATTTTTTTTTTTTTTTGTTTACAAACTTTTTTATTGGGTGCTAAAAATGGTACAAAAAGAGTACAAAAATATGTTGAAACTTTAACAGTAATAAAACGTTTTACATATGTAACATTGTATGATACAAATAATTAGGTATGAATATCTAGTTGTGGTACAAAAGTTTTGATTATGGTCTATAGTACAATATAAAGGGTAGACTGACGCTTTATGTGTAGACATTCTCAGATTGGATTAAAAAATGATAAGGAGTGTTGAAACCAAGGATCCCATTTTTTATTATATACATGAATAGTGTTCTGAAGTGTGTGAAATATCTTTTCCATGAGATTGATGTTTTTAATTCTGGTTTTCAGATGTTCTAAAGGAATTGATTGGGATTTCCAATGATATGCAATTAACCAGTGAATTGCAACACAGATTGTATGTACTAATCTGGTGTTGTGTATAGAGAGGCCTATGACAGGTGCAAATAAGAGACAGCAGTGTGGGGTTAGGACAATGTTGTTATTTGATATTATAGAGGCGAACCTTTCTAACTGTTTCCATATATGTGTGGTCTTATTACAGTCCCAGAATATATGGATGTATGAACCGGGGGAATCACAGCCTCTGAAGCATGTTGGTGGTGCTGTGGGGAATATGGAGTGTAGTTTGACTGGGGTATAGTACCATCTGGTGAAGAGTTTCAATGCTGTCTCCTTAACTGTAATAGATCTAGTGCATTTATGTAGGTTGTTAATACATGTATCCCAGTTTTGGACTGAGAAAGAGATATTTAATTCTTGTTCCCATTTGAGCATGTATGGTAGTTTGTTTGTTTCTGTGTTATTGATTAAGTTCGAGTAAATCTCTGATAAAAGGCCAGATTTTCTTGGGGATTTTAGACATATATTTTCGAAGAATGATGGTGAGGAAGAGTTTGTTGTTTGAAAATATGTGTTAAAAAAATGTCTGATCTGCAGGAATTTATGAAACTTTCGAAGATTTAATTCTTGTTCCCATTTGAGCATGTATGGTAGTTTGTTTCTGTGTTATTGATTAAGTTAGACATATATTTTCGAAGAATGATGGTGAGGAAGAGTTTGTTGTTTGAAAATATGTGTTAAAAAAATGTCTGATCTGCAGGAATTTATGAAACTCAGTGTTAGGAATTTGGTGTTTGCTTTTTAGAGAAGAGAATGAGGTGAAGTTATTATTATCTATGAAATTTGTGAGGGATGTCAGGTTATTGTTAGTCCACCATGAAAAGTTAACTATATCATTATTATAGGGAAATTTTGGGTCTCCAATGAACGAGGCGTGTGGGGGAGAATTAGATATAAGGTTGAATTTTTTACTATATAGTTTCCATAAATGGTATGATTGTGAGACTATTTGATTGAGGGCATCGATGGTGTGGTTCGCTATCTTGTTACCCCATATGCCTGAGATGGAAAAGGGTTTGATGGAATCTCTTTCAAATCTGACCCATGGAATTTTGGGATTGAGAATATGCCATTGTGCCATTTGAGACCACCTAGCTGATAGGTAGTATAGCCAAAAATCTGGGAGGCCAAGACCTCCGCATCTTTGTGGTTTGAAAAGTACCGTTTTTGGTAAGCGAGGGTGAGAGTCTAGCCATATGAATTTATTAATATCTGATTGGAATTTGGTAATCAATACTTTATTTAGTCTAATTGGGAGTGCCCTGAAGAGGTATAATATTTTGGGTAAGATGGTCATTTTAACTGCTGTGATTCTGCCTAAGAATGATATTTTGAAGGATTTCCACATTTTTAATGTTGATCTTAATTTTTGCATTAGGGGAATATAGTTTTTGGAAGAGAGATCATTGATATTGGGGGTAAGGAAGATACCTAGATATGAGAGTGATTCGAATGACCAGGAGAAACTAAAGGAGGAGCGAAGGGATTCTAATTGGGGGGGCGGAATGTTGATTGGTAAACCAATAGATTTGGAGACATTTATCGTAAGGCCTGATAATGAAGCAAAAGTATTAAGGGTTTGTAAGAGGTTTGGTAGGGAAATATTTGGTTGTGTAAGGAAGAGAATCATATCATCAGCGTACATACTAAGTTTATATGTGGCAGTGTTTGTTGAGTAGCCTTTAATATCTGGGTTTAGGAGGATTGCTGTTGCTAGGGGTTCTATTGCGAGGGCAAAAAGCAGTGGAGAAAGGGGGCAGCCTTGTCTTGTGCCTCTGCCAAGTCTGAAGAAGTCAGAATTGCAACCTGGTAATCTTATTCTGGTGGAGGGGTTGTGATAAAGGGCGTGAAATGCATGTGTAAATTCTCCCTTAAAGCCATATTTATTTAGTATTGTGTCTAGGAAGTTCCAGGAGACGCTATCAAATGCTTTGTTGATGTCTAAGCTTAATAATAGAACTGGTTTAGAGTTGATGTTTGCGTCTTGAATTATGTTGGTGACTAATCTTATATTATCAGTGATTTGTCTGCCTGGTATGAATCCTGATTGGTAGGGGGAAATCAGGGAAGGGATTATTGTGGCTAATCTGTTAGCTAAGAGTCTGCTGAAAATTTTGAGGTCATTGTTTATTACTGAAATTGGTCTATAATTTTGGGGTAACGTGTGATCTTTGTTTGGTTTTGGGATAAGGGACATATTTGCTAGCAACATTTCTTCTGGGAATTGGCCTCCTTTTAGAATACTGTTATATAGTTTTGCAAGGTTTGGTATTAAAAGTTGGTGGTATTGTTTGTAATAAAAGGAGGAGAAACCATCAGGGCCGGGAGCGGAGTTTTTCTTAAGAGATTTAATTATTAGGAGTAATTCATCTTCTGTGCAAGGGTCATTTAATTTCTCTAGTTGTGTTTGGGTTAGTTTGGGTAAAGGAATTTTATCTAGCCAGGAGAGTGTTGAGGGCGGGATCGGTGTGGAAGGTGCGGAGAGTAGGTTTGAATAAATTTTTTTGAAGATAGATAGAATGTCTTGGGGGTGAGTAACTAATTGATTGGAGTCATTCCTAAGTTTATAGACATGTGTGGGTTTTATGGATTGATTAAGCTTTCGTGCAAACATTGTGGAGTATGTATTACTGGATAAAAAGAATTTTGCTTTTGACCATCTGAGTGCTTTCTCTGCTTTGAATGTCAGTAATGAGTCTAACTCGGTACGCTTTTGGGAAATTGATTTAAAGACCGCGGGATCATGTGTGTTCGTGTGGATTTTATATAGGTTATTAAGGTCTTTAGTAAGGGAATGGATTTTTTCCCATTTTAATTTGTTACTTTGTGCTGCACGTTTGATGAGGTGGCCTCTTAATACTGCCTTATGGGCTAGCCATAGCGAGGATGGGGAGATATCAGGGGTTGAGTTAAGGGAAAAATATTCTTTAATTTCTGATGCTATCTCTTGTTGGTGAATGGGATTTGTTAGGAGTGCTTCATTAATTCTCCATGAGTATGGAGTCGGGTTAAGACCAATAAATTGCGTGTTAAGGGAGACTATGTGGTGGTCTGACCAGGAGCAAGGGTGTATAGCGGCATCTCGCGAGTTTGCTAAGATTATAGGGGTGCAGAATATATGATCAATGCGTGAATATGAGTCGTGTGGGTGTGAGTAGAATGTGTATTCCCGTGCGCCCACGTTCAGTGCTCTCCAGGAGTCAATCAGTTGTAAATCGTTTATGTGTGAAATAGTTGTTTTAGCGAAAGTTTTAGAATTCTGATTTTGTTTACTACGGTTTAAGTTGGGTTGGAGGACTGAATTAAAGTCCCCTCCTAAAATGATATGTGGAGAGTGGAATTGTTGAAATTTGTTAAAAAATTGTATAAAGAAGGTGGATTGTGTCTCATTTGGTGCGTAAACATTGGCAATTGTAATGTCTCTACCAGAAAGGGTGCCCTTAATTATAATGTACCTGCTGTCAGGGTCTTTACAAACCTGCTGAACCTCTATAGGAAAAGATTGATGGAAAAAGACTGCAACTCCTTTGGTCTTAGAGGAGGTAGTAGTGTAATATGATTGATTGAAAGCTTTGTGGAAAAAAGTGGGGTGACCATCTTTAATGAAATGAGTTTCTTGCAACATTATTACTTTTGCATTTAGTTTTTTATAATGTATAAAGGCTTTTTTCCTTTTGTTTGGGGAGTTGAATCCTTGGACATTGTGTGAAACTACGGTGATTGTCATGGTGTCATATTAAATATCTGTGTGACAACAGGAAGTGATGGCCATAAATGGGGGAAGTGAGGCCCATATACTGATGTTCTATGAATATATGAGGATAGGCAGGTGTGCAAGGATATAGTAAAACATAACATTTTTATAAACATATGCGGTTCAAGATATAGTAAGAGAATTGTACCATATTTGTGTGTGTTTGTAACAATTGAAAAGAAATCATCAAAACTTTGGATTGATATAACATTGTAATATAGAAAAAGGTTTGGAAATTTGGGGATGGGAAAAAAAAGGTTTCCCAACCGACAGTGAACTTTAATTAGACCGGCCGGTCTAAAACTCAGTTTTAATGCTTTATCATCTAATTTATTGTGTTTAACAATAAATAGCCAAAAAAGGCTAGTAAGGAAAAAGATGAATTCACAATTCAGTGGGATGTGGGAAATCCCCCTGAAATGAGGAAGCATAGTATCTGAGTGGGAGAAGGTCATGGCGGCACAGGGGGGGCAGCAGTGCTGATTGGTTTACCTTGTAGGTCTGCGCAATAAATGTGTAAATTTCTGTGGAACGGTGGGTAGCCACAAATTGAGTAAAATATCCATATATGAAGGAAAAAACAGTTAAACAGAGATTAGACTACTAGGAGAAAAATGATCTACCATCTATGAAGTGCTGTAAATATCGTCATGGGAGGGGGCCATTGTCATTGTCAAGGGTTTTTGGATTATTCCGCTGGGATGTATAGTTTAGTAACCAGGGGGGTCACTTGATGTGAATTATTTGTTAGTGATGCTGTCTGAATAATCCAAATAATAAAATAAAAAAAAATTAACGCAAGGGGGCCGAATAATTTTGCACGCCCCACGCCCCACGCCCCACCAATAGATTTCGTTCCACTTCACAATTGTGTCCCACTTGTTGGTGATTCTTCACAAAAAATTAAAAGTTTATATCTTTATGTTTGAAGCCTGAAATGTGGCAAAAGGTTGAAAAGTTCAAGGGGGCCGAATACTTTTGCAAGGCACTGTATGTTCTTTGAGAGAGGCAGAGGTTGGCTGGGTGAGTGCTCTGTTTGAAACAATTTGTTTGGGGTACTGTGTGGGTACAGGCATTAGAGGACTGGAACTATGGACTAATTTTGGAGTCAACCCGTCTGGGGTCTCCTCCTGTGTTAGTCTCCTGCCGAAAGGGGAGAAATGTGACAGACCTAGCCGGGACACAGGCTTTTTGAGAGGACTAAATGCGAGCCTCCTGACAACTGATTATGGGCCCTGGCATTTGGGGGAACGGTGCTCTTTGTGAGCTGCATGCCTGGGGACCGCTGAGCTGGTTTTACTTGGATTCAGGTCCATGCTGGCCCCCCAAGACACACTCTGTATATGTATTTGGCATTAGCAAGAGACTGAATGACTGTTGGGACACACACCGTCAGATGTTAATGTCATGAACTCAAGATGTTAATTGAGATGGCTGATCACCTTGTCCTCTATACAATACAGGAGACGGTCCGTCTGTTACTGGTGGTCTCCTGCTATTGTGATGAAATGTCTTGTGGTGGTAATTATGATAATTTATAATCAACTGTGTTTATCTCGGTGACAACAAGTCTGACTTGTAGTGAAATCCTGATGAGTCACATCGGCTGCTTAAAGGGATTAGTTAATTAGTTTATGTTAAGTTGTTACAGGTGTATTGTTAGAGTAATATGAGCAGGAGGGGGGATCTCCTCTCCTACTCTGTATAAATGTGAGCTTGGCTTTGTAATAAAACAGTCCATGTTTGAGCAACTAAGCAAGTGTCGTCTCGTTTGGTGCTTGGGAGCGGTTGGAATATCTGATATCCGTATCCAGACTGGAAGGAAGTGATATATGACGAACGCACTCAAGAGGAGTGTAGGGACGTTCCGTCATGCAGTTTTTTTTCTGGAATCTCCTGTAAGTGCAATCATTTTACTTTTTATCAGTAAATCAATGTTTGATATGGTGCACTATGGAAGCGCTTTCTTTTTATCGCCGAGTTCCATGTGAGCGGTGGAATTGAAGAGAGTATTTATGGTTCTGGGGGGACCTATTTCCCTATGCCCAGTCGGACCACCTATAATCTAGTCTAGTGGTTATATACAGCTGGTAAGCAGGTTGTAATAACTTACACTGGGTGTGGAGCAGGATTCTCTCTTGTTTAAGGATCATCACCTTCTCTTCACTTGATGTGTGCTTGTTACACTGTTTTGTCAGTGAAAAAACATGCCACACTCTGCTCCAAAAAAGGTTTTGAGACTTCATTAAAGTGACACTAAAGGTTTGGGTTAAAAAAAAACAAAAAAAACAAACCTATCATACTTACCTCCACTGTGCAGCTTGTTTTGCACACAGTGGCCCTGAACCTGCTTTTCTTGGGTCCCTCGGCGGATCTCGCGGCTCCTCCCCACAGCAGGTAACCCCCTGGGAGAAGCGCTCTCCCGGGGGGATACCTTGCGATGCTCTCCCGAGTCCAGCAGAGTCCATAGACGCCGAATGCAGGACTTGGCCCTGCGTCATTGGATTTGATTGACAGCAGTGGGAGCCAATGGCTGCGCTGCTATCAATCTATCCAATCAAGAGCCGAGAACCCCTGGCAGAGAGAGAGCATGTCCCCGTGGGACAAGTTTGTGGGTTCAGGTAAGTAAAACGGGGGGGGGGGGCGGTCACTGACAGGTGTTTTTTCACGGTGAAAAAACATGAACCTTTACAACCCCTTTAAAGCGTTTGTTGTGAGTAGGGCAGCCCATTCAAGAGATTGGGCTGCCCTATGCGTGAGGAGCGGGAACACTCCAAAAAGCGTAAAAAAATGCAAACTGGAATACAAGTTCCCACTACGCTCAGGTGTGAATCCAGCCTAAATGCTACAGCAGTTGGAAGAGACAAATAGGTAAACCCATCATTTGAAGCTGGTATCAATCCTTTACAGGGTATTTCCACCTTTATCAAATACAGTGCTCTCCTCTGCATTAACCGCTGACATACCGGTGTGTCTTTTTCCATTGGACAGTATTGCAACTCCCAATTTGAATCACAGACTGTAAAGACTAGAACAAAGGTTGCCACCAATACTGAGACATTAGGAATAGGCTTGGAGCAGCTGTGGAAACATCTTTGCCAACTATTGATTTATAATTCAAAGTGCCTCTATTACATTTTATCACCTACTAAGTACTAAATGTCTCTTTCATGGGAAGTACTGTAAA